>CM075850.1:100989704-102189704 GCA_037975125.1 Latrodectus hesperus | reverse complement strand
TGAAGCTGTTGTCTAGTAGATTAGTCGTCAAGTGGTTCACTATGAGCAGATACCAACTTGCCAAATGGTCACTGTGGACCTGTACACACAGCAATCAAAGTGTGTGTAGCAGGCAATGCTACAGAATAAGCCAACACTGGTTAATCACAAGGGTGTGCTGTTCTTGACCGATAACGGAGGACGCATGCCACTTGGATAGCCAGAAATATCATACAACGACTTGGTTGTGTGTGAGACATCATACCCTCCTCCTTACTCACCTACCATGCACTAACAGAGATTACCAGCTCTTCCATTCCCTGGACAATCATTTTCGTGGAAAATCCTTCACCAATGAAGCAGACTTGCGCCAAGCACTCATGGACTTCTTTGAGTACCAAACCCCCAAGTTTTACAGCAAGAGGATTGCACAAATGGAGACACGTTAGCAGAAGATGCTGGATGCCGATGGTGGTTACTTCGAGGAATAACAATATACGACACTTTCTGTACGTCAATTTCTTTTGGGTTCTTAAAAAAGGTAAGAACTTTCTTCTTTACTTTGTAAAATTTATTAAAACAATTATTACATTTTTATTTGTATTCCTAGCATTATAAACAAAAGTGTTTGTTCAAAAAATTTACTCGGATAAAATAGAATACCAAAACATTTTTTGGCGTTAGCATAATTGAGAATATATACTCACCTGAACCAACAATCTACAAAAACATTTTTCCCTTCACATCATGAAAGCATTATGAAAAAGATAGATTTATGTTCTTTTTTTGAAATGCTATTACTAGTTACAGATTCTTATTATCTTCTTTTATTCAGAATAACTGATGGAGGCTTCAAATGTAATAAGCTGGATAGAATCCATGAAGGTGCATCATTTATCAATGATGATATTTCGCTAGCAAAGTAATACCAATTCTTAATCTTGGTAACAATAGAAGATAACAACTGGAAATGAGCTAAGAAATTTGACAATATAATTTGCAAATATACAACATAGATATTATTTGTAGAAATATTTAGAATATTTTTGGCCATATAATTTCTTATGAAATATGTTTAATCCTGAACTGGATTAAAAAATTCATATGATTTATTTCTTAAATCAAGATTCTCATTATTCAAGAATGCAAGAAATATATTTCATACTCTAACTCAAATTTTAAAAACAAATAATCCTCCAAGTATATTATAACTCACTTTTTTTCTTTGGTTTGTTCTTTTATAAAATACCTACTAATCAAATTTCAATTAATGAGAGAGTCATGTTTAGTTGAAAAACAACACATTGCATTAAATTAATAAAAAAATCATACGAAAAAGCAGCGAGAAGCGAGTTAAATGCAAATTGATTCAAAAAACTAAATTACAAATAAAAAACTTATTGTAAAAGATTAAGATATGATTTTTTCAGATTTCTACAAACGGAACTAAACAAAAAAATATGAGAAAATATGTATTCTGTCAAATAACTCGTATAGAGTACAAAACACTATTAAAAAAAACTAGGAAAACATTTTCTAAGACAAACATTTTATAAAGACGTTTACTTTTTATCCTTTAGAAAATTAAAAGAGAAAATATAATAAAAAGATTCTATCAAATAATTAAAATGAGTTAGAAATTATAGGAAGTAATCAAAAAATTTTCAAGAAAAACATCTTTACTTTTTTTTCATTCCAAAATTACTGGAATTAGAATTTCGTCGAAATAGTTGGATTAAAAAGAACAATAATTTGGCAGCATTCTTATCCATTTTTTTTAAAAAAATTTCAATTCTATTGGAAAAATTAAGAAGGAAATTAAAATTTATAAAACGTCTTTGTCAGTTTCGTTCATTTTTTTAATTTATTTTTTTAATACGAAAGGTAATCATTGAAGAATTGAATTAAATAATTTATTGCTTTTGATTTACAATGCAAATCTTCGACAAGTTACTTAATTTACTTTCACACTAATAAAAAAAAAGCATTGCATCATTTTTAAGGTCAAAATACAGATGCTCTATATTTTGACCTTAAAAATACTATATTACTAAATTCCACTATATAACTAAAATTAATTATTATAATAATTAAAATTAATAAATTATATATAATTAAAATTAATTAAAATATTCTATTCTCTTTAACCATTATGCACATATAGATTTGCTTATATTATAACTATGTTCCTGATGAGAAAATTTATCTAACTGAATGTTAGATAAATTTTAACATTCAGGAAATGAATGTTGGAATTTATCTTAATACATCTCAAACAAAATTAATCATCTTGCGTTGTCGTTGAAGCCGAATAGTTAGCGCGCTGGCGTCAAAATTCACGGGTTCATTTCCTAGATCGGCAACAGGTGTTTGTAGTGGTTCGAAATCTGCTTTAAAAGTCTAAATCCTTATTTAATTCCTTCGTATACAAAAAAATTGATCGTGAAGCTAGCATAAAATCAAACATTCTAAAATTTTGGAGCACATTTAATATCGAATAAAATATTCTGGGAAATTCATATATATTTTTCGTATAAGCATTGAAATTTCGAAATTACAGCCATAACTAGTGATCAAATAAACTGATTTAAAGTCAATAGATTTTTTTTAATTATTAGTGTAAAGGATTACTTTTTTGTACTGTATTTAAATACAGTTTGATTAAAATCTCTAACATTTTCTTGTCACATCTACTATAAATATATGTTTGTCACGTACATTAATTCTGTTTATAAAATATATAGCTATAAAAATATCAATTGTCAAACAACAATAAACAAAACTATTACAGCATGATTATAGAAAAAATTCAATGCATACATATTAAATAAAACATTTTTTTATTTATCTTTAAATGATATGTTTTTGTAAATTATCGTTCTTTCATATAAATCATGTATTGTGTAGTTTTATACTCATGGGTTCATATTCCTCAAAACGCTTCACTGCTTGAGGGATTCGGAATCTATTTTAAACTGCTGATACCCCCTGGTTTAATTAACCCTTGTATGCAAATTAAAAGAAACTGTATTGTAGCAAGTAAAAAATTATCATATTCTTTATTTAATTTTATATTAGACCTCAATTCAATAAACTCAAAATTGGCACAAAACATTTATAGGAATTTAAAAGAAAATGCTCATATCCTCTGAAGATTACATAATGATTTTATAACAGAGGCGCTCTAGTATGATATACTTCTCCTATCAATAAAATCCTTATCATTGAAGATTTCTTGAGGTTTTTAACTGGAAAATATATGTTACAAAGATCAATGTTGTAAATTATTCGTACTGTAATGTCTTCCTCTTTAACAATTAAAATTCTTCCATATATTTTTTTCAACTTCATTCATTTATACAGCCTGTGCCTTAAAGAATAATAAACTTTTTGCTTGTATTTCATCAATTATACAGTCTTGAATCGACTACACAAAACCTTACACTCTCTAAGTCCCCCTCCCCCAACGAGAAATATTTCCCCACATAGTCCTCTCCAACTGTAACCGAAGCTATCGAACTTTCGGTAATCCTACCCTATCGGACCCAAGAAGATAGAATTAGACAACCGCACCAGGAAAGAGCTCACAAGACGCACGTCATTGGTTTAGACTGAAGCAGAGGGCGTGGTGAAGGATTGCTTTAATTCAGCTATCCCTTTTGGTATAAGTACATCGAGGATTCCAGATCCACGGGGCGTGAAGAATCAACCATTCCAACCCCCTTCCCTCATTTGATCCTCATCCCGCGAAAAGACGTGGGGAGGATAAGTCCAGGCTTCTTACGCTTGATCAGGCCGCATCTTTCGCTTTTTGACTTGACAACTGCTTCGCGCGTTCTCCTCTTACACCTAACTAGCCACTTTAACAGTAGCATGCTAAATTGGATTTTTTTCTCTCCTTCTTTCTACTTCATTTTTTTACAGTCATCTTGGGGAATGAATGTTTTCTTTATTCTTGCCATCGAATAGCTTTTGCCAAGCTGGCGAGAAGTGTAGCTGTTGAAGTAAAGTGATTTTTCCGTTTGTGTTTGTGTCTCCTTTCTTGTGTTGACACATAGAACTGATTCGAAAAAGTAATTCCGGAATCATATAGATTGTTTAATGGATAAATCTCGTAAAAAAATATGTTTTAGTTATTTACTTAATAATTTTGAAATTGGGAATAAAAGTACATGCACATTAAAGTACAAAATCATAATAACAATAACAAAATGTTCATTAATTTACATTCATTTACTTACATTCGAAACATTTTCATCGATGGCATTTCATGAATATGCTTCTAAATTAATATACTTTTGTAGTTAGATATTTATAAATAAGGCCCTTCTTAAATGTTAAAATAATTCACAGAAATAGCACAATGGTAGATATAAATCAATTCACAGAAATGAATTATACCTACCGAATTTTATGTGTATTTTTCTTTGTGTGAACTGTTTCTAGAAATATAGCATGTATTTTAGAACATAATAATGATTGTCAAAAAATAATGATTAACTTTTCACCATCAAAAAACTTTGAATTGCCTTCGTGATGGATTGATATACACCAAATGATAAATATTTTTATCGCATGTAATTTCTCAAACAGAAATTGATTCACTTCTCGCATAAATTGATCCTTATATCCTACTGCGGCTAAACAAACTTTTGAAAGACATGACTCTATTATCATGTAAAATTCACAAATAAAATTCAAGAAATAATATTTATGATATTATATACATATAGAAGCTAAATTAATGACCTACTTATGTCTCGTAATTCATTCACGTATAATGATTTCTAATGAGATCCTCAAAACCTAATCCAACTTAAGTTATACGATACAAAAAAATATTTAAACTTTATTCAAATTTTTTTAACGTATATAAGCATGCAAGTTAATCATAATTCGATGAGGAATTACAAAACGTTGTTTATCACAACGGGAAATAATTAACAACATTCATTAATTTATTCTTATCAATTAATTTTATTGAATTTTGACTCATAATTCATGCAATAATAATGCCACTAAAGTTTCCCTAAACTTCATCTTCACCTCTGATATAAAAACATTTCGTTTCAATTTAGATGAAATAATTTTTATTATTACAACTTCTTTTTGATAAAAAGGAATTTAAATTAATGCTGGAGATCAATATAAAAACCACTTTCACATTAGCGTTGCCTTTTCTTATAATTTGAAACATTTTTCAATATTTTCTATCCTATCATAAAAAATAGTAATGCTATCTATCAATATCCTTCTATTGATCATATGATATAATTGAGTGAATGTTTGCTCGCGTTTCGACATCTTTAAAATGAGTATATTTAGACAAAACATCATTTTCAAACTAGTGTCAATCTCTGATTAAAAATCTTAAAGATATTTTATAAGGGCCATTTACATGATAAATTTATGAGACACAATATGTACAATTTAAAAATAAATGTTTTATTAAACATAATGGTGAAAATATTACTCAAAAGACATGCTACGTTATTTTACTTTTAAAAATCAGATTCACTATGATCAATTTTTTAAATTTTTCTCCAAGAGAAATTGCGTGTATTAATTTCTACTCAGATTAAAGAAAAATTAGATGAAATCATTTACTATTGAATAAAATTATATACTTACTAATTTTATTCAATAGCAAATGATTTCATTTCATTTTACGTAGGTTACAGGAGGTTAAGGAAGTGATCCATTCCTTCAAGGACTAAATTACGAAGTTCATTGAAGTGTCAAATATCACATCACGCCAAACATCAGTGGCATGGCTTGATAGTTGACATGCGTGCTACATACGCAGTAATGTATATAACAATTATTATTCTTCAATGTTTTTCTCTGATAGGATAAGAAATAAATGTCCGAAGACAAATGCAAAAATGGAACGTGTAATTCTTTAGAACTCTTGGTAATAATAAAATTTAGAAGCTTTGAGAAAGATTTGAAAACGATATAAAATTCTTACATCTTTTTTAAGACAAAAATCAAATAATTTAAACATTGTATAATCGGAGTGTTTTTCCAAGGAGACCAACTGTCAAAAATTATTGCAAGAAACTTTCTTTAATATATTCTTTGACAAATAAATCGATGCATGAAAAAACCTCTGATTCGTATAAAAAGTGGTAAATGGAAGAAACTTTTATATAAAAAACAGAATAAAAGAATAAATTTTCAGCGAATTGAATTCTTATTTCCAATTATCTTACATTGAATTACCTATTTCCTTTTGATCTTTATAAAAAAAGATGTGGGGTACCAATACACTCCATATTTAGATACTGACTGTCATTTAACGGGCGAATAGTAATATTTTTGAATAATATAATTATAGTAATATATTTTTGAAAAATAGCAATATTTTTGAAAAATATCAATATTTTTGAATAGCACTCAGGGTATTTTGTTACCAATTTTTCTCCAACAATCTGACTCTTCTATATTCTACATGGCATACAATCGCAATCCCATAATATCCCAAATGTATTAAAGAGATAGCTGGAAATTTAGGCGCCAAAAATAAACAAACTCTAAGGCAATTCATAGCAACATATTCCACGTGCCAGCAGTATAGAATGTCGTAAAAAGAATAATAACACAACCGCGATATAGAATGCTGCAAGTATGTCAGAAATAATTATCAAAGAATTCCTTTGGCAAATTAACAATTAATATGACTACCAAAAAGTGGTACCCAAAACCGTAATGATTTGTGGACAGATGTAACATGTGATAGTAAGATCAGAATTCTTATACTGCCCTGTAAGTCTCAAAAAATATCCGCCGATGTCGTCTGGATATTGTTTAAAACTCCATTACTAAACATCCCCCATCCCCATTCAATACAGTTTCAAGTTGATCGTGCACAGTACTATAATAATTGGACTTTGAAGTTGTACTACAACATGTGGCATAACATATGTGTGAGTGTAAATTATAGCTCTCACAATCTTATGTAAAGAGTCATGTTTCGCATATGCTTACAATCTGGCATTGATTTGATACTTCATATTGGTCTATTAACTGACATCAAGAAATTGGGCAGTCTGAAAGATGCAGTAATAATTACTTATTATCAAGTTCTTTTATTGATCCTTGATCGACATAGAATATCTAGGTTAGCCACAGTTATATATCTCTATTTATTAGTGCATACTTCAGAAGTTTTAGTTTAAAGAGTAGCAAATAGACAATAAACTAAGTTTCAGTGTAAAATTTTGTGCAGAAAATTCTGGTACTCTGATTTTTTACACTACAGTGAGAATAATATACGATATTCTGTTACAGCTTTTAATATTTTTATTTTTTATTGCTCACTTAATTTTAAATCACCTAATGAACTGGTAATAACTCGTTTCATGATGTTTCGGAAATGTCAGTATGAAGATTACTTCCAGAAGATCGAATTGGTCGAATTCATTATGAAGTACCCAACAATCCGTTAACTCGCATTTGATAAAAGTAGAAGATGCTCAATTATGTAAGTTTCCTGTAAAACTATGTCTTCACAGTCTACAGGAATAATTTGCCGCCATTAATATCAAATATTATTACTAAGTTATTATTATTAAAATTTATTATTATTAAAATTAAAATATCAAAAATTTTCTAACTTATTGGATAATAAGTCCATTAAAGAAAAATGGGTCATTCTTTCATTTTTAATGTTATTAGGGCATTGTACTATTCTAATGACAGCAAACACAGCATTATATATATATATATATATATATATATATATATATGTATAATACATATATAATGCATATAAGTGTGCTAATATATAATATTAGAATTTATCTGGAAAAATTTATTAACTCATTACTTTCGGTCTAGTAATGGACATTTTGAAATAGACTTGAAAAGTCATTTGAAGTAACTCAGTTTTGTTATAACTGTGATTGTGTTTGCATTTGTAGTAAGTTAGTGTCAAAGAATAATTCAAATGAAAATCATTGTAAATCATAATTTAACTTCTTTTGAGACGTATATATTTAAAACGATATATTTCTCACATTTTACGTATAAGTTATTCCATAATTTTGCGAATAAAAATTTTCTAGTGATATATGTGAATTTCTTGACTTACAGAGCGAAAAAAAAGGCAGATCAATATTCTAATCAGCAAATTGCAAGACTTCCATAAGCAGAAAAATAAAAATTAAAAAACAAAAAGAAAATGAGTTGTCTACCAGAACACTAATAATTAGGCTCAAATCCCACAAATATGTCGTGATGGTTCAGTACAAATCTGTTTTAAAAATATTAGAGATTTATGAAACACATTTGAAAGGCACATCCCCGAATGATTCAATTATCAGCATTGTAAATTAATGGATAAGTTTGATAAGTTACTTGTGTATTTCTGAGAACAGCATCAAAACGTGTTTTTGATTTTTCAACTTTTAAGTATAAGTAGTTTCAGGAAGATATTGAATATGTTGCTCTCATGTTAAATGTTAACATCAGGATTTTTCCCTATACCAAGCTCGTAGTTGGTTCTACAAGATAATCGTGGTGAGCAAAATTAAATCAACTTAGCAATTTATGTTATACGAAGTTTCTTTATGTCTCTCCAAGGTTTTTCAATTACAGCAATACATTTGAGTGATTTGAAAATTAATCATAAAGGTAATTTATTATGTTATAATCGTCCACTTGAAAAAGGATTTTTCTAATCCAATATTATATGGGGTATTCAGATGGAACATTCGAAAAAATTAACTGTGACGATAATTTCCATATTCTTCTAAACTATTATGATTGCATGTAATATTCTATAAATCACTCACCTTTGAAAACTCCTCCTACAAAAGGTATTACGCTTAAGAGTCATGGATATTATTTGACTGGTCGATACTAGTGTTGGATTTTCGTTCAGTCATCATCCAATGACAATAAAGATTCCTGATAAAGACGATAGGTATATTTAACTGATGTTAATGCTGTTGGTTTCTTATGTTGTTTCAGAGATTAAGTATATAAACAAAAAGAAATTTCTTTAAACATTTATGCATCTCTCAATTTGTTTATTCGGTGACACCGAATACGGAAGTAAATAAAATACATCAATAGTGTTGTATAGCGAGTAGATATATTTGCTTCGTAAAGCAATACTTTACACTGCTTGATTATTTTCAGTGTCTATATACTATCCACATCTTTCTTTACTATTAGTAAGAATATAACTATTCAGCTATGTGATGATCAAGATAAATTCACATATTGTCTCATGAATTCAAGTCAAGAGGCTGAATCACACAGTCAATCTGACGAATAACTTTACTCTGATGAAAGCTATTGATAACTGTAACTCTATGAGCAAAAGCATAATTGCAAATAAACATAAAGTCAGGATTAAATTCTCTCATGAAAAGTCTTATATAATTTTTCAGAATTTCATCTTTATTGAGCATGATAACATATTTTTCGCAAAAATGTGACTATGTCGTCATTGTTCATCGTACTACGTCAGTAAGTTAATGACTTCATAAGACTCTCGGTGATTTTTTTATTGAATGATGGTATATTTCTGAGGCCTCCTGATATATTGGTGAGAAGTTTTCACTTTAAAAACGAATAGCAGTTTATAAGTAACACAATCAGTCCAGTTTTTTTCCCTGAAAAAGGATTCTACTAATATTCATATGACTTATTCTTATGGAATGCATACGCTGTCAACCTGTATGTTAGGTCTCTTGGCATGAAGGTCAACCGTCATGAATTCTTAGCAAATATTTTGCCTTGGGAGATTCTTCACTAAGTCTGAAGATAGTAAAGTCCTTTGTCTAGTATGTAAAATTCGAGAGCCATTTTTTTTCCATTTTATAAAGCTAAATTATTGCTGCCCTAGCTGTTTGTTGTTGACAACATACAAATTGGTTGGCCTTGCATCCAATCACTCTTTACATGGTTAAGCTCAATTGAATTTCTGCCACTGTCGCATTATTTCTCAAGTGAAAATGAATTTTTTTATGACTCATCTTTGCTTAATGGTAATACCATACTCTTCAGGGTGGAAGTTTCTGATTTGATTTTAGGTATTCTCCAACAATGAGAAATCGGCATTGGTTTCTGCTTTTTTAATGTAAATCTGCCAAGCTTTTTTTACCAGGTTTCATGAAATATGAACATTTCTTGAAACTTGTATGCTGTAACATTGTATGTGAGTAACTATTTATGAAAAGTCTTCCTTGAAGACAAATCATTTTAAATGATGTGAAAGTGTTTTAAACCAGAGAGGATTTACTGCCTTGTGTTAGATATCGTGATCATGATATGTGAGTTGTAAATTTTAAAATTTCGCAATCACCGATTAATGCCTGGTGAGCTTTACTCCTGAGTGTTTGATTTGAATATGTAAGTTTCCACCTTATATTTGCAAATGTCTCTTCGATGTTAATCGCATATTTATTTTTACACGTTGCTAATTTTTTCCTCTAAAATGTATTAATGTATTTATTGTCTGCATGCATATATATATATATATATATATATATATATATATATATATATATATATATATATATATATATATATATATATATATATATATATATATATATATATATATATATATATATATATATATATATATATATATATATATATATATATATATATATATATATATATATATATATATATATATATATATATATAATATATAAAATTCTCGTGTCACAGTTTTCGTTGCCATACTCCTCCGAAACGGCTAGACCGATTTTGATGAAATTTTTTGTGCTTATCCGGTATCTATGAGAATCGGCCAACATCTATTTTTCATCCCCCTAAATGTTAGGGGTAGTACAACCCTAAATTTATTTTTTTATTTTTTTTGGTTAGTTCTGTAAGTTCCTAATAGATGGCGGTTTAGCATCTAAGTTGCACAGGTATTCGGCAGATGGCGACGTGTTTATTTTTCTAGATTATACCATCTTCGAGAAAATTATCGTGCGCGCGCAAGCGCGTGGTTAAATATAGAATTTACATATATTTTCATGATGTATAATGATACTATAACAATTTTTCGTGAATCATTTTCATAATTATACTTTGTATTGTGTTATTATTGTGCAGTATTTAGTTTGAATATTTTTAATATTATAAATAGTAAAATAAAATTTTATTTATTACTGTTTTTCTCTACTAATTATCATACCACCTCGAAAATATGTAAGTATTTCTTGATAGCCTTTTATTATTTTTTATTTTTATTTTATAATTTGATAATTATTAATTTATTCAGTAGAACATTTTGATCTAATTTATTTATTCAAATGATAAATTCTTTTAATTTTTTTTATTTCAGTATAATGCCGCGGAAAAAATTTTTAGTTTTAATATAATTTAAAATTAAAATAATAATAGTTTGATGTCAATGTTATCTACCTCATCTATAACAATTTATTTTTAGATGTCTTTAATTTATATAGTATATTTTATAAGTAAGTCACTGATTACAAACTATAATTTAATATAAGATGAATAAAATGTAAATTCAGAAAGTATATGTTGATTTGTGCTTATTTTCAAAATTTCGATACTTTACCTATTACTATTAAATTTTGGTGAAACGTTTTATTTTTAATCTCCTATGAATGAACCTATTCTAAATTTTTTTATAAAATATTAATTTGATTGAACCCAAGAATTAGTAAAAAATTGATTCAATGTATTTTAAAAACTCAGCCACTGCAACGCGTGGCTGGGTCAGCTTGTATATATATATATATATATATATATATATATATATATATATATATATATATATATATATATATATATATATATATATATATATATATATATATATATATATATATATATATATATATATATATATATATATATATATATATATATATATATATATATATATATATATATATATATATATATATTTATTTATATATATATGTATGTATGAAACTGTGAACCTGGAACCAGGGGGTACGTGTACCTTCCTGGGGCTTGAGCACAGCCACCAGGCGCGTCGGCAGGTGGTGGATAGCCGAATGTCCTGTAGGAATGACAGGATAGCCTTGAATATAGAATAAGAGGCCGCGAACCAGCTCCCGTAAACCCTGGTGTTATGCGATCCGTGCCTAGGGCTAATTGGCACCGCGGTATTGGTGTCTTAACGGAGCCTCTAGTTGCTTGGCAAACTTCTAGAGTAATTTGCCTTGCCCAGTAACTCAGGCAATGCTGGGTGGACTTATATTACCTGAGCTTTTTAATTGTTATCTTGTGGCTGAAAAGACACAAGAAGTAACAAACCTTTCTGCATTTGCAGGTGAAGCCTCTAAAGTAGACCTTGCTGAAAAAGACAAGGGAACTCAGAGGCAATCTTGTAAAAAGGCAGCAATGAATCCTTCACTTTAGGTAGAAATGACCTTTAAACCATCTTCTTCTGGTGAAAGTCAGGAAGCTATTCCTAGCATGACTGACTTTCTGACCAGATGGGACTATTTCAGCAAGACCTTATCTGCTGGAAATGTTATATGCAAGAAGAAACGGCAGAGCATGTCATTTACAAATGTGAGGTTCTTTCCCTCCCTAAATTAACTTCTTTAGGCTTCATCCATACTAGAGAGTTACACCTAGACTCCATTAAAGGGTTATTGGACTTTATTAGTAAAGTGGGTGACCCGAGCAACTGGAACTAGGAAACATTGGGTTTGGAGTTAATGGTACAAAATGCTGATAAAAGCAGAGGTGCCCAATGACATACAAACTCAATTTTAAGAAGAAGAAGATGAAACTGTGAAAGAGAAGCCCACATTTTACTTTGAACAAGTTTATCTCAAATTCGCGAGGAAAATAAGATTTTTCTATTCTTTCCACTAATGAAGATCACGATTATCTTCAATACATCGATAATAGTATCGATATTTTCGATAATGGGAACTAAATTGATCCCTCCTCCTCACGCTACCATTATTGCGTTCGAAAGGAACAAGCATCCCCTTTTTCCATCTCAAAATCCTCCCTACAGACAGTAATCTGTTTATTCAACAATTCGTTTCCCGACTTAAGTGATGAAGAGGTTCTACTCTGAATCTTTGTTATCTGCTATAACCGAGGTGATAAAGAGGGTGAAGAGGGGGGGGCTTCATGGACGCACGCACTCACAGTAAGCAGAGACACGTGCAGGAACTGGAAAAAAGCGTTTCGTGTGTGGCATCAGAGAACAACCAACACGTGCCCTCACCCCAACGAGTAAAGAGTGTTGACCAAGCACGTGCTGAGTAAATGACTCCCGCTCACTGAACAAAAAAATGTTATATAAAAAAAATACAGGAAAATGAAGGTGAACTCTTTTTACAGTAAAATACTGTTTACATTACCCCTCCATAAGAGCCTGCCATACGTTTGTTTGTAAGTAAAACGATCCAATTGGCCTTCAGTGGTATATCATAACTTAAGATACATTTATTGAAATGTATTATTTATTATCAATACATAACTAAGGATGCATTCACATTTTCAATTTATTTTTATGCAAATCGCGATATAATTAGCATTTAATGTCATCATTTCTAAACTATTTTTTTTGTTTTTGTTTTGAAGAATAACATAATTTGCAGTTATTAAATGACAGCGTTTTATTTTAAGAGATTTGGTTTATTTTTTCCATGAAGCCAATAATTTGTCAACAGCAAATGAAAGAATTCCCTTATTGAAAGAATTCACATGTGAATTCTAAAATATGCATTGATAAATTTGTAAGGCCTGTGTTGCCTGTTGTAAGATTGATTATATGTGTTGCTAGCTTCCAAAAACCGCAACTAACAAACGAGTTTATGTTTTTTGTTCTGAAGAAATCAAAATATTCAAAGTCTTTCTTATAATTTTTTATTTATATATTCAGCTGCGTTATAAATTATATTTGTGACGAGGAATCTTAATATTCCTAAAAAGATAGACAAGTTTATTATCCTGATATAATAAATATATTAGAGAAAATCAAATTCTCAAACACCACTCAACGTCAAATAAAGTGAATATTCTTCATCTCTTTCCATTTTGTTGACTGATTGGATTACATGGAAAAATAAGTCGCGTGTTCCCCTTCTCCCCAAAAAAGGCAGAATCATAAATGCTGGCCATAATTTCGCAAAACACTTTCCGTCGCAGGACCTGACAGATGGCAGGTGAATTCTAGGACAGTTATAGCAGGGACCCACTTGAGTTTAGAAGCATTGTACAGGACGAGAGCCCTCCAACAAACTCCCCTGGATTTCATGTTCACGGTTCGTCAGAGCACATTCGCAGCCCTGACCGCAACACGCTAAATATGAGGAGCAAGAATAGTTACAGCAAATGGGTTCTAGGTCTCGCCCCCTTTTTGCTTCTGGTACAATGGGTGTAATACAAAAGTCTAATGATAAACGGTTTACGCTGACCGATGTGGATGGGGTTGCCAAGTCTGGGAATAAATTGCCTGGTGGAATACAAAGTGTAAATATATTAAAAACATATTTTTTGTTTATGATGATGGAAAAAGAAGTATTGGTTTCTTTAGGGTAATTTGATTAATATATAGTTTAAACGAATTTCGAAGTGTATTGGAAACTAGAACTCTGAACTTCAGCTTCATTTTAACATAAAATAAATAATAACATAATATTTAACAATGAAACTATCCTAAAACTGTCGATAGCTGTCTTTTCTTTCAGAAAACATTAAACACTTGCAAAAAAATTTTTTTTTAATTTCTTAAATTTTTAGAAGAGAGAGAGAAAGAATATTTATATTTTAAATTCAACAAACTATCTTTTCTAAAAATAAATTTAAAAATAAAACATAATGGAAATATCTATTTCTTTCCATACACCATGTAAAATAAAAAAAAAAACTTTTTAAGTGTGAATTTTATTTATTTAAACTCGCGTGCGCGCGCGAAGTTATGCGTTACTTTAATTCATTTTGCTTAAAAACTGAGCAAAGACTAATACTCTGGGGTTTAAAATTAAAATTTTAAATTCATTAGTTATTTAGAGAAAAAATAACATTCTTGACGAACTTATTTAATTTATTTTAAAAATAAATTAAAAATGCATGTATTTTTAAGTAGTAGATTTCCGAAAAGGTATCTCAAGAGCAAAAAGGAATTTAAAATTTATGTTTTTAAATTTTTACCGATATGTATTCAGTGATGTGACAACAAATTTTGTTATATTTTATTTCATTTTGCATAATATTTTCATTAAAGTTATACCTTTCAGATCAGTTGTTGGAGAAATAATAGCTGGATATCTACAGACAGGATCATTCCATAAATACCAATTGTGAAAATAACTTTATTAGATTCTTGATAGTTTGATGCAATACAAAAACTTTTCCTTCACAATTTCATTATTCAAGTAATTTAATAAGAACTTATTGGGTTGTTCACGGAAAGTCAAAACGTGCAGCAAATAAATATTGTATTGTGCATTGCACACTGTCTATTCTAGTCCAATAGCTTTTACCATCTTTCTGGTAGTAGCACGATTCCACAGTCATAAAGTGGTTGGTTTTTACCAACAAAAAACTGATCCACGTAGGAAAAACGAAATTACTTTCCGAACAACCCTATATTTATGTAAATTTTATTTACTCATTTTTATTTATTTATTTTTATTTTTTATTTTATTTATTTATTTATTTGTAATAAGCAACTTTGTGATTTAAATAGAATTCATTTTACAGTGACAAAACACGTTATTGAAGATGAGTATTTTCACACTATTATTTCATCTCAAATGAATTGATATTTAGATTAGTTAGACACAAGTGATAAACCGTTTCCAATTATACGAAAATAGGTTCTCAGAAATCCACTTCTGTATAAAACAAATAACGTTTATTTGCGTTATATGAATTAACTAAGTGTTTATAATGAATTTTCAGAGCCTTAAGCTTAATATTAATAATTTAATAAACCACAAACTTAATATTTTGTAAAATGGCAGCTTTCTTCATTTAAAAAATGTTTTTCGCAAGAAACCAATAGCAATGATTCATTTTAATGATATAACGATATTTGTTATATAAATTTTATATTAATATTTGTTATTGTTCATATTATTTGTGAAATTATATTTTATCATATGAAATATCAATGGTGTAAAAATTTTCAGAAGGTTAATAAAAAGTTATTTATTTTTTTATCATGATGGGAAATAAGTATATTTTTAGGTACTTTAATTAAAAATAAATTATTCTTTGCGCTTAATAAAAGAAGTAGATTAAATAACGAGGAAATTATTGATTAATGATTATCAGTATTTTTAACTGCATCCAGTTTAAGTAAATGTTTACCAGCCCATCCGATAGATGTTAATTGATAACGTCGTCAAAGATATCAACCGTTATTTTGAAGTTTTTTACTGACACTATACCGAAAAAGGTAAAATGAATATTTCAAAATTTTATTATTTTTTGTTATGTCTTAAATACTTGATAATTACTTTTTGGATATCAGAACAGAAACATTCTTTAAAAATTTCATAATAACTGAAGATGAATATAACATTTATTATTATAATAATGTTGGAAAAATTAAAATGCACAGTAAAACGCAGGAATATATGTAGGCATAAAAAGTTTAGATACTTTCTATAATAAAAGTATGCAAATAAATATACGAATATACATTTGCATTCAAAATTAAGTATAGAAAATTTTAATTTAAAAGAATTATCTCTCCCATTAAAATTAAAGGTTTTATTTAACAAAATAATTATGGGGTATCATATGAATTTTGAAATTCATTAAAGATAAAATTGAAGCTAATTTTAACAAATACATCTCTCTGGCTGATAAAAAAAACATGCTTCTTTGACTAACAGTATATAATGCGCTTATTAAAAAACATAAAATGTTTGTTTGAATAATGAGTCTCTCCGTTAATGATTAATACACATGCATACTCATATATATGTGTGTGTGCATATATGTAAACATGCATGCGTATTATTTAAACTGCTAGTAAAATAATTAGACTTATGACAAAGCAAACTTACAAGAATCCTTAAAATATCTGAAACCTTTTGTAAGAGATAAGACTGGAGTGCAAAATGTTTTAATGTTTTTTACAATTACTTGAATCGTAGCAAACTTAACTTGACTTCTCATGGAAAAATGAGTGCCATTGCCTCGGAGAGGTTGGACTTTCTCTATTACCAAGATTATTACCAGGACTATTTCTAAACTTAGAACCCAACACTTCTGTGGAATGACTATAAATACAAACGGCACCAGCTCTTACAAATCATGTAAGAACTGCCCTGAAGAGGAGCTATATTTTGAACTGCCCGGCCATCATAAGAAGCTTATGCTGATAAAAGCAGAGGTGCCCAATGACATACAAACCCAACTCTAAGAAGAAGAAGATCATAAGAAGTTTACAGGCTATTGACGAATTTCCCTTTCAGGGAAATATCTGTAATAATAAAATTGTACACATTACCAAGGCCATGATTTTGGCACTTGGAGTGATTTTACTTGACTTCAAATGGACACGACACCAGCCTACCAACCAATCGTAGCAAAGGTAAGATGTTTAAAACTTAGAAAATACATTCATTACCAAAAGTTTATCATGAAACGTAAAATATGAAAAACATAGATTATGTACAATTACTTTCATTCGTGATATTCATATAATCAATTTCAAATTAATTAAAGCCCTAGAATTAGAAACATAAATTTTAATAAAAATGGGCTTAAATACTGTGGAATTTATTTAAATACGGAATAATATAAAAGTTTTATTCTGTGGTATATATGGAAGTAAATCCTAAAATTAAATTTCAAAGTTGTCATAGAGGAAAAATTCCAAATGACATTTGCATAGATTTTTGAAGTAAAATTATCATCTCTTTTCTTTATATATTTTTATATGTTAATTTTTATAGAAAAAAACTTACGTTTGTTGAACCATTTAAGGCTAACATTTGCATTTTCGTTGATTTTTAAAACTATGTTACAGACAGTGTTTCCGAACAGAACAGTTTTATTATTACAAATTTTCTACTTAATTTTATCCCTTTTTCTATTACTTATCATACATTTACCTTAACATATTAATTTATTAAGATCTTTTATCAGCTCATTTACTTAATGATCTATAAAGCTCTAAACGAAAATTTATAATGCTTATTTATAAATTTTTGAAAACATATGGAAAGAAAAATAAGCTATTTTCCCTGTTACTTTAATGGAGGAAGCAGAAATATGTCACATTCTTGTTGCAAAATTAAATATTAAGAAAAGATTTATATTATTGTATATTAACTGTGTCTGTGTTCGAAGGAGTCCAATATTTAGGGAAGGGAGTTTAGTGTTACACTTTCTAAGAAATCTCATACAGAAAATTAAACATTCACAGGTAAACTAAAAACAAAAATTTCTAATAAATTAAGAGGTAAATTATTCTTAAAATTATTAAAATCAGCTTAATAAATGAAATTCTTATGATATGCAAGTTTCCATAAGCAGCTAGTCTTAAAAAAGCTCTCTTTGGCGAACTCTCTCATTAACACATCAAACGGAGTATTTTGTAAGTATTTCCAAAGGATAATTTCTAAATACAATATTTCTAAAAGATAATATTTTAGAGAATTTTATTCATATTATCATACTTTTGCCTTTAAAATCTATTTTTTTATTCCGTATAAGATCTAGATATAGGTATAGACTCCGCCTTAGATATTCCACATAAAATAGACGTATGTATGATTGCTGAAAGGAAAGTTAAGTAATTCATAAAACTTGTTAAAGTTTCTTAAAAGTTCCTGAAAAAAGCTACTTAAAAATTATGTTATTAACAAACATGATATTTATACGTTTTTTTATTATTTTCAGAATATATTCAGGTTATTACTTTACCATAAGTTATATTGTCTTTCAAATAACCTCCTAGATAAAAATCGCAGTGGGTCAAGTCCGAAGATCTCGGTGTCCAAGAGCAGAAGACATTGTTGGCATCTTTACTCTAACTGATGCAATACTTTGGAAGAAGTTGGTTTAAAAATGAGCTTGTGGTACACTGCTATTTTCATCTATGGGGTTATGTGAGATAGGGGGTTATGTGAAAGACAGTGATAATCTGAAAGACAAGGGGCTATGTGTGCGATTCTCATCTATGGGGTTATGTATGTGCTTCCCATGCCCATAATTAGTGAAGAACTCAACGTATACATTTGTCATGCATTTTCGTATGCAGTAGATATGCTGTAAATATGCATCAGAATATCTATGTGTGACGTATGTATTAAATATTTGAAGCCCCGTCTACATTGTGTTAATATTAACTAAAAATTATTTTTCATTAAATGATTATAGCCGTTTAAAATCACTATTCCACAGTCATTTTGAATAAACTACCCTGTAGAATTTTGGTAACAGTTTTTCCTTATTTTATATTTTTCTAGGTTTAATTTTGTTATGAATAATTTTGAATTATATATATATATAATATATATATATATATATATATATATATATATATATATATATATATATATATATATATATATATATATATATATATATATATATATATATATATATATATATATATATATATATATATATATATAGATTTCTCAGTAAATGTTACAATTTCTTAAAAAATTATTTATTTTGATAACTTATATAATCATACCATAATATAAATTATATAATTTTACATACCACACATAAATTTTTAAAAAAGATATTCTTAAAATATTTTTGAGCAATATGTATAATTATAGAATTTATATTGTTTATGCAACATTATTTTTTAAGGAAAAATAGTTTCGGATGACTTATAATATTTTATTTTCTTAACTTCGTTAAGCTTATTTATAGATCCACATGAATGAAACATTTGTCTTATATTTTAGTTTTACGCATCGTAATTATTGATCATCAATAAATGCGTTGTGCGCATTTATGCATCACTTATGAATGATTGTATGTATATCATTGTTTTATATATTTCGTTTCAATGGTTGTGTGTCTTTACCATTTCAATAGCTTTATTCATGCTTGAAGACTTCTATCAAGCAACATCTCTAAATAATAGATTGCGAAGAGAAGGTTCTTGGCGCAAAATCAGAGGCTGTCGTGGTAACCCTCTCTATCACCATCTACAAGCTTGTCGACAGGCTACAATCTACTCCATCGAGATAAACATCAATGGGTTCTAGTCTTCTAAAGTTCTGCGTGGAAGGGGAACAGAACATGAATAGTGGGTGGGCCAATACTCCACAGTCACTTTCTCCCCTTTACTTCAACAAAAGGATAAGGGCCCAACTATTAAATCGCCATCTACTCCATCAAAGGTAGGGACCTCGCCACTGCTCCCACATCTGCTACCGTGAAGGTCCGATTTGGGGGTGGGTGATACGGAACCTGTTGTTTTCCATCCCTAGATGCAATTTTTTAACAGAAAGGAGTGGGGTGCAAAAGATTAATTGATGGGATGGTAAGTTTTAAATGTCTTTGTTAATACTCATCTGGGAGAAGTCTGATCGTGATCCCAGCTGTTAATGGAACCCTCCATTTTTTAATTGAAGATTTTTTTTCATTAAGCATTTAACTCACAGTCATATTTTTGCAATAGGTTTGAGCTATCCAAACTAACTATTAAGTAACAAGATCTTGCTGAATTCTATGCCAATATCATTTCTTTCAAACGTCTTCTCATAACAATCAGAGAATATTCATTCATGAGTTCCAATCAATCAAATGAACGAATCCAAAATCAATCCTACAACCTTTTACTTGCAATATCAGTTTCTTCTTTTTTAATTGAGACATTAACAATTTATAAGGATAATAAATATCATCAAAATACTGTCACGTATTTTAACTTGCAAATTGAAAACTGATGTGCGCTTCACATAACCTTTCTGGAGAAAGCCTTGTAGACTTCCTTATGGCCAAAAGCCGTTGTAATGCATTTTTGTTGTAATAAACTGGATAAATGCCTGCAAAAGGAGCTTCTCATAGATATTAGATCGCATTCAAGTGTTGCAAAGAAGGAAAAATGGGAAAATTATCAACCATTCACTCCTACAGACATGCATGCAAAAGACAGAAACAGAACATCCATCCCCCGTTGTTCAACCGCGGATAGATGCGAACCCGGTACCTTTCTCTCTAAAACACGATGTTCTATCACTAGATCACAGTCCACCCTTAGGATAAACTTTTGAAAAAATCGATGTAAATGCTTCTTATTTTAAATATTTCCATTTCCCAGTCTTGAAGAGCGATGAGAAAGGAATATTGTGAGTATGCACGCACACCTGCTGGAGTGAGTGCGTGAGGTTTTATTTGGGGGGGGTGTTCTCCCCTTTTCCACATGTGAACGAGACATTATCTATAAAAAGCATTCCTGGAAGAGAATTCACCCAGAAGAAATTAATATACTTTTCAACAGCCATAAGTCTTTACGTTGTCCCCTAGTAGGTTAAAATATTCTATTTTAAAAGGGTGTACCTTGCCTAACTGTAAGACAAGCACTCTTCTGACCGAAAAGACCCTGGTTAAATCCTAATCATTGTTGAACAACATTAAATGGATATTGCGAGTTGCCTTCAGCGTGCACGTTTGTTGAAGTAGGTACCTAGGTGTTTTCTGGGTTTCTTCACTTTATACACATAAATACTGCACCCTGTCCGTGAAAAATCTTCTTGGAAGTTAAACTATGTCATGGATGTTGAGTGCTATACATCCGAATTAGAATGTCGGTATTAAAGCAAACCAAATGTTTGCTTTAATACCGACATTCTATTCTGGATCTTTCAAGAAAACCGTGTTATTGTTTGATGAATAACCATAAAATATCCAATATTAAATACGTTTTGAAGATTATCCTTGATACTTTATTCTAATTGCTAATATTAATTATTTTTACGATCATTATTTATTATATTCCAGCTATTAATCATTGCATGTAATATACAGTAAAATCTCGAAATGTTTTTTTAAATCACTTATTAATATTACATGCTAAGCTAACAAACATTACATGTAATCCAAATATGATAACGAAATCATTAAAATTTAATTTTTTTTGCTGTTAATTTTAAGAAAAAAATATGTAACAAACATCAGCACTCAGGGGAAAATTGTGATTAAAATTATTTTAACTTCCTTAAGTCCTTCTAGAAATCACAATACTGTATTTCTTTAACTGTTATGCTTTATGTGAAGAGTAATTTAAGAAAACCAAAATTAGGAAATCCTCGGTATCAACGTAAAAATTACAGAACTGTTTCGACAGCTGATATCTAGCTTCTTCTACAAATGCTGAATGTTGTTTGATAATAAAAGATGAGAGACCATCCTTTGCAAACCTCATCCTGAGAGAAATCCCACTCACGGAAGTCTCCCTAGCCAGCTATAGAAATCCAGACTCAGGCCGTCTGCAGAGAGATACCGCAAAGGCCAAGCACCATATATTAAATAACGAATCAACCATATTAACACGCATTCGGTCATCCATTGTTTGCTGACCAACAAAGAGAAGGGAAATTCTTCAGAGATTTGACGTATCTTCCTTCTCAGGGATGTCTCATTTTCTCTGGCTAAAACTTCGGCGTCTTTCGGGACTTGCTCCAGAGGATGGATCATCAAGAAAAGTGGCGATGCGGAAACTTCTTGCTCATTTACTTCTTACTGATGCGGCAATTCGAATAGCCCATCTTCCTCCTCCTCATCATCTTCTTTTGGGATGGGACTAGGGGAGGAGTGGAGGTGGATGGCGACCCTGATAATAGCAACACTTTTTTTTTCTATTTCCATCTCTGTGGGATTTCTTTTGATTTTTCCTTCTTGAGGGGAATATGAGTGAGATAATGCAAAGTCATTGAACTTTCTGATGAAATATTACCCACAAAAAATGTCCTGTATCCGATAAAAATGTGGACTAATTTTGTCTATTCCGGAAGTTCTATAACATTTACAAGCGATCACGCTGTTCTTGATAGTCAAAAATTGATAACACTGATATTTCATTTAATACAATGTTCTTATTTCAAGTCATTCAATTCTAAGTAGATGCTTTTTTAATTTTCTAATTTAGAGTAACAAGAATTTATCATATTATTTGGTATTATATGAGTAATAAAATTTTCAGACTTATGTAAACTTTCCTTTAAAATAATAAGTATCATCTGTTACTTATTCCTTATTTAAAGTGTGGTAAGATATTCCATTTATTCTTTATGCACCATATCTGTCTTTTTGAGCTGAGCTGGTAGTCGAATGATTAGCGCTGTTGAAATCGGTTCAACAGTTTGTGAATTTGATTCTCACATTGGCCTTGGATGTTCGAAGTTAATCGAATCCACTTAACATAGTAATCCCCTGTCTAAGCTGCCTTCGAATGCTAAAAATGACCGTTGAGCAACAAAAGAGCTACATACCTGTCTGATGAGAATACTTAAATGTGTAGTCCAAATAGCAAAAAGTTTACAAATAGCATTTAACAAATGATATAGGAATTTAACAAATAAAATCCTATACCATTTGTTAAATTTTTAATAAAAGAAATGGAATATTCATTTAAAAATAAATAAAAAACACAAGAATTAATATAGATAAAAAATAACGACTTATATACTCATTATTAAAAAGATTATTAGTTATTATAAACTTAAATACTGTTCACTATATATAGACCATTAAACTCTCATAGTTTCCACTAGTTCAAGATTTATTCAGCTTCAAAATTTGATATGCCATAATATTAAAAAGGAACTTGACGAAAACTTTTCGCGATTTATAAATTATTATTACTTTTGTAAAGGGAAGAGTTAAAGATTTGATTCCGTTCTTTTGGTACATCTGTCAATAGATGATTACTTACTACTTGTACTGGCACACTTGTCGGAAAGTATACCAACGATTTCTGTAAGATTCTTGTAAGAATATCTTCGATTAAGCCGTAAAAGGTGGGTATTTCTAAATGGATTAAAAGAGGCATTTTTCAGCAAGATAATGCTCACCCTCACACATCTCGAGTTGCTCAAGGCTTTGTGCGCTATGTTCAGACCCTTCCATGGTCACTGGACTTGTCCCCTAAAGAGCACTGTAGCATCAGCTGAAACGCCAGACCCAGCCGTGTCACTCTGTACATGATTTGGATTGGTGGCTGTTCAAGATATGTGTTTCCTCCTACCTCAAGGTAATATCAAAAGTCTGATCAATTCAATGACGGACGTATTTCGTCAGGTATGTCAGCAGGAGGCGATCTGGTACGTTATTAATGTTGCATTATTTGTGTTCAATTTTGCATATATATATATGTGTGTGTGTGTGTGTGTGTGTGTGTGTGTGTGTGTGTGTGTGTGTGTGTGTGTGTGTGTGTGTGTGTGTGTGTGTGTGTGTGTGTGCGTGCGTGTGTGTGTGTGTGTGTGTGTGTGTGTGTATTTGAGATTAAGTGTTCCATCATTTCCATAATTTAAAGATAAAGAAAAGTAGACCTAATGAGATAACTTTTTCTCGCATCTTGAAAACATCAACGGCATTTTACTCGTAACAGCTAAATATTCTGTCATAGTAAAAATGCAATGACATGAAACACATAATCACAAAATTATGTGAATTGCAGGGCAGACGTTGTGCACAGAATTAAAAAAATAATGCAAAGTGCATGGCCTTCTGGTACAAGTGAAGAAAAATTTGACATTATGAATCTGCAGAATCAATAATAGTTGCATTCACTATCACCCAAAATATTCTTGCAAATTTTTAATTTAATCGTAAGGTAGTTTTAGTTCGGTACTGAAAATGCTAGGTTAACCGAAGATCTAGGAACTTCCAACAGACTGATGAGTACATTAGGTGATAAGAATCAGAAAATCAAATTGATAAGTACATCCATTCACTGTAGACAAACATCTATTCACGTCCATTGTATACCAGCTAAGAGAAATAAATAAATGTGACATTTCTTAGAGTTGGTGGTGCTGCCAGAATGATGTCAGTATGCCTGGGCAGATGTATCCACAAGTTTACGCTGGTGTCTCCACAAACTACTTCCATTAACATTTCAATTCAAATGTAGATTATTCTTGATGTTTCTATATCGCACGAAACTCTTATTTACCGATTGACATCTCAGGGTTTATATTCATAGCGTCCATTATGAAAGTTACCAAGGAGTCAAGAGCATAGAAGCCTCTATTTGCAGTAGTGTCAAAATAGAACTCCGTGAACTTTGGAATGGCTTTGTGTGGTGTTTTAAAATGAGTAACTCTTTTGCTTAAACATTTATAGCCACCGTTTATCTGGTGGATATCATATGACAGATCCAATCTAATATTAACTGGGAGACAACATACCAACACAGCATCATGGCTTTTGGCACTGTCTCTTAAATTTGCATATTCTAATTATTCCGCATTATTGGCACTCGAACAGTTCACTCATGAGTGATCCTTGTACTCCAATCGTTACAATACCTTTATACCAAAAGATGTCGAATGTCATTTATCAGCAATACAGCGTTTAACCACTCACAGCGTGAATCATCCAATATGCTGTGTTAGATATCTAGATGCTTCCTCGGCTATCTGTTCTCCCGAGATCTTTCACCTATGGAAAATATTTGGAATGTGATTGGACGTCATTTGCTTAGATTGTCATTACCGTGTTTAGAAGAGGAATTGAGGCAAATAGGTTAAAGAAACATGTATGTATCTTATGGACAGCTATTTCTCAAATGACAATACACAGACTCTTGGAGTCTGCACTAATTGCTTAATGTATTTCTAACATGTGTGATCTAACACATTGCTGAGAATTCTATGTGATCATTCTATTTATAAGGGTATTAGGGGGTTAGCATTTGTTAGGGGAATAAATAATTTTGAAATATGTAATTATGGCGTCGTTTATAATAACTCTATCCAAGAATTCTACCAAAAATATGTGGTCAAACACAAAAAATAATGATATGAAAGTAATGTTTCATCTTATCCACGAATTTCATGAAGAAGTTAAAAAAATGTTAGATATTCATTCAATGTTAGAATTTCATTGTAAAAAAAGTGCTTTATACAAAAATAACTCTAAAACAATATAACTCGTATGCAGATTACTAGAAGATCAAATTCTGCAGGTTTAGAAAACTGAACATCCAGAAAAAAATGTTCTTCAGAGTATCAATAAAAATTGGGATTCGGCAAAATAACTGTATTTACTATTTTTTATTATTATTATTTACTTATTTAATATTTTTTCAAGAAGCTGTTTTGACCTTCGAAATGACGTCAGCCTTTAAATCAGCTAAAATAAATTGAGAGAGATGTGTAAAATTTGAAAATACCATTTAGTTACGAAGTTGTTAAATTTTGAAGAATTTTCTTATCCACGTTTTCAACTCTTTATTTTCGATAAATTGAGTACTGAGCAAATGGAAAACATGTTCAAGAAACAATGGGAGAAAGCCATACTTTTCTTTAAAAAATCAAAGAAAGTTCTAAAGTAAACAATAAATATTATTTTCTTAAAAAGGGATTTAGATTGGGGAAATGTGAAAGGAAGAGAGGAGATGTGAAATTCACTTATATTTGCTCTATCTTTAATGGTTAAGCCTTTCTAAAAAGAAGAAAAGAATTAAAAACTTACGTTCAGAGTTCCTGAATGGTGTGCTTCGAGGTAAAATTAATTTTATAGTGAATTTTAATCATTTTTAGTATGGTTTAAATTAATTTCAAGTACTGTTATTAAATTACAAAATAATATATAGCTTAAATTTTAAGCTAGATATTATCTACAAATATTCGGCAAAATAAAACTGTATTTACTATTTTTTATTATTATTTACTTATTTAATATTTATAACTACAAACTACCTAACTACAAACTTTATTCTATGCTACCTGTTCTCAACCCCAGACAAAAATTCGTATGACAAACAGAAAAAGATCTCACTTATATAAATAGAGATTGAGAAAATGCTGGCTGGTGTTATGCACTTAAAAGCTAGATTTTGACAAACTATTTTGGAGTTACATGCACATTTTTTTCCAAACAATTTTAGGCTCATGTTAAAAACAGAAAAGTAAGGCAAATGGGTTTTTAAATTTATGTATCGAAACATTAAATATATAGTTAAAGAATGAAAGCATTATTCATTTATGCTGCTCTTAAATACTGATTGACGGAGTCTTATTGTTAATAGTTATGTCCGACAAATAGCTATGTAAACTAAACTAAAAACTAAACTCCATGGCATGACAGCCCATGTGGGCCAAGGCCTAAAGTGCCCATAACTGTTTTCATGACCGAAGGCCCTGGGTTGCGAAAAATAGCTATGTACTTTTTCCTTATTTGGATAAAAATCAAAATTAATAACTTTTATAAGTTATCATAAAAAAATTAGAAATATGACACAAACTTTGAGAAAACTGCATTTTAAATTTGAATTTAAAATATAATTTTTAGTCTGCTTTTCATATTAACGTTCATCTAAAGTTCTCATGTTTTATATTTTATAATAGGTATTTATATTTTTATAAAAAAAAATAAATGCATTAATCTATACTTTTTGTGCTCTAAAAATTTTTAATTTGCAATGTTTTGCTTAGACTCTAAAAATAAATCAGACTCCCGAAAATACGATTCTATATCTAACTTATATTTCTCCTATTAATCATTTTTGTTTTCAATTATTTAACTGAAAAATGTCAGGAAAAAGTAAAATAGTTTTGTAAGATTATAGAATAATAATGTAAATATGAATATATGTATTTTTTAATGCAACAAAAAACCTTAAAAACCGCAATTTATTGATAAAGAAAAATGAATATTATAAAATCGTTTTTAGTTTTTTCGAAATTGTATTTAGCTTTCTAAAGTTATACTCTTTTGTTAAGCACAACGCATTTACATTACTTAGAGACGCAGCAGATAATTATATGGTTTTATCAACACTCTCTGTCTTTCTCTGTTCTTTTCTCTCTCTCTCTCTCTCTCTTTCTCTCTCTTTCTTTCTCTCTTTCTCTTTCTTGCTCTCTCTCTTTCTCCTCAATGCTGTAATTCAAACGAACATACTTGTCCAACACCAGAGCTACAGAATTAAGTTGTAAAAGGATATTATTTATAAGAAATAAAAATAAAAAGTGATTCCGATCGCAATTAATTTGAGAAAAACGTGTTTTTAAATTTAATTTTATATAATATGGTTCAGTGTAAAATATTTTTTTTTAAAAATTATGATTATTACGAATAAAATACATAATTAAGAAATCAAACACGTAGGTTTGTTTTCAAAAATAATTCTAAAATTTCATTTTAGAAGAAAAAATTCTATTCACAATATAGGAAGTAGAGTTTAATTTTGATATTAAATTATGGTAATATGAAATGTTTATATGAATAATAATTAATACTTACTATTTTTATGATATTAAATTATGGTAACATGAAATGTTTATTCGAATAATAATTAATACTTACTATCTTTATAAGAATTAGTAAATTGATTTTACAAAAAAGCAAGCTTTTATTTTGAACAACTTAAATAAAATATCATTAAAAAATGTGACATAGACATAATTGAATCTATGGATTGTGGAACAGAGTGAAAACTAGTCTAACTGACTACTAAACAAATAATATGAATCTAGTCTAAGGATTATTTATTAGTTTTCTATAGATAAGTTTTAAGAACATATATTTTACATTGATACTGAAGGTTAATGAGGTGA
Source organism: Latrodectus hesperus (assembly GCA_037975125.1). Taxonomy (NCBI): domain Eukaryota; kingdom Metazoa; phylum Arthropoda; class Arachnida; order Araneae; family Theridiidae; genus Latrodectus; species Latrodectus hesperus. The sequence goes on along the minus strand of CM075850.1, from coordinate 102,161,013 downwards.
ACCGCAAAGTAAGCACATGATCTGCATGTCGTGGTTTATAGATCTCAGATCAAGAAGAATTTCTTCAAGGATTCGTAAAGATAATATGAAATCAACAGGTTATTTTAACAGGTAAGGTCTGTCATAACGTTCAGGTACTTATTAAAATCATATTTAAAAACCAGAGATAGATAATTGTTATTCTTGTATATTATACTCATTATTCTTGACGGATACTTGAAAGAATTCGAAGTATGTTTTCGTTAATACTGAAAAATATTTAGTTTCCAATCACGTTTTGCTTGGTGAAATAAAAGCAAATAATATAAACGAGTATTTTGCTATTGAAGCTATAAAAAGGAAGTTGTTAAAATTGTCGATTTCAACTCACGGAGATTGATTTAACAACACTGGGATCAACTTGGATTAACTATATGTCAAAAGATGTACAAAACAATTCTGCAAATTTATTGTTAATCCAGCAATTTCTTTTATTTATATATTTTTAATCAATTAAATGTGAAGATTTAATTTGAAAAATGCTTGACTTTAAATACAATTTAGAATTTGCTTTTAAATATAAAATATATATTTCGTAGAGAAATAAAATCTTTTTTATGCTCAACAAATACCTCTTGTTCTAGAAGGAAATAAAACTGCGGGCACCTTGGCCAAGGCAGGAGCTCGTGAGTCAGCTGAGCTTTTGGCACCTCTCACTTTTTTGGAAATCTTTTCAAGAGTAAAAAGCAGGATTAAGACCACATAGATTGTTCCTCCAGAGCACCTATGGTATCAGTGTTCTCCTCCGGAAAGCTCACTTTAAGAACAGACAGGAACAAACTACCCTCGCCCGCTTTCGAAGTGGTCACCACAGATCATTAAAATTTTCAGAGGGCACCAAAATTTTCGAGCCCTGTACCAACTATTTCACTGAAGAAGCCACGTCAGAACACATCCTTGAGAGCTTAGGACTATCCAAGCATGATTTATACAACAATCCTTTGATGGTGCTAGAATTTATGAGGGGTATTTAAAGTTATGGACCTGGTCTAGCACAGATGGCCAAAGGGAACAAGCAACAACAACAATACCTCTAGTGATATTTAGTAAAATTTTACCGTCCTGTTTGCCGTCTTTTCTTTTAAAAATTTGATTTAATTAGTACTGCAAAAACTTGATTATGAAAATGTTGATGAATGTAAGCAAATAGAGTAGCAAAATGAATTGAAATTGATAATGGGTTTGGTTATTATGAATATTCTTGAAAAATGATGGCTTCATATATTATATTCATATTTAGATAACAAGTAATGTTTCTTGGAATTAAATTTAATAATTTGTATTCGATTAAGATTATATTGGTAAATGATCATATTTATAAATTATATCTGTGTATGTATCTTGACTTTCACACTTATCACACTTCAAACATATCAACCATTCAAAAAAATTAAAGTTAGATTATGAGAGCGCATGTTTTCAAATTCAAACTGAAAGTAACAAAAAAAATATCTAGTAATTCCCATTAAAATTATTATAACAGTAATCCGATAAAAACACCGAGATTTCAAACTAAACAATTTAAAAATTTCTTAGTCCTCTTCAATATGATCAAGATATGCAAAAAGAAATATCTTCATAATAACGACTTTCTGTATTTTACACATTTCATATTAACTGCATTTCAATTTCATTCGTTGTTGAAAAACGAAAGAGGGATTTTGTGTTTCTGCGTACATGTTTGTGAAGGTAGGTGTTGAGAGTCTTCAGATGACTTACCTTGCAACGTGTGATTAGGGCTTGCCGATTAACATTGATAGAACTGTATGACAGCTGACAGCTTTAGAAGATGCATCACGTACTGTCTCTAGTCGGACTTTTCTTATAGACAATAGGTCATTTTCTAGGTTCATTATCAAAGAAATCTAGAAAACTCCCATGCGTACATCTGATGTGTTCCATTCTCTGCGTGAAGGAATTAGAAACGTCCCACCCACCTCATTGCTCAACTGCGGTTGTATCCTTCATCTCCGAACAGAGCGTCTCTTCCCTATTACCATGCTATTTTTAGCTGATGGCGGTTTCAGAATAAAAAAGTGCATTTAAAATACACTACATGAAAAAAGAATCAAATTTTAGTTTTAAAACAAGTCTGCATGATTTGAATTTATATGTTGAAAAATATTCATCAAAAATATATTTGTTTTAAGAGATTGTTTGGATATAATTTGGAAATAATTTAACTGTGTGTGTACCATCTGATATTAAAAATGATTAACTAAGTGAACAGTTAGCTCTTTCCTTCGGACCAGCAGCTCATGAGTTGGATTCTTACTTCGGATATTGAATGTTTTCAGGAATCGGAAATTTACTTTAAGCTGTTGATGCCATCGAGAAGTATGTCTTCGTGTGTCTAATTGCTTTATTTATCTTATAATTACCAATGTCTCTCTCTTTGAGATGTTTGGAATAGATGGCTTTGTCTCTCTTTCCTAATTAAACTTTATCTAGTAGAAAAATAAAGGAAATATCCTCACACACACTATTAAAATTTCACTCTGGCAATGAAATATTTTAACTGATAATTAATAAACAATTTTTATGAATTAAAAAGCATTTTCGACTTTAAAATCAAAATTCGGTATTTATTACAAAAAGCAAATTTAGCTTGATTTATCAGTTGCTTATTTTCATATAATTTTCTTGCGTGTATTAATAAAAAGATTTTAAGACATTCCTTCTTATGTAGTTTCTAAGGCTGAAATTTGCATATGAGGGCATAATTTATACAACTAGAATTAAAGTTGATTTTAAAATAAAATAAGAAACTAAAAAATATTTAAGATATAAAATCTTGTTCAATTCTCTCTTAAAATTTATCCTCCCAATTTAAAATAATCATATTTCAATCTATCAAATTTCTGAATTTTCAATCTATTCCTCCAGAATTTAATGAAGTAAGAAAATATATAAATTCTTCATAAATAAATAAGTAATTAATGAAGCACAAAAATATAAATTGTTTATAATCAGTAAATTTTAAAGGGGAAATAATTTAATCTTATATTATACACACATATTCTGATACATATACTCTCTTATTTCAATCTTTCATTTGCGGTTAGATTTTATTAGCAGTCAGTTTAATTTAATCCATTTTCCCGCAGACTAATATATTCCCATCGCTTATGCACAATAGTGACATCTATGGAAGGTAATATGCATTTAAAAATCAAATTTAACGTGATTAAATTCTTTTTTAATTGTTCTTTTAAAAGAAAATTACACTTACTTTCAAAAGAAATTAATCATGCAAAATTAAAATAAGTGATTTCACATTAAAAGGAATTTATGAAAATAAGTTAATATTTTTTCTCTTGTTATTTTCTTTTCCTTATTGAATTTCACGAAAAACTTACTTGACTGTTTTAAATAAAGTTTATTTTGGATGCAAGATTATTGTATTAATATAATATATTTGAAATTTGTAATAATAAAGGATTAGAAACCTTTATTATTTTATCTTTAAAAATATGGGGAATCATTTTGTTGAATTTTTTCCAAATATATGGTTACAATTGTAGAATAATACTAAACTAAGTGGTTGTCTATAAACGAGTGCTTTTATTAAAAAAATAAAATTTTATGCATTAAAATAAAAAAAATTTTACTATAATGTGTAAAATGAACTTATATTATTAGTTATACTTAGTCTGTATATTTATTATTCAGTAAAAAAGATTATTCAAAAAACATTTAATATCTCGAAATATTTCTATAAGCAACAATAATCTAAATCATCACAAAAATTTAATCCAAGAATTTCTATATATAATTTGCTGATGAAGTTGATAATTGAATACTTTTAAAATATATTATATAGGAAAATAAAATTAATTTTCTTATACTTTTTTACTATGTGAATTGTGTTACTACTTTTATTTATATTAATTTCAATTTAAACAATTAATTATTATTATTCCGAAAGAAGTTTGCAAATGAAGTATTGAAATTTTAATCTAAAATATTTTACAAAATGATGGATTAATATAAGGGAATACATTTTATTTCAAACAGAATTTACTTAAGTACAAAGAGCTTATCATTGTGTTTGTGTTTCTCAAATTATTTAAAAAGTTTGTAACATTTAAATTGTATAACAATTAAAAATGAATAAATCCAAAGTTAATAACTATGTTATTTTAATATTAATTTTACTATCGAACCATAATATGGTATTTAAAATAAATAGCTAGTAAGAATGCAAAGAGAAATGTATACATCCATAAAAAAATTTTATTTCCAGTTTTCATATATTTCGTCTAGTTATTTCTCAAAGAATATGGTATAAATTTTAATAAAATATAGGAGGGAATATGATCTTTCTTTTTATAATTTTACAATGGAAAAATGTACAGATTATTGATTCTTAAATGAAATGCAAACAATCAAAAAAAATTCATAATTATTTTGAATCCTCATTTTAAAACATCATTCTGAATGAATTAATTTAATGAGTTATAAAGGTTATAGAATATAAAAAATGCAGTTTTTTATAAAAATAATAAAAACAATCTTTTTTAATTACAACAAGTAATTCCATTTAAAAGTCAAAAAAATAATTTTCTGTACTTCGACATTAAGAAGGGTAACTTATTGGATACCAATATTAATGCATATTTCAAATATGTAAAGAAAATAAAATTTAACATGTAAAGCTTTTCTTTTGTTCGTAAATCTCCATGTAGGAACACACCTTTCTTAACGAAGTTAATTTTTTCAGAAAGCCTGTCTGTTTGAAAAGTAAACATTCAAAACTATTAAAGTAAATTTATTTCATTAAATAATATTTAATTATTAAATAAATTGTAAAAGTTTATACAATTTGTGAATTTTTTATTTTATTGTTGTGGAAAATATTTATATGCTACATTAATCAATAGATGTCGCCACTATTCAACATTTATTTTGTATTTCACTTTGTTGAAATGAGCAAAATTTTTGTTATCTCTAATGAAGTGATACCATTTTGTGAAATTTCAGGTGAATCATTTATGTTATGACTGTTCATAATATTTTTTTAAAAAAATTCCTTTTTGCAAGATAATAACAAATTTATATTTAATTTTATATAGTGTTTTTCCAATTTCATAAAATTTCTAGTAAAGATACAATTTAAATTAAGGAACTTGTGAATAAATAATAGCTTCATATTACGATTATTAGAGTATTGGAAATAATGTAAAAGAAATCTGACAGCTCAATAAACATTTAAGTACTAAGCAATTGTACATATAAGCATTTTTCCAAAGTGTAGATGATTCTATCTAGGATTTCTTATTCGCCGTGCATTTATTGGATCGAGAGTCACTTATTCTAATTAAATTGAGTACAAATTTAAATGCAATATAATATTTCCTCCATTATTTTCATTGCAGAAAAATTAAACGTTAATTAAATTTTTTGGAAAGAAAACTGGAGAAATCTTAAAATATGCAATTTATGATTACACAGCAATTTCAAAAATAATAAAAGGGTATTATGGATTATTCTAAGAAACTGTAACTGATAAGTTTTACATGTATTGTTTAATGAAGCTATTGTTCATTTATTTTAATCGGAAAAAAGTGATAAGAATGCATGATTATAAATACATTTATTTAAGTATTTGTTACCTTAATATCTCAATGAAAAAGTTGAATCATTATGATTTATATGTATAAGAAGTTGCATATTCTTTTCTCAAAGTTCCATCTCTTTTATTGAAATTACAATAATAGCTAACCAAATTTAGCTAAAATGCAACTGAATATCATTTTAATTCTATATTCAAAATGTATATATTTAAATATACTGGTGGATATATAGGATATATGTGTGTGTGTGTGTTCATTTGTATGTGTATTCATAAAGTATACATCTCACCTCATTTGCTCATTTTAGAAAAAATTGATGGTCAATGAATTACATTTGTTGAATATATTTCATTTATGAAACAAAAAATATGATATTTGAATACTGAAAATGATACTGAAAAGTAAAATATAATATGTTAAGTTGTTTGGATTAACAGAGATTGCAATTGTTTCAAACACAACTCCACATTTATTTGATCGATAATGTTTGATGAAACCTGAATAGATAGTAAAAATATAATGAGACTTATGATATATATATATATATATATATATATATATATATATATATATATATATATATATATATATATATATATATATATATATATATATATATATATATATATATATATATGTATGTATGCATGTATGTAATGCATTTAAGACACAGAAATAAATCTAATCTTAGTAAGATTTATTTCACTTAATTTTTGCATTATAAGCAAGTATAAAAAATTTCCAGCATTTTATTAACTAAACTATGATAATTTGTTCATGTACTGAATCAATTCAAATGTTTTATTCTAATAATATATTTTAAAAAATATTCACTAAAGTAATAGAACTTTTGAGCTTGATAACAAGCAACAAGACCTAAATCAGCGAAAAAATATTACTTTTCGGCAAAACTGCCTCAAATTATATGTAAATTTTATATTTATATCCAAAATTATTTTAAGATTGCTCTCACATTCGATTTCATATTAGTAAATCACAATTTTTTTATGGCGACAAGTTTTAATATATTTTTAACCAGATAAAATTTTTAATTTCAATAGACTATCGAAATACTTCACAGGAGTTGATCAAAATATAAATTAATCTGTAACCAAAACATTCAAGTACATCATGCTTCCACAATTGCCTTTCAAATATATAACGAGCATATTTATCATGTATAATTCTTACAGCTTTCTAAAGCAAGAATTTAAGTCTTTAAAAAGCGTTCTCATCTGCGGAGCCATGTGTGACGCATCAGATACTATTTATAGATATCTCTGTGTTTTCTTTCATAATATTTAAAAGTCATTTTCAGAAAGCGTTCTCGGAAGTTGAACTAAGGTCCAGCAGATTTTATTTCCTTCTTTTTATAAGTTATTTTTCTTATTATTTCCTGTTTACAAAAGTTTTCATAATGTAAAATTCAGAGTATATGAAATATTTACGACTGGGAGGATTCAAATAAATATAAGTTATTTTGAAATTTATGGATTTTTACAAAACTTTTGACTAATTTTTAAAAAATGCTCTAAATTTGCTTTTGAACTGAGAATTACGAATGTAGTCTTTCCTTAACGTTTAAATTCTGTAAAAAAGTTCTACGGAAGAATCTAGGATATAATACATGTATTTTTTAGCTGAGTAGAAGTAAAATCTCTTGAACAGCTTTCTCCTAGATATTCAGACATTCAATAGACTTTTTATTGAAATAAAATAAATAGCTTCATAGTATATTGATAGTTAATATGTAAGACTCCGCTATTTATTTAGTGCATCAAGATTAAGATTTCTTTCTTTATCTTTCTTTGAAATTGATTTTTCCATTTACTTTAAATTTATTTTTGAATATATACTTAATCTCTAATAATTACATTCTTTATGCTGAGTGAGAAAGCGAACATGGATGACATAAACAGACAGGAATTTGATCTTAGAAGTTAATCAGAGTCAGAGTGATCAGAATGTAATGGTCTCCTATTCTATTTATTAAGTTTCTAAGGATTCAGCAATATTTACTGAAACATGAAGAGTAATTGGCAAATGGCATTTTTTTTTTTTTTTTTTTTTTTTTTTTTTTTTTACTAAAAATATAAAAACGATGTGACATAAATCTCATTCAGTAAAATTTTTTTTTCATAGATTAAGGATATATAATTTGGTCAATTTTAAAAAATAAAAAATACCTTTCAAACATTTTTTTTTACTTTTAAGCATCTTCTAGCGTAACTAACTTCGAAAAATAACAAAACAAAAAATAATTATTCTGCTCGCATCATTATTTATTCTTTCAACCGTAGCTCTATAACAAGCGACCCGTTCAGTGGCCTAAATTCAGGCTGGCTAAGAAGAGGAAAACTCATCTTTTATTGGAGACAAAATGAAATAAATAAATGAAAAAGCTGCAACTTGTAGATGTAGGAAAAAATTCATATATCCCATCAAAGAAGTTTATCACGATCAGATATAAATTAAAAAAAATAATCGTAGTATGCAAATTAATATTTTATTATGTTGTACTCATTACCTAAGCGGGATATAATTATAGATGATAAATTCTTTAACTGATAAATTCCTTGTAAAATAATTAATATTATTTTAATGAGTTTGTTAATTATAGTTGTGGTTGAATTATTTCTGCTTATATATCAATAATAATTTGACATAATATTGTTACATCGAGTAAAATATAACATTACAAATAATAAAAAATTATAATTATGTTTCTTTTTTCCCTTTTGATATAAGAATATGGTACAAAATACTACAATTCAATTAATTTTTACATTTATATATACCTCTTTATGCTTAATCTAGATTAAATCTATTGATGTTAATATATGATTTTGGATTCTTTAGAAATATTTTACTTAATAAATATCAAAATAAAAATTTTCCATATAATATAAAATTTTCCATATTTGTTTTTCATTTCTAAATTGCTATTTTACCTTTCCCAATAAATACTTACTCAGCTTACACAGTATACAATAAGAAATAATTTAAATAATCTCTTTTATGGAGTAAATAGAATTATTCATTTATATATATATATAGAATATTCATTTATATATATATATATATATATATATATATATATATATATATTATTTATTTATTTATTTATTTATTTATTTATATATATACGGGAAATTTTTAAGTTTCATTAAAAGTATTTTTAGATATTAAGTAAACATTTACCATAAATACGTGTTTTTGTTACAAGAGAATACGATTAACTGAAATTTAAAGCACATGAATGTAAATTTATTCTCCCATTCATTAAAAAGATCAATTTTAATATGAATTATTTTTGAATATATTTAAAAAAAATATTGTGCTTGTGGTTTATATAGAATTTAGATAAAAAGAACAATGCAGGATATTGTTTAAAAAATTATTCATAACAACATTAAATAAATTATTTTTAATTTTAAATCAATAAGCAATACAACAAAAAACAAATAACATTTTTTAAGTCAATTTCTACTTAAGTCAATAAAGAAAAATATTATTTTTTCTATCATATAAAACAAATGAATTAAATTTAGTTAATGAATTAATATTTGGGGAAATTATAATATATATATATATATAGGAAGAGCGTGAACCAATTGTAGTTATTAGAAAATAGATTTTGGAATGACTTATTTTATATATTTTTTTATTTTTATTAATGGAATTTACTGTCTTCGATAATTATCGTTTTTATTTCTATGAACTTAAGGAATAAAACTATTGGTTGTGCTCACTGATTTTTATCATTTCAACACTGCTGGAAAAAAAATAATAATTCGCTTATTTTGACACCGAATCTTAGTGACATACTTTTATAAAATTGATAGCAAAAATATACAAAATAAAAGTCATCGAAAAGGCCTACGCTTCAGCGGGAAAACAATAAACATTCTTCTACAGAATATCATCATTACGTAGCAAACCTTGGTGAATATTTCCACGAATTAATTTCAACCTGAAGGTGAAATTCTTCTCGAAAATGAAAACAAATAGCCGCTATTGTAACAATAATGAAAATAAAAGTCCTTCGGATATACGCTTCGAATTGTCACGTCTGGCAGCTTAAATGACAGTTTTCAAGTAAGTTAATTATCGAACAAACGAATTGAAGAAACGAATACCTCCGCATGTAGAATTGCAAGTCATAAAAATTTAATCCTTACTTTTGTCTCATTAAATTGCTACTTTGATTCTTTTCACCATACCTATACTCTTTTTTCAGCATACAATTTTTTGTATATTTTCCTAAACATATAAATAATTATTTAAATTATATATATATATACTTCGAAGCAGTAGGTCCCGGATTCGAATCCTGGGTATTTATTCTGTTTATCAACATCGATAGAGAAATGATATCCAATGAATCTGACAAACGAAACTGAATCAGCAGCTAATGGTAATCTGCCTTCTCGTTTTCCAGCCATCGGAAGAAGGGCGATAACATTTCCGCAAACTTATAAGAGGGGTGTAAGAGATTTAGAGTGTGCTAAAGAATACGACTAATCGGAGAGCTGCATTTTATAGGAAATTGCTACCTACAATTCAATTGATTTAGCGGAAAGAGGAAACTTAAATTATTTGCGATCTTTCTATATATATACACTACTAGCTATTAAAATTACTACACCAGGAAAGCGGCACACCACACACGTGAAATTTGCATGACAGGTAGAACTTGCTGTGATATGCAAATGATTAGATTTTCAGCGCATTCATACAAAGCAGGCGACAGTAGCGACATCTACAATGTGTATAAAACCAGAGATTTGACAGCAGTTTTCTCACACTCAATTTCCGTTTCAACGTTGTTTTCGGCAAAGAAACTTGTTGCAATGTCTCGTGTAAGAAGAAGAAATGCCTATCAGCACGTGTCTGACTTTGATCGAGGAAAGATTATAGCCTACCGGGATTGCGGTTTATCGTACCACAATATTGCTGCTCGCGTCGGTCGAGACCCCATGACTCTTAGCAGAATATGGAATCGATGGGTTCAGGATAATCATACGGAACGTCATGCAGGATCTCAGCGACCCCCATCACTAACAGCAGAGAAGACAGACATCTTATCCGCATGGTCACAAGGGATCGTACAGCCACGTCACGAACACTGAGTCGAGAAATGGAGTCATTTGCAAGGCAACAAGTTTCTGCTCGAACAGTTTGACGACGTTTGCAGCAGAATGGATTGTCTGCACGGTGACCATGACTTCGGCTACCATTGACGCTGCGTCACAGACAGGAGCGCCTTCAATGGTGTGATCACGACGAACCTGGACGCGGGAATGGCATCACGTCATCTTTACAGATGAATCTCGGTTCTGTATACAGGACCATGATGGCCGCATCCGTGTTTGGAGGCATCGTGGAGAACGCGCATTTCCAGCTTGCATTGGACATAGCCATACTGGCCCATCTGCTGGAGTGATGGTATGGGGTGCCATTGGATATACGTCTCGATCACCTCTTGTTCGCATTACCGGTACTTTGAACAGCAACCGTTACATTTCCAATGTGTTAAGACCACGTGGCTCTGCCCTATCTTCGAGGCCTCCCTAATGCATTGTTTCAACAGGAAAATGCACGACCGCATGTTGCCCGTACTGTTCTGAACTTCCTTGATACAGAACAGGTTCGACTGTTACCCTGGCCAGCACGTTCTCCTGATCTGTCACCAATTGAGAACGTGTGGTCAATGGTTGCCGAGCGATTGGAACGCCATCACTCACCATCCAGTACAGTCGATGAACTGTGGCATAGTGTTGAAGCTGCATGGACTGAGATCCCCGTACATGCCATACAATCACTGTTTGACTCCATGCCTAGGCGGATAAATGCTGTTATTGCAGCCAAAGGTGGCTGCTCTGGGTACTGATTTCTCAAGATCTATACATCCTAATTTCCTGTAAATCTAATCACTTGTTCTTTCCACTATAATGTATGTGTCCAATAAATATCGTTCTGTTATTTGCATTCCTTCTTGGTGTAGCAATTTTAATGGCCAGTAGTGTATGTATATAATTTGTCTTAAATCTTCCAGATACCTTAAATGAAAATGGCACAGCCCAAATTTGCATTTAAAATTCGAATTGAAAATTTTGTCAGCTTTTCAGAGGAAAATTCTCAGATGGTTCAGAGCAAATTAACAGAAAGCTTCACTAACTCACATAGAAAAAGATTATGGAGCATCTAACTATGAGATTAAATGCTTGAAGGTTCCTGTCTGTCAAATAAGTAAGGGAAAAGGAAATGGAATAAGTTTCTATTTGAATTGTATTTTGTAATAAGTAGCAATACTAATTGTTTGTTTGTATGTATGTACACACACACAGTATGCGTGTGCATGTGTGCGCGTGTGTGTGTTTTCTTTCTATAACTAATTATTTTCTTGTCTCTTGTTCCGCAAAATTTATTCCGATAAATATAAAATCAATTCATAGATTAAGTTTGAAATCTTAATCTTCAATTTAAAAGTTAACCCTAACTTTTAAACTTTAGTTTAAAACTAAGATTTCAAATTTACTTTTTTTGAAATTTTTTTTATTTACTTGAAATTCTAATCTAAAATTTGAAATCTTAAAATTAATCTATGAATTTAAATACACGCAATTATTTTTCAATTGTAAACTTGTGTGTGAATGTGTTGCTCATAATTTAATCTAAAAATCTATCTATTAATTTAGTTTAGCATGTTCAAAATGCAATTAAATTATTTCAAATTTTTATTCATTAAGAGAGTTTGCTGGTTCATCTTTCTTATATTTTAGAGTGCCTCAGGAATTGGCTGTTTTTCATGAATGCTTACTTGCACCAGGAATATAACAAAACATTCAAAAGCTCAAATCTGTACCATGTTTATTTTTAAATATGTGTAATGATTTTAACTAAAAATTTAGCAAATTGAGGAATCTAATAAATTCTATTAGAAAATAATTTTGCAATGAAAAGTATTCTTAAATAGAAAATATTTTACCTAAAAATAATGATTGTGCTTAAAAATTCAGGAAGGTATAAAGTGGCAAGTATAGACTGAATATTTTATATTATGTTATATAAATGTAATTTAATTTCCTCTTTATTATAAAAATATTTAATTTCATTAATTTATTTAATAATATAAAAGAAGAATGATGTCATTTTTACATTTCTACTGATATATGTCTATCATTTCATCATTTTATGATATTGTAGCTAGACAAAAAAGTTCAATTAGTATTTAATTTATTATATAAATATGCTGCGGAATCAATAATTTTTAAATATAAGGATATATTTTATCTAGAAACTTTTCATGCATACGAAATTAAATTTTACTTATATATGTATATAATAATTTGTGAATAAATTTACGTTTAGACATTATGTGCATATCACACAATAATTTACAAAGCATAACTATTTTAATCTTTAAATTTAATTTTTATGTAATTTCCAAAGTAAAGTATATTGTATGATACTTTATGTATGCATATATAAAATTATAAAAATCTCATTTATATTATATTCTGAATTGTCTATAGTTTTAAAATTCAATTTTTTAATATATAATTATTTGTTAGAGCATTTTTCATTATCTGATATCAATAACCTTAATTGTATGTGATTATTAAATGCAGAAATGTCAAAATATAAATTATTTTAAGTATATTTGATGTATAATTTTTCCTAGTTATTAACCTAAAATTGAAAAACGTAAAATGAGTTATGTTTTGTTAAAGCATGATTTTGTTTATTTTATCAAATGAGAAAAAATCTTTTACTCTGCTATTATTTTATTAAATTATTTCAGTTAAGATTATTAATAGAGTTATGAAGCAGAAGCAAAAATACAATTAATTGATAAACATAGTATTAACAAAGGAATGATAATTATAATCAAAAGATTCAATTTATAACATTTAAGAAAAACTTGCTTCTACCTACTGCTCTAGAGGTATGTTACTTTTATTTTAGTTTTCCCTTATTCCATTATTTTAACACCAACTGACAATGCAATCACAACTGTACTTTGACAGTGGAGTAGTGAAGATTATTCAATATTAATTTTAACAAATAAATGTTTATTTAACCTAAAATAATCTGTATGAACATCATTCAGAAGAGAAGATGAATTTTCTGCCTTTCTATAAATCAGCCGACATTTTGAATTTATCCAATTACTAATTTATCCTAATATATATCCAAAGAAATTAACTCTACCATTCTTAACTATCGATAAATATCATCACGCAAATACCGGTTGATAAATCGCAACGACAAAAACAGCGTGCGCTTGCCGATCAGCAGCTAGGGATGGGAAGAAATACCTGTAACAAGTATTTTGTAATCAGTATTTGAATGTAACAACCTGTAATCAGTACTTTTTCTTCCAAATACTAAGTACTTCCAGTAGCAAAGTCAGCGCGAGTTCGAGTATCCTCAGACAGTTGCAGGTACAATGTACTTGACCAGTTTCTAAGACTGAGCAAGTACGTGAGCACGTACTTGTTACAAAGTAATCAGCGAGTACGTGAGTACGTGGTTGTTACAAAGTAACAAGCAAGTACGTGAGTACGTGGTTGTTACAAAGTAACAAGCAAGTACATGAGTACTTGCTTGTTACTTTGTACTTGCTTGTTACTTTGTACTTGCTTGTTACTTTGTACTTGCTTATTACTTTGTACTTGCTTGTTACAAAGTAATAAGTATACATTGCGCTCTGTCATTGGCTCTTCTGTAACAAGTACAGAAGAGCCAATGACAGAGCGAGTACAAGTAACAATATCATCGATATATCGATGCAAACAGATGAATTATGAGATTATGGTAGCTTCTTATGGTAGGGAGGCTGGGTGGGAGAAGGGAAATGACAGTTGGTTTAACTGGGTAAATAGAAGAGGGATACTTGGGAATTGAAAGATTTCTTTGGGTTGGAGAGGGAGATATGAATTTATATTGCGAAATAAAATACGCATGTACTTTTATTTCGTTTCAGTGATTGTAGTTCTATTTCAAATATATGAAGTTTTTTTAAATATAAGAAAAGCATGATATTCTTGTTATGTATTTAGCAATTTTTATTAACTTTTATTTTTGTTATTATTTCTTTTAAAAATTTTATTTTATGAACATATATAACATATTTATTTGAACCTTAAATAAGGTCAGATTTCTTAAATTAAAAAAATATTTAATATATTATTTAAAAAAAAATATTTATATATAAATCTGCTTACATACTTCCATTGTTATTTTTACTATGCATATTTTTTATTATAATTCCATATAAATATGTTTATTTTTTTTCAACCATGTTTTAGTTTCACTATATTTTACTGTAAATATACAGAATTTAAACTTTTATAAAATATGTTCTTTTGTATTTTTTACCATACGATTTATTTTTATTCAAATAATGAGAATGTTGATTTAAAACTAAAGAAGGTAGTTTATTCATTTTAGTTTAAAAATTCGAAATGAAAAAAAACTTTAATTAAGTTAATTTTTACCTTATCTTTATTTATACCATCATGTGTTACTGTCATGTTTATTTCTTAAATTATGGATTGATGTAAATAAAATGTATGTATTTTTGTTCCTCCATTTTTTATTAAACGTTGTTTCTCAATATTTTACCTTAATACATTATAACATTTAGATTATTGGTAAAACTATTTTATATTTTTTGATAGTTATTGAAATTTTATTCAACTATATCTAATATAAAATAATTATGTTTACTTAAACATTATTAATATATTAATTATGTTAATATTGTTACAAATTTATAAATAATGATTATATTTGTCTTAAAATATCTCAGACAGATCAGAAATTCTCACATTTTGGGCAAAAATTGCGGTATTTAGACGTGTTGTACTTTTAAAAGCGGATTTCCTAATGATTTGGCGACTTGGCGACAATTGGCGAGATTCTTGGCGACTTGGCGACTTTTGGCGAGATTTTTGGCGACTTGGCGAGAAATCGATACTTCTGGAAACATCCATCACCTAAGCTCTA
Source organism: Latrodectus hesperus (assembly GCA_037975125.1). Classification (NCBI taxonomy): domain Eukaryota; kingdom Metazoa; phylum Arthropoda; class Arachnida; order Araneae; family Theridiidae; genus Latrodectus; species Latrodectus hesperus. Next base: position 102,145,381 of record CM075850.1, on the reverse strand, counting down.
GGACCAATATTTTTCGAGATAGCCTAGAAGCTTCCAGAACCTTGGCGAAATTGGTAGATTTCTCCGCCAAGTCAGGTATAAATACCGCAGCCCGACATGGAAGAGTCGAGTTTTGTGAAGACAGTCAGTGAGTGAAGACGATTAGTTGTGACTACTAGTTGTTCTCTGTCTGAGGTATTTGAGACCTGTGATTGGAAGCTATTTCTTATTGTATCTGACGAATTGTAGCTGTATAATTGTAATTGTTACAGCGGGAATTTCGTTAATCTTGTGAGATTTTTACGAATAAAAGTCTTGTGTTCATTAAGTGGTTGCTTTATTCAACTCTCAATCAACACGAACCCGTGAAGCTCGGTACAACTGGTGTCAGAATCGGGGTTGAAGAGTTGATGCAGCGTGTCACAAGAAAAATGGATATGGATTTAATGAAAAGTCTTCTCGAAAAATTAGCGGAGCAGATGGCTGAGATGAAAGCTGGACAAGAAGATATGAAAACCGAGATGAAAGCTGGACAAGAAGAGATGAAAGCTAGACAAGAAGAGATGAAAGCTGGACAAGAAGAGATGAAAGCTGGACAAGAAGAGATGAAAGCTAGACAAGAAGAGATGAAAGCTGGACAAGAAGAGATGAAAGCTAGACAAGAAGAGATGAAAGCTAGACAAGAAGAGATGAAAGCTGGACAAGAAGAGATTAAAACCGAGATGATGAAAGAGATAAAATCTGGACAGGAGGAACTTAAGAAGGACATTGTAAGTGTTAAAGAAGAATTCTCCAACATCATTCAGGAGAAGATGAATGCAATGGAAGATAAGGTAACTTCAGTTGAAACTAAAGTTCTGGAAATAGAAGAAAACGTTGAAGAAGCATTAGACAATATGAATAAGAAGATTGAAAGCTTGGAGAAGCAAATATCAAACAAACATGAGGAACCCAACGTGACATTTGTGCCTTCCCTAGCCAATATTAAACTCTCAACATTTGATGGGAAATCATCCTGGCAAGTATACAAGACCCAGTTTATGATGGTAGCGGAAGCTAATGGATGGAATCCCCGAGCCCAAGCTTTTCACCTGGCGGCTTCTTTAAGAGGAGACGCGGCTGACATCCTCGAGACGCTTCCGGAGGAGCAGAGGCACGATTTCCAAGCCCTATCGAGTGCGCTTGAGCTGCGGTTTGGAGATAAGTGCACTAAAGAATATAGCAGACTACAGTTAAAGTCACGCTATCAAAAAGCGGGTGAAAGTCTTCAAGAATTGGCTGCCGATATTCAGCGACTTTCCCATCTAGCATTTTCGGACTGCCCAGCTGAGACACGTCAGGATCTGGCTCTCCATCACTTCATCGATAGTGTGAGGGATCCGGAGATACAGAAAACACTTAGACTCGCCGATGTCAAAGATATTGGATCTGCCCTAGTCTACGCACATAAGATAGAGGCTGCCCAGCAGGCCGCGCGTAAAGACCGGCACTCAATCAGAGCCGTCTCTACTACTGATAAGGACTATGATCTCAGAAAGCAAATCGAAGAACTGCGGCGAAAATTCCGTAACTTAGAAATGAGTAAAGGTGGCAGAAACACGAAAATTCAGTGTTGGACTTGCGGTGCAGTCGGACACGTTCAGAGAGACTGCCCAAAACGAAAAGATGATGGAAATGATCTTCGTCAGAAGCCCCATTTCAAATTGTTTCATATTTCTTCCGTAAGTAGCGGCGACAACGGACTTTTCGTTATGGGACATGTCAACGAAGTTCCCTGCAGAATGATAATCGATACTGGAGCCAACGTAACTATCATTAGGACAGATTTGGCTCGCAAACTTGGTGACAAACTTATCTGGACGCCGCCCTACATTACCCTCCAAACTGTGACAGGTGACAAGATTAAAGTGCATGGAAAAATAAATCTAGACATTGCATTTGGTAATGCCGTGTACCATCATATGGCATATGTCGCTGATATAAATGACGAATTTATTCTCGGATTGGACTTTCTCAAAGAAAACCATTTCAAGTTAGATTTTAAAAATAATGAACTACACTCATGTTCTGAAGACATAGCGATTTTTAAGACGAAATATTCAGATATTAAAACAGTCCATCATATAACTGCGAAGAGTGAAACAACATTACCACCAAGAACTGAGACAATAGTTTGCGGAGCTCTTTCAGAAGATAATAATTTTCATTATGGATTGACTGAATATCCAGATTCCGACAATAGCGTTAAAGGAGTACTAGTGGCTTCTTCACTCGTCGACCTTTCACGAAATGTAATCCCGGTAAGAGTTGCTAATCTAAGTAATAAGGTAAAACTTATAAAGAAGGAGAAGTGCTAGCGACTTGCACTCCAGTGACCTGTATTAACCGAAATTGTCAAGCCACACTATCTGAGCCTCCTGACACTCTAATTAATGAACTCCTTCAGAGAGCAGAGTTAGATGATAAACAGAGGAATGCTGCAAGAAATTTATTATTAGAATTCGGAGATCTCTTTTCCAAGAAATCAGATGATGTTGGGCGAACCAAATTGACGCAGCACCGAATCAATACAGGAAATCATCCACCCATTAAACAACATCCGAGAAGATTGCCATTCGCTAAGCAGGAAGAGGTGGATAATCTTCTGATGGAAATGCAGCAGAATGACATTATTGAGCCATCAGAGAGTCCTTGGGCTTCGCCTATTGTTTTAGTTCGGAAGAAAGATGGTTCTACCCGATTCTGCGTTGACTATCGTCGGTTAAACAACATCACTAAAAAAGATAGTTACCCTCTTCCTAGGATTGACGATACACTTGATGCTTTATCCGGAAAACAATGGTTTTCGACTTTGGATCTCAAGAGTGGTTATTGGCAAGTAGAGATACATCCTGAGGATCGAGAAAAGACTGCATTCACCACAGGACAAGGACTTTGGCAGTTCAAGGTTATGCCATTTGGGCTTTGCAATGCACCTGCAACGTTTGAGCGCCTGATGGAGACAGTATTACGAGGACTTTCCTACGAAGCCTGTTTGGTATATTTGGACGATATCATTATTGTAGGGCGCACATTCGAAGACCATTTAAGAAACATCCGAAAGGTGCTGGAAAAATTAAAAATGGCCAACCTGAAGCTGAATCCTTGCAAATGTAATTTATTCCGACGTGAAGTAAGCTATCTGGGACACATTATCTCTGCTGAAGGTGTAAGAACAGATCCTGAAAAGATCTCCGCAGTTAAGGACTGGAGTCGTCCAAAAGATGTCCACCAATTAAGAAGTTTTCTTGGACTATGCACATATTACAGGAAATTTGTTAAGGGTTTTTCAAGTATTGCCAGACCTCTTCACAAGTTGACAGAAGTTAAACAGAGATTTCTATGGACAGATGAATGTGAGAAAGCTTTTAAACAACTGAAGGAGGCGTTGACATCTTCGCCCGTTCTTGCATATCCCCAGCCCGAAAAATTATTCATTTTAGATACGGATGCCAGCAACGAAAATATCGGAGCTGTTTTGTCGCAGGAAATTGATGATAAAGAATATGTCATTGCTTATTGGAGTAAATGCCTATCAAAACCGGAGCGGAATTATTGTACAACCAGGAAGGAATTGCTGGCAATCGTCAAAGCAATAGAACATTTCCACCATTATCTCTATGGAAGAAAGTTCTTGCTCCGGACAGATCATGCATCTTTAACCTGGCTTTTAAATTTTAAAAATCCAGAAGGACAGGTAGCCAGATGGATTCAACGACTCCAGGAGTTTGACTTTGAAATACGTCATCGCAAAGGAACTCTTCATGGAAATGCTGATGCACTATCAAGGAAGCCGTGTAATGAAAGCTGCCGATATTGTTCTAGAGTAGAGAAGAACTATCAGTTAATAAATCCTTCGGTACGCCAAGTTACTGTTTCACCTCCACCGAAACCAGACCCATGGAGTGATAAAGGACTTAGAGAAGCCCAAAAAGAAGATTCAGATATAAATCCAATTTTAGAATTAAAAGAATCTTCCAGTATGAAACCAAGTTGGCAGGATATCTCCACCTACAGTCCTGCGACTAAATAATATTGGGCTCTTTGGGACTCACTCCATATAAGAAATGGTGTCTTATACAGGAAATGGGAGTCCGATGATGGACGTAATTTCAAATGGCAGCTTGTTCTTCCAAAATCAAGAATTTCAGATGTTTTGAAAGAATTGCACAGTAGCTCAACTGGAGGCCACTTCGGAGTAATGAAAACGCTACAGAAAGTTCGAGAACGCTTCTATTGGAGCAAAACGAGACAAGATGTAGAGAAATGGTGCCAATCTTGTGATGACTGTGCGGCACGTAAAGGACCGAAGAAACGTAGCCGAGGAAGGTTGCAGCGGTACAACGTAGGAGCACCTTTTGAGAGGATAGCATTGGACATTTTGGGTCCTTTACCACGATCCTCAAATGGCAACAAATACATACTAGTTGTCATGGACTACTTTACTAAGTGGCCTGAAGCGTTTGCAATCCCCGATCAAGAGGCGACTACAGTAGCCGAGGTTCTAGTGCAGCAATGGGTTTCCAGATTCGGCACACCCTTACAAATTCATTCTGATCAAGGGACAAATTTCACCTCTGTTGTGTTTAAAGGAATGTGTCAAATTCTCGGAATAGACAAGACGCAGACCACGCCACTACACCCACAATCGGATGGCATGGTAGAGAGGTTTAACAGAACCATCTTGAATAACCTTTCACTTATGGTTTCCAGAAATCAGCAAGATTGGGATTTGAAGCTACCGCTGTTTCTGCTTGCATATCGCAGTGCTGTCCATGAGACTACCGGATATACTCCTTCACAGATGCTCTTTGGTCGCGAACTTCGTCTCCCTTGTGATCTTCAGTTTGGTCGTCCACCGGATACATCTTCATCGCCAGAGGAATACCTTCGAGACCTTCAGGCACGTCTTGAAGATGTCCATAACTTCGCTCGAGACCGAATCAACCTGACGACCGAAAGAATGAAGACAAGGTATGACACAAGAGCGACGGGACATGAATTCCAAGAAGGTGACAAAGTTTGGTTGTGGAACCCGATTCGACGTAAAGGACTTTCTCCAAAGTTGCAAGCCAACTGGGAAGGTCCCTACACAGTCCTAAAAAGACTGAACGACGTCGTGGTTCGTATAAGAAAATCATCTGCTTCAAAACCAAAGGTAGTACATTATGATAGATTAGCTCCTTATCGTAATGTAGAGTAAAAATCAGTAGACCATGGTCTGTTTGTAAATAGTATAGATAATTTTAATCTTTTCTATTTTTTGTATTTTTAGTTGCTTGTGTATGTAATGTATCCTCTTGAAATGTAAATTCTCTTATATTAAATTTGGCCTCCTATCAGGGGATTGTACTGCCCGGGACGTGCAGTCCTTGAGAGGGGGCAATGTTACAAATTTATAAATAATGATTATATTTGTCTTAAAATATCTCAGACAGATCAGAAATTCTCACATTTTGGGCAAAAATTGCGGTATTTAGACGTGTTGTACTTTTAAAAGCGGATTTCCTAATGATTTGGCGACTTGGCGACAATTGGCGAGATTCTTGGCGACTTGGCGACTTTTGGCGAGATTTTTGGCGACTTGGCGAGAAATCGATACTTCTGGAAACATCCATCACCTAAGCTCTAGGACCAATATTTTTCGAGATAGCCTAGAAGCTTCCAGAACCTTGGCGAAATTGGTAGATTTCTCCGCCAAGTCAGGTATAAATACCGCAGCCCGACATGGAAGAGTCAGTTTTGTGAAGGCAGTCAGTGAGTGAAGACGATTAGTTGTGACTACTAGTTGTTCTCTGTCTGAGGTATTTGAGACCTGTGATTGGAAGCTATTTCTTATTGTATCTGACGAATTGTAGCTGTATAATTGTAATTGTTACAGCGGGAATTTCGTTAATCTTGTGAGATTTTTACGAATAAAAGTCTTGTGTTCATTAAGTGGTTGCTTTATTCAACTCTCAATCAACACGAACCCGTGAAGCTCGGTACAATATATTAATAATGAAAACTATAGTTTTAATTGCAAAGTTACTTTATTTAACCATAAATTGATTAAGTTTCAGGAAACTGAAACAAGATATGTGAGTTATTGCAATTTTTATTTTAGAAAAAACTGGTTTATCTACTACATAAAAATATAAACAAGTAAACGTCTTTTATAATAAAAATTATTATCTATTGTACATAAAAAAATTTTACTATGTTTATCTCGTTAATGTTTAATTATAGAAAAATAAAGGAAATTAAATTTTTGTTGATTTTCTGATTAATTGCTGTAATTTTGTAAGTAAAACCTCTTTGTTTAATGTAAAATAAAACCTCTTTGTAATTGATTCAACTTCCCACTTTACAATTCTTTGCAAAATATTTACAAGTTAATTATAAAAATTCATTTACATAATTGGAAAGTCTTACTAAATTCTAATAAAAAATTAAGCTGATTAGATTGAAAAATTGAAATTATATTATCTCATCTAATTTTATATTTTAATTAACATTGGAAGTCTTTGAAAATTACGATTGAATAATTGGAAAATTTCCTTATAACACATATAAATTCTGAAAATAAATGCAAATAATAAAATATCATGATTTTTATATTGAATGAATTACGTTTAAGAAGATTTAGAAATTTACAAATTTTTTTACAAAAAAGAAAAAAAATCAGTTTGTAGATAAACAGTTTATATCAGTGTTTCTCAAACTTATTTCTTCTACCGCCCCCTTTGAAAATCAATTATTTTTCATCGCCCCCCCCTCATTTTTTATACACTCCTAAAACTTAAAAACCACAATTTCATTACTTTAATTAATTTAGTTATAGTGTGCTATATTGGTCGGTTCTGGTGTTTAAACTTACATTCTAACTAGAAATTTTTACCAGCGAGAGCAATTAAAACGCAACTTTATAATATTAATAATAGATTTTAATCAAATTAAAAGAAACAATATAGATAGGTAATCAATTTTAGTTTGTAAACTAATCTAATGGGATGGATGAATTTGATGATTTTTAACAAGTTTGTTTATATCAGGTGGGATTTTACTCAAAAACAGTAACTTGCAAATGATTTCTCTTTTTAGTAAGCAGCGTTGTCACAGTGCTAAATCCTCTTTCATGCAAATATGACGATGGGAATGATATCCAAAATTGTTGAACGATCAACCACAATCCAGGATACAACTGCGGATTTGACTTTTGTAGCCAAAATTGTTGGTAGCCATTTTTAAATTTGATTTTTATTTCCTCGTTCGTTGTCAGTTCTATAAGTTCTTCTTCCAGCTGGGGTGATATTGCTATATTGACATTTGAAAAGGGATCTAACACCCAGTCTGGTATTTCCAAGTTCAAAATGTCCTGGAATCTTTCAATGAAATCACTGTGAAAATTTTCCAAATGTTGACAGTAGACGAGCAAGTCGTCGTTGTTGCAGGATATTGATAAATTGGGAAAATTATGGAACTCATGTCTGCTGATATTCTTCTTGTGTAAGAGCAGCTTGGCTACGAAAGCAGCGACGATATTTTTTGTGTTTATTAAGTTCAAGTCATCGTCTTGAAGCTGGAAATTCATATCATTAAACAATGTATAAAGGTCTGTCAGGTATGCGATATCATTCTTTGATGTGATGAGGTTTTCACGCAATGCTGTGTCTTTGTTTTCCAAGAACTCTATGACAGAGTCAAACAGATTGTAAAAATGAGTCAGACAATTTTCTTTTGATAGCCAACGCACTTCCATGTGACAGATCAATCTGTTGAAATCTTCATGATTAGCAACACAAAGCTGATTAAATAATCTGTCATTTAAAGAGTTGTTTCGGATTTTATTGACTACTCTGATGACATGTTGCAATGTTTGAAACAGTCGTTCACGTTCATTATTAGAAATTCACTTACGTTAAACTTCTAGCAACTAAATGCTGTCGATGTATAACGCAATGTACAGCAATCACATCAGGAATTTTGTTTTTTAAGTACGACATGAAGCCTTTTTGACACCCTGTCATAGCTGGAGCACTATCTGTAGCAGCTGATATAATATTCTTCAAGGGAATTCCTTTTTCATCACAAAACTTTTACAGTGTTTTAAATATGGTTTCTCCTTTTGAGTCTGTCTCTAAATTTCTAGCAAATAAAAGTTCTTGACTTATTTTTTCATCTTTAATGAACCTCACGTAAGACAACAACAATGCTTCATTAGTTGCTAAAGTGGACTCATCCAACTGAATTGAAAATTGACTAGTCTTCAGATGATTGCACAATGACTCTTCAATGTTTTTAGCTATTTCATCAGTTCGTCTTTGCACAGAATTATTGCTCAAAGGAGTATTTCGAATTATATCTGCCGCCAGTTTATGGAGCACAGTAGTTATAACTTCTTTTATCGCCGACAAAATTAACGTTTCTCCGATGGTGTGTAGTTTACCGGTTCGAGCAATTAACAGAAAGATATTGTATGAAGCTCGAAGTCCGTCATCATCTTGCTTAGCAGCCATCGAAAAAAGTTCCAATACACTTGGCTGAGCATTATGCTTCTTTTCCAGATCTTGAAAATAGGCTACATTTTTGTCCTTCTTATCTGGATGCATTTTATTTAAATGATCTTGAAGTCTTGAAGGCTTCATCATTTCGTTTGAAAATGTTTTTGAAAAAGAAGGCACAAAGGCAAAGATGAGTTTGTCGAATTTTCGATGAATCCATATTTAATATATTTTGCACTGCATTGCCGTTTCTTCTTTTTTGCTTGCGACATGGCTTTTTTTTAAAAAAAATGTAAATAAAGTGTTGAACTTAAATACTCGTTTAAAGATAGCGAACGAAACCAATAATGAAAATATAAGAAAAATTGCGAGCTTTTATATAGGATTTAAATACAGCAAGCACCGACAGGAGTAAGGCAAACACACACAAACTCGTTTATCTCTTTCGACGCTCAATCGTACTGAGCAAGTTAGGACAAGTATCGATGAACCAGCCCATTGCTACCACGTACAGTTCGTTTTCGTATTGCAAAACCGCCACCTGTCGACCATTCTATTCTGAAAAGAGGGGATACGCTGAGATGGACTTTTTCCTCAGATCGGTTTTTCAGAAGCACGCATGTTAAGTAAACATTTCTTTTTTGTCTCAACCCTATTTTGATGAACTCGAAGCAGACCTGACGCATGCGTAAAAGCGCTGAAGGTTCCTGCAAACGAAAACGGACATTACGTCTACGGAGCACAACATCATAAGTGCACCGACTCCCGCCCGGAATGTTTGCCACATTTAGCAATTAATGCATTTACACAGCTGTATGCGTTTCGTCATTTTACAACGTACGTGCATACGGCCTGCGGTCTATTTACGAAATCTATGTTAAGTATTTTTAAGTTTTTATACTATCATACAGGGTAGAAATATAAACTAAGTATTCGTTATTGTGTAGTAGGTAGGTTTTAATTCTAGTAAAATTTAAAATATAAAGTAAACCTAATTACAAATCTACCATCGCCCCCTAACCCACGCCAACGCCCCCCATTTTTTTCTGGGCCCCTTAACGCCCCCTTCTAGGTCTCAAACGCCCACAAGGGGGCGTTATCGCCCACTTTGGGAAAGACTGGTTTATATTTCTTTGCCTCATACTAGAAATTAAAGCATTACAGGAAAAACAAAAACTTGCCATTACTGAAATGTTGCATAAATAATAAGAATTATTTTTATAGATCTTTTCATTAATATTTAAGTGAATGCTTATTTATAAATGATAATAATTTAAATTAACATTAATTATATTAATTAATTTTATGGTTTTATATAAAAAATTATTCATCTACTTATTTAGTTTTAATTAATTATTAATTTATTTATTATTAATTTAGTTTTTATTCAATTTATTAATAAAATTTTAAAAAATTTGTCATTATATTTTAATCCGATAGATGGCAGTGCAAAAGAAATTGTAACAAGTACGAAATGTAATCGGTAAAATACTTGTTACTTTAAAAGTAACTGTACTCAGTACGTACTAAGTACAGGAAAAGTAACAAAGCCCCATCCCTAGCAGGTGCAAATTGCGAAATATTGATAATCGATCGCTGCGCCGCCTAACGGTCTTAGGGTTATTCCAAACAACTATTGCATCGACAGGGCAGAATAAGCGCCCTGGTTCGGACATTGATGTTCCTTTCTCTCTTTGCGTATTTCGTTATTCTTTCACCTTCGGGGCAAAATGGATCCCCCACTGTAAAAAATTACCCTCACCTTCACCCCTTGTAGCACTGAATCGGATTAATTTCTAGAAAGCAACCAAATATTAGAAAAAAAAAAATCTGTGCATGCGTGCGTGCGTGAGCGAGCTCACTATCTTTACTCTGTTTGTCCATCGAATTTTTGTCGCCTTTTTTGGATTAAAACTTTTATCGGAATATTGATATCTGGCTTATTTAAAATAAAAATTAAGTTTCCGTTCAAAAATTTTTTATACAGAATTTGTAATTAATTTAAAACATAATTAATGTTGATTTAAAATCCCTGTAAATATTCTGTAAAATTTTACTGCCTTGAAACTAACTAAAGATGTGTAACATTCATTCAGGAACTATTTCGCTTCAAGAAAACAGCATGATAGTTCTTTCCCTGGTTTTAAACTTATCACTTATAAGTTGAGAAAAAATATTTACTTCAACGGATTTCCCCCTTCTTTCGAGGTTCCTTCTTTCCCTTCTCATTTGCTTTCATCTCACTTATTTGATTTGAAGTGAAGTGATATTTACTTTGAATATTATAAAAGAATTGAACTGAAGATGATAGTTTGTAGAAGATGGATTGTGATTTTCACTTGCGCACGCGAGCCTGCAACTTAGAAATGGTGTATTATTTTTAATAGTTTGTTTTACTTTCTTGATTGATGTTATTAATTATAAATAGATTTCTTAGTGATTTAATGGAATAACTTGACGATTGTCAAGAATCGCTTAGATGCAACAAATCCTCTTTAGAATAATTTGATTCTAGGAGTTGTAAACTATAAATTCATTGAATCAGATAAAAAAATATTTGAATAGAATGCAGCGAAGCAGTTAAATTCAACTAGTATATACCATAAAAAGACATTAAGTATGAGAGTTTTGATGTTGCAGCAGATTGAAAAATTCAACATGCTACTATTCTGGAATGCATTAAAATGATTCCCAACTAATAAATATGAAGATGGTCATTTTTTAAAAATAAAATATCATTTTGAATAAAAAGAATAACAAGGTAAAACAAGATGGTATAAAAGAAAATCATCGTGTTCGGTTATAAATCCTTGAAAACTCTATAATTTTACTGGTTCTAGTAAAAATGAACATGAACATACATTAATAAAATATATAAAACCAAAAAGATAATAAAAAAATTAATCAAAAGCCTTTTTTTATCAAAATGCCTCAACTTTCAATTGTCTTTCAAAATTGGAAAAATATTTGTATTCGTTTTAAAATCTTCTTAAATTTGCTTACGAAGATATCTCATTTACTTTTTTTTAATTATTTTTAAGAGAATGCTTTTTTAAACAAAGTGCCATCCAAAAATTTACATACATATGTAAATTATTTATATGTTTCTAAATTATTATTAATTAAGATATTTATTATTTGAGAATAATTTTAAATCTCAAACCATTTCTTCTCCCACTATGTTTCTCAAACATTCACTAACAGTATTCAGCTCTTATCCAATCAATAAGGAATAAATATAGATACAATTTCTCCGAAAAAAATCGGTTATAATTGAGCTCCATTGATATCTAACCTTTCTTTCCCAAAGGAAAGAAAGAGACATTTGTTTGTTAGCAATTACAGTAAAATATCCTTCATTGAAAAGGTCCGTTTTTTATCTATCGATTAGACTATTTTTTTCCTATAAATGTTTGCAATACACTTTTTTTAATTTCTTATTTTTTAAACCATCCTAATACTCTTGAATTAAGACTTATGTTCCCCATCCTCTAAAATCTAAAAGTTTACATTTTCCAGATGAAGCTTTCATATTTAATTGACTTGAATGTCACTTACGTTTTTTTTTATTTTACTCTTTTATCAATATAAAACTAAAATTTATAAAAATAGAATTTATAATATTAAGATTTATGTTGTTAAGTTGTTACGACTGTTTCATAATAACGAAAAGGTAATATTTTAGGATACTGTAGATCAACTTCTAGCATATATCCAATACAAGAATAATCAGCTTTAATTTTTTACATTACACTTTTTAAATTCACCATGTATTAAATACTGAATTATTACTCACTGGTAAAAAGTATTAACTCTACAAATATGCCGTGAACAATTCGATTTCTTATTTTTACTATAATTTCTCTTCTATTTGTGATTTATTTTACATCATTGATATAAATTTCATTTAATTCTTTTTCTTGTCATTAAATTCATAATATAATAATGAAACAAATCTAAATCAGTTTTTGTCACCAACATTGCATCTTACTACATCCAAGCTTTTGTAAAATATCAAGCGGCAATTCATACACAAGTTTTAAAATTCACTTATATAAAATTTCCAAAAGCCCTTATCCAGATATTTGTTAAACATATTATATTGAATTCACACATGGTTATATAATGATATAAAATATTTATCTTTAGGCTTCAAGCATTGCGTAAGCACAGCAATGAGACTCCACAAAGCTCCAAACATTGCTTGTCACCCCAGGATACTGTTCTGCACAACGCAAGACCACCTATGCATCCATGCAAAATTATGTTTTGTATTTGGTAGACTAGTTCATTATGAGCTGCTATCAACCGGTCAAATGGTCGCTGCGGACCTATAGTTACAAGATTTGGAACATGTGCAACAGGGATTGCAATAGAAGAAGCCAGCACTGAATAATCGCAAGGATGTACTGTTTTAGGCCCATAACAAGAGGCCGAATGTCGTGCCATTGGCCAGGAATACCTACAGAGATTTGATTTTGAGACTTTGTGCCATTCTTCTTATTCACCTGACTTGCACCATCAAATTACCACCTCTTCCATTCTTTGGACAATCATCTTCTTGAAAAATCCTTCCCTAGTGAAGCAAATTTGCTCCAAGCCCTCACGGACTTCTTTGCGTCCAAAATCCCTGAGTTTTATCCACAAGGGGATTGCACAACCGGAGACACGTTGGCAGAAGGTGCCGAATAACGATAGTGATTACTTCGAGGACTAACAATAGGCTACACTTTCTGCAGATCACGTTCTTCTGGATCACTGAAAACGGCAAGAACATTCTGGTTTACTTTGTCATAGATGATATTGTTGACCAATATTACTTTTGAAACAAAAAAATGAATTTTTCTTGTTAAAAAAAGATAAATATATAATGAATAATTATGAAAAAGTGGATATTATATAATCAGATTAATTCTAAATTCACAATTTCTGTAGATAAATGCAATCAATTCATTAAATATTTATTTCCTTCTACTAATGGTATGTTGGCTTAGAACACGTCGAAAGAATTTTTCCTAATTTTAATAAAAAATTATTTAGCATCACCAATAAATTATTAAAGATACTTTTAGAATAGTAACAAAAAATAATTTTTTAAGAAAGGAATAATTTTTGTGTATAGATTAAATAATTTTGTTTAAGTTTTAATTTAAGCCTTTTCCTACCATTCTTATTTCATTATATAAATAAAGATAAAATTTATATCCCTCAGCTCTATCTCATTTTTAATTAGATTTCTATTTTAGAAATGTTATTAAATGTATATTGTCCATGTAGGCATATAAAATCGAAATACTATTTATGATGTTGTTGTTGCCTATTTCCGGTGTTTAACAAAGCTAATTCAGGTCTATGAAATGTGTCACTCTAAGCTGATCTAACACTAAAATTGAGTTTGTGAAAATATCAATTCTGGAAAGCCCTAGACAATCCAGAAAATGGTCAGGAGTGGCCTGATGTTGGGCATATTTCTAAACAAGCTGGGAAAATATTTTTTTCCATTAGAATATGACATAGATCTCAAGTGTCCACTGATAAGCCTGATGAATGGCCGTCTGATCCCAATTACAACACTTAAGTGATAATGTGCTCCGGGCACTTTTCCTGATACCAATAGTGAACAGGTGGGATTGTTCAAATAGCATTAACAACTTTCTTCTCTCTTGAAAAGAGCTTCAAATGAGTCAGTGACTCAGGTATGTCTAACAGTCCACCAGTACCTCTTTAACCAAAACATCTGCTGTTTCATTGCCTTGCATATCAGTGTAGGAAAGTATCCACTGAAAGTGCACCTTACGAAGAGATGGAAGATGACTCAGTTTGTTAGTTATCTTTCCAACGTATAGATCACTCTCTTTATGCCAATTAAAAATGTGCTGAATAGAGCTTCGGCTATCAGTCAGTATCTATACGGCAGACGATCTGGTAGAGGACAGAATCAAGTAGAGCCCAACATCAATTGTAACCAGCTCACTTCAAAACTGAAAGACTGTCTGGATTTCCACTACTTAATTTGATCTATGTTCTCCATTCATAATAAATAATGTAATTATAAAAAGATAGTAGAAAAACTCTTTCTTAATGCTAGAAGGCAAAATTATTTCTACAGTAAAGCACTTAGCACTGCAGCGCTATTAAGTAAATTTCAAAAGGTAATATTTTCCTTACGAGTGAGTTTCTAAAAAGATTATAATTTATATTGTTAGTATCTTCATGATTTTAAAGCTCTTAAGGGTTCTTCATGATTTTAAAGCTCTCTTTTTAAGGATTCTTCATGATTATTATTTAAAAATAAGTGTTCAAATTTAACTTCTTAGTTAAATGTAGAAAAAGTAAGAGTATTTCAATAATGGATTTTATTGTGTGTGTATGTGTGAGAGAGCTATAGTAGAAATACTCAGAAGTTTTCATTTATTTCAACTAAACATGTGTTTATGCTGAAATGAGCTTAAATGTTTGTGGAAAGCAAAAACGGGCGATTGTTTGTCGTCAAACATATTTTTATGCGTGTTTAAAAGAACAAAATGGCGCCAAAAACACTTAAGCAATGATACAAATATTTAAAGATTTCACAAATTTTGCATACTTTTAAACGTAAAAAAATAATATGTTTTTAATAAAAATAAATGCTTATCACCATATTCAACATCACCCAACTCGGCACCAAATTGGCGAGAAACCAAGGGCACCCTAAAGAAAAAACCACCCAAAGTTTCTGAATCACTGAAAACTCCATCCATACGGAAACTTGGAAAACACGACATCCTTGCTCTTCAGCCAGTTTCAACAACAGCAATTTTCTTTTCTGGCAATCTAAATATTTTCAGGCGACCGGAAAAGATGCTTTTTAAACATTAAATATGACTAAAATAACACCTTCCTTTTGAGCTTTAGAAAATGTTTACCTTCAAAGTAGGAAGGCAGAATATTTTTTGCTAATTTCTCGATTCTAATATATAGTTGTAAAATACATTTAAATCTGATAAGTTATATACAATTGTTAACAAACAATATATGCCATCAAAAACAGTTAACATACTTCCCTCTGTGTATTTCAGAAGTGTTCACTATAAGACGACTGTCAGGAATTTTGTTAAAAAGAGCGAAAGAAGCAAAACAAATTACGTTCTGTATTTAATTAATGATCTTATTTCATTATTATTTGATCAATGATCAGCCATTTATTTTGGCAAACCATTTTGACGAGAAATTTATTGCTGTAACTTATGCAAGTGATAGTGTTGTACAGTCACGTTCACGCAGAGACACAATCTTCCTGTTCCTTAGCATGACTATCTGATTTTAAACAATATGCCAATTCTACCTGCCTATTTCTAACTGTACTAAAAATTAATCAAATTCATATTAAAAATATTACGGATTTGATTATTATGAAATGGTAACAATAACTGTACGAAAAATGCTTACTCCACTTTGATTAAAGACTCAAAATAAAACAATATTAATATTTTAAATTTTGCTTTTGTTTGTTGTAAATTAACTTACATTTTAAATGTTCAAAGTATTTACTATGAAATGATACATTTTCCATATGAATTTACATACATTCAAATAAGTAGGATCGAATCCTTTCAGAAATTTTTTCTGAAGCTCGACCAATTATCGAACTCTATTCTATTTTATCCGGGGATCCTCAGGATTTGGTATACCACTCCCAGTGGTATCAATTCACATAGAATACATTATGATCACAATGCAATTTACGTAATCCAGCCGCTATTAGTAAATGTGAAAGATCTTCCCTTAGATCGGAAATAGAATTCTGAGGATGGAAACAGCTTTCCTTCTCAACTAGGCCACAGCGGTCATGTCGCCAATAGTTAATAAAACGAAAAATTAATAGCATTATATTTGAAATTCTTTAAGAGTAGGCAGTGAAAACTGGTAATTAAATTTTTGAACTAATAAAATGTCAATTGTCTTTTAAATTATACTCTTTATTACGACTTAATGAAACAGCCACAGACTCTTCGCTTTCTTATTAAGAACTATACTCAAATGAAAGATCTAACCTCAATTTAATACTGCAGGTTCTATCTACAAACTATCGATACTTAAGAACATAGTCTGACACTTTGTTGGATACCAAATGCTCCCAATATGCTGTAACTAGATTAATAAATGGCCACCTTAAGTATCTTTCTTTTGATGTGGTAGAAAAATTCACCCACTTATAAAAAATGCTATGACCACCCAGCTTTACCAGATCACATTTTAAATTCCTTCGGACTTTTCTATAATGAGGATCTAATATCCAATCCCCTTATTATTATTTTTTTTTAATTTGGGAAAACAAAAATATCTCCCTGTGCACCAAGGAATACCACACAGGGCCCGAAGGTACAATAAATGTACTACATAACAAATCCAAATAAATCATGAGATGAAAAAAATAATAATAAAAGTAGGCAGAGAGAAAAAAAAGAGATATAAAAATGAAAAATGAATTAGATAACAGCATGGATAAATTTTACAAAAAGTTCAAAATTCTCTTTCTTAACTAGGTCCACCATAATTGGGGGCCACCTGTTATTTAAGTCTTTACAAAGCTCGTTCGTTACTTCTGAAACAGATGGGCATCCAAGAAGAATGTGAGAAGGGTTGTCACTCCCAGAGTTGCACTTGCACACCTCACTGTTTTTAATGTGGAAACGGTGAAGGTAACTATTGAATTTCCCAAGTCCAGTGAGGAATTGCGTAATTTTAAAGTCAGTGTAAAACCAGTAGTTCTTAATTCTGCATTGAACTGAAGGGAAAAAATATTTGGTCCACTTACAATTATGAGAGGAAATGAATCCTGAGTTCCATTCTGTGATAATCTTCTTTTTGGTAGTGGTTTTGAAAAAAGACTTGGGTAATCTGGTATTGAGTTTATTTGGAAGTGAAAGAGAAGATTTATCCCCTTATTATTGTAGATGTTTTGGAGGCCAACAACATTCTGGATCTGATCTGACTTATGTCAGATTAGTCGAGGATAAGCAACAACAGACTTAATTTTTAAAAAAAATCTATTACTATTCTAGAAATACAAAATTTTGAATCTAACTTTATAAGACATAAATGAATTCTTTATGTAATATCAAAAGAACGTTTGGTTACCTAAATATTTCAGTAAATTTATAGTTTCTTTATTAAGTCTCTATTGATCAAAATAATTATCACGCAACTTTTCATCTTCCAATTTAAAATCATAATTTAAAAAAATGACTCATACTTTAAAAAAAAACATAAATACGTTGCATTTCCAAAGAGAATGAAGAAAGTCGTAGACAAGAAAATGAGAAATCTTTAAACTTTACCGAAATTGAAGTCGATTTTATTCATTCATATTTATAACTTTTCATAAATTATTATACTTTTCGGAGAGAGCACGCATCCGCTTTCATTTTACATACAAATCATTTTTATTTTTCCACCATTTCTTTTATATATTTTAACACGTTAATCAAGTGATAGAAATCACAAAACAAAGGTAAATCAAAAGGAGAATATTATATAAGATCTTATCTGAATGATTTTTATAAGAAAAATTTACAAACTAATGATAGTTTTTCAAAATAAAATGTTTATTAAATGATAAAATAGTTTTATATAATAAACTAATACAATTTTTCTAAATTTTTTAGCTATTTTTCACTTTTATTTTATTTTTCTTCATGTGAAAGAGAGAGACTTTAAAGGATATATAAATTATCTATAGCTGGTATTAAAAGATTAGTCAATTTTGCAATTCTTTATGTAATTATTTAAAATAAAAAATATCAGAATAATTAAATTTGTTAGGAGTAATTTCTTTCACATTTTTTTAAATAAAGCAATGTTTTTTTTTTTTTAAACAAAAAGAAAAACTGAAAACCTTAAAAAAATATTATTTTTTGAGATTTTTAATTGAAAAGATTTCAACAATGTGTGTATAAACTGTACATTTTTAAAGCATTTCCATTAGTTCGATATTGTTATTTTTTTATATAAATTTGTATCATAATAAGAATATAAATTATATTTTTTAATAAAGTTTTTCTAAATTATAAATTTTTTAAAGAAGAAAAATATTGATTTTTATAAAATGTTTAACATTAAAAATATGAAAAATGATGGATTTTTTTCAGCCTTTCAAAACTATCGTACATGACTAATGGCAATGACATGCATTTTCAATAATTTTAATTATCCACCCGCTACATATCCTTAATGCAAGTCACGCTGATAACAAATATACTTATAATATTTTTACTTCTTGCATTATTAGTTAGAAAATAAATAAAAACATTGTTGAAATTTATTTTGATTCTTTACTGCTGCTTCAATAATTTATTTCCTGTTTTTGTGCGACTATAAACAAGTAGCAAATTGTTTTATGTTCTCAAATGATTTGATATTCAATATAATTTAACCGTCACGTGACTGTAGGCTTGCAACACTTAGTCAATGTGAAATATTGGCGTCTCTTGTCTGAAAAAATGAAAAATTCCGCATCTTAATTTATTTTCTTTTTAATTTTAAGAAAAAGAAAAAATATATGTATGAAAGAATTTGTACGAATAAGAGCTTTATATGTTTGTTATCGTATTTTTAATAATTTAACCAGCGTATAGGACAATTTTAAACATTTAAATAAATTTCCATAAGCACTTTTATTAAGATTGGCAATTTTCTTATGACAATATATTTTTTCCTTTGCTAATGGCGATCCTGAATTCCCGATAACATTATGAATTTCTTTATTTTGTATGTGATCAAATATCAAATGAATTCTTTCTTACCACAATCCCATTAACTTGCAATAAATCTTTTCACGTCATTTCTTCTCACTCTTAATTTATTTCACGAAAATTCTAAGGTACAAAGTGTAATATCTTGATGGGAAAAAATTCATTCAATTTAATTTTAGCAAAAGAAATATATTTTAATGACAATTTATATTTTTAATATATTTAATTTACAAAATAAAGCAGAATAGGGTTATAAATATGATACTTACAAATGATATACTGTATTTAAAAATACTTTTTGCTGTTTGTAAAAACATTAGGGCTGTTATTGCTAAAGAATAAAATTAATGTATTCATAAAGGAAATTTTTCGGTTGATTAAAAGTTCTTGTTTTAACCTACAGTTATTCATATGATATGAAAAAAGACAAAGTAAACATTATTTAAAAAGTAACTGTATAAGAGATTTTCTAATATAACCATTTTGTAATCAAAAAAACTTTAACTAAGGCAAAAAAGCGCTATTTTTGTACGTGAAAATAAACAACTATAACATTTTTAATTGATATCTTATCCTTCATTTCATATTTCAACACATTATAAAGTGAAGTAGCAATATTTTCAAATAAATAAATATGCTATTTGAAACTTACAACCAAGAGTAGAAATGGTTTTATGAGAGGACTATTTTTAGTCTGTAAGTTCTTAAAAGTAGAGAGGAATTTTCTTCGCATGTTTATTGTATGTTACGGACGTTAGTATTGCGTCAGCAATTTCATCAGTATTGCAAAAACATTTGGAGTTCAATGAAATTTCTTTACTCAAAATATGACGGGATATGAAGAAATGACGAGAAAATGAAATTTCTGTACTCAAAAAAAGGAAATTTTGTTTGAAATATATAACTTAAAATGCGCGGTTTTATCGTGTGATCACGAAGAATTCCTAAAAGAATAATCATTCATCTTTCACATGAAAATGATTTATACAGAACTGTTCTCTACTTTAGATTATAACTACAATTTCATTAGATTTATTAGCGCAAGAAACAAGTTAACTAAAAAAATTTTGAATTGTAGCTTCTTTAAATACCTAATCATTGAAAGGGGAAATATATATATGCAATCATTTAAGTAAAATACTCAATATTTTGTTAAATATCTTCCCATTGTCTTTTATTTCATACAAATTTTAGCTTCCCTAGGACTCAGATCTATAATTTATTTAACAAATTCTTAAGTCAGGCTTTTCATTCACAATATTTTCGATACAATCTAAGAAAAATTCAAAGAATGTAAAAATTGACATAAAAATGATTAAAAAAAAGAAATCTGCACTTCAATTTTGTAAAATTTTTTACAAAACATGTTCATTTATATTTTTTCTTAATATCATACAGAAAAAATGATATATCGCGATGACTAACTAATAAATATATCTGTGAAAGAAGAAGAGAAATATGTAACAAACACTTTATTTTAAAGAGCATCTTATTTACAATAAAATTTTCTATTGTTTTCACTCCCAATACATTACATATACACACAAATTTCTTAAACAACTAAAACAATACATGTATTCGTTTTTTTTAAAACATATTCATATAAATTTGTGTAATAATTCATCTGTCAGATTTTATTTTAAGTGGTATGTTATTTTCAATTATATTATAGCCAAATTGAGTTCAAAATTTTAAATTTATTTATGTATTACAAAAAGGAATAAAATGTTGTCGAAAATAAAGGCGCTATTATCAAATTCAATCAAATTAATATAAAACAGACCAATCGATAGTACAAGACATTAAAATTACTTCAAAATTTTTTTTGAATTTTTCAATAATGTAAAATTATAGAAAAAGGATTCGATAACAAAAGCCAATAAGTTGATAAATCTTATTGTAGCATTCCTTAATATGTAATTTGATCTATGCAATCATGAGAAATCCTAGAGGCACCAAGGATTGAAGTCTGATTTTATCTCAAACCTCCAAATGATTTAGCTGAGAAAGTGATTGAGTCAAATAATTTAGAAGCAGAAGACCCCTAGACTTGACTTATAAAACGTGTAATTTATTATATGTTCTGTTAGTAGTTATATTTTAATATGAATGCTAAGAAAACTGTCTCAGTTGCTTTCAACTTACAATAAATAACCATCCATTTTTTCTGAGGACCATCAAAAGATTTTGCGGACTACCATTTGGCAACTTACACAGAGGATGCTACAAGGTTATTCAAAGCATTAAAAAAAAAGTTGTCATTTGAAATTTTAGGTCAGCAATTGTATCAGCAAACAAAATAAGGGAATATTCCCAAATTTAATATATTAAATAGGTTGTATTCAGCGAATAACTTATTCCATTTTAATTTAGTTTAAATTTATGGTTTCATACCTACCCACGAAAAATAAGAAGAAACTGCCAAGGAAACATGGGCATTTTCAACAAAATTTTAAAAAAAAATCCCCGAAAATCTAACAATATACAAATAGATATTACTTTTACTCAAAATATATAAGAATTACAAGTAACAACTAAATGATTAAAACTGACTATATAATGAAGTCACTACTATATACTGACTATATATATATAACACTTTGAATAAAGTGCCAATCTGGTTTACTTTAATCATTCACAATATTTCCTATAGGTACCAAATTAAAGTATAAATATTGTTTAAAAATATGTAAGCAATTCAAATAAGAGGTTATATTCTCCTAACAACAATATCAATTTAACTGGAAACAGTAACCATTTTTTTTGGACATTGGCAGATTTAAGTTTCTAATCATTTAAATAATCCTTTACAGGTGCAGCTTCGTAAAATTCTCAATTTATTGATATTTACATATGCATTATATCAGAAGAATGTTTTCAAGACTTGAAAACAAACTCTTTATAACAAACATCTAAAAAATTAGTTGTGCCTTAAAAGCGCAAAATTGTAGAAAATAGAGCTCCCTCATAACTATGTAATAACTCTTTTGCACATAATAACAATACCTGAAACCATTAAAAACTTTTAAAATTCTTTTTTATTATTTACTGACAAATTTTGCTGATTATAAAAATCTGATAGATTATCTGTGCACATGTGATGTTCTTGACATTTGATTAGAAATATAAAATTTTTGATTTAATGCTTATTTTGAGTTATTACTGCAAAGCTCATTATGCATTAAATTAAAGTTCTTTTTTATATGGCCAATTAATTGTTGTTATTGTTGTTGGAGCCTTGCTTTTTGAGGGAACTAGAGGCCAACAGAATTGTATTTCGTGCTTCGCCAGTGATCACCTAAGGGGCCTCAAATATGTGCAGGGTCAAAAGACTTTTAGTCTCTGCACAAAATGTAAAGCAGAACAGGCATCGCCTGAGCATACCTTGAGCTCCTTGAATTTTGACTCGGAAGAGGCTTTTTTTAAAGTCCCTTATGTTTTTGGATTTCCTAGCTGTCTATGAATTTGTGGTGTTGGTCTCGTTGGAATTGGACCATCTGATATTAGCAACAACAACAACATACCTGAAAACATTAAACATAAACAATAATAAATAACAGACTTGTTGTGACTTAACTTCTACAATTGATCTATTTATAAAATAATAGATGATTTTGTGAGTGGTTTTAATTGTAGAATTAACAGTTGATAAATATTGAATATCCGCGTGAAATATATAAAGTTGTTCTAATTAAAATAATTCCACATAAGATTTAGTACAAATTATACATAAAAACAAAATTGATCAATGATGCAGTTATAATAACAATTCTTATTAGAATTGCGCTCATATGAATCAGATATTAACTGCTGTTTACAAAGTAATAATTTACAAACTAATATAAAAATAGCTATACACAAAATTAATATAACTTTCACCATACTTATTCAAAAAAGCTGTAATTTAATAAGAATTTTTTGTTTAATTTTAAGATAATTTATAAACACTACTGGCCATTAAAATTGCTACACCAGGGAAGCGGCACACCATACACGTGAAATTTGCATGACAGGTACAGCTTGTTGCGATATGCAAATGATTAGATTTTAAGCGCATTCATACAAAGCAGGCGACAGTAGCGACATCTACAATGTGTATAAAACCAGAGATTTGGCAGCAGTTTTCTCATACTCAATTTCCGTTTCAAAGTTGTTTTCGGCAGCGAAAGTTGTTGTAATGCCTCGTGTAAGAAGAAATGCCTATCAGCACGTGTCTGACTTTGATCAAGGAAGGATTATAGCCTGCCAGGATTGCGGTTTATCGTACCGCAATATTGCTGCTTGCGTCGGTCGAGACCCCATGACTGTTAGCAGAATATGGAATCGATGTGTTCAGGACAATCATACGGAACGTCATGCAGGATCTCAGCGACCCCCATTACTAACAGCAGATAAGACAGACATCTTATCCGCATTGTCACAAGGGATCGTACAGCCACGTCACGAACCCTGAGTCGAGAAATGGAGTCATTTGCAAGGCAACAAGTTTCTGCTCGAACAGTTCGACGACGTTTGCAGCAGCATGGATTGTCTGCACGGCGACCATGGCTTCGGCTACCATTGACGCTGCGTCACAGACAGGAGCGCCTTCAATGGTGTGATCAGCGACGAACCTGGACGCGGGAATGGCATCACGTCATCTTTACAGATGAATCTCGGTTCTGTATACAGGACCATGATGGCCGCATCCGTGTTTGGAGGCATCGTGGAGAACGCGCATTGCCAGCTTGAATTGGACATCGCCATACTGGCCCATCTGCTGGAGGGATGGTATGTGCCATTGGATACACGTCTCGATCACCTCTTGTTCGCATTACCGGCACTTTGAACAGCAACTGTTACATTTTCGATCTGATAAAGCCCGTGGCTCTGCCCTATCTTCGAGGCCTCCCTAATGCTTTGTTTCAACAGGATAATGCACGACCGCATGATACCCGTACTGTTCTGAACTTTCTTGATACAGAACAGGTTCGACTGTTACCCTGTTGTTCTCCTGATCTGTCCCAATTGAGAACGTGTGGTCAATGGTTGCCGAGCGATTGACACGTCATCACTCACCATCCACTACTGTCGATGAACTGTGGCATAGTGTTGAAGCTGCATGGACTAAGATCCCCGTACATGCCATACAATCTCTGTTTGGCTCCATGCCTAGGCGGATAAATGCTGTTATTGCAGCCAGAGGTGGCTGCTCTGGATATTGATTTCTCAAGATCTATACATCTTAATTTCCTGTAAATCTAATCACTTGTTCTTTCTACTATAATGTATGTGTCCAATAAATATCGTTCTGTTATTTGTATTCCTTCTTGGTGTAGCAATTTTAATTTTATATATATATATATATATATATATATATATATATATATATATATATATATATATATATATATATATATATATATATATATTAACAATAGGAACAGTATCCTTATAGAATATCAATATATCAGTATAAGTAGCGAAGATTTATCCCCATAACATTTTTATAAATTGATGTATTTTGCTTTTATATTCTTTACAGTCTTAAAAATCTAATTTTAAATTAAGTTAAGAAATAATTCCAGAATTTAAAATTAAATAGTTAGTTAAATTGCAATTATATTGAAAAATACGACTTTTGTAATAATTCCAAATTTTTAACTTCAGAAAT
Organism: Latrodectus hesperus; assembly: GCA_037975125.1. NCBI lineage: Eukaryota > Metazoa > Arthropoda > Arachnida > Araneae > Theridiidae > Latrodectus > Latrodectus hesperus. Next base: position 102,120,494 of record CM075850.1, on the reverse strand, counting down.
ATAATTAATAAGAACATTACCGCTTAATGCAAATATAAAATTTGCATTTATTACATTATTGTCATTTGATATCTTTGAAAACATTTTTTGTAAAATTAAATTCTTATTAAAGTTAGAGTTCAAAATACTGGGAGCTCTTTAATTATTGATAAAGTGCAAAAGTTTAAACATCTTGATTTTTCCCTAATAATACACTCACTTCCAAAAGTTAAGCACGGAGAGGAAAATGCTAATATCCGGAAGCCAATCAGAATTGAAGAGGATGCAAATCGCTGCAGAGATAGCTGGAAGTATGCAAATATGTTAGGTAACAGTCAATCGCGCTTTCATGTCAAGAAATATGCAAAAAGGGCAGTCTTATAAGATACGAACTTTATGAAGGGTGACAGAAGCTGATTGTAAGTGCTGATAGAAGGTGTTTAAAACTTTCGTACAATTTGTTTTCAAGACATACGTGTTTCTATGATTTCCAGAAGACGAATAGAAGATTCTGGGCGTTAACGTGCTGTGTGGCACATTGAAGCAGGACAGTCGATCTTAGATGTTGCTCTTTTCTTCGGTGTTCATCATTCTGTAATTTCAAGTTTATGGAGACAATCCAAACCACACAGACAGTTGTTCGAAGGCCCGTAGACGGTCACCCAACTGTTACAAACCACCGCGGAAGATCGATATATTGCGATTTTAGCCAAGCGGAATCGCAGAGCGACCTCCTCACGTGTGACATCTAAGGTTACAGGTCCATTGGCAAAGTGATATCTGCAATTACTGTACGCCGAAGATTACATGTGAGTGGACTGTAACCCCGGGTACCTCGAGTCTGTGTTTGTCTATCCATCCAATCAAGAGGGGCACGATTAAAGTGGTGCCGGGGACATGGCAATTGGACTGTGTCTGACTGGGGCAATGTCATGTTTACTGATAAGTCAAGATTTGCTCTGGAGTCAAATTACAAGCGTATAAGGATCTGGCGTGAACAAGGAAAATGCAATCTGCCCCAAAACATCACCGAATATTACGCATTCCGAGGCGGAAGCATTATGGTGTAGACAAGGATTTTATTAGGATTCTGCACCGATCTGAACATCTTTAAACGGGGTTCTGTGACAGTTTTCCAATATCGAGATGAAGTCCCAAAACCCATTGTAAGATTGTACGCTGCAGCAGCTGCCTCCACTTTTGTTTTAATGGACGATAACGCATGTCCCCTTAGAGCTGACATCGTCGTGGACTACCTAGAGAGTGAAGGGATTGGCCAGCACATTCGCCCGACCTTAATCTCATTGAAAATCTTTGGGATGCTCCCGGCCGTGCTGTATCTTTACGTTTCCCACCTCCAGCCACTCTTATTGAGCTTGAAACTGCTCTACAAGAATAATGACTATTGCTTAATTCTGCGGTGGTTGACCACCTAATTGAAAATATGGTCACAAGGTGTAAATTTTGTATACAGATGAGGGGAAATCACATACCCTATTAATGTCCTTTTTTCATTTTATGTTGTTTATTTTCACTTTATACATAATACTGTTTAAATCTCCAGTATGTCACTATCAGATAATCTTACAAAAATTTAATATTGTTTTCATTTCTGTAAATAATAATTAATTTCATTTTATGCATAAATATATATGCTACTTTCCAGCCGAATTTTGTATCAATCAAAGAAATATTTGTTGATTTTTTTGCATTTTACATCATCGTGCTTAACTTTTGGAAATGCGTGTATTATTCTCAGAATAGTTCTGGACACTAAAAAGAATCTGCGTGGTTGATCTATTGCCGGCAAATGACGCTGATTGATGATACTGACGATGAACTACGCGTTCTGGTTATTGACTAGTTATCAAACGATAGATAGTGCATTTATGCAGATACAATGGATGAGTCAATCCTTTCGAAGAGTTTGTTCGTATAGTCTGGAATGTATAGGATGAATAATACATGGAGAAAATTTAGACTAGCATAAATTTGTTACAATTCATATACAGTTTTCAGTTGCTTTAATGGTGCAATATTGAGAAGGTCTAAGAGGATCAGGGCCCGACTTAGCTTAATTGGAACTTGGGACAAACACTTCTTTGGGGGGCCCCGCTGCTTCACAAAAACAAACTTTTTATTCGATTGACATCGTAAAATAAACTTTCCATTCTATTATGGTGCCTCTCCAATGTGGGAGCCCGGGGAAACTGACCCGTATGTCCTTGCCTTAATCAGACTCTGGGGATGATATTGTGAATTCTTCGCCAGAATTTTTTTTTCCTTTCTGTTTTAGAAGTGGAATTTGTTTTATTTGCCATGATTAAGAGTTTTTCTGTGAACGTGTTTTCACTATCCAGAAAAGAACAGCATTTTTTAAAAAATCTGCTAATCTCACCACACAGTGAAATTTTGCCAATAATTTACTGTATCTGATGAGTTTTTAATTCAGTAATTTATAATCAAATTGGGGAAAAATCTACATTTGAGTGAAAAGTATTGTGAGACAAAGATGATTTTCAAAAAATATTTTGTTCAATAAATTGTTGAATCTGTCTATGATTTAACATAAATGTGAATTTCATCATGGTTAGAATTTTTCTGCACTATTTCACATTAAATAGTGTTTATGTAAAAATTGCTACGGTATTGTTCAGAGTACAGATAAGCTCTTAAAAATTTGTTGTCACTTGAATTCTTAGGACAGTAATTGACCTCAGTGTATAGGTAAAATGAGCGGATATTCTTTAATGAAATGAGCCAATAGAGTATATGAAAACTTTTACTCTTTTTTGTAAGACATAATTGAGTAAATTTTCACATTTAAAAGCACATCTAAGTATAGTGATAACGCAGTGAATTGTTAAATTTATTTATGTTCTGTTTTAAAGGAAAAAATTTACTCTTTCTGAGATCAATATTCTTGATATGAATTATTTTTTGTCTCAACAACAATCTTATACCTTGTGCTCTCAAGTCCTTTTTGTGGGCATGAATGAAATTTCGAATACATGTATCCTTTATGTTTGTTTGGGATGAATTTTGTAATTGTAAGTGGTCTTATTTTGAAAAATATTTATTTATAGACTGACAGTCTATAAGAAAGAGAAAATGGAACTTATTGCAGTCTAATAAATTTGATATAATATAATAAAATATTAACCACTGTTCGAAAAATTTGGCTGTAAACATTATATTTGATAATATATGCTAACACATCAAAACTGAGATTTTCAGTATGTATATAAAATCATTTTTATGCACTGAATAAAGAATTAAATTGAGAAGTATTTCAAAATAAATAAAATTCATATAGGTAAATAAATATAAATTAAAAAATTTTTCGGTAGTCAATGTAGTTTAAGTTTATTTTTTGCCCTGGAATCTGTTGATTCAGCTTATAGCTAGGTCATTTAGCCTCTACATTTGGGACTTGGGATTACTTTTCATAGCAGCAAGATAAACATAAAATGACAAAAAACATAAAATAAATTTTAAAATATTATATATATATATATATATATATATATATATATATATATATATATATATATATATATATATATGCTATAGTGACGTATGTGTAATAAGATTATAGGCTAAGGAGAACATTATGTTACAATATTTACTGTTGAATTAGATCTCTTTCTGATTCATTATACATGTTTAAATGAAAATTATAATTTTTAATCCTTTGTCATGTCTAAAATTATTTATTAGAATAAGAATTGCATTAACATTAATCTGTAATGCTAGAACTCCAAGCTTTTTAATAATCAATTACTATTAAAAATTTTGAAATATAGCAATATTAAAAAGTAAAATCAGAAATAAAAATATAATATATTTCAACAAAAACACAAGTATCTCAATTTCAAAAGTAACCAAAGATATGTACAGGATTTCAATCTTTAATGATTAAAAGACTTCCGCCATTTTTAGTGATCGGTCGTTGCAGAACATAGTAATAAATTTCCTGAGCATACACAGAAATGTAGTCAAAAATTTGGCTATATTTTCCATTGTCCTGACATTTTATGTCAAATTATTTTATTAAACTGTGACCGCTAAATATTAAACTTCGATTATTTTAGTTTAGGAAAATCAGTTAATTAGTTTTAAATTTCTTAGAAAAATTTTTCTTTTATTAGTTTTATGAAAAAATTGTGCTTTAAAATATACACTGTCAAGTGAATCTCTTCTGCAATTCAAATTTGTCACAGTTCGATTGCACAAAACCGTGATTTTGCTTTAGTATGTTGCTGGGTGCAAAAGGGGTGATGAGTGCAAAAGATCAGTGTGCAAAACCTTTCTCTCTGAAATGCCGAAAACGTGTTATAAGTAACTGTGTGTCTTGAACTTTTTATGATTTCTTTAGTTTGAGATAAGATACCTTATCACGTTTATTCAGGTAACTATAAATCATTTGTATTGATAAAATTGTACTATCTGTAACTCGTGTTTTATCTTCATACTGTTCAACTAATTTAAACTTATAACAAAGAAAACAATTTAATCTACTTAAAACAATTGCTGCAATTTATTTTCTATACTTTAAGCATTATTTTATCATTTATCTTCTAAATGTAATGTTAAGGGGAAATTTTACATTATTAAATTTATAATTTCACAATGTAATATTTTTTATTTATGTTAATTGTTTTAGTTATTGATTGCAGATTTTTTTAATCATTGAAAATTTAAACTTTTAAAAATCTGAATTTTGGATCTAGAAATTGAACAATTTTGTAGATCATTCGGCATTATTCTATTGTTAATGGTATGTTAATTAAAAAATTGACAGCTTCCTAAAATTTATATGAAAATGCAGAATTAAAGTTAATAATATATTTTCAGTATATTATTTGATCAACAAGCTTTTCAATTATCTTGCAAGTTTTGTTTCCATAATATTTATCCTCAAAATAAACTTTGCCGACTTGGAAAAAAAAAACTTTACTATGAATTTATGATCTGTGTTTTTTCTTTAATAAGATTGTTTTATAGTTAATATTTTGTAAAGAAAATATCTTTAATGATTGCATTTTGTTTATAAATCTATTTATTCATATATTATTCTGTATTGTATTACAAAAAATAGTAAGTTTAATTTGTGAGAGAGTAAGTAGATATGTATTTGATGTATCATATCTCCTGTATTGGTCTATACTAAAAAAATATTTTTTATTTCAAGAAATAAGTAAAGAAAGATGTTGATTGCATTTTTTATCATTATAGATTCTGTCATATGAGAATGTTGTACCTCTTTTTGTTGATCAATTGGTTTAACTTTATATAATTTTGACTTAAAAACTATTTAACTACATTTATTTGATTAAACAATGATATAAACATTAAATAGTAGTTATTCATTGTTTAACTAATTAAAGGAATAGTTTGCAGATTTTTTAAATTCATCATGGGTCGTTATTCTGGAAAGAGGTGCCGATTGATGAGCATGTTCATACTGACAACAAGTTTCTTCTTCATTGAAATTATAGTGGGTTACATCACAAATTCAGTAGCTCTTGTAGCAGATTCCTTTCATATGCTGTCAGATGTTATAGCCTTAATAATAGCATTTTTATCTGTTCAGGTAAGTTGAATATGCTGCAAAAAACTATTTAATTTCATAAAATTTTAAAGCTTATATTTTGGGAACAATTTCAATAGATCTCTTTATTAATTCTGAAAACTAATATTTATATATTGTAAATATTTTTGTAAAAAGCTAATGTTTCTTGATATTTTTATTCTAAAAACTTATATTTAACTACTGATTTTATTTTATCTCAATAAATGCTACACAATAATTACTCATTCAAATGTAAAATTATTACAAATATGTGTACAATGAAATATATATAACTACATTAAAACTTAAAAAAAAATTGACAACCTTATGTTTACAAACACCAAAATGCAATTCAGTGTATGTAGTTAAATTTAATAATTCATGATTGATGTCTTTAAAAATTGAATTAGATAAATAATTTATGAATAATATACATTGCATTTATTTAAACAATAGAATGGTTTTTAAATTTTATACTTTTATTTAAAGCATACATTATTAGGGTAAATATTTATTAATAAATCATGGAAACAAATATTATTAATTTAATATTACTGCTTAGTTGATCTTTTTTAATAGCATTAAAAGGAATTTGAATTTTAAAAGTAAATGCTCTCATTTCAAAAATATGTTATTCTGCATAAAAGAATTTAATTGTTATATATATTTTATTATATATTGTAAAATATTTTATTTCTTTTACGAATTGTGCAAAAATGTATGGCATTATCTCTAGAGAAATAATAGGGAAATAGAAAACAATCATAATTAAATTTTTAAAAACTTAAAATTGCAAGATTTCAGTAGATGAGAAAATTAAAAATCATGTCAAATCTGCACCAATAAGTATGATTTTATTCTTAATTTTTTCTTCCTGTTTTAAAATTTTCATTTTGTAGTTTTTACATCCTCAATTTTTATCATACATTTAATGTTGTATTAAGTCATACTTTTAAACATATAAATTATAAATTGAAAATCCAGTTTATTTTGATTTTTATTATTATAACTAACAATAATTTGCTTAAATGCATTACTGTGTGTGTGGATTTTATGAATTGAGGAGTAATTTTTTTTAAAATCTTACATATATGCATTTGTTTTTCAGATGTCTCCTCGTAAATGGTCAAAAAATACATTTGGTTGGGCTCGAGCTGAAGTTTTAGGAGCACTAGTGAATGCAGTGTTTTTAGTAGCTTTATGTTTTTCTATTTTCATCGAAGCTTTAAAAAGATTGTATAAGGTAGATGAGATTCATAATCCAAAACTTATTTTATATGTTGGTGTCGCAGGATTGATTGTCAATATTGTTGGATTATTTCTTTTTCATGGTAAGTTTAATTTACAAAGAAGCTTTTATTTGAAAATGTTTAGTTTTTAGATGCTTTAAAAATGAGAGTTCTCATTTAGAATATTATCAAGATTTAATTTGATAAAATTAAATGTGAAAAGGAACTCTTGTGTTTTGCTATATAAATACCTGAAGAGCTTGATAAACAAATTTGATGGAACATAAATACAAATATATTGCTCACTGATGTCTTAAAACAAATTGAAACTAGTTATGTTTTTGAAAGAGAAATATTTTTAGAGATTGTTTTGCTGTTTGTAATTTGAATTTTGATGCTTTTCCATAAGATCTTTGGAATATTTTCAGCAAATATGGTTAGGTTTCTGCAATCTATTTTTATCTTATTCTTAGATTATTTTGAAATTTTATTCTGTTACTCAAAATGCATTTTTAAATGGTTAAGTTTTTCCTTGAATTAATTCTGTGATAAGTACTGGATTTTCTTGGAAAATTGCTCTTAATTTTAAAGTGTCAAATATATTCATGCTTAATGTTTTAATACTTTATAATTATTATGCTTATATCTGTGGGATATATACACACATTCTTAAATAACTTTTTACTTACTTAAATAGCATTTTCAAAAGCTTATTTATGATCACTGATATAATTTTTATAAACATTTGTGTCCTAAAAACAATAAAAATTATCAGATTTTGTCATTTGATAAATTCCATTCATTTGTGCCTGCCTCAGATTTTGACTTACTCTGTAAATGTTAAGGAAATTGCCATAGTGTAAATATTAGTGAACTAGGAATTTAAATTTAAAAAATGTAAATTCAATTTTAAAAAAACTAGAAATTTAAAAAATAAATTATTTGTTTTTCCAAATATAGAAAAAATTATTAAATTTTGTTATATGCTTCTTAATTACACAACAATATTTATATAATTTTAAACTGAAAACTTTGGTAAGATATCTAAGTAGTCTTTCAAAGTCAAAGTTAAAAATTTTCCAAAATAAATAATAGGATTTATTAGTGTTGTATATGGTTATATTTATTGATAAGATTATGTATGTCTAATGTAATTTTGATTCTAACAACATTGTTTTGATAGTAATAAATTTCCTTATAAATTACTAACAGTCATTCATTTTTTATGTGGAGAATGTGTGTGTGTGTATATATATATATAATTAAAGAGAATTTTATGTTTTAGATAATTGATTAGTGTGCAGTAGCACTGAATGGAATAAAGTATTTATACTGTCTAAATTTTTTTTAATTAGTATTACACTTTTAACAATGCCCTCTTGTGATAATTTAAGATACTGAAATAATTTTGAACATTTAAGAATATTGCCATGTGCTTTCTTGATTATTCTTTTGCTATCATTTACAGACATTTATTTGATTTTGGCAATAAATTTCTGTATCAGTTTACATTAATTTTGCCCTTTTTGGAATTATTCTTTTATTTTTAAAAATGTTTTTAATTGATTATAGGAACTTAAAAAATTTAGAAATTCTTCCATGGAAAGAAGTACAATGTGCTATATTGGAATATGTAGACCTGTTGCATCAGTTTGTGAATAAAATGTAATAAAATTTTTCTTAAAGGAAAATCAAACTCGCAGTTGAAGTACACAAAGTAAATAATACATTCAATAATCAAATTTTTTCAACACACCTTCAATTAATATTGTAATTATAGGTTTTCTTAAGAACAATTTTTGTCATGCACTTCTTAGCGTTAAAAATATCCTAATGTATAAAGCATAAGAATAAACTCAGACTCACAAAATCATCTATAATAAAATGCTACATTGTCTTCATTTTTGTTTACATTAATGCTCTTTATAAAACAGTCACAGCTATTTCAATACAAGTTCTGCTTTTTTCACTTGTATGAAGTAATAAAATAAAATATTGATTTATCCATGAAATATTTTGCAAGCAAATTTATTAGCTTTTGCCAGTGGTTGGATAGAAACATCTGGTAAATAATTAACAGAAGAAATGTAAGTGCCATATTAATAATTTTTATTAACTGTAATTTTTGGTTTTATTGTTTTAACTAGAGTACTTTAGACAGTTTTTATTTCTGAAAGCATTTACCCAATGTTATATTAATCTGCTTAATATTTGCTGTTTTCCAATTATTTATGTATGTTTCATTACTCAATATTTTTAGTGAATATCTGATTTTTATATAAAAATATGTACTAGATGTAGATGATGTTGAGACTTTTTTAAAATCATATATATTGTATTTTTTGATAATGGTATAAAGTTTTGATGTAAAACATGAAACTTATTTCACAATAAGGTAATCTAAAAATAAAAGTTTTTTAAGTATGTTATTTTGAGTAGACTTAATACATGCAGATGAAGCTAAGAATTACATTTGTTAGCTAAAGCTGAATAAAGTGTTTGATACAAATGAATTCAGATTTTTCTATTTTAATTCTGTAAATATTTTTGCTTAGAATTATTTTTAATAATCAAAGTGTGATGATAATTTCATAAAAATAAATGAATATCATTGAAGGAAATTAAAATATTTAAATAAAGCTTTTAAAATTATATTTTTAATTTAGAAATTCCTTCTAATATTTATTCAAAAAATTGTTTGATGGAAATCTTATAATTGTTTGAAAAAATCATTTTCCTTTTTAATCTTTGTAAAAATAGACTGATTAATTTTCTTACAATTTTAACTATGATTATAAATGCAGAATTCTACTTTTACAGGAACTAAATCAGTCTTTCTTCCTTTTAATGTGCATTTTTATTTGAAAATATGATGTTATGAGGGTGTTAATATTCTCAAAGAATGTATAAGTTCATATTTAAATATTAAAAATTATACACAAAATTTCATTTTTTGTTTGGTGTTTAAAATAAACTTGTAAAATGTCACTTGATTCTATCCCCAAATAAAAATTGAGCATCTTAACCTTTGCTTACATGGTTTTTGTGTAAATTTATTTTAGTGAGATTTTTTATGTATTGCAAATGACTTCTATTGAAAACTGCATATTTTATTGTTTATTTACATCTTGTTATTTGTTGTTCATTGTTTATTTTATTTTTGATTGAAATAATAATTTCTTAAAATAGAACATGGTCATGGCCATAGTCATCGTAGAGCTCATCATCGCAGTCTACCAACCATTGAAGAAGTGCTTGCTGAAGAAGACATTAATGAAAATCATGAAAATTATAGATTATCTGATAATCTACCTAACACAAATCAAGATGTACATGGAAACCGTCAAATGGGTGAGAGAGCATTAAAGAATATCATATTTAAATGAAATATCCAATTTAAATATATTTTTTCTTTTTTTAATAAAAACAAAACAATGTCCATTAAATTTCTTTGCCATTGCTTTTTATGCTTAAAATTTTATTTAGAATAAAATTAAGCTTTCAGTAGCAGTTAGTATAAAAATCAATTAAAAAGTTTTTTTCCAAAATGCTTACAAAAAATCTTGTGATGTGACTTTCTTTCTGCTAATTCTTAGTATAAAACTTATTTGAAAAAGACTAATTTCATTTAGTAATTATTTAAATGAGAGACAATTAGGTAAATTGACTTGTATATTATTTAACATTGTCTTTCTTGCTTAAATTTGTAGCATCTGGAAGTCAAATGAATATGCGTGGTGTTTTTCTCCATGTATTTGCTGATGCTTTAGGATCAGTCATTGTTATCATCAGTGCAGCTGTAATTTGGCTGACAGAATGGGAATATAGATTTTATGTTGACCCTGCTTTAAGGTAAATTAAATTTATTAATTTATTATTTCTTTTGTTGATATATTTTTTATTTTATTAATTCTTATTGTATGTTCTAGTATAATCATGGTGGTACTTATTATGAGATCAACATGGCCATTATGTAAGTACTATTTGTTTGTATAAGCGAGAAACATTTTTGTTTTTATTTTGTGCAAATATTATAGTGTTTAATGAAACATTAATAAATAGCAAAGTTTCCTTTTTATATATAAATATTAAGTTTTTAATTTTAACAAAGTTATAGTGTTAACTTGATTGTATATAATCTCCACTTTTGTAATAATTGTTACTTTAATGTAAAAAATCCTCTGTATTTATTTATTTATTGAGATATGTAATATTTCATCATGAATAATTTTTAATCTTTAATTCAAATTCTTATAAAAAATATGCTTAATTTGGCATTTTAAGAAAATATGCACATTATAACAATATAATAATTCATAGATATGTCAATTACTTTATCAAACAACTTATGGTATAAATCTTTATCAGTACTTCTTAAACAGCCTTAAAACATAAAAATTTTACAGCTCTTATTTCTTCAGCATCTAATAAAAAGTTTGCTCCTTAAAAGTGAAATTTTCAGAAATTTATCTGTATTAAATACATCTAAGAAAACTTAAACTTTAGAAAACTACTTAAAACTTTTATTTGTAGTAAAATTGCTGACTTTTACAAGTTAACAATTCTCTTTGTATTACATGTCCATTTTGTTATTGGAATAAGAATTAAATTTTGTGAAAGTTTTGCTGACATTGAGATTGTTATGAATTTAAATAGATATCCGACACAATTTGTAATTTGTTATTGTACAAAAGAAATATAATAAATTTGCTTTATTAATTAATGTAAGGTTGTCAAATATATGCATCAGAAATATTGTCAAAGTCTTTAAGATTTGTCGTATGAAATTTGCAAGCCACACATGCAGAAGGTGAACTCCTTATTATTAACATTTAAAATTTTTAATCATAAGACTTTGGGATTGGAAAAAGGGGTAAGCCCAGGGAGATGATAGGATTGTATAAAGGGCAGTTTTAAGATCCTATGAGTAACTAATTGGAAATCAATTGCAAATATAAATCAGAATGGAAGAAAATTCTTGGGATGGCCATGGCTCATCAGGGGCTGCTGTCGTATCTTATTAAACAATAACAAACATAAAAGTTCTAATTTGTACAAATTCTCTTTTTTATATTTTTCTGCTTTTTCCTTAAACTAACGAGAAAATGATTCATTAAGGACTGTCACCTCAATAGAAGAATATGCTTCAGCAGTGGAATCGGAATAAATAAATCTTATGTGGACTGACATTAATCTAAATACTATGATTGGGATCCTCTGATTAAATTGGATGCTGAAATTTAATACACTGATCTTTATTTGAATTGAATTTAGTACAGATTATCAGTTTTAAATATACCAGATGATCCAAAAGTCAGGACGAACTTTAAAAATGAATAATTCGAAAATGAATCACAATACAAAGATGCGGTTTGCACCAAATGGATGGGAAAAAACCCGAGTTTTGTATGGCAATGAAGAAAAATAGTTCTGTTGGCCACCAACAGATGGCGCTGTCAGATTTCTGATGTAGGATTATGCAAAGCAACAAACGATTTAAAAAGAAGAAACTGCAGCAGGTAATAGTAGTCAAAGCTGGTATGCATCGAAATGCTGTCCATAGTTGAGAAAGCCCTCTTAGTTTAACTGTTTTATAAGAATTCGGAAAGTGCCATTGCGGCATCGCGAGCATATCGCTCCATGAAGGGTATGTGAGATAGCAAATGACCAATAATGTCTTCTGCATTGAACAAAATTGTGAAAAAATTTGAAGCTACAAGTTCTTTGGCATCACGTGAAAGAAGTGGACGTCCCTCAACTGCATCTGCTGTTGCCACGACTGTGGAGCAGATGGTGCAAGCCATGTCGGCGGTTGCTGCACATGGGAAGTGCAGTGCTCAAGAAGTTTCGAGGCAGACAGGAGTGTCATACAGAAGTGTCTGGAGAGCGCTGGGAGTAACTTTGCAACGGTTTCCCTACAAGTTGCAACATAACCAAGAACTGAAACCTCCTGACTTCAACTTTCGCCGACATTTTGCGAATTTGGTCTTCAATAAGATGGAAGAGCAGCACGACTCACTTCACACTGTGCTTTGGATAGATGAAGCACATTTCACACTCTCTGGCACTGTTAGCACCCACAATTGTCGAGTGTGGACCACAATAAATCCACATGCATTTGTCGAGGTACCCTTGCAACAGCCTAAAGTGACAGTCTGGTGTGTCTTCACTGCTGATTTCATAATTGGTCTATTTTTTCGAGAAAGTCACAGATAGGTTTCCAAACAGTTTCTGTCACCGGTAAGCGATATCTAGCACTATTACAGAACAGCATTATTCCTCAACTGCAAGCGCAACAGGCACTCTAAACAGTCACCTTTATGTCAGAGGGAGCACCATCTTATATTGCTCTGCCTGTGCGACGCCTGCTACGCTCAACATTTGGGAAGGATCGCATTATCAGTCGCTACTTGAATCACGCATGGCCTCCAAGATCTCCCAATCTTAAGCCCTGTGACTTTTGGCTGTGGGGCTTTTTGAAGTCAAAAGTGTACCGCGACCAACCGGCATCACTAGCGGCACTGAAAGATGCCTTCCGCCAAAATGTGTCTGCCATAACGCAAGAAATGCTACTAAATGCTGTGAATGTTGTGGTGACTCCTCTCACAGCTTTACTTCTAAATGATGGACAACACATTGAACATTTACTGTAGTAAGTACTAATTAACTGTAATTAATCTGACTTCATTAATCATTGTTTCATTTGTAAATCATCTTTTGTTTCAATAAAGCACTATGGCGCCATCTGTTGGTTGCCAACGGAACTATATTTTTTCATTGCCACACAAAACCTGGTTTCTTTTCCATTCGTTTGGTGCAAAACCGCATCTTTGTATCGTGATTCGTTTTCGAATTATTCATTTTTAAAGTTCGTCCTGACTTTTGGATCACCCGGTATATATATATATATATATATATATATATATATATATATATATATATTAAGAGCAATGAAGTCTCTAAGCTAATATTTTTTACTACTAAACTAATTTTTAATACATTTTACTTAATTCAATCATTGAATTTTTAAATTTATAGAAATTTTTATAATGTATATAAAAATGTTCTGTTAAACTTAAACAAATTTGCAAATTAAATAAATTATTTTGAGTGAAATTGTTTGAAAATGAAATCTTTTTTAAACTATCTTTTTCTTTCTAACATTCCTTTTGGAAAACTAATTAAAATCTTTTTAAAAAGAATATTCTTGTGTTAACTGTATGGGTTCATATATTTTAAATATAATGCTCCAAATCAATTTTACAATCTGAATATCTATAAACTTCATAGGTTTGGTTTGTTTGTCGCTTCAACGGTCATTTTTTGCACACGAGAGCTAATTAGACCGGGACTTACGGCTTAAAGTGGATTCCGAACCAATACAAACATCCATGCCCAAGGTGGGATTCGAACCCACGAACTGTTGAACCGAAGGCAAGAGCGCTAACCATTCGGCTGCCAGCTCGGCTTATAATCTTCATAATTAATGGAAGAAAGAAAATATCTATGGTTTTTTATAGTATTTGAAAATTTTTTAATAATGCAATACGGTTTGAAACTTCATACGTTATAACATCGTAAAAAATAAAAAATAAGTAAATAAATACAGAAAGAATTAGGCTTTATTTGAAATAATTGAGTTAATCCAGATTTTCCTTTATCTTTTCAAAAGTTATTTTAGAATTAAACAATTTTTTTTAACATTTTTCTACTTTCATTTATACTATAATGAACAGAAATCACTGTCCATGAAATTGCTTAGATAGTTTACTCTTAAAATTTGAAGAAAGTCAAAATACATAAATTTCATTCATTAATTAATTTAAAAAGCATTTCTTGGTTTGATATATGCAAAATAAGTAATCAAATTATTTTAGATACAATCATGCATATTGATACTAGTTATCTTCATTATGATACCCTTTAATAATGTAATTCTTTAGTTAAAGTTCTATGCCCTAAAATATATAATATCTTAAAAATTTGATAAGAAATATTTGAAATAAAATTAAGTAATATTGAAAAATTATACTTTAAAGATTTCGCATGTCTGTTTTACTTGCAGCATTGAATTTTATCAGAAATTAATTCTTAAATAAAATTCTTGTTAAAAAAATAAATGTTGCATATGTTTCGCAATGCCACAATGAATTTTACTTAAAATGTGTACAAATGATTAAAGAAAATGATCAATATCATGTCCTTTCTAAAAAAAGGAATATATAAATTACAAAAGCATACGTTATATTACAAAATGATATTAGTCTCGATTCTACTACTAATACTTACAAGTACTTTTAAATTATAAAGATATTTTAAAAATTAAAAA
Source organism: Latrodectus hesperus (assembly GCA_037975125.1). Classification (NCBI taxonomy): domain Eukaryota; kingdom Metazoa; phylum Arthropoda; class Arachnida; order Araneae; family Theridiidae; genus Latrodectus; species Latrodectus hesperus. Next base: position 102,105,382 of record CM075850.1, on the reverse strand, counting down.
AATAAATAAAGATTAATAATAATATAAAATAATAGAAGATATTCTTGAACTATACTATTGAACATCTTCAAATTTTATTGTTTATTTCATATTTAATCAAATTACTTGAGCAATTTTAAAAAGAATATATAGAAATAACTTCTATTGTATTTCTAAAAGCAATTTTTTTTCATAAATTAAGGGGAATTGAATGCAAAAAGTTAAAGAAATTAATTAATTAAACAAATTAAAGGGAAGATTAATTAAACATGGCAATTTTTAATAATTTTTCTCAATTTTCAATACATAATAACATATAATCATTCTAGGATTTCTCCTAATTTGGTCCCGTACGAGTAACGCGTTTTTTTTATTAATTTAGATTTTTTATAAATTAATAATGAGAAACTATGTATTCATTTATAGATATATTTTATACATTTGTAGATTTTGATTCCTATGTACTTTTGTAGAAATTTAAAATATTTTGAGAAAAGAAATATCCATATATACTCGCTTAGTTAAATTTGGTGAAAAGAAAATTTAATCAAGCAAATACTTAAATAAGCTTGGAGATTCCAGCGAAACTAAAGGTTGTGTGCGGCACTTAAAGCCGACTTTTATAATTAAAGAATAAAATAAAATGTAATGTATCAAATATGATTATTCTCTTTTTCTTACTCTGGGTGTTGGAAGTGCCTTAAACCCACTTCACCACTGTGTGAACTCACTTTAGGCGATATACATATATTTTCTCGTCAGTTTTTGTGTTGTGATGTTATTGATGACATTCTGGATTCTTATGTTGAAATCTTGATGCGGATTTGTTTCACATTCTCTTCCTTTTAATAGTCCCCACAAATAAAATTCATCAGCGGACAGATCAAATGACCAATGAGACTACAAGCCTTTGCTGATTATCTTTTCAGATGTAAGCACAGAACAATTATAAACTTATCTGTGGCATCTTGCGCAGTCCTGCTGAAAGTAACACAACTAAATCTTCTTTTCTGGAAAGTTTGAATAAAATATCTTTAGGATTCCCAAATCGAATTCACTGCTCATTGTCATCTCAAAGAATGTGAGCCCCACATATAGGGATTTTGTTACCTAAAATATAGTACACGAATAAAAACAAATAATTGTAAAAAATGCAGTATTCTATAATATTATGTAAGACTGGTTTTACTTGCCGAACTCTGTATGAAATAATGTATTCAAAATCATTTGGAAAAGATTATATTATTTTGTGTACTGAGGAAGAAAATCAATTTTTTAAACAAAAATACCTACATTTTAATTTTTATATATTCAGTTTTACACACTTTTCGTATTGGATTTCCCTATAAAAGTAAATTATAATCAGCTCATCAGGAATTAATCAAGATTTATATGAAAGAACTAAAATTACTTTTATTTCTTTAAATATTTAAATGCTTATTTAGTTATCATGAAATCTATTTAAATTATGAAAGTTGGTATGAATTAGAGTTTGTTCAGTAAATAAATCTCAGAATAATACAAAAAGGTAGTATTGAAGTAGACTTGAGAAAAGATAAGAATTCTGTTTTAATATAAACTTGATGTTGTAAACACAAAAAATATTTTTGGATTATAAGTACATATAATATTTAACTAAAGTAATCAGCTATTTTTAATTATTTAATGCTTGCAATATTACACTAGGAAATGTCTAGCTATTTATAACCATTATATTTATATTAAGATATTCTTGCTTTTCCAGTTATATATTTTGTGTCTGTTATTCAGTAATACAATAATATGAAACAAAAAAAAAAAAAAAAAAAACCAGAGAGTGACAAATTTTACATTATGTTTTAAACTAAAATTTGTGTGATGTTTCTAATGATATGGAATCTACTTTTAAAATATTGGTCCTTATCAAATAAACACTACTGTGCATAAAATTATTGTAGAGTGACAAACCACGGTGATTGTAACACTTAGTGTTATTTCTTGCTTCGCTTTCTACATGTAGGTTATCTACTCATTAGTAGAATTTTTATCTTTTCATGAAATTTCAAGTTTATCTTAAACTTTAAACATGTGACATTTAACCCTTTGATCGCATTCGACGTATCAGAACGTCATCCATGTTTTTGACCAAAGTCGCACATGCCGTTCTGATACGTGGTTGAAAATGAGACAATATTTAACATGTTCATTCTTGTTTATTTCAAAGTAACAATAATAGTGGTTATGATAGTAAGATAAAACTAAGATGCAAAAGACGTACAAGATACTTATCAAGCAGTGATAGTGAATCTTCTCCTGAGGAATAAGATCAATGGATTAGGGAAGAAAAAGACAATGTACCTAATGTAAAATGGTTTCGTGAAATGCCTGTAATAAATCCTTTGTGTCTACGAAGGCTAGGTGCTAATCCTAAACCTTTGGATGTTTTGAATGAAGTCCTAAATGAAGAATTTTGGAATAGCATAGTGGAAGAGACAAACAGATATGCCAGACAAGTGATAGAAAAAGGTTTTAGAAAAAAAGAAACAAAAGGTGGGAGCCAATAAATTCTAATAATTGCATAAAATATGCTGTTCTTACAAATTACTCTACCTCAAAAAATTAGATGTGCTCTAAATGCAAAAAATTTTTCGAATAAATGTGCATCCAAAGGGTTAATGTGACAGTGTCTTAATGTGTTACTGGAATTTCGAATCCACTTTAAACTATAGAAAAGAATTTAAACATATAAGCATTTTAAGAATAGTGTATAAAAAATGGCCTTTTGTAATTAACAAACAAACAAACCAACCCGTTGTTTGTTAAGAAAAGGAAGTCTGTGATTTGCTTATTTTTACTCATAAAGAAGATAATCCAAGCTGTGCTTGTACAAGTTTCAAGAAATAATGACTGCAACAAACTTTAAGTCCTGAATGTTTTTGCGAATTGCCTTATTTAAGAATTATTGTAGTTTTCAACTTGACTCCACTGCTATATAAATGAAATATTTATAAACTCCAGTTTGAAATACTTGCGTAAATATTTTTAAATTGAAATATTTTACTGCTTAAATAAACATAATTCTCCTATTTGGAAATCTATTTTCAGCAGTATTGAAATCAGCATATTTTAATATAGTAAATCTAAATTTTAATTTAAAGAAATAAAAAATATCTTTTTATATTTGTCAAATTGTTTTTTTATCAACTTGTAAGATAATACTTTTATTTTTATACCTTTCAGAGCGATAATTTTTTGATTTTAAGTTTTCACTTTGCATTAGTTTTTGTGTTAACTGGAAATTAGGATTTATACAGTTATATTGGAAATATCTTTTCTCGTTTTAATTTTTATTTTTATGAAGTTTCCAATAAAATGGACAGTAAAAAGAATTAAACTATTTTCGTTGTCCTTATCAGACATAAGCAAGGCTATAATAGCATAATGTGGAAAAAATTGAGATTAGTTGGCAAAGTTACCAACTAATACAATTATTGCTTATAAATTCAAACAAAAAAACAAGCAAGGGTAGGTTTTAGTTGTATAATAAGATTTTATAATTGTGCTGTATAACAACAAATTTATGGTATTGTCACAAATTAGCCTTAAAATCTAGACAATTTCCTGTTCACTGAATGTGTTGGATTAGTGATCATAAAATATATAATTCAGGCATACATTAAAAAAATTTTAAGAAAAATTTTTGAATTGCATGAATCAATCATGATAATATTATCCTGATAAATTTCTTAGTATTTAAAATTTGTTTAGTTCTGACTAATGTCTGTTGAACAGTTTATTGGGTTGGTAATGATTAATAATGGGTTATTAAAGTAAATATTAAAGTAATTTTATTAGAAGTAAAGATTTATTTTCAAATTAAATGTTTATAAAAGGAATTAGACATGATTGTAGTTCTGATATATAAATTTTGGCACTAACAAAATGTGAAACATGTCAGATGTGAAGAATTGCTTGTATATTTATTCCTGATTGAAAATTTTGAGGACAGTTATACTGATAATCTAATTTTGTGTTACTGATTTGTTGTGGGTTTTGATTTATGTAAAATATAAATGAAAATGTTCTTTTTTAACGTGTTTGTAATAGTTGTTTTGTATTTTATGCAAATATTTATGCATAAAAGACAAATTCTGTATTATTTTCAAGTTAAAGTGTGATAATTTCATCAGTGTTTTATTTCTTGTTATTAAATTAATAATTTATGTTTTTATGCATAGTAAATTAATAATTTTATGTGTTTTGGGCTTATCTTATAAATTTACAATTAATAATGTTTCAAAAAAAATAAATTATCACATTTGTATTAGTGTTGTCTTAATTAAGCATGTAAATTGTGAACTATAAATAAATTTTTCTTCCTACATAGTGGTTGAATCTGCTTTAATTTTGCTTCAGACTGTACCTACTCATATTCAAGTTGATTCATTGCAAAAAAGCTTTTGCAAGAAGTAAGTGTTTTTGAATAATTGTTTTGACAGGAAACTCATTTTTTAGTAATATCTAGTTGACTCATAGCTGATAATTTATTTATAGATTGATGGAGTTTTGGCTGTTCATGAGTTTCATGTATGGCAGTTAGCTGGTGAAAGAATTATAGCATCTGCTCATATTCGATGCAGAAATTTAGTTGACTACATGCAAATTGCAGAGAAAGTTAAAGAATTTTTTCACAATGAAGGAATACATTCTACAACAATACAACCTGAATTTGTAGATATTCCATCAGTTAGTTGACTATTTATATTTAGAATATTTTATAAATCTGTAAAATATTTTCAAATCTGATACTATCTAAGCTCTTTCTAATGAGAATCTGTTACTAAAAGATTTAGTAAAGTTTCTTTGTATATTTATAAAATTTTGGAACTTTGCTAAATGTATATAAATAAATTATTACTATCAATATAAAATTTTTTTAAGATAATATGTATAAAGTATTCTGCACAGTTTAATTAGTACACCATCTAAAATTATATTGTGTTGATTGTTATAAATTAGAATGTCAGGGATGAACTTCAGGGGACTCCCTGTTCCTTAAAAGTAGAACATATAATTTTCTAGAATTTCTGTCATTGCTAGTATTTAGCAAAATTAATCTTCATGTGTATAATCTTTAAAAATGGCTTGTTGTGTGTATATATTCATCTTCTTAACTGGCATTACAGCCCTATGCAGGCCATAGCCTCCAATACAACCTCCTTCCACTTTTCCCACATTAGAGCGAAATTTTTCCAATTCTTTATCTTCATGGTCTACAGGTCCTTTTCCACATTATCAATCCATGTTTCTCTGGATCTCTCCTTCTTGCTATTGAATAATTTACCCTTTGTTATCCTTTTTATGATATTTTTTTCATCTCTGCGGTGTACGTGGCCAAGCCACCATATTCTTTGTGCTTTAATGAATCTCACTATGTCTTTGTTTCTCACTAGGTGCATTAATTTTTTATTATTTCTTCTGATCCATACACCATTTTCAAGCCTTGGTCCATAGATTTTCCTTAAAATTTTATGTTCAAAAATTCTAATATATTCCGAGTGCCTTACATTCAATGTCCATGTTTCTCCGGCATATGTAACGATTGGTCTAATGAGGGTTTTATAGATTTGCAGTTTTGTGTTTCGTGATATCAATCTATTATTGAATAACTTTTTATTTGCGTAGAAAGCTCTATTACCAGCTTGCACTCTCGCGCATATTTCATTTTGTAGGCTGTTGTCGTTGCAAATAAAAGTTCCAAGACACTTGAATTGTGGCACTTCTTCAAAATTTTTACCCTAGATTTCAATATTTCTTGGTTTCCTTCTAGATTCGTTAGGCGATATTATCAAATATTTGGTCTTCTTCTTCTTCTGCAGGTTGGGTTTGTATGTCATTGGCACCTCTGCTTTAATCAGCATTTTGTACCACTAACTCCAAATCCAATGTTTCCTAGTTCCAGTTACTCGGGTCACCCACTTTATTAATATAGTCCGATAACCCTTTAATGGAATCTAGGTGTAACTCTCTAGTATGGATGATGCCTAAAGAAGTTAATCTAGGGAGGGCAAGAGCCTCGCATTCGTAAATGATATGCTTGGCCGTTTCCTCTTGCATATGACATTTCCTGCAGATAGGGTCTTGCTGAAACAGTCCCATTTTATGGAGATGTTTTCTGAAATAGTAGTGCCCAGTTATGAAGCCTACGATTAAACGTATCTTCTGCCTAGAGCATCTTAGAATTTCATAGGAAATCCTCGCTGATGATCTACAGATCATACTTTTAGCGTGGGTTTGACCAGGAGATTTGAGCCAAGCTTCATGCATCTTCCGTTTTTCCCATCTAAGAACATTGGTTTTTGCGGTCTTCAAATTGATCCCACAAAAAGGTTCTGGACCAATGGGAACAAAAGACGATCCTTGTTTAGCAAGCTCATCAGCCCTTTCATTACCTTCGATACCTTTGTGCCCTGGCACCCATACAAGGATCACCCTGTTTCTAGTTGCCAGTTCTGTAAGAAGGTTTCTACACTCCAAAATCATTTTAGATTTGATTTCGAAGGAATTAAGCGCTTTTAAAGCGGCTTGACTGTCACTGAAAATGAGAATCCGCTTACCGTAGTAGCCCTTCTTCATATTTAGTCGCAGACAGTGGATAATGGCCAAAACTTCTGCCTGGAAGACCGAAGCGTATCGCCCAAGGCTTACAGACAAGCTGATTCTTGGTGACACGCCACAAACTCCCAGTCCTGAGAGGCTGTTCTTCAGTGATCCATCTGTGTACCAGATTAGATCTCCTGTTTTAGTTTCAAACATGTTGTTATCCCATTCGTCTCTAGTTGGAAAAACTATATCAAATGTCCTATCAAACATGTATGTTTTTTCCATGATGTCAGATGGCATCAGGAAAGTAGGGTCTTGAATTTTCCTGGTGATGCCCTTGTGCCCTTTGGCAACAGGCTGGTCATACCAGTGGTTTTGCAGCTTCATTCTGTATGCATTCATTCTTGCAACGCTGCAGATGAAGATGTCCAAGGGAGTCAGATCCAACACAACCTCCAATGCTCTGGTTGGCGTGGTGGAAATTGCTCCTGTGATGCAGAGACAGGCTAGTCTTTGTAGACCTCCCAGTCTGTCAATCACAGTCTTCTGTTCCACCTTACGCCACCAGATCACACAGGCATATGTGAGAATGGGCCTGACAAAAGCTGTGTACATCCATAACATCAGTTTTGGATGTAAACCCCAGTTTTTACCAAGCATTCGCCTGCAAATCATAATGCTTTTCTTTGCTCGGTTGATCCTATCATCAATGTGCTTATTCCAGGTGAGTTTCTGGTCTAAATAGATGCCCAGATACTTCACCTCTGAAGCCACATTGATTTCAACATCAAAAAGTCTTGGTATGAAAAAACCTTTCCGTTTCTTTTTGCGTGTAAAAGGTACAAGGTAGGTTTTCTGAGGATTAACCATCAGGTCCCTATCCATGCACCATTGACCTACATAACTTAGAGCATCCTGCATGAGATGACAAGTTATGTCAAAATCTTTACCAAGGATAAGGATGACAATGTCATCAGCATATCCCTGCGTATAATAGCCCCTATCATTTAGATGTTTTATAAGGCTATTTACAACTAGGTTCCAAAGTAATGGTGACAGAACACCTCCTTGAGGACAACCTCTAGTAGTCTTTTTTCAAATGATTCACCGAAGATGTTCATTTGTATATATCTATCCGAAATTAAGGCCTCAATCCAAGTACACAGGGTCTGATTAATCCCTGCCCCTCTAAGTGCATTGAGGATGGATGGATGGGAAGTATTGTCAAAAGCACCCTGGATGTCGAGGAAAGTTGCCAAGGCAATATCCTTTTGATCCAGAGTGGCTTCAATCTTGGAAACTAGCTGATGTAGAGCAGTCTCAGTAGATTTGCCGGGTTGATAGGCAAATTGAAGAGCATGCAAGGGACTATTTCTACCCAAGTAATCTCTAATATGCCGATCAATGATTTTCTCCATAATTTTAAGAAAGAATGAAGAAAGACTGATTGGTCTGTATGACTTGGCCTGGTCATAAGTGTCCTTGCCAGGTTTTGGAATGAAAACAATCTTAGTCTTTTGCCATGTCTTTGGTATATATCCCAGGGCCAAGCTAGTTCTGTAAATTCTAGTTAGCACTGGTATGACAACCTTCTCTGCCTTCTGGATCATGATGGGCATAATTCCATCAGGCCCAGGGCATTTTAGAGGTTTAAAGGCAAAGATTGCCCATTTAACAATGTTGTAGTTTATGATATTTTTAGCGATGGTCCATTGATTGCTATTGACTCTTTGCAAAGAGCCGATGCAGTGCTCCCCTTCGTTGCTATAAATATCTCTAGCTCCCGGAAAGTGGGTCTTGGTCATAATTTCCATAACCCCTTCTCCGGAAGCAGCAAAATTACCCTCCTCGTCTTTTAGGGTACCAACCAAAATAGGTTCATCCCTTTTAAGGAGTTTCTGGAGTCTAGCTCCTTCAGAAATAGAATCTATCTCGTCACAGAACTTCCTCCAGGAGTTAATTTTGCTTTTTCTAACAAGTTTGTTATAATTAGTGAGGGCCATTTTATAGTTCTCCCATTCACCATTTTTCTTGGCTTTATTAAAAAGTTTTCTAACATTTGCTCTTTCGGCAGCTAGAGAGTCATTCCACCAAGGGCATTGGAGTTTAGCTCTTCTAGTGCGAATGGGGCAATTGTTATGATAAGAATCTAGAATACTTCTCTGCAGAAGATCTGCTGTAACTTCTAGATCATAGTTGTCTCTAATAGGTCTGTTCCCGAGCTCAACCAACCCAGTCAGTTCCTCTTGGAATTTCTTCCAGTCCGTCCTAACTGGGTCTCTGAATATGCGATCCAGACACACATTAGAGTGAATTTCAAAATGGATGTTTTGATGATCTGAGCCAGAAGGTCTGTCATCTACTTTCCAATATTTGATATTTTTACTAATCAGCGTTGTCGCTATAGTAATGTCAATTACTTCAGATCGATTGGAAGTAATAAAAGTTGGTTCGTTGCCTTCATTTAGAATATCTAACCCATAGTTTAGAATAAATTCCAAAAGATACTCACCTCTTTTATTTGTGTCCGTACTTCCCCAGACAACATGATGAGCATTACAATATTTGGTCTTGCTTTCGTTGATTTGTAAACCAGCATTGTTGGTTCTACTTTCCAGCTCTCTATAACATTCCTTTAAAGTCCTTTCATTTCTTGAGATGATTACAATGTCATCAGCATATGCACAAATTTAGTTGGATTATGGTAGATTGTACCTTTTTGTGCAATTGGCTCAATTGCAGTATCTAGAGCTAGATTGAATAGTGTAGCCGAAAGTCCATCACCTTGTCTCACACCTATGTTAAATGCAAAAGTATCACTCATTTTGCCGCTGACCTTAACCTTGTTTTTCGAATTTTCCATCATCATCCTTAACAATCTGGTTAATTTCTTTGGTATATTCATTCCTGAAAGTTCTTCAAGTAGTATATATTATTCCTCATTAATTTTGTAGCAGTTATTGAGCTAAGATAAATAAAAAAATTTTTTATCTTAGCGCGAGAGCGATTTATCTTAATTCATTAGATATCTGCTGATATCTAAATGATCAGATAGTTCATGAGTTTGATTAATATCTTGAGTGCTGATGTTTGTAATTTAGAATCCAATTTGAGTGTAGCTCTAAGTTAAATTAATTCTCATTTGTAAAATGTGCTGGGCAGGAAACAAACCAGTCAAATGTATCTTGTTTCATCCTCTAATTTCTCAATTTGTAAAGTTAAAAAGAATTCAAAAATGCAATTTTAGATTTTAAATAAATCTTTATATAACTAGAATATATTTAAAAAATCTTATTTTTAATTTTAAACTGATTTATTGATTTTGCTAATGTTTATCTATTCTCAATTTAGAAATTATTTCATTTTTTAACCAAAGAACATTAAAGATAGTCAAACAGGCAATGAAATATTTATATTTTAATTATTATATTGTATGTTTGACTACTAAATGCAATTTTTGCAAAACTGCAGTAATAAACATTAAAAAGTTGCCAAAGGGATGGTAGAAACAATTTTTAAACGATAAAAGGTAATTTTTGCCATTTATTTCAACAATGAAATTTTGTGTTTCAAATTTTTTTTACATTAGATCAGCCTAAAAATTGCAAAGTTGTAGCAGGTTTACTGCATTATAATCATCAATCGATATATTGCTAGCCCTTACTCAGGAATTCGTTTTTCAAGACTGCAAATCAGTCTGCAGTTATCATCCAGAAATTAGTTTCAAACAAGTACAAGCCAAATTTTATATGAGTGTGCTTTTAACAAAACATTTTTTACAAGTTATACAGAATATTTGTATATTATATTTAAGTTATGATTTGTCATTATAAGTTGACTTTCAGTTGACTGAGCATAAAACTTTCATGGCTGAACAAATTTAGGTTGAGCTTTGTCTATTCCTTCAGAAATAATTGTATACGTCTATATATATTAATGCCTATTAAAGTTGTCCCTGCATAGAATTTAAGTGACAAGAAGACTCTGCAGTATCTAACTGATTACCACTTCAATGCAGTCATGTGAAATAGCTGGTGGTAACAATACTTACAATATGCTTAATAAAGAAATTATACAGTAGTTCACTGAAATTGCATCTGAAATTTCTGGCCTAAGAAGTTGTGGTTCCTCGTGTAAGAAGAAATGCTTGCTATATTTTTCTAATTCTGATATGCTTCAAATTCTTTTTTATTAGATCTGCTGTTTATCATACTAGGGTTACCTTTTTATTTTTTACAAATGAACAATAGAGGGCGATACTGAAATTTGTTTTCAGGTTATTTGTAAAAATGACATTTGTTTTTCTTGGAATCAGTGGCATCTGAGAAATCACCTACGTAGTTTGTTTACAGTGAGTGTTCTAAAGAACCTAGTTCTATAAATGGAAATAACTTGTGAAGGTTTCCTTTGGATGATTTTTTATAATTTTAAAAAAGGCCTCACTCGACAAGACTGCATAAAATCGCTTCGTGTAACTTTTGGTAGTGAAGCACCAGCAGAAAAGACTGTTTACAATTGGTTTGCAGAATTTCGTTGTGGTCGTGCGTTTGTCAATGATGAATCAGTAGTGATTCCAATCAACATCAATGCTGCTCAAAATGATTGAAGATCGGCATGTGTCACGTATTGTGAAATAGAAGCATCTCTTGGCCTATCACAGACTGTAATACATTTGATTTTGCATGAACATTTAACTGTTAAAAAGATTTTCCAAATGTATTCTGCACAATTTGTAGAAACTTGCAAAGAGATTCATGTAAATTGGTGTGAAGAAATAATAAAAAAAATTAAAATTGGGAACAGCAAAATTCATATGCAACATCGTTACAGGTGACAAAATTTATTTGTATATGTCGGGAAGTAAACAAAAATCCACTGATTGGGTAATTCAAAATGAACCTAACCCTACGAAAGTTATTCGTTCACAAAGTACTTCCAAGAAAATGATTGCTTGTTTCTTCGGCCTTACGGGATATGTCGCAACCATTCCTCTAGAGGAATACAGAAGTTTGTTTGCCAAAAGTCATCAATGAAATCAGGAAAAACAACAAAAACCATCACATCATTCTTCATCACGACAACGCCAGTTCCCACACTGCACCTCAAACAGTTGATTATTTGAAGGGTAAAAATATCAAATTAATGTTTCATTGCCCGTATTCTCCTGATTTGTCCCCTAATGACTTTTTCTTGCTCCCTTATGTCAAACAAAAAATGCATGGGCAGCGATTTTCATCACCTCAAGAAGCTATTTGATGCTTTCCAAAACCATGTTTCTGAGATATCAGCTTCAGAGTGGAAAAACTGTTTTAAGAATTGGTTTGAATGGTTGGAAAAATATAAATCTAAAAGGCGAATACTTTAAAAAGCAATAAAGTAGTTTGTTCCCAAAAAATTTTTCTTCCTACTTTTTGTAGAAACTTAAAAGGCAACCTTCATATCACAAATACTGCTGCTTGCACTAGTCAAAATCCCATGATTTGTTTTCTCACTATGGAATCAATGAATTTAGGATGCTGTGTTTGATTTGGCCTGCTTCATTAACACTATAGGACAGACTTTATTACCTCTCTGTTAATGAATTCTATAGCCTTATCATAAAGTCAAGGAATGTATTAGTTTGTAAAAGTAGTCTCCATAAAGACCTTTTGGCAACATTGGCTCTTGTCTCTGATTTTGACTTAAACTGTTTTTGAGATCTCATCACAGACAGGAACACTTTTATTTGTGGATTCATGAACAAATTTGAATGTAAGAATTACATATTTTCAAATGAATGCCAGCTTTGCTTACAGCCAATTTGGATTATTATCCATGTTCAGTGATTTAGCCAGAATGGACTTTGCCAGCATATATTCATATCAATTTGGCTCAACTAAAGTGATAATATGGCGTACCATTAGTTCTTATTGGTATGCCTTCTTATTGATAGTGATTTAAATTGTGCCTATTATATTCTGTACAGTATATGGCTATATTCTATGAATCTTGTGTAATGTTTTTAGTTTCAGCAGAATCAAACATGACCAAATAATTCATTTATTGTTCTGAAATTTCATTATTCAGAAAATAAGTGGTTGCAGCACTGATCAGCATTTTTTTGTGGTTTCTCACCTATAGAAAATCTTACGTCAAATGTTTGCTGAACATCCGATTTATCACTATGATTAACTGTTGTATTATGTTGAAGTTGCAGGGGCAACTATATGGACATGCTTTTTAAACTTTGTCCTAATGCCCAAGGACATGAGTGCTATTATTAGTGCTGGAAGTGATTTTGTTAGGCTCTGATTTCTTTGTGTATCATTTGTTACTTTCAGTTTTTCACCAATGAATATAATTTTTCTGGGTGAATCAATTTTAATGATCAGTTATGAATATTTGAGTAAAGAACTTCATATGTATTAATTGTTGAAAATTCAAAATTAATTTCAATTAGAAATTTCTCTCTATTTGATATTAGTGGGTACATTTGTTTTATCTTTTTTATCAGATATTTTCCCTGTACATAGCATTTTGTTTTATATACTTCCTAGGTATGTGAATTGTTTGAAAGATGAAATAATTTGCAAGATATAATTTTATATCTTTATTATGTAGGAAATATATATTAAGTTCAAATTAATTCAAACCTTAATAACTTTTTATTTTTATAATTTTTTTAGTATCAAGAAAAAGAAGAAAACTGTGTTTTAGATTGCCCTGCTAGTACAAACTGCACTGCACAAACATGTTGTGGCCCTCAGAAAGAAGGGCAATCTCCACAAACTCCACGTTCAACTCCTGCATGTCGTCAAAGGATGAACAATGGTACCAATACTGAAACATATCCAGAAGAAATTACACTTTCTATTGAAGGGGGAGATCTTAATGCAGCCACTTCAGCTATGAGCAATCGACACCCTTGATCTGACAATCGATATCTTTTTTCTTTAATATGTTTTGTTGTAATTCAGCATTGGGATGCTGTCATAGGATATTAAATTGGAATCTCTTTACTTACCCTGAAGAAATTGTTAATTTTGTTTTTAGATTTTTCTTTCATCTCACTATTTATATCCCCAATGCATTGCTTAAAAAATTTGCATGTTAAAAAGGTAAAATTTAATTTGGATAGTTTTTTTTTTTTTAAAGTTTTAGACATTTTTACAAGCCATCCCAAAAATTAATGTACAAGTTTTGATAAATTACATATATTTATAAAAAGTTTATAATATTTATTTTTAAATAAATCCGTTTGATATTTAAAGTTTCTTAAACCATTTATAAGTTCAATATTTGCTTCACAACATTCACTGTTCAAATTCAAAATGAAACAAAGTCTTTAAAACTGTGTACATTTTTAGATTTGGATTAGATTTAAATATGAATGCTATATTTCCTACTACAAAATGTAGACATGATTTAATACTGATGGAAATTTTTTTTAGTATGAATAATATATAAATTACATTAGAAGCAATTGTAGAAATAATATTTTGCTAATGTGTGGGATCTAATTATTAATGTAGCATTTTAGGCATCACTTGCAATATTTTATATACACAAAATATTTGTGGCGTATAGATTCTGTTAACTACATTCCAGTTGTACTTTTCAGTGTCTGAAGTCTTGTAATACCATCTAAAAATAAATATCATAAGTTATACACATTTCTTCTATAATTCATATCAAATTGCATTTCTTATGTATATTCTTTCACCAAATATCAAGCCTGTGTTAAACTTGTAAGCTGTGAGTTTGTGTCTTTCATTTTTTTTTTTAAATATTTACTATATAGGTGATGATGTTTGCAAGTATTTGATACTTGAACATGTTTATTTTCATTAAATTATTATAATGTAAGCATCATTTTTATTGTTGTTTGGCACTTGTTCTTAGTTTATTCATATTTATACATTTTAGCATTTCATTTCTAGAATTTTGACTTTTTTATATTTTGTATCTCTGTATAATAAAAATTTCACTTTCATAAAATAAATATTTCACTGTGATTCTTCTCAAATATGTTTTTAAATAAATTCTACATTAAACATGTAAATATTTTTCAACGATTTATCTGCCAGAGATTAAATTAAGAAACATTTATGTGAATCAGAATTTACATAAATAATAATAGAATTTTTTCTAATTATCAGCCAGCTCTGATGAAATTTTTTATTTATATTTTATTAATATTAAAAGTTATTATAAATTTAACCTTTCTTAAGAGCATATTATTAAAGAAATTTAAATAAAGAATTTAAAATAGATTTGTTTCTTAACTGCTTGAAAATTTTATATTGTTTCATCAGTTCAGTGTACTTGTAATTAACGATTTGGAATAATGTATTTCATTATAAACTTTGAATAATATAAATCAAAGTTCATGAATCAATAGATTTGAAAAATATATTTGCCTTTTTAATATAAAGTGACTGATCTTTGGTATTGATCTGTCAATCATTAACAGATCATTTTTTAGCATTAGAAAATATTGCACAGAGAATGTAAAAATTAAAATTTTTACATTGTTTAAGATGTTTACAGAATATCAAATATAGACTTCTTTGTTATTGAAGAGTAATATGAAAATTTCGTAAAATTATAGTCTATTTTTCTGAAATGAGAAAAATAGACTAAGTTTCATTTTTCTGAAATAGTCTTAAACTAAGTTTTTCAATTACTGGACTTATGATTTACACAATTGTTTTCATTTAGTTTCATAATTCTATTTATTTTTCCACATCAACATTTTTTAATTTTATTCCTTATTGAACTGAAGTAAAATCCTTTTGTGTATTATTTCTTTTAAGCTAGCAGGAATTTTTGCCATGACTAATAATTGAAAATTTTCAGTGTATTTCCATTTTCTCTACACAAGCAAATATCTAGACATTAAAATCGTCACCTCAAAGATTCAAATCATGGTTTTTTTAATGGTACTTTTTTTATCCAATTTGTACAACTGATGAATTTTGAAATTATGTAAATGTGAATTAGGAAAAATTATTTAAAAAATGCACGTTGCTACAATTCCATTTGTTAAACTACATGTCAAATTTGTCTTCAGTTTGATTCGATCCTGCCCAATCTGATCAAACCGTGATAATGGTTTGGTTTGTTGCACAATAGTTACTTTATGGATATGACAGCTTATAAAACTAGGATCCAAACCAGAGCAAACATCCAATCACCGCCTCAGTTTCGCCCCCACAAACTACTGAACTGAAGGTTAGAGGGCAAATCATTTGGTAGACAGCTCAATGAGAAGATATTTAACTCTGGTGCAAGATTAATGAATTTAAACATTTTCTCTCCTTTATTAAATAAAATACAACTCAAGTACTTAAAACGATTAAATGAGCAATTTTATTTTATAATGCAGGAAGATTTTTAGATATATATACTCTTGAGTATTATAGTAAACCTAAAATAACATTGATTTTTTGTATTCTGTAATTACGTTTAAATATTTTTTGATGTTTACATAGCTTGCGTTGATCTTTTAAAATTATCGAAATTGATTTTTTCCCCTAGCCTCTTACCAACTCTAAAAATCATGAAATCTTGGGAAACATATTTTAACTGATTTTTTATTTTTATTAAAAATAAAATTACAAAATAAACAATATATTTAAAATTTTCTTATGAAAATCAGATTTAAAAAAATAAAAATGTGATTCTAAATGTTATTTATTTTTCTATACTTGCACTAGTTTCTTTTGTTGATTAGTATGGTGAGTCTGTTAACTTGCATGGAAAACTAAAATTTATATTAATTAGCATCATTTATATCATATGTTAAACATTGAAAATTTTTGTTTACTGATTTATTCAATAGAGTATATAAAATAAATCATGTTAGCATTTATTATATATTTATATGAAAAATTGCAATTTTCAAGACTCTTGAGCACACACAACTCTATAACTTTAACATATTAAAATAAAATATGGTTCAAATCGAGTTTCGCAGAAAAATTTCTCTAAAAAAAACTGTAGAATTACAAATTTCTAATGAAAAAATTTAATGAAAATTAATAAATATTATAGTATGTATTTAATTTATATTTTAGTTTTTTTACAGCAATTTATAATGTTTTACTTTGATTTTTTGTATTCTTTTTATATATATATATATTTACTACAATATCTCCTATAAATGATTTTTGACTGATAATTAATTTTATTTTGAAAAATGCTTTACCATGAGAAGATTCAGTGCTCTTTTTAAAAATAATTAGTCAAACTTGTAGTAAGATACGAGGAATTGATTTTAAATAGGAGACACTACTATGATCGCCAGAATTATTTTCAACTAACTTAAATTGAATAAATTGTCTTAGTCATTTTTAATAACTTAGAGAGCAGATTGGTTTACTTATTTTTTGTGATAATTAAGCAAGCCTTCATGTTGTTCAAACTATTTTTAATAATGTACTATAATTATATTTTTTAAAGCTGATTTTTTTTACCTAATGTATTCATAAAATTGCTGAAAAGTGTTTTGAAAACTGACAAATCCCTTCATGCAGAATAGAAATAAAAATTTATATTGATATCAGCAATATAACCATAAGAGAGCAGATGCCAAAAAGTATTAATAAGTTTTAGTTCAATAGTGTAAAAATCAAAAACCTTGAGATATAACATCCCTCTTCGTGACTCAAGAAAAAGAATACTGTATCGTGAAAGAGGAATAAGCGGGCAAAGGGTATGGTATAATTATCGTGATTGAAAAGTACCGATTTCTTTTTCCCTATGACATCATTTAGCGTTGTGTAAGATTTGGCAGATGCTCAACAAAATAAAAATTTCAGTGCTGGGAAAATAATTTATTTAAGAATGTTTTACAACTTTTAAATGAAAATTTATATAGTATCAATTTCTATTTGAAATATCACAATACATATACACTAAAAAACAAAATTTTCGAATTGTGGTATTAAAATATTTTATTTCTTTATATAAATGTTCTAGAAGTTTTCTTAAACGAAAACCCAAGTGCTCCGGATTTATTTTTCATAGTGAGTACAAATCTCGACTAATGAATGATAAAGAATTAATATAACCTAAAGAGCAGATATCCTCGCAAAAATGGAATATAAAAATAAAATTGGGCGGCTGATTGTTGACCCAAAATTTTAAAATTTCAATTTTCATCATTTTAGCCTAGATAAAATAGACGAAAAAAAACAAGAAAAAAGAGCATTATAATAAAATAAACTCTTGGTAAAACATCCTGTGCATAGTTAGATGGAAAACTTGTTATTATAAAAGTATTGGATAAATTATAATTTTAAGAATATCAGTAAATGCATACATAAACAAGCAAGTATACGACAATTTTAAATGCTTCAAAAAATTTACATTTTTTAAAGCTTAGCATTTTTACAATTACATTTTATTTTACTTATTATACTTTTATAATTTACATTTTTGATAAATACTTGATTGTATTGATGTTTTGAAATTCTTGGGTTCATCCAGTAGAAAAATATAGCAGTTGAAAACAGACATAAAAAAAACTCATAGTCAAAATTATAAAATTAACATATAAATGAGCTTGAAAGAATTATCCTACTGATAAAGCATGTAGTACATGTAAATAGAGTACTTTAAAATGTCTAAGTGCTCAGTTATAGATATTTATAACCAAATTTTTATAGGTCAAATAGACAACATTGGCTGAAATGGTATTTCAGAATTAAAGCTAATCAGAGTGTAAAACTTAATTGCCGTCGTCTGAACTTGATAGGAATTAAACCACAGGCGGGTTTGATCAAACAGATCGGCATGCATATCGGGGATGATAGCTACCTTGAGTTACAAAATATTAAGGAAGGGAAAATGAGTCGGATCTTTAGAGATCCCCAGTTCACCAATGCACAAGATAATCGTAAAGTTAAGAGAAAAACTATAATTGTACAAAATCTATCAAGGATTTGACACTATTTTTAACTAGTTGAAATCACGCAATATTAAGGTATATCCTTTTTAAATTAGCAGAGTACACCAAGCCTTGATATATATAATCATTACTGTGAACTTTTTACTATAAGAGTTTGGTTCAGCTTGTAGCTCAACTGCCTTTTTTTTTTTGCACACGAAGGCTTAGACCGGAAGCTACGGTTTAAAGTGGATTCCGAACCACTACGAATATTCAAACCCAAAAAGATTTCGAACTCACGAGCATTGCAAGAGCGCTAACCGTTAGACCTTACTGTAAGAGATATTGCCTGAAACATTGTTGTTCAGAACCAAGCTGGAGAGCGCCTAAGCAGAATAGATTCTTTATTGAGTAATTCATAAATGAATTATATAAATGCTAAAAAAAGATGATTCACCCCTGTACATCAAACATACATTACCAAGAGACATACAAGACAAGTTCCATGTACTTATGATTGGAAACATTCTCAGTTGGAAATACTTAGATATTTTGCAGTTAGTTTCTCCCCTAAAAGTTATTTTTGTACACATTACCCCCTTTTATTTTAAATTTAAGAAACATTTAATGCAATATTAGTAATTCATAGATTAGATAATTATGTGAACTAAATTGTGTTGCCCCAATTGTTTGAATTAATATCTAAATAAAATGCAGTAAAGTTAATTAAATAAATCCATGAGCCAGAATGTAATAATACATGAAAGTTCTACATTTTTTTAAATCAAAATATATACCAATATAATTTTGCATTGAAAATTGAGTATACAGAGATTAACCTGAGTTTTTTGTTTAGCCTCATTGACAGCTAAAAACTCACCATATCATATTGTTATTTTTCAGAAAAAGCAAATACTGTCAGTTGTTTGATTCAGATAAAATATAGAATCATAGCAAAAATATTCGTTCAGAAATTTTTATGTATTACTGCAAGCAGTGGTTTTTGCATAAACCATTCAGAATTAAATGTCTACAGTACTGCATAAAAAATTGCAATCATTTCTAAAGCTATAGCATATCAATTTTGTTCCTTGAAAAGGCAGACCCAACTTATTAAAAATATATTGCAAAATATAATTCAGCTAAACTGATTTGAAAATCACACTGATTTCAGTTATTGCAAATGGCTTTTAATTTATCAGATGAAAACATTTCTTAGAATTTTGTAAAATAACTCAATTTTTTTCACATACTTAATTTTTGGTCAACAATGACTTTAAAAAAAGTGACCAGGTTGTTCCATTTATTTTAATTGCAGAAAAACATTAGTTGCTTTGAATCCTATTTACTAAAAAATAATTTGCTGAGTTAATGAGAAAATAAAAAAATATTCCAACATCTCTATCTCTCCTATTTAAAAAAAATCAAAAAAATTTTTTAATCTTTGCAACGATGGATAATTTTTTTAATAAAATGTTTAATATAATGAATAAATTATTTACAACTTATACCCTTGCAACTTTCATATAAAATTACAATTAATGCATCTCTTGTCTTTCGTCTTTAGAAAAAAAGTAGAGCTTATAAAACAATAACTAGTCTATCAGAACAAATCATAATAATGGTATTTTCACATACTGATATAAGCAAATGAGCATTTTATATTTCTTAATTATAGCCTTCGTGTATAATAATTAAATCAAATTAATTAATACATAATTTTGAAGATTAAATTAACATTTAAATAAAGCTTTAACTACTAAGCAAATTTTTTAAAAAACTATAAATAGGTTTGTTTTGTCATTTGCTGTAACTTTCCTGTATACAAATGCTAATTGGACTGGATAAGTGATCAGGCTGTTTAAAGTGGATTTTGAACTACAACAAAAATTTTAAAACTCGATTTTAAATGAGATTCTTTAGATTTGAAGAAATGTTTACGCAAATTTTACTCTAAGTCTTCAATATTGTTCCACAGATAAGTTTTTGGCACAAAAATGTAGAGATTTTACTAACAATTGTGTGAAATTGTAATATAAGCGTTGATTATTTTTTATGCAAAGCCAAAAATTAATGGACACATAGATAAAAAAGCAAACCAAAATTTACATTACTTACTATAAAACATTTATTTCATACATTGGAAAGATTTTTAAATTTATTAATTTAGAGTCACAACACAAGAATTTATGAAATGACAATAAATAATTTATACAGATAGAAATTTGAAAAATAGAAAAAAGGAATGAAACATTATTTACAACGGGAAGCACAGTAGCATATTCAGAAAAGACATGAATATAGAGTAAGAACTTTAAGGCACACAGTTTGTAGCTTGCATTTCCTGTTTTGACAGATCATAATATTTTCAATTAGAAAGATATCAATCACAATTTCAAAAAAAGAAAAATCTATATTATGTTTATTAACTTCTATCATTCTTTATAACAGTAAAATGTACTTTTATTTATTGACAAATAGTACAAAAAACTGAAATTCATATGACAGTTGAAATTTTTTTTTCCATTTTATCTCTGTAGGGGTTAAAATATGATGGAAAAATTAAATTCATTCATGAAACAAAGTAATTTGAATCAAAAACAATTTCAAAAGTAACATAAAAGTTATTTTAACATATATAAAAGCACCAATAAGAGAAAAAAGATAAAAGCAAATATTTTTAAACACATCTATTTCGAAATTCTTATAGTGAATATTGACTGTAGCATTTGTTAAAGTTCAAAGTATCTATTGAATACACACTCATTTTAAATCAAATACTTTCTTAATTAAAATGTAAGAACACTTCAAATATATTTGAATTTAAAATAAAAATGTTTTTGAAAATATTTAAAGTGGTTTTTTATAACATATTAAGGGTATCTAAATACGTAAAGTAATCAGTTCATTTTATTTTTAGGACAGATCATGATTGAAGATCATTAAACTAAATTAGTTTTATTTTCACATAATAAATTTATATCACCTATTTTAGAAAAAATGTAAGTTTAGTCACAAATAACTTAAATTCATATGCTCTCAGAAAAATGAATTCACAGATGCTGAATTATTTTCAACAAGGGATTATAATTTAATTAGATTATCATAGGAAAATTGCAATATAAAAATTTCAAATAAATATCTTTGGTTTGGCATTATTTCTTTAAAAATAAGTTTTAGTAAATTTTGTAAAATATTGATACTAAAATAATGACCAGAATATCAATTAGAATCAACAGTTCAAACATATGAAATTAAGAAATATTTAGCAAAATTTAATATATTATATATATATATATATATATATATATATATATATATATATATATATATATATATATATACACGGAAACCACCATTAATAAAACAATCTTAATAAAATTGCAAAAATATTGGGAAATATTGAAGTTGCTTAAAAAGTTTCGGGGAAAAAAACTGCAGTAAATCAATTTAAAATAACATTTTAATACCTTTTTTACACTTTAATAACTATCACTTATTACAAAACTGAAAATTGATTTTGAATTTTGTCAGCTAAAAGATAATGCACAAGCATAATGAATGAATTTAATTATTAAAAAACTTCATTAATCATTATTCATTTCATTTTCAATATAGTGTTGACACAAATCAAATGGAGCAAAATAGAGAGAAAAGATAGAGTGAATACAAGTTCTATACAATCATGGCAACATTTTGCAGTAACAGCAAACAAAATTCTTAAAAAGTTAAAAATAGAGAAGAGATAATTGCTTTAATTTTATTTTGCTTTAAATTATATGCAAACTAATTTATTTTGTGTTTTGCAAGAGTACAAAATTAAATTAGCTGTAACAAATGAAGTTATGAACATGTTGACTTTGCTAATTGTAATTTAATGAAGTAAAACCAAATATCCATTTTATTCATTAGTGTTATTTCCCCCATTAAATCCATAATTAGTTTAAAATAAAAATCAGTATAGAAATTTAAAAAATGATTTTTTAAAATATTAACAATAATTAGTTAATGTTAACACACACACACTATAACCATATTTTTCTCTTTTTAATGTAAAATGCTTATTAGATTTAATGTAAACTATAATAAAATAATAGAATGTTCCTATGTAAAAGTAACAGACAATTAAAACTGTATCATAAATGCATGATTTTAAAAATGCTAAGAATTACTAGAATACATCAATTTAACATCTGAGAAAAGATACAAAAGGTAGTTTTTATTAAAGTCTGCTAATTAATAAATCAGTTACAAAGACATTATGAATTTTCAATACATCTCATCAGGATATTACCCAACATGTGCCAAACATTTAAATGGCATTTGTAACAATATGAAAAGCAATAGAAATTGGCACAGTTTTTGTCACACATGACAATTTCACTTCAATTAAGACTAAGTTGGACTTGTGCCAACAAGACTAGTATCAATATACAAATATAAAGGTTCAATATTTTTTAAACTTGATATGTCATAACAATTAAATAGTGTCAAATAAATACATAAATATAGAAAATAGTTTCAATTACACTTTATTTACAATACGCACGGCAAACATATCAAGAACTCTGAAACACTAAAGTAAAAAAATAATAAAAAACTAAGTTAAATATGATGGTCAAAATAAAAGTACTTGTTGCACAAAAGGACATCGACAAGAGTGTTCACAGTCTACACTTTGAAATACATAAAACCCATATTATTGCTTCTAAAGCTAGGAACTTCCACTTTCAAATTTTACTTCTAAAATGCTTAAGCCAAAATAAAATACTTAATTATGTAAAGAATGAAAGATTATTAACTGATAATGAACAATCAATAAATAATCAAAGAACATTTTGCTTTTGAAATAGCTGCCATTATAAAAAAATATACTAATTCATCTTCATAAAAAATATTAATTTATGTATTTTAAGAAAAGAATATTGTCTCTTTATATTTCATTTTATTTATTTCAAAGAAAAAGCTGAATAAACCTATATCGATACACATTCAGTTTTGCCTGTGTCACTAATCTAAAAAGTGTGTTTATAAAATCCTCTACCACACAGGAAATTTCAGATAAAACGAAATTGCAAAACCTATTAATAGGCATAAAATGGGTTTTTTTATTAATAAAATAGTTTAAGTTAAAAAAATAACAAAATAGGGAACACAAAAAAATAACTTCATATTAAAAGTTATTTTTATTACATAAAGTTATTGCAACCAATAGTTACATTACTTAAAAATTTTTTAATAACAATTGTTGTCAGATAAGTTTGAAAATGAAAGTTCCTTTACATGTTGTCATTACATACAGAAACTTAAAATATCACAAGCAAAATTGGTCGTAATAAAAAAGACAGCTTTCACAAGCATAAATGGATTGATAAACTAGTAGGATTCACATATTTTTAAATACTGTAAAGCATCACAAAAAGATAATTATTGGCAAATTTATTAGGATTTCTTAATTCTGTTTCATTAAAAAATAGTTTAAAACTTTTTTTTACTTTATTTTTGTATATTTTTTTCAATTTTTAACTATAAATTCTTAATGAAAAATAAAACAATATGTGATGGAACTTAAGAATTTTTTAAGTACTTTACTATAGCTTAAGTTATAAATAAAACTTTCCTCTCACAAAATTAACTTTTTACATTGCCTTAAGAAACTGAGAACATTATTTAATGGTGCAAAAATAATTAAACAGGCACAACTAAAAAATAATGAAAAAATAAATATAAATAAATTAATTTACTAACAAAATAAATTTATCTTTCTTCACTGGAAGAGTCAATAACTTCTTGCTCCAACAACTTTTGTTTATGTTGAACATATGCATCCCATCTTGCTTTACCATATTCCTAATTTTAAAAAAATATACACATAGTATAGAAAAATAGTCAATTTGTATAATTTCTTTCCAAGCAATACTATAATTTTATGGTAAACTTATGCAAATAATGCAGTAAAGATATTAATTTAGATTACATAAAAATTACTTTTTTTAAAAAGAGAAAAGACTTTTCTAAATAAAAAGATTTCACATAAAAAAAGCATCATACCCAATAACCAAACTGTATTTGTGATCTTTGTGCATTCACCATACTCCATAATGTCCAGAGGAAATGTGATGCTAATACAAAAACTACAGTTTCTTGTAAAATGTGCTCCTCACTGTTTACATCATCAGGTATTTCTGTTTCTGTGCAACTGCTTTGATAATTTTTCAAATAGGAATGAATAAAATTCAACTAAAATAAAATATCAAAATAATGATCAGAAGTATATATAAGTTATAAATAATTAAATATCAGTTAAAATTCTATTTTTTCAATATAATATTTTTTTATAATTACTTAATTTTTAAAATAAAACAGAATAATGATCTAGAAATGAGCAATGAAAATATATTCTTAGATAAATATATCTTAAAACGGACTTTAAAAGTAAATTATAATTTAAATAAATTCTCCACAAATTTATGATTTTGAGACTAATTCACAAGAATATACAATTTAAGGTTGAAAGTATTTTAACACATACTAAATTTTATCATTTTTAATTTTTGTTTCTCAAATTAAGTAATTACATTCATAACAAAGCAGAATTTAGTAGCTGAGTAAAGTAAAAGCATATAAATCAAATTAAAAATTTTATAACATATTTTCTAAAACACAGGTGCATCAAATAAATAGGTTAAGCTAAACATTTTAAACTTAAAATAAATATTAAAATGGCGATTAATTTATAAATATTTTATATATTTAATCAACATATAATTACTTTTAAAAAAATGAAATTTTTCATGAACATTTAATATTTCTAGGCATAAAATATACCTGTTGAGTAACAGAAGGATAGTCTTCATTTTTTGCATAAAAATTTGGATATTCAGGAGCAGAATAATCAAAGCACCATTCACAGAAATGATTAGCAATATCAAAAGCTCTGAAAAAATATTCTTATTAAGAAATATATTTTAAATAATTATAAATATTCAATAATTTGAATTAAATAAAAAGCAATGATTTTTCGGACAAATATATTTACTCAGTATCAATAAAAACATTTACAAAATGTACATAAAAGAATAAAAATCTGTATACATACATTCTAAGAATAATGATAGTAATTGCTTAAACACACACTTTTAAACATTTTGAGGAATACAATTAAAAATTCCAATAGATTTTTAAACATTAAAAAAATGTATGTTTTCTGTTAATTTAATTACTAAGTAAAGTTCTTCAATTGAAGATAACAGAATTCAATTTGTTCACCTTAATTAAATGATTATTAATGAATAAGATTTTCTTCAGATTTTGATACAAGGGACAATGTTCAATTCAATATAATGTTAAGTATATCAAGCTCACATTTTTAGAATACATCACCCCAATACTAATATTTCACATTCTTCTATATGTTGAATTAAATTAGGTCATACAGAATAGCTTTATTTACTAATTATTGTACAATGGTTTTAAGGCCATATTAAATCCTTTTACACCAATTTTCCATTGAATTAAATTTTGCTACATCTCCAAAAAAATCACATATGAAAATCATCATACATCTGTCCAACTGTTTCATTAATTACAGTATCTTGGCTGATGTTATTCATAAATTTATTTCAAACAATATTTAATGGTTTTGAATATCAAGAATGAATATATTTTTAATACCTAGCAATTTTTAACATTTTTGTAAAATTTTATTTTTTATGATTAATTGAAGCACTTGATGCATTTTGCAATACTTTACGTAATTTATGCAATGTGAGATCGATTAAAAATATTTCAAACCACTTATAAGCAGATCATGTTTCTTGAAGCTGTGAATTATTTTACAAATATAAAAAATAATTAAGAACTTTAAAAAGGTATATAAATTTTCCCACTTTTCATTCAAAACTAGAATAATACATAATAAATAGCAAACACATTTCCCAATAAAACTTTTGAAATACTTCTATTGTTTAATAATTATTAATTTTTAAAATTTGATATGTATTATTATTAATGCTGTGAATACTTACTTCATTTTAATATTAAAATAAACTTGAAGTAATATAGAACATTGATTTAATATATAATGAGGTATATTTTAATTATCTACAACTATTGTATACTACATAAAATTTCATAAAAAATTTACACAACACAACATTTTGAGGAACTCAATAAGTGAAAATTTAAAACAAAATGTCCAAAAGATCATTTTAATACAAAAACAATTTAAAAAATATAATTTTAATTTAATAATCAGAATAATAAAGTTCTGGACACCCTGAAATTATGCATTAAAATAGTTTTTCAAACAGATCTGGATTTAAATTATACAAGATAATCATACAATTACAACATAAAGAAAAATTAAGAACATCGAATATAAAATAAGACAAACACATAATAAATTAAGAGTAACTATCAACTTTCAGTAGCAGATTTTATCAATAATTTATGACTATTTTTTTTAATCTTAAAAATATCATAAATTAGATAGTTGAAAACTTAAAAGTAAAATATCATAGGTAAATAATGGAAAACAATGCATGTGTAACACTAAGCTTGTTATAATGAAGATGAAGAATAATTTTATTTAATAAACAATCTAACAATACAATCATACACTGTGAAAAAATAAAATTAATAACAAGAAAACATACCTAAAGTTATAGCTACAATATTCAAAATCAATAAAAACAATTTTATCTTCATTTGCTGAATTTGTTTCAGGCACAAGAATGTTGCCTAAAATAAAAATTAATTAAAATCAAAATTGTTTTAATTTATACTTCAAATTATAAACTTTTTTATAATAATTATTATTACATAATACACAAATCGAATGAAAATATTCAAAACAAGTACGCGAAATTTATCACCCACCTATAAAATATAATAAGAAATAATGTGATCAAAGTAATTTGAAATGATATGCAATTCAATTTTTAATCAGTTCAGTAATTAGCAAATATTTATGTTTACAAACAAATATATTGAAAGAAAACTCGCTTTATAAAAAAAAGTATATCATTTTATTTAAAAAGTACATCATAAAAAAATAACCCAAAGAAATACAAAAATCATTCATGTGTGTGTACATATATATTTTAAAGTATATACATTTCTGGTTTTTAAATAATTGGTTTGAAGTAATATAAACATCTCAATAATGTAATTCAAAGTTGAAACAAAATTTTGCCTTAAAATAATATTTACCGGGTAACCTTGTATTTGCTAATAATTTTACTTAGAAACATCAGTTATGCGTAATTTTTTATTTAAATATTTATTAAATTTTACAAGCAGCCTGCAAATTTTTAATTTCAAGTAGCATATCAATATATTTTAAAAGAATTTGATAAATATTTGTTACTCAAAATTTATTCTAAAACTGTTCAAGTGGTTACTTTTTCAGTGCTTGCCACAGTTAAAATGTTAATCTAAATGCTTTTTTAACCCTTAATTTTTAACATATATTGATTTAAATTTTATAAATAAGGATAATTCTTTGAAATATCTCTCTTAAACATAAAGGAATGTAATATTCTAGAAGTATAGAATTTCATTTTCATAAGTGGAATTCTATAACAAGAATGTCACATTCCTTTATACTATATATGTTATTTTATGAAATATTTTAACTTTTCCTACAATTAAATAACTAACTTTATAAGTTAAATTGGCATATAGTTTTCTCAAATTCATTCTTAAATGAATATCTTAACAAATAAAATAACATTTTTCAATTTTATTCTATAATTATACTGATAGATTAAGGACTAATTTTTTATTTAAAAAATGGCATCAATAACAAGTTTGCACACTGGTCATAGACATTAATAAAATGCTAAAGGGCCCTATTAATTTCAGAAATTATTTTCAAAAATGAAAGATATACCAATGAATTTATAAAGGCAAACTCACTCTAATAAGTTTACTTTACACTAAAATATCATTAAAATAAGTAACTATTAACAAGAGTAATTTTTTTCTTTTCACTACACATTTCATTGCCTTTTTTAAAATATGCATAAATGTAATCAACAATTCATTTAAAACATAATTGTCAGCAATGATTCATGAATTAATATTGTTTTGAGCTGTCTCAGAATTAAAATATTCTTTCATTATTGAAAATGTTAAGACAAAAATTTTTAGAATGGTTATAAGTGAAAATTAGATAATAAGTATAAAAAAAGAATATTCTGCACATAAGATTTTTTTTACATGGTATCTTATATTTATTTATGTTAAAAAGTTATTATAATACCACAAATACGCAAATATTTCCTTAAAACACAAAGTTACTATTTTTTAACTTTAAAAATTAATACCTTCCTGCAAATCATTGTGGCAAAATAAAACAGGAGAATTCGCTTCCATCAATTTTGATCTGAAAAATAAACAGATATATACAGAAATACTATTACATGAAATGAATTGTAGTTTCTACAATTCTAAAACTATATATATAATTCAAGTAAATCATCAATCTATAATGGCGATGCTAAATGTTTTATGCAATGATACTATACAAGATAAAAATAATTATAATAAAAACAATGTCTCATAAACTAAAATAATTAAAATAATAGCCATATCCCACAAACAAGCCTACTAATAAAAATGTGACCATATGTACAGATATAGACAATATAAAGAAATCAAAAATGGGAAGAGCTGCTGAAAGCCCTTTCTTACAGCAAACACAAAAAGTTTTGTAGGTTAAAATCATTAAAACAACTGGTATATGTCATATAACAGTTCCTCCTATGATAGCATTCAAATAAAAATTAATGGAATTAGGCTTTAGAAATAATACAAATTAATTAACAATTTGTTGCATATGAAAAGTTCACAACAAATTTAATTTTATGTATTTCCACACTAAGTTGTAAAGATGTTAGAATAAATAATTCCCCAAATATTCTTAAATGAGATTCCAATGTTTCATTCATTAAGCCTACTATAATTAAAGTATCATGTAATGATTAATACAACATAAAATGGTATTTGAATATTTTTCTTAACATTATTCTATATAACTATTTTATATAACTCTCAAAAGCACATATATTATTTGGATTAAATAACACATCTTTCAATGACAAATGAGTAAACAAATCAGAAATGATACTAAAAAGATAAATTTCTTTTATTAGTCAATATCTTAAGACTGAAGACATAAGATCTCAATGAACACATAAGACTAAAGGGGAGTTGAATCTAAGAACAGAAAACTTGAATGCTAAAAATTTCACAGCTGCAGCTTTAATCAACAATAACAAAAAGGCACCAAAATTAGTGAATCCAAAAATACATATGTATTTTGGATTCACAGTTTTGTAAGATAAAGCTAGTTCAACTTAATTTTATTTTCTAATATAAATTAAAGTCTTCAATGAACTGTAAAGCAATGGCATACATTGTTTCTTAATACATACCATTTTTTTCCTATTATGATCAAACTTCTGGATCATTCTGGTGGTTTCTTTTACAAAACATTTGTTACTCATAAACAGATGAAAATATTTAACTATTATTGTTTTTATAATTCAAAAGTAGGAATGTACAAAAACTAATTATTTTACATTGATAAACATTTAACATAAAGGATTATTCTATTTTTAATTTTCAAATTTTAATATAAAAGTTTATCAGAGTTTAGAAAAAATTAAACAATGGAATAATACAAAATACCACCGAAGAATTTCATTTACCAATTGAGTTGAAACAAAATATTTAAAATTACTGCACTAAAACTGATATACCAGTGTGCTGAAAATCAAAAATCTGATAAATCAAAACAAGGAGAATTATCTAATATGCATCAAATTCAATGAAAAGTCTGATTATATTAATATATATTCAAAGCAAAAAGTTTTCAATAATCTGGATATTAAACCACAGTTGATTTTTAAAATAAAAATCTGATACATTCATTAAACAGCAAATAAAATAATTAGTTTGGTTGATTTGTTGCTCAGACATTATTTGTAAATGAGGGCTAATATGACAAGGGCCAAAACAAAGAACATTCTGAATTTCTTATAATCCAAATTCATAATGGGAACTGAAATCACAAACTGTTGAATTGAAAGCCAGGATATGAAACCATACAACTACTAGCTTGATATTTATTTATATTTGCAAAGGTATAATCCATATTAGAGAAGAGGATAAATATATAGACAGTTCAGTCACATTAATGTGACCACCTCTCAAAAGCCAGAATAACCACCTTTTACAGAACAAACTGCTGTGAAACATACAGAGAGTCCATTAAGTTCCTGAAGGTGTTCACTGGGATGTTTAGATATGACTTCAGGCACCATGATAAGCTATGGTATATTACGTGGGTGAAGATCCATGCTGCGAACAACTCAGTCAAAATACACCAAATTGAGAATCTGTGTGGCTAAATCAGATGACTTTGCTGCCCAGTAAACTTATCCAGGAGCTCTTCAAGTCACACATATGCATTGCCAGCAGCATGTACCTTACTTTGTCCTGCTAGAAGATTCCGTTATCTTGAAAAAACCAATATGCATATTGGAGTGGGCATGGTCCACAAAGACAGGTGTGTACATATTTTGTTCTATCAATGATGAGTGAATACAGAGAATGCCAGGAAATTAATCCCCAGAGGATAATGCTCCAACCTGAATTGTACGAGCAATGGTTGCAGGGTATTTGCTTTCAGAGGTTTCATGTAGTCTTTGCCAATGACCATCTGTCTGAGAAACACAAAATGTGATTCAGTGGAATATACTACCTGTTGCCACTCTGTGGGCATCCAAAGTGGTAATTTCTTGTAAATTCCAGCCTCCATCGCATATGAACAGCAATCAGAATAAGTGCATGCATTAGCTGTCTGCTTCAGAAGCCTAGATGCACCAATGTTCGCTGAACATTAGCTTAGGAGACATTGGCTGATTTGGGCAGTCATTTGCTCAATGGTAGTATACCTATTAGTCCAAATGCACCTCTGCAGTTGTCGTTCACCATTATCATCAGTACACTGTGGTGTACGACATTTGTCACATAGTCCGATTTTAAACAGTTCTGTTTTAACATGCATAGACTGTTTTTACCACAGCAGCACACAAGGGAATCACAGGGTTAGCCATTTGGGAAATGCACCCTTAAAAGGGCAAAAGTAAAAGGTATCACCCTTAAAAGGGCATAACCACAGAAGTCAATAATCATAACCTTTTGGATGTCAGAAAAATCACTCCATTTCTGCATCAGCCTTATGATTACAATGCTTTCCAGATTTGTATGATTACAAAGCCTTCACATAATCTACTTTCAGCATTATCAACAATATTCTAAGAGAAATAAATAAAAATTTGTTTTATATTCAGATGTAACCGGGAAAAATTCATCCTATATGGTTCTATTGATAATTATTGCAAGTATCAGAGGGAGAATGGAAAATGCCAGTTTCTTACATTAAATTCAAAAAAAAATTTAACAATTCTTTATTTATAATCAAATATAATCAGCCTTATTAGCAACAGCATTTTGTCACCAAATAGCAAATTTACTATCTGGGACCCATAAAAATTAATTAGTTTTTGAATAAAATATTTTGAGATTAAGGACATCATTCAAATGTTTTGCCACTAAGAAAAAGTAGATATTGAAATTAATGGAAATTCCAGGTTTCGATTTTGGGCAAGTAATGAGTGAGGCATTATCTCTTAACCTAATTCATAAATTTTTCCCATTCGCCTTGCATTTTTGTATTTCAGAATTACATCATTTCTGTAGACAATCACCAATACTTTTAAAATAAATACTTGTTCATTCGATCCAATTGTTCACAGTGAAGGTCTGCATTAACAGTGTCCACATTTCACCACTTCAAAGTAAATGATCTTGTATATACTCCACCAAACATGCAGAAGCACCTTTTTGAAATGTAAACCCAGCTTTGATGTACTTTATGGTGATACATTTGGAGACAGCCACTGTCTTTTGAATTTTCATGTAGGACCAACTTTTCATCTCCAGTGATCAAACTATCAAAATAGGTTCTGTTTGGTGCCATCAAACAATATGTTGCATTAAATGGATGGGTTGACTTTGTTCCTATCAGACTGACTAGGAGGGACCCAAACACCTTTTATGCTTATTATTTCAATCTGCTGTAAATATTCCTAAATTCAAAGGTTGGCTAAAG
This sequence comes from Latrodectus hesperus, assembly GCA_037975125.1. Lineage (NCBI taxonomy): Eukaryota > Metazoa > Arthropoda > Arachnida > Araneae > Theridiidae > Latrodectus > Latrodectus hesperus. The sequence continues at coordinate 102,072,764 of CM075850.1, read as the reverse complement.
GTGTTTGACAATTCCTTAATTGTTTGATATGGATTTACTTCCACTTCTGCCCTTAGCTTGTTGTCTAATAGTTGGTCTTCCTGAGTAATAGCAGTCATTGCGATCAAAACTATATGATATGCAACTTGAAAATCTTTGACATTTATGAATGTCTTATGCACTTGGATAAATATGTTTTTGCTCGCAACTGTTGCATTACTACCCTTGAGGGACTCAAAAAGCATACATAAAAATTGGATATGTTCTTATATTTGGGAGGCTATTTCACTCCAAATTGAAAAAAAAAAAAATTCAATACTGCATAATTTAGAAGTGAACCAGCATAGAAAGCAAATATCAGAAACTGAAAAGGTAGGCTGCAACTATGCAAAAATTATTGTAGATAATATAATAAACTGACATGAGCTGACAAATGACAATCAAATATTGTGACATGCATGGAAACATTACTTTTAGATAACCCAAATATGACCAAGTAGTCTAAGAAGCATTTTCCAATAAAATTATATTGAAATTAGAATTCCATCTAGTTAAATATACAAAGATAAATGAAAAAATGTTTCAACACATGCTGATTATGTTCATATATAAGTAATATTGGAAAGATGTCCTACAAGACATTGTTTTGTACTAATGAAAAGACAATGTATGGAAAAATCAGTACAACATAGTTCGTTTTTAAGAAAATCAATATTTTAAGATATCTTTCTCCAAACAAAATTATTTTTAAAACCTATATGCATTTAAAAGGTGTAAGGAATACATCAATGATAAGCAATTTTCAAATGTAAAATTGAAAATTACTATTTCAGAATGAAGAGTAGTTGATATGAGATATCCAAATTAATAAGCAGAAAATGTGTAAATTGAAACAAACTAATTTGTAATATTAATCAATGTGTATGATTCACATGCGTGTCAAGGAGGGTGCTTGGGAGTTTTTAGTTTTTCCTCTTTACAAACATATAAATACAACCCACAATCTGTGAAAAATCCTCCGGAAGACAATTTATACAGCTTACATTAATATCCCTTACAGTTGACTTCAGTCATTAGGCTGACGCTACAAAGTTTCAAATATTCAAGTTTTAAAAAAGATTATATTTAATAATTACAACTACTGTAAATATGATTTATTTATTTATTTCACCCTCAAAATAAAGTACCCAATTTTAACAATATACAAAAGTACCAATATTACAAATGTAAATTTCAAAATAATATAATGATTATAAATTTTAATGTCTGAGAATCTGTAAGCAATTTTTGCATCTGAATAAAAGAAATTTAAAAATTGAAATATTATAAATTGGAACATTTGTTAACAAAAAATAAAGAATTTTTCAGATAAATTGATCAACTATCATAAAAAGTCTAACCTACTAATAAACAATTATTAAAATATTTTTCTGAAACATATTGAATGATAAAATTAAGTTTAAATTTTGCAATATGCATAAAAGAATTATCAAAATATAAAAAATATACTTTTACAAATATGCTAATCAAGTGAGTTGGCTAATTAGCTTGCTTTCTGCTCAATGATTCATTTTAGAACACCAGGTATTGACAACTCTAGTTTAAAATGAATTCCAAACCATCACAAATGATCACACATACAATATGAGTTAAAAAAACAAACTTACACTGAAAGCCAACACACTTAACATTCAGTTTCCTGAATCAAAAAAATGTAATAAATAACATTCATGTTATATAAGGTTTATCATCTTAATTCACTTTTTAAGTTCACAAAAAATTCCGGTCAAATATAAATTCTTTTGTTTTTATAAAAACAAAACTTTAATCTTTCTTCAGAAGACTCTGTTTTATTTCAGTATCTTATATAAAATGCAAGAATATATAGGAATAGTGTTCTTGTATTCTATTTTGATTTCCAAATAATATTAGATTTAATAGCTACATGGAGCCTAATAGCATATAAATTATTTGAAACAAAATAACTATATTTTTAAGAGTATAAATTAAAATTATAAGCAAATACTGTAGTTGCAATGGATTAAATTTTAATTGCTGTAAATAATAACCAAGTACCTTAACCATTTAAATTCCATTTCAAAATCGATTGATAAAAGTTCAACAGCTATCTTTCGTTGTTCCTTATTCAAATCTTCAAGCCTTATTTCATGTTTTATAAAATCCATCCAGCTAAAAATATAATAAATATTACACAAGCTTATTATTTTTTACAATTGAAATAAAAAGTTTCTTTGCATTATAAATAAAGAAACCACATAATATAAAAAAGGTTTATTAATAAAAAACATTTAGAAATTCATAAATACACTAAATTTAATGCTGTTGATTTAATACTAAAGACATTTTAATTGTATTAATAAAAAGTAAAAATTTTACTCCTTGAGTTGGTAGTATAAATATGAAAAGAATAAAAAAACATGATTTACAATTTTACACTTAAATAACTTTTAATATTTGATAAAAATAATGATTAAAGATTATACATGGATATAAAAGCTTCAACTATGGAAAGTAGATAATGACATAAACATATGAAAGAATTTCAGAAATATCACAATATTTAATCATTCAACTAGCAGAAGATAATATATAACGTAAGAACTTCATTTGCCAAATTGATTAACTTTCTAAAACAAAAAGTTGAGGTAAATGGTAAAAATGTTTTTTATGCTAAACAGTTTTTATACTATATTTTGTACAATTTGTGATGTTAATTCTTATTATAAATAAAACACATGTTCTAAATATATACTATTATACATTGTATACAGCTTTGAAATTAAAATTTAATAAAATTTAAATATTGGAGCTTTAATCAAATTGGCAAGAAGAGGCATTTATATTTTGCACCAAAAAACTAAACTCAGCAGCTTGACAGACCATAGGAGGGCCCAAGACCTACATAACCCATATTTGTTTTCTTGATATAGGGCTTTGGGATGCAAAACATGTCTCAGTTAGGTGGTCATCATATCATGAAATCCCCTGTATTTGTTTCTAAGCAAGCTTGATGCTCAGTATTATCAATCCACTAAACAACCCATCTTTTTCAGACCTGTCTTGGAAGTGCAAAGCACTACCACAATGTCACTGGGATTCATTTTGCTCCAAAAATAACTTAATTTGAAAATTAAAACTGATGTTATGTTTCTGAAATATGAAATTATTCTTAAAAAGTGATATTTCTAGTTAGCAAAAAATATTTCTATTTAAAATTCAGCTTAAACTACAATTAAACATATTGATTATCATAACTCAATATGACAGTAGTCATTGACAAAATGTAAAAGATTTACTGTATATTGTAAATTAAACAAATATAGATAATCAATTTAATTATACAATAACAAAAAACATGTGTATTAAAACTACAATTTTGAAATATGTAGAAAAATTTGATACATAATGATTGAAAATTAGAAGTTATAGAACATTTACATTAAATATGGTATAAGTATGATATCCCCCTCTAAGTGATTTCTCGCCCAAACTGGCACCCTTTGTTTTGATTGTATTGACAATTTGAGTTTTTGTTTTTATTATAGTGTTGCCAAACTCAGTTTTTGCTACTTTTCAGATTTTGTTTTTCTCATGTTTTACATCATATTTACGTCATATATATATATGCTTCTTTTCAGTGGCAACAGCATTTTTAGCTTCACTTCAAAATTAGTTTCACTTTTAAGCATAATTTGAATTTTTTGCCTTTTTCTATTTTGCTTGTTCTTGTATAAGTCGTTTTTTTTATCGGCTGTAAAGCACAGCAATTTAAATCCTGTTTTTTCATATTTATTTTTTTATTTCACTCCGGATGTAGTGCAGAACATAAATATTGTCTTATATTCACATATTTCATTTTGCTGCAGATATAGAACCAGAATTTCAATCCTATCTTTTTATATTCGCTGTGGATATATTGCCGGAATTTCAATTATGTCTTTTATATTCATTTTGTATTTCATTATGGATCTTGAGCCAGAAATTAAACTTTGACTTTTATATTCATTTTTGATTTTGCTGTGCATGTAAAGCACCGCATGAAAAATGAAAGTAACAATTTTATTTTAATTATTTTCTGATGGCAAGAATTCTTAGAATTGTATGATAAATATTTAAATTTCCAATAATAAACAAAATTATAGAATCGTTCTATTTTTTGAATTATTCTAGATTTGTCTACTTTTATGTAGTAATGATTTGTAACATTCTATCATAAATCACTGAAATTCATTTTTATTTATTTTTAACTAGATGTTATTAAATGTAATTATTTTAGCTACTTTATTTCTTTTAATTTTAATTCTGAAATATTTTTTAATAGAATCTTTCTTATTATGATTACTGTTTTCTTATATATCATTAGGCTTAGCAATTTGAAATTAGGGGGTGGGAAAATTCCGTTTTATTTACATGGTTGTTATTATTGTATTCTTATGTAGTTTTAGGCCTATTAATTCGAAATCGGGGAAAACCCCGGTTTCTAACGCCGATTGGTGCCCATTCTGGGTTGCGACGAAAAAAGTCGCAATGATCGCCAATAGAGGGGGAAATATCTTACTAATTACTAAAATATATTCATAAAAGCAAAAAAAGTAATTTTGTAGGCATAGAAAAATAAAGCAGCATTTGTTCAGATATACTTTCTGACAACTATTATGTGATATTAGTTATCTGAAAAATATACATTACTTAATAAATGATGGCTTTTAAATTACCATTTTATGAATAAGTAAATTTCAATTGAATGATAAGATTCTTAAATCTTAAAAAACAAAAAAATCATCTTTCTAAATTACAAATAAATTAATTTAAACTGTTTTTATTCATAATTGAATGTAAATTCAAGACATAGATGGAACAGAGAAACAAGGCTTTCACAGGAAAACAATTAATTATACCATCAGCCTAACAATTTTATCTAAGGAAAAGTAAAGTGAAAAAAGTAATTTAAAATTAAAATAATTTAATATATGCAACAAAGACTAGTTATTTTAAAAAGTTATATTTAAAAAATTAAAGTGGGTAAAACCATTTGTATTGATGACAGGTTACTTTTCTGCTTGTATAGGATTCCAAGTCAGGTATTTATTTTAACTCTTGATGATAGTCTGGGCTTTCTTTTTGACATCACATCTGCAATTAGCAGTTATACAGCAAATGCGTACATTTAAAAATATACATGATTTAATTTTGGTTAATGTCTTGATGCAAATCTGATTAAAATTATAATTAAAACCAGTAAACAGTAAAGCATAAGATTAAATATATTTTTCCTGACACTGAAATCAAAAAATAAATAGTAAAAGTTATATTATTTGTAAAGCTTGCATTAAATGCTAATAATTTTGATAATATTGCATAAATTATCTATGTAACATATATTTTTATAAGTGGATAAAACTGAAATTACTCAATACAGTAAAAATTTGAAAAATAATTTGATTTTACAATGTTTAAAACAGTGTTTTTCAACTGGAGTTACTCCAGGAACTAGTAAAATATTTTGGTACATTCTTGCGGAACAGTAAGTTTAATAATTCAACTCATTGGCAAAATTTTTTGACAAAAGCAAATCATAAAACAAAAATAATTTTTAAAGCATTTTCTTTGTTATAATTTACATTTATCTTTTTATTAATATATTAGCAAATACAACAAAGAATCAAAATGTAAACAGTGTTGGTAAATAAAAAATAAGCAAAATATAATTTACTAAATTAGAGGAAATAAAAACTTCAAAAGGAAACAAGATAAAAAGTGAAACCTAACCTAAAACACTATTAAAAGATATTCAGCATTTAAGTAATCAGCAACACACTAGGCAGACAGGGGCACACTAACTAGTGTACTAAGAGTATAACACACCAATTTATGAAAGGTGATTAGGTACATAGCTGCAAGTTTGTTATATTTTTCATTATCAATCATATTGTTTTCTAACTAGTAAACTATTATTATTGTAAAGTAGATGCTGTTTTAATATTGGTTGACAACTTTTGCTTTTGAAACTTTGGACAGTTATCTGGATTTTTTGCGGTCCAGTGGTTGAGAAACACTGTGGTTTAGATATTATATAATTAACACCAATCTTCAAATATAATTCAAGATTAGAGAGTTTTTATACCTTTTGATTTAGATAATCAGAATTCAATATGTTTTGACACATAACTTTTAAGTAAATTATTAAAAATATTTTTAAAGGATTTAATTGTTTTACATATATATCTGATATATAAAATAATTGTTTTCATGTGAATTTTCAAAAAACAGTAAAATATGTAATTTTTAAGGCAAACTTTTGAGATTTTTGAATTTTTAATAGTAGTAAACAAAAAATTATATCTCATGTGATATTGCACTGCACTGTATCCAATATTATTTTCCATCCAGTATGGTAATATATTCAACAAAATAGCTTTCACTATACTTAAATATCAATAAAATTTTTGAATTAATATAATTTTTGAAGCCCACTCTTAAATATTTCATTCAATAATTAAAAGAAACTATCTCTTAAAATTTTTTATCACTAAGTATTATGTAATTGAAATTCTTTAATCTTACTATTTTCAAGATTGTTTTGTGTGTGTATGTGTGTCTGCCATTCAACAGTCATATTTTACTATTTTTATAAAAAAAATATAAAATAAATAAATGAAATAAAAGACTTTTACTATTTTTAATTATAATAAAAAATTTTTTAAGCAGAAACATTTTAAATGTATAAAGTTAACAGAGCAAATAGTTAGTATAGAAATTATTTTATACAGATATATATTTTATACAATATAAAAAGCATTCATTAAAAGTAACAAAATGTTATACAAATATATTGAGGGAATCAAAATATAATTAGATATATTTCGTGGTTGATTCATTTCTAATTTATTTCAGCACACATCTCAAAATTTATGATTATTCCACACTTTATTACTTTAAAGAATACTAGAATATATTTTGAAAATGAAAAATTTATTTAAAAAGGCAAAAACAAATTCTAAAATATACAGGAAAATCGCAATATAATACAAAATAGAAAATAAAGGATTTTCAATATTAAAATTCTGGTTGTATAATTTCTCTGATCTTCTCAATTCATAAGCAAATTTTATTGCAAATTTTTAGCATATAAATTTTGCTACAAATCTTTCTCATTTAGAATTTGCGACCTGAAATTTATTCAATAATTTTTATAAAATTTAATGGAAGCAAAAGTATCAATTTACACATTGAAAGCTAATAAAACATTTAAATTTGTGATAATTATTAAAGAGAGTGTTTTCACAAATAGCTGCACGCATTAATGACATTTTTATTCAGTGCTAATTGAAATGGTATGTTAAGCAAAAGAGTACTGCAAATAATCAGTCAGGAATAGAAATCCACCAAATAATTAAATGAACTTCTTTCAATTATTTGGTGAATTTCTATAATTAACTGATAAAACAAAATGCAAGATCAAATTTTTGGAAAATGAATTTTATGAAGATTCATTGAAAACATAATTTAATTTTACCTTGTCATTTTATCAAATAACCATGTGGGTTCCTTGTTAATAGGCACATTAAGAGTATGAACTTTTGCAAGTTTACGTGCAATAGTAGCTGAAATTTCAGGATTTTTTAATTCATCACATGACATTGCACGTGCCTGAAAAATATAATGGACATAATGTAATAAAACAATCAATATTGAATTTTTTGTTGTATAAAACTTGATTTTTAGAGAAAATAATTTTTTAAAGCAAGAATATTCAATGAAAATATTTCTATTTTGGTTGAACAATATTAGTTTTAAAAATCATACAACAGAAAAAATCATTCTTTTTTATAAGATTTTCCAAATTTTAATGAAATCATGTAATTTTTCAGTATTAGTAAAAAATCCTATTAACATCAAAGCAATGAAGAAAAGTGGATAGAATGATAAGCCACAAAATAAAAGTATACCTGAAAAAGGTAGGATTAAAAATGTAAGTTAGTTTTTCACAAAGGTAATAAATTGTGAAGCATTCTCATCAAATCTATGTGCAATTGTTCTCACTATTTGAAAGTATTTCCATCAAATCAAGTATAATCAGTAGCAATATTTAATGGGAGTTAAACTTAAAAGATCTTTTTTATCAACAATTAAATTTTTATTCAATGAATTTATCCCCAGAATTTTCTGTATTGGAAAAGCTTAGAATGAATTAATAATTAATATTCCAAAATTTCTTCTTGTAAGAGACAAGACTTAAATTTTTTGTGAAAACCTGATACCATTTCTATCATTTTTACAAGTACTTGTGCATTATACCATTGACCTTTTTCACTAAAAATATATCATTGGGTTTGGTCAGTTTGAATATTTTATTTTCAAAATGGGAAAGAAAAGCAAAATAATTTAATCTTCATGCTAGTATTTAGATATTTTATTTGTATTTTATATGGTGCTAATTCGCATCATTAAGCGACACATTTTTCGTAGATACAGTCGATGGGATAATATGCAAGTACTTTTTATAAATAAAGAAATAATCAATAAATTTATAATATGTTAAATATGAAAAAATTTCTCATACAAAGTGAATGGTCTCAGACATACATCAAAAAAGAAAATAGTAATTTTGATAGCAGAAAGATGTAGTATATAATTTTGCATGCTTGATTTAAAAAGGCAATAACAATATTAATAAAATTTTGAAAAAATGACCTAAGAGAACACATATAGCAATTAACTATTATAAAACTATTCATTGGTATAACAATATAAAGCTTTATAATATATATGTTGCCATTAAAATGTGAAATACGTGAAATAATTGAACAAATCAGTACAGAAAGTTATTGAATTTTAGGATTTAGGTAAATATTCTCTACAATAACAATTATTTGACTGTTAAAGTATAAAATACAGCACTTGGAAATTCTTTAAATCAACTTTTAATTTTGAACTACTTATAGTTGGTTTTGCAATGATGTGTGTACATTTCATTCCATTGATTGTAGACATGGAATTTAGATAGTGTATTTATGTTAATTTTACATTTTGGGCTATTAACAAACATTTTTGCAATCTATTTTCAAGCAATGATTTTTGTAAGAATGGAAAACCAACCTGTAAATAAAGACTTAACACAAAAGATATTTGAATCTTTATTATGCATGGAATAAAGGAAAACAGAGCTACCTTACTCATAAAAAATTATTAACTTTGATAACAGCAATAAAAAGTGTTAAACAGAAAAATTGATGAGTGACTGTTGTTTACTTCAGTATTATGATATTTTTAAAGTTCAAGGAGTAAAAATTAATTGTCCTAATAATAAGTAGAAAAAACCTGATGTGATATTTTGTTGTTCAAGTGTTTCATATAAAATATCAGATCATGTCCCATGCTTTTATTAGGCATGGTATGGATCGCAAGGTAAAATAATTTAACTGTTGATATAAAAAACATTACTCAGAATGACACAAAGCTGTTTTTGAGTGTTAGTGAATATTATCAGCAAAAACAAGATAGAAAAAATGTGGTTAAACCCATAGTCTTTCAACTTCTGAATTCAAGATATAAGTAGATCTTATAAATTCTCCGTCTAAGCCAGATGGATGCAATAAACTTATTTTAGCTAACTAGGATCATATTTGATAAAGTTAAAAAAAATTAAGACCTCTCCAAATAAAAAAAGCAGAAGCTGCATTACATTTGTTCCATATACCTTTATTATTTGGTGTCTCATGTGTATTACAATGGAAGAAAGTTCTGCAATAAACTTATAGACAAATTGAAAATAACTTGATCAGAACTTAAGATATAATGGCAAATCAAAACATAGTCAGAATCAAATAGCCTTGAGAGAGCCTATCAAGACATTGAAAACATGTTAATAACTCGGTTGATTTGGTTTGGTTTGGTTTGTTTGTCGCTCAACGGTCATTTTTTGCACACGAGGACTAATTAGACCGGGACTTACGGTTTAAAGTGGATTCCGAACCACTACAAACATCCATGCCCAAGGTGGGATTCGAACCCATGAACTGTTGAACCGAAGGCAAGAGCGCTAACCATTCGGCTGCCAGCTCGGCTGTTAATAACTCGGATGTAAAACAACCAATCAACTTCATGGAATCATGGCCCTATATTTATACACTTCATAAAAAATAGAGCACTTCATTCTAGTATAAAGAGAATGCCTTATGAGACTGTTTGACTGTAATCCTAGAATTGGACTACCAACAACTCCTATTCCAAGAGAAGTAACAGAAATTATGTAACAGAAATATGAACAACAGTTTCAAAATGCATTAATAGTTTAACTGCATGTTCTAAATGTGAAGATGCTGCTGCTTTTGCTAAAGAAGCACCTTTGAATAAAATTGTCAAAATGTATTTCAAGGGTTATGAAGACATCTTCTGAATAACACTGTAAAATTATGTGATGTGAATTCAAAACAGTGTGAAAACAGCCTATTTTGCTGTAGAAGTAGCTGTCCCTTGTTTCATGTTCAGAAGTCTATTACATGAAAGATAAAATTGAACAGAAAGCAGAAAATCTATAACTTGGGTGTAAATGAAATAAATATTGAGAAAGAAAAACAAAAAGGTAAAGAATGTTTAAAATTCAAACTATGAAAATGAAATTATCCAGCAAATCTCATCCCAAGCTATTTGTATGCATTACAGAACTGACACATTATTAAACATTTATTTAAGAGAAATGACATACCAGTTACGAACTTTCGTTAGACAACATGAGCTCAAGTTTTATAGTTTTATTTTTCATCAATCAAATACCAAAATTTCCATTATATTTCCATATGATAGTAAAAAAAACTACCTTCAAAAGTGATTGATACTTATGTTTTTGCAAATTTTTATGAAACTTTTCCCTAAATCAAATGTTTTGAGATTTTACTTTCACTTTTTTCAAAAAACTAACTTCTCAGCAGAAATCACGCAAGCAAATTTCAGGTTTTCTCATGAAAGGGTTGTTAGGTATGTGATGGTATTTATTAGAGCAAATTATTGATTGAACCAAATAGAGAAAAGTTGCACAATTAGGAAAAAAGTATTAATTATCTTTTGAACATATGGCATGCATATATACATACACACACACACACACACACATATATATATATTATATATATATATATATATATATATATATATATATATATATATATATATATATATATATATATATATATATATGCCAGTTTGCATATATCAACATTTTAAAGATTGTTAGGAAAGAATTTTTTATAAAATAAATTTGATAAACTAAGCACATTACCTACTAACAATCTTTAACAGAAGGGGAATTTTGATTTGATTTTAAAAATTTCATAATAAAAGTCATTAAAGTAATTATTCAACCAATGCTTTTTTCAAACTCATAAGTTTTGAAATATATTAATAATAGTTTAATATATTAATAATTATATAATAATATTTTATATGCAATACATACAACTATATTAATAATAATAATCTTTTTCTTTTAACAGCACAATAATCAAAAAAAACTAAAACCAATTTCTCATCTACAAGTCTTTTTTTAACTTAAATATAAATAAAGTATTTAAGAATGAGAAAAAATTCATAAAATTACTTTGTTAATTCACTTTTAATAAAAAAATTTTTATTGGATAAAAGCTTGACAGATTACAATTGGTGTATTCATATTCTTTATTAATGGCCAATCTTTTGCTTGCACAAGCAAAAAATATAAAAAAATAAGCATCACGTGTGGTAAACTGTTTATGATTATATTATTAACAGGCTATCAAATATTTTTGTGCAAGAAATAGTGAAGAAAAATGAATAAATTTCATAGTGATAAATGAAAAGATTATCGAATATGAAAGGGAAATTGTTTATACATATACTTTTTTTATTATTTTTCCATCAAACAAATTTCATAAAATTGATTGAAAGATAGTATTATGGTTGTTGCCAATGTATAAACTTTAAATATACTATCAGAATAAGAATTTTCTTACATGGATTTTGCTATGCAAAATTGGATATCTCTACCTTATGTATACAAATAATAATTATTTTCCAAAGATACTTTCAAAACACCAAGACTAATGTAATCATAGGCAATGTGTTATAAATTTATACATCTCTGATATTTGAATACTTGCATAGTTGTTAAATTCTTTTAGGAATGATTGGGAATTTTTCTACAGAATAATGTTGACCCAATTTTTTTTTAAAATTTCACATGTGTTTCTAAATAACACTACACCATTGTAAAAATTATAAGGCAATTTACTTCAATTATACATAATGAATTTACAATTTAAAAAAAGAACTTTAAATTTTTAACAAATTTTGCATGTGTAAATAAAAAATCAAATTTATTTAAATAGTTCTGCAATTAAATTTGGAAATTATTAAAAGTAAAATTGTGACAATTTAAATTTTTATAATTTGTGAAAAAAAAATTCTGATAGAATTACAGAATCATTCAATTTATAGTTTATGAGCATATCTCTAAAAAAGTTTCAATATTAATCTTTGTATTAAATGTTTTAAGTTGAATATTGTATGAAATAAAAATCAAATTAATCTTATATAATATACTTGTTTATTTAAATTTATTTAAAAATAATCAATAAAATATTTTAGCACACCTGAAATTACATGCTAATATAAAAATTGCCTTTAGTGACACAGACGTGTTTTAATAACTATGACTATAATTGAAATCTTTACTCACAGGAATGTATTCTTCCAAACGACCACCAGGAAATATGCCATATAATTTTGGCCCAAGTTTTCTTTCAGACAGCATCATGAAAATTACACTCTCAGTTACTTTTGCTTCAACACCTTCATGTATTTGGCCATACATTCTCATCAAAACTTGTTGAGGTTCCCCAACTAATGGTGTATGTGTTTCAGGCAAAGAACAATAGTAGAGTAAATTACTCATACCACCACTACAAGAAAAAATTAAGCTCAGTAAAATATAATGGATATTGCATTAAGCTTTCTTAAAAGAAATAAAACTTTAAAAAAATATAAAAAAACATAAAATTAACAGAAAAAATGAATAATTAACCATATAATAGTTAATAAAGCAATAGGTAATTTTTATAAATTATAAATTTACAAAATATTCTTAATGTTTATTTGCAGGAAAAAACATTAAGAATATTTTGATGTGAAATTAATTTTTAATGTTTCTCAAAATTTTTTGCAAAACAAAAATATCTAATATATAGTTTAAAAAAAAAGATTCATTGATAATAGTTCAATTAAAAACAATGCAATTGACAAGCATAATTAATGAAAACCAGATATCTGTTTTTAAGACATTTTTGAATTACGGACTCATTCATATCAAATATAAAATTTCTTGAAAAACATTTTTGATATTAATTTACATGAACCTTGGTATTGTAGTTTAATTTTGTTAGTACTGACAATAAATTATTTAACTGAAATATTTTTATCTCTGTTATCAAATTTTTAATTTAATTTATTTATGTATTTTATTATGTTTCATATCAATACACTAAACTTACTATTTTTATTCAAGTCTCATCATTGATATACTGTTAGTTTCTAATCTATCAATAAAACAAAATACTTTATAGATACTTAAACCAATAGATAGTACTTCTTTTGCTTCATTAAACACAGCTTTTTTGGTAATAAGCATAATTGTGGGTACTGGTAACAAGAACATCTACCCACAGATACTTCAACGCTATTATAGTTTGTAACACTATAAAACGAGTGACGAATGTTCCGCATTTGCCGTCCACATGCACATTTATAGAGGTAGGTTGGGTGCCTTAGAGTTTTCCGGGTTTCCCTTTTTTGCGACACAGGAATACGGTTCACTATGTATAAAAAGTCCTTACCTCTAAAAAATTCAAATTGATATGCAAGAATTTTAAAGAAATGTCGGTACTTACATATTAACCCGTCGACCATATCTGTGAAAAAATATATGAAGTTTAATTATATGACTCAGTACCATATAAATTACAAATTGATTTATCTATTTGTTACAATGAAGATATAAATAAACTATTCTTTTCCTCTGTATTTAAAAAAAATTAAAATTTGAGAAATTCAATACCATATTTTTATGATGAAAAAGGTTGACAGGATAATATGTAATTACAGAAATGTCATATAAATCAAATTCAAGCACACTTCAGAATGACTTAAAAGTTATGTAGAAAATAATAATAGTTTCTAAGATATAAATCTTAATTGCTTTTAACTTGGGATTTAAGACAAGACAAAAGCTGTTATAATTTATCATGTAACAACAAACAGCAGGGGTGTTTGTGGGACCCCAAAATATCCCCGGAAACTTTTACGGACTTACTACCGACATTTTGGAGTTTCGAGAAGGGGGGAGGAAAAATGAAAAATTACAATTATGAAGTATTGAATGACGTAATTATTGCGTTTTCTGCTTTCAAAACAAACAAAATTACCCAGATCAAAATAAATAATTCATTATTATTCATACTACCTTTTGAACGACGATCCCCGGAATTTCTGGGTATCGAAGTTCAAAATCCCCGGAATTCCGGGGTTTCCCCGAAGCATAAACACTCCTGCAAACACTTTGGCAGAGAGTCAAAAAAGAAAAAGTTGTCTGAAATGTACATAACTAGAAGAATGAATCCGCACAAAGGTGAGTATCTTAGAACATATATATGGAAATAATATGAGCAAGAATAATCTAACATATGTGCTTCAAGATAAAACACAGAAACTCATTTTATCATATTAGTATGTATGTGTATAGCAGATTCTGAGCTTTCTTTTTTATTTTCATAATTCAGTAACTATTTTCTATCATTTATCATATGGATATACATGTGGCAGATTTTAAGCTTTTCCATAAATCTCATAATATATTTTCTTTCTATTAGTAATTTTTTGTATAATTAAGACCGATGTTTTACGAGGGTTACTCTGAAATTTTTGAGATACGCGCAGACGAGAATTTACAAAATAAAAATAACGATTTAATTTTAAAGTACAAAGTATTTTAACACAGAATATGATTTTTTAATGACTTACTTCAACTTGTTTAGCGTGGAATAAATTTTAAGCAGAAGAGAAAATGGAGTTGACGCGAGAACATTTTCGCGCTATGATTTTCTACGATTTCAAAGCAGGATTATATCAAGAAGAATGCGTTCAACGGTTGCAATTAGCATTTGGTGATGAATCTCCAGATCGTGCTACTGTATTCAGATGGTTTAGAGAATTAAAATGAGGTCGCAATTTTGCTCAGGATGAAGAACACACCATCGGCAGTAATCCCGGATAATGTATTTGTCATACGAAAAATGTTAATGGATGATAATCGCTGTACCTATCAAATGATACAGAAGGAACTTAACATTGGATCCGCAGCCATACACAAAATCATTCATGAAGAATTTCATATGAAAAAAGTAGTTTGCCGTTGGGTTCCCCATAATCTAACTGAGCAACAAAACGAGGAGCGTGTCAGAATCAGTAAAGAAACTCTTAATATGCTGAATGATAGTGGCCACCGCATCATTTCTAAAATTGTAACAGGTGATGAAACGTACATACCGTTTTTTGACGTTCCAACACGTCAAGAAAGCAAAGTATGGGTCTTTGAAGATGATACCACGCCGACAATGGTGAAAAAACAACGCGCATTGAAAAAAGTGATGTATGCCGTTTTCTTCAGAAGTACGGGATTGGTCAAAGCCATCCAGTTGGAAGGACAGAAGACAGTAACAGCAAACTGTTATACCACTCAATAATTTCCAGAAATTCTACAAGAACTGAATGTTAGGGGACTAATGCTTCATCATGACAATGCATCCTCACATACAGCTAGATGAACAGTTGAGTTTCTTAAACAAAAACCAATTAAAGTGATCGAACATCTACCGTATTCACCTGATCTAGCCATGTGCGACTTTTGGTTATTCTTTAATCTAAAAAAGAACTTACGTGGACGTCGTTTTCATACAGAAGAAGAGATTGATATAACTATAAATGCATTTTTTTCATCTATTCGAAGAAATGAATGGCTTGAGACATTTTATCTGTGGAAAATTCGCCTACAAAAGTGCATTGATGCTGGAGGAGACTACTTTGAACACACCTAAAATTTTGTAAGTATAATTTTAAAAACCTAGTTGTATCTCAAAAATTTCAGAGTAACTCTCGTATTTTGTCTAAACTTTATTTAAATATAGACTATAAAAAAACTTTTATCAGCATTTTATTCGCCAATTTTAACAATGACGAGATAAATTTGGTGTTTTTAATATTAGCTTGGATACCCTTATGATTCTCTGCAATGTTCTGGCATTTCTTAAAACCATCATTTGTTCAAGAAAAAATACATAAAAAATATTTGGTGAGCAAAAAATTTCTTGTATAAAATAATTATAATCAATAACTGTTAACTTTTCCTATTAATATAATAATTTGTATCTTGTAATTTTTTTACAAAAGTTTTAAATACATGATTTTATTGAATTTATAATTATAGTATAATTAAAAACACTTTCATAATTACATATTTATGGTTAAAATTGATATTATATAGCTTGATTCATTTTTTGTTTGTATTTTTTAAATAAATAATGCTTTAATAAATAATATTTCCGAAAATTTTTTTAATTTTCGGAAATACTTTTCTAAATATTGAAAGAAAGTACCACATTTAATTAAATACATATGATAATATAAAATCTAACTTTATTATTTTGGTTTTCAATTTTGAAATGTCAAACTTTACATAATCAGCAATCTTTTCTTTTTATTTCTGTGATTATGCTAAATCTAAAGGTTTCTTGATTAAAGGTAATCAACATAGACTAAGTGATTTCACATTTCTTACAAAGAAATGCATATTTTGGCTAGAATAATAGAATTGGAATTATTTTGTTTTTATATTTAACGAAGTATAAATTTCATTGATTTATAAAAAATGAATTCAGTCAAGCTAATGTAAAATAAAATTGCTACTCTTAACATTAAATGGAGTGAAAACATTTTATGTCAATTACAAGAATTAAAAATTATATTATTGAGCAGTATATATATAATTGAAAATTACATTGATATTATTACTTTAAGTAACACAATCACTGCAAATAAAACCTCAATCAGTTTAATATTGAAACAGTATGTTCGATAAAAACATAATGTAGTTTAAAAAAAAAAAAAATTGGTAAATGCATAAAGTTTTTTTTCCAAATGCAAAGAACACTTTCTTTAATTCACTTAATTTCAAAGATAATAATTTCCTTAATTATTCATTATTTGAAGACTAAATCTGCATGCACGTCTTTTTAAGAATATTTTAAATTTTAAAAGCTGTTTCGAAACATCATTCTGGTGAGATCATTAAGCATGTGCATATGAATCTAGAGAAAGTAATGACATTAAGATGATTATTTTTCAACATAAATTAATTAATAAAAAATAGATGCTTTTTTTACACAAATTTTTTTATTATTAAAAATGTTTCTTTTATTTGTATATTACTTCGAAGTACCTTTAACACTCAATAAGTTTTGTGAGACATGATATTTCAAACGTTAATTTAACTTGTTTAAACATTTCAGAGTATTGCAAATTTATAAAGCAGCAGATACAAAAGTACTTGATTCGGAAGAACTTATGCATGAGAAAGATTTGCAATGAACAAACTATATTATATATATATATATATATCCTTACCTAAAACTGACAAAAATTAAAAGAAGTTCAACTCTTTTATTCTAAGCACAATTCAATTGTGAATAAAATGTTAATCAGAAAAGAAACAATTATAAATATTAAAATGTTTTAAAAAATGAAATAAGAAATGTGTAAGAAATATCTGTACATATTTCTATGACGAGCCTATATTTCTCTTTCATAACTTTAAAAATGGTAATAAATTAAATGCTCTTCTATAACAAATTTTAAACAAATAGTTATAAAACCTTGATTAAAGTATGAATTTTCGTATTTTTCATGTTAAATGGCATTTTTAAAAAGTTGAATAAAATATTTTAAAAGAACTAATGTATATTCATTCATACTGTTAAGTACGCGAAATAATCTATAGAAGAGCATCTTATATTCTTTAAAAGAATTTTTGAACTTAATAATTGAAAGTGCTTAATTTAATAATGGAATGTTAAACTATAATGAAATTACAGATACACATCATTGTTAAAATCGGTTGATTGGAATAAAAAGTATTCAAAAGATTCTTAATATTCTGTTATATATACATAAAAAAACTACATAAAAGCTCAAAATAAATTTCTGAAAAAATAATGAAATTATTTTATTCAATTGTTATACCTATCTAACAACATATAATACAAAAGAATAAAAAAATAACTATGTTTATACAAATTTTAGATATGACGCAAAGGATGGAAAAACGTGATTGTAATACACATGTATTTTTGAACGTCAGCTCATTTTACTTTTAAATAAAAGGCAAAAGCGAGCTCTGCTTGTCCAAGTATCATAGGAAAACAACAACTTTTAAATAATCTTGCCAAAATATACGAATGTTATCAAGGATTCAAAAGAATTTACGATTCTTCAATCTAAATATCTATCCAAGTTTCTCAATATAAAATTTTAAAAAATGAAAAGAAATAAATCGATGCTAAAAATTAATTGCAAACGGAAAATGTGTGAGAATTCGATAAAAGAGATTTTTCAAAATTTTGTACACAAGAACTAAAATTATAATTGCGCATAAGGGACTATGCTAGGGACCAACTATTAATTCATAAAATCGTGAGCGTTCGTAAATTAAAGGCTAGTAAAAACGAGCTTCTACTGTAACGCCAAATGAATATTGCTCTTTTCCCAATAAAAAAGTACTTCGTAACTTATTACTTTAGTATTTATTATTTGTGTAAAATATTAAAAACTGACAATAATTATCACTAAAAAACTTATGAAATAAATGACAAATGACATTAAAAAAGAATGATTTAAATCGGTAAATTGTTTCCGCATTATGATAATTGTTATCATTAAAAAAATTTCATTTGTAGGACCTTTTTTCATTGCTCATTGTTATAGGATCATAAACTTGGTTTAATTCAATTCTTACAAAATGTCTAAATTAATATTAACGCGAACAAAAAGTTAAGTTTTTATCCTTTACTTCTATGTTTTCCTCAATCAGCTTATTATTTATTTTTGACATTACTTTGTCCGAAAAAAATAATTTGTTCTTTCATTTTTTGTAGTAAAATAAACATTTTATTACCTTGAAAACTTGACGCTTCGAAAGTCAATACTACTGTGAATTACTTTAAAAACATAAAAATTATGTAGCTGTAATTAACTAGAAAATATATATTACAACTCACTCACACATATTATATGTATATATTATATTTTTATACACATAACATTATATATTATGTATACCTCTGTAATGAGAAAATAGAGTAATCCCCCTATAACACGACATATTAATTCCACGTTATGAGAAACCGCGTTGTACGAGCATCTCGCAAAATGCGCTCGTATGACCTGCTCTAACGCGTTAGGTATAAATGATTCACATTTAACTTATTCGTTTAAATCAAATAGTAAGAAAAATCTATGTTACGAACGAAATGTGAGCTTTTTTTATTAAAATCAAATTAAGAACATTTTAAATAAAAAAACTTATACAAATATAACTAAAAAACAGTTAATTTCAAATAAACCAAATAATTCCAAAAACAGTTTATTACATGTTTATTCACTGTAGGAACTATCTGAAATAACATCTTTTTTGTGGCACAGTGATTAAATGTCACCAAGATAATTTAATTTAGAGCACAATTGACACAATGTGTAAACGTATGAGAAATTTATTGTGAATTGTACAAATCATTAATTTCGCAGTACAGAAATATAACGAGGGAAAACAAGTGTCGCGTAATATGAAAAGTTATAAGATGGTTATAGTGGGAATTACTATAATATATCATCTGTCACAAAAATTCCCTTTTGGATACATAATTTTATACCATACAACATTTGTTATTCTATACATTACCATACTGTTACAAATTTATAAATAATGATTATATTTGTCTTACAATATCTCAGACAGATCAGAAATTCTCACATTTTGGGCAAAAATTGCGGTATTTAGACGTGTTGTAGTTTAAAAGCGGATTTCCTAATGATTTGGCGACTTGGCGACAGTTGGCGAGATTCTTGGCGACTTGGCGACTTGGCGAGAAATCGATACTTCTGGAAACATCCATCACCTAAGCTCTAGGACCAATATTTTTCGAGATAGCCTAGAAGCTTCCAGAACCTTGGCGAAATTGGTAGATTTCTCCGCCAAGTCAGGTATAAATACCGCAGCCCGACATGGAAGAGTCAGTTTTGTGAAGACAGTCAGTGAGTGAAGACGATTAGTTGTGACTGCTAGTTGTTCTCTGTCTGAGGTATTTGAGACCTGTGATTGGAAGCTATTTCTTATTGTATCTGACGAATTGTAGCTGTATAATTGTGATTGTTACAGCGGGAATTTCGTTTATCTAGTGAAGTTTTTACGAATAAAAGTCTTGTGTTCATTAAGTGGTTGCTTTATTCAACTCTCAATCAACACGAACCCGTGGAGCTCGGTACAACTGGTGTCAGAAGTGGGGTTGAAGAGTTGATGCAGCGTGTCACCAGAAAAATGGATATGGATTTAATGAAAAGTCTTCTCGAAAAATTAGCGGAGCAGATGGCTGAGATGAAAGCTGGACAAGAAGATATGAAAACCGAGATGAAAGCTGGACAAGAAGAGATGAAAGCTGGACAAGAAGAGATTAAAACCGAGATGATGAAAGAGATGAAAGCTGGACAAGAGGAGATGAAAGCTAGACAAGAAGAGATTAACACCGAGATGATGAAAGAGATAAAATCTGGACAGGATGAGCTCAAGAAGGACATTGTAAGTGTTAAAGAAGAATTCTCCAACATCATTCAGGAGAAGATGAATGCAATGGAGGATAAGGTAACTTCAGTAGAAACTAAAGTTCTAGAGATAGAAGAAAACGTGGAAGAAGCATTAGACAATATCAATAAGGAGATTGAAAGCTTGAAGAAACAAATGTCAAACAGACATGAGGAACCCAACGTGGCATTTGTGCCTTCCCTAGCCAATATTAAACTCTCAACATTTGATGGGAAATCATCCTGGCAAGTATACAAGACCCAGTTTATGATGGTAGCGGAAGCTAATGGATGGAATCCCCGAGCCCAAGCTTTTCACCTGGCGGCTTCTTTAAGAGGAGACGCGGCTGACATCCTCGAGACGCTTCCGGAGGAGCAGAGGCACGATTTCCAAGCCCTATCGAGTGCGCTTGAGCTGCGGTTTGGAGATAAGTGCACTAAAGAATATAGCAGACTACAGTTAAAGTCCCGCTATCAAAAAGCGGGTGAAAGTCTGCAAGAATTGGCTGCCGATATTCAGCGACTTTCCCATCTAGCATTTTCGGACTGCCCAGCTGAGACACGTCAAGATCTGGCTCTCCATCACTTCATCGATAGTGTGCGGGATCCGGAGATACAGAAAACACTTAGAATCGCCGATGTCAAAGATATCGGATCTGCCCTAGTATACGCACATAAGATAGAGGCTGCCCAGCAGGCCGCGCGTAAAGACCGGCACTCAATCAGAGCCGTCTCTGCTACTGATACGGACTGTGATCTAAGAAAGCAAATCGAAGATCTGCGGAGAAAATTTCGTAACTTAGAATTGAGTAAAGGTGGCAGAAACACGAAAATCCAGTGTTGGACTTGCGGTGCAGTCGGACACGTCCATAGAGACTGCCCGAAACGAAAAGATGGTGGAAATGATCTTCCACCACAGCAGGGAAACTAATATGTGGCCATCTCGCGGGGCGGAGATGTCCAGAGAGTCAGAAGCCCCATTTCAAATTGTTTCACATTTCTTCCGTAAGTAGCGGCGACAACGGACTTTTCGTTATGGGACATGTCAACGAAGTTCCCTGCAGAATGATAATCGATACTGGAGCCAACGTAACTATCATTAGGACAGATTTGGCTCGCAAACTTGGTGACAAACTCATCTGGACGCCGCCCTGCATTACCCTCCAAACTGTGACAGGTGACAAGATTAAAGTGCATGGAAAAATAAATCTAAACATTGCATTTGGTAATGCCGTGTACCATCATATGGCATATGTCGCTGATATAAATGACGAATTTATTCTCGGATTGGACTTTCTCAAAGAAAACCATTTCAAGTTAGATTTTAAAAATAATGAACTACACTCATGTTCTGAAGACATAGCGATTTTTAAGACGAAATATTCAGATATTAAAACAGTCCATCATATAACTGCGAAGAGTGAAACAACATTACCACCAAGAACTGAGACAATAGTTTGCGGAGCTCTTTCAGAAGATAATAATTTTCATTATGGATTGACTGAATATCCAGATTCCGACAATAGCGTTAAAGGAGTACTAGTGGCTTCTTCACTCGTCGACCTTTCACGAAATGTAATCCCGGTAAGAGTTGCTAATCTAAGTAATAAGGTAAAACTTATAAAAGAAGGAGAAGTGCTAGCGACTTGCACTCCAGTGACCTGTATTAACCGAAATTGTCAAGCCACACTATCTGAGCCTCCTGACACTCTAATTAATGAACTCCTTCAGAGAGCAGAGTTAGATGATAAACAGAGGAATGCTGCAAGAAATTTATTATTAGAATTCGGAGATCTCTTTTCCAAGAAATCAGATGATGTTGGGCGAACCAAATTGACGCAGCACCGAATCAATACAGGAAATCATCCACCCATTAAACAACATCCGAGAAGATTGCCATTCGCTAAGCAGGAAGAGGTGGATAATCTTCTGATGGAAATGCAGCAGAATGACATTATTGAGCCATCAGAGAGTCCTTGGGCTTCGCCTATTGTTTTAGTTCGGAAGAAAGATGGTTCTACCCGATTCTGCGTTGACTATCGTCGGTTAAACAACATCACTAAAAAAGATAGTTACCCTCTTCCTAGGATTGACGATACACTTGATGCTTTATCTGGAAAACAATGGTTTTCGACTTTGGATCTCAAGAGTGGTTATTGGCAAGTAGAGATACATCCTGAGGATCGAGAAAAGACTGCATTCACCACAGGACAAGGACTTTGGCAGTTCAAGGTTATGCCATTTGGGCTTTGCAATGCACCTGCAACGTTTGAGCGCCTGATGGAGACAGTATTACGAGGACTTTCCTACGAAGCCTGTTTGGTATATTTGGACGATATCATTATTGTAGGGCGCACATTCGAAGACCATTTAAGAAACATCCGAAAGGTGCTGGAAAAATTAAAAATGGCCAACCTGAAGCTGAATCCTTGCAAATGTAATTTATTCCGACGTGAAGTAAGCTATCTGGGACACATTATCTCTGCTGAAGGTGTAAGAACAGATCCTGAAAAGATCTCTGCAGTTAAGGACTGGAGTCGTCCAAAAGATGTCCACCAATTAAGAAGTTTTCTTGGACTATGCACATATTACAGGAAATTTGTTAAGGGTTTTTCAAGTATTGCCAGACCTCTTCACAAGTTGACAGAAGTTAAACAGAGATTTCTATGGACAGATGAATGTGAGAAAGCTTTTAAACAACTGAAGGAGGCGTTGACATCTTCGCCCGTTCTTGCATATCCCCAGCCCGAAAAATTATTCATTTTAGATACGGATGCCAGCAACGAAAATATCGGAGCTGTTTTGTCGCAAGAAATTGATGATAAAGAATATGTCATTGCTTATTGGAGTAAATGTCTTTCGAAACCAGAGCGGAATTATTGTACAACCAGGAAGGAATTGCTGGCAATCGTCAAAGCCATAGAACATTTCCACCATTATCTCTATGGAAGAAAGTTCTTGCTCCGCACCGATCACGCATCCTTAACCTGGCTTTTAAATTTTAAAAATCCAGAAGGACAGGTAGCCAGATGGATTCAACGACTCCAGGAGTTTGACTTTGAAATACGTCATCGCAAAGGAACTCTGCATGGAAATGCTGATGCACTATCAAGGAAACCGTGTAATGAAAGCTGCCGATATTGTTCTAGAGTAGAGAAGAACTATCAGTTAGTAAATCCTTCTGTACGCCAAGTTACTGCTTCACCTCCATCGAAACCAGACCCATGGAGTGATAAAGAACTTAGAGAAGCCCAAAAAGAAGACCCAGATATAAATCCAATTTTAGAATTAAAAGAATCTTCCAGTATGAAACCAAGTTGGCAGGATATCTCCACCTACAGTCCTGCTACTAAACAATATTGGGCTCTTTGGGACTCACTCCATATAAGAAATGGTGTCTTATACAGGAAATGGGAGTCCGATGATGGACGTAATTTCAAATGGCAGCTTGTTCTTCCAAAATCAAGAATTTCAGATGTTTTGAAAGAATTGCATAGTAGCTCAACTGGAGGCCACTTCGGAGTAATGAAAACTCTACAGAAAGTTCGAGAACGCTTCTATTGGAGCAAAACGAGACAAGATGTAGAGAAATGGTGCCAATCTTGTGATGACTGTGCGGCACGTAAAGGACCGAAGAAACGTAACCGAGGAAGGTTGCAGCGGTACAACGTAGGAGCACCTTTTGAGCGAATAGCATTAGACATTTTGGGTCCTTTACCACGATCTTCAAATGGCAACAAATACATACTAGTTGTCATGGACTACTTTACTAAGTGGCCTGAAGCGTTTGCAATCCCCGATCAAGAGGCGACTACAGTAGCCGAGGTTCTAGTGCAGCAATGGGTTTCCAGATTCGGCACACCCTTACAAATTCATTCTGATCAAGGGACAAATTTCACCTCTGTTGTGTTTAAAGGAATGTGTCAAATTCTCGGAATAGACAAGACGCAGACCACGCCACTACACCCACAATCGGATGGCATGGTAGAGAGGTTTAACAGAACCATCTTGAATAACCTTTCACTTATGGTTTCCAGAAATCAGCAAGATTGGGATTTGAAGCTACCGCTGTTTCTGCTTGCATATCGCAGTGCTGTCCATGAGACTACCGGATATACTCCTTCACAGATGCTCTTTGGTCGCGAACTTCGTCTCCCTTGTGATCTTCAGTTTGGTCGTCCACCGGATACATCTTCATCGCCAGAGGAATACCTTCGAGACCTTCAGGCACGTCTTGAAGATGTCCATAACTTCGCTCGAGACCGAATCAACCTGACGACCGAAAGAATGAAGACAAGGTATGACACAAGAGCGACGGGACATGAATTTCAAGAAGGTGACAAAGTTTGGTTGTGGAACCCGATTCGACGTAAAGGACTTTCTCCAAAGTTGCAAGCCAACTGGGAAGGTCCCTACACAGTCCTAAAAAGACTGAACGACGTCGTGGTTCGTATAAGAAAATCATCTTCTTCAAAACCAAAGGTAGTACATTATGATAGATTAGCTCCTTATCGTAATGTAGAGTAAAAATTAGTAGACCATGGTCTCTTTGTAAATAGTATAGATAATTTTTTTTATCTTTTCTATTTTTTTGTATTTTTAGTTGCTTGTGTATGTAATGTATCCTCTTGAAATGTAAATTCTCTTATAATTAATTTGGCCTCCTATCAGGGGATTGTACTGCCCGGGACGTGCAGTCCTTGAGAGGGGGCAATGTTACAAATTTATAAATAATGATTATATTTGTCTTACAATATCTCAGACAGATCAGAAATTCTCACATTTTGGGCAAAAATTGCGGTATTTAGACGTGTTGTAGTTTAAAAGCGGATTTCCTAATGATTTGGCGACTTGGCGACAGTTGGCGAGATTCTTGGCGACTTGGCGACTTTTGGCGAGATTTTTGGCGACTTGGCGAGAAATCGATACTTCTGGAAACATCCATCACCTAAGCTCTAGGACCAATATTTTTCGAGATAGCCTAGAAGCTTCCAGAACCTTGGCGAAATTGGTAGATTTCTCCGCCAAGTCAGGTATAAATACCGCAGCCCGACATGGAAGAGTCAGTTTTGTGAAGACAGTCAGTGAGTGAAGACGATTAGTTGTGACTGCTAGTTGTTCTCTGTCTGAGGTATTTGAGACCTGTGATTGGAAGCTATTTCTTATTGTATCTGACGAATTGTAGCTGTATAATTGTGATTGTTACAGCGGGAATTTCGTTTATCTAGTGAAGTTTTTACGAATAAAAGTCTTGTGTTCATTAAGTGGTTGCTTTATTCAACTCTCAATCACCACGAACCCGTGGAGCTCGGTACAATACAAATGTTTCATATACCATACAACATTTGATATTTTAAACAAATTTGAATTTTCAATGACAAATTCACATGCATAGGTTTTTTAAGCTATTAATTAGATTCTTGTAACAACATTGCGTAAGAAAATAATTTGATGCAATTTTGCAGTTAAGTTTAATCTAAGCAATTTTGCAAATAATTTTCTTGGAAATGTACTTAGAGCTACAAATAGTGATCTTGAAAGTTTATAATAGCAGAGTATTATATCAATTTATTACATGAAACAATGTTATTGTTATAATTGGATATTACTTTAGAGATTCTTTTCTTAATTCTGAAAAATTAAGATTATGTTTGCTAACTACTCAAAAATGCATCAAATTTTAAAGGAAAACATTTTAATATTAAGGAAATTATATCTCATAAATATATAGATAACTCGATTGTTTGCAAATTTTTTTTTACTTTAGAATATCATAATTACCATTAATTTTG
Source organism: Latrodectus hesperus (assembly GCA_037975125.1). NCBI lineage: Eukaryota > Metazoa > Arthropoda > Arachnida > Araneae > Theridiidae > Latrodectus > Latrodectus hesperus. The sequence continues at coordinate 102,046,041 of CM075850.1, read as the reverse complement.
TACTCTGATAATACCATAAAAATCTGATGATTTTTACATTTAACTTAATATAAATTATATATTATAATACAGTCAACATAAGAATAGCTATAATTTATGAATGATATAAACGAATTTGTTTCTCACTTTTTATAGAGCTTACAAAGAACAAAATTTAATCATAAGGATTCATATACATCACAGATATTACTCAATTAGCTGATGGAAATAAAACTCAATTTAGTTTCCAGTATTTGTATTTTAATAAACGAATTCATAAAAACTGAAAAGGTGCAATCCTTTTAAATTTATTTTAAATAAATTTCATATGAAGTATAACTTTATAAAAAAAATTGGATTATGCATCATACAATAAATCAAATGTTACAATAATGACAAAATCAGAGTCATAAAAAATTAGACTGTCTCTTCTCGAAAGAATATTTATCAATAGGTAATAAATTCTAAACAGATGGATAATTATTTAAAGACTGCAATTCTCTTGAATAATTCCTATCTTTAATGATAAACTTTAATCTCATTCAATTAATCATGAGGGTGAAAAAGAAACTATTCATTGAGAAAAAAAAATGTTTATAAAAATTTTTACCACTGAAAAAATTTGCTTATAATTTAGTTATAAAATATGATAAAAATTTTTTAATAAAATTACGAATTATACAGAATAGCTCAACCACACGCATTTACGACATTTCCTGTTTAATATAAGAAAAATGATTCAGAAAATTTTCAAATGCATTGAGAAAAAAAATCAAGAGTTTTTTATGAACGAACTTATTTGCAAGTACCCAGTTATTTTAAATGACAATGTAAAAAGCAACTGCAATTAAATTTTACTTTTCTTGGAAACATTAGAAAACACTACTAGATTAAAATCTACAAATTCAGTTACAACATGTATGAAACATGGAAATTTGGACCAATTTAAAAGTTTTTCATTTCTTAATTCATTTGTTAAAAAATATTTTCAAAATTTCTTATTTTACTTTTTTTTAAACTAATATATTCTAAGCTATATGAATCAAGATCAAAGTCATTTCATACTACAAAGAGTAATTTTCAAAGTATTAATTCAAATATATAAAGTATATATTCAAATATATTTTCAAATATATAAAGCGCATATTGTTTTATAAAATTCTTTGTCAGAGTAATGAGAAGACTAGATTAGAATTCCATTAGATTCTAAACGTTTAGCTATATCACCAAGTATGAAATGTGAAAATTTAGAAAAAAAAACACACACACACACAATATATATATAAGTATGTATGTATATAACTGTATCAGTAACATAATTTGCTTTTAAAATCAAGTGATTTTTTCAAAATAGTTAGATATCAATATGATTAAGTTCATCAACACACACATACATAATATATATATATATAGTTCGGAAATATTAAAATATTCAGGCTTGACAGATTTAAATTAAGTGTGTGCGTGTGTGTGAAAAATTTGTTTATGAATAATAAAGAATTAGATAAACGCAATCATTAACAAAGACTTCGAAAAATTATCAAAAAATAAAAATAAAATATTGAATTTAGAAGAACATTTTTGCCATCTAACAATAGCCAAAATGAGAATCGAATTCAAATTGGTTTTATAGGGAGTGAACGCTTGATATTTCTGTGAAAAACACGAATCAAACAAATAGAAAATGCCCAATGATATCACTTATATGTAAGAATCACTTATATGTATGCAAGAATATTATCAATTATTTTTTAATTTAGAATAAAATTTGTGGCAATAAATTGTGACAAAATACACCTACTCCAATTCTACCTGAAGTATATTTTAGATTACAATATTTTACTAATAAAAAATATTTCACAAAATTATATAAATTACTCATAAGGAAACACTTATTTCGTCATTCTAGTTACTTAAAAGTGCTCTAAAAAGTTAATTCAATCAAGATCTACGGTTTAAGTAGATTCTGAACCTAATTAAAATACATACACTTGAGATATAAATCGAAATCAAAGACTTCTGAACAAAAAACACCAGAATGCTAATTGTTCAGCAGCCAATTAGAGCTGATTTCAATGAAATTTGTGTAGTATGTAAATGAAAAATATCTACTATCGATAAATAATGAGAGTACTGAAAACAAACATGGAAGTTTACTGCTAAATCGGCTATACAGTATGAGGAAAAAAAAAAAAAAACTAGAAATTACAGTTGTTTGATCATTTATAATATACTCTTCGATCATTTATTCTATTACAAAAATATTTTTATTTATTACAAATACCCAGAAATTTGGCTATTACGCCATCATTTCTCAACAAAAATATCTAAGCAGATTTTTTCATTTCGCCAATACATAAATATGATCATTTCGAAATTTCATGTCAACGCTCAACATTGGCAAAAGTTGCATTAAATTTCCACAATTCATAAATCACAAGAATGAGACGATATAAGAATAATGAGGAAATTTTATTCTTAAAATAGTTTCGAAATAATAGAAGTATAAGCTTGAAAAATATATTTCGCCAAGACTGTATAAGAAAATTATTTTTCCGAAGAAAAGCAGCAGCATAAATTAGATGTTTAATGAGTTAATTATTCCTTATTATAATTAAATAGTATGTATAAATAAATGGAATAAAGAGATTAAATTTAAATGTAATGTAATTATAAAGCATTAATTCTAATTTCAAAAATAATTCCGAATTAATAAATTTAAATAGTTAAAAATAAAAACAGAAAAATCTGAAGAAATTATTGAACCTATACATAAAATAACAAAAAATTATAAAAATAAATTTATTTTTTGAATGAAAACAATTTTTTTAAATATAAATTTCATTTCAGTAAGATTATTTGCTTTATAAGTAAATATTGAATTTTATATGACTGTAGCGCGTTTCATAACTTTATATTCATAATTTAAATTGATCATTATCTTGTTTCTTGTATTTTTTGTCCTTAAATATAATTTAACTCAATTTAAAGTTTGATAAACAAAGAGTTAAAGAAAAAGGAATTTAAGAATAATCTGTTTACATAAATAATAACACAAATTTATAAATTAGATGAAAAGTGTTTTTTTTTTTTTTAAGAATAGATATTCGACCTATATTCAAAAGAAAAATTAATAGTATGGCAATATATAGTTGTGTTGCGAAAATATGAAATAATTTCATACTAATTTATAAACAAATAATACAATAAAAAAGACCAAACAAATAAAAACTATAATTTGTTTTATGCAAGACAAAAATCCAATTTAAAAAAATATCCACTATAACCCAAAAAATAAAAAAATAATTAAACATAATATAAATAAATAAAACATATCGGAACTCTTGTTAAGGTCAGTGACTTACGAAACTAAAATTGTCATCAACCTATTTACAATAAATCTACAATCGAAAACGTTTTTCTCAAAATGTTTCTACAAATTATATTGTAGTTAATCAAGTCATGAAAAGAATTTTACAAGTTCGAGGTTAAGAACAAAAATATAAGTTGGACTACATCCCACTGGGCCATTGTCAAATTTCTGACAACGCGCGCGCGCGCATACGAGTCTCAAAATTCATTCACACACACAAACGATAGTTAGAATTTTTTGAAGCTAAATATTTAATTAGTTTTCAACTAGCTTGTGAATAGTATAAATACTTTAATTTTATAAGTTTCCTAATTTGCCAAAGAATTTTTTTTACATTTAAGAAAATATTTAATACTTTCATTAATTTTTGATAAGAATATGGAAAAATTTATTTGATAGAAAAATATTTTTAATTGGACATTAATTTTATACTACACTTTGTTAACGACAAATTACAAGTTCACTTCGCTAATTATATATATATATCAATTACAAAAATCTATAAACTAATTTAAATAGTTATTTTAATGATTAAGTACTTTTTGCATAGCTGAAAAAATATAAAAAATATTTTTACTAAAACGACTCAAATATTAAGTCCGGATTAAGATTTTATACTTAATTGCATTATATTTTAAAATAATTTACATTTTAAAAACGTTTCATCTTTTAGATACATAAAAATAAAATAATTCACAAGCTTTAAGGACGCTAAATATAATGAGAAAATTTTAAATATATTCGTAGATAAGCGCAAAACTTTTCATACTCATAAGTTACGCTAAATATAATGAGAAAATTTTAAATATATTCGAAGATAAGCGCAAAACTTTTCATACTCATAAGTTACGATTGTTTTTAAAACATTATTTTTTTTCACGCTGTCATCAAAACTCTTTAGAGTTCATAACGTAATAGATTCATCACCGATGAGAATTAAAACCAATACAAAGAAAAATATCTTATACCAATTACACAAGGGAAGGGAAAAAATTCAGTGAGGAATATGAAATGAAAGAAAAGGTAACATAAGTAACTGTCAGAACTAAATGAAAATTCATATATTAACTTATAAAAATTCATATACTGGCCGAAAAACAAGACGTTTTAATCTATGTAAAAGTAATTTTATAAAATCACATTATATGGTTCCAAAGAAGCAAAAATATGGTATAATTAAAAAAATTATGTAAACAATTAATCAAAATAAATTGATAGACTTTTCAATAAAAACCTTTGTTTAAAAGAACATCGAAAACAAAAGAAATGCGAAAAAAAAGAGCAGTGTTTTACAAATTAGATTATTTAGAAAGAATATTAAAATCCACAGCGTAATGAAAGAATTTATAAAGCCTATTTTAATTCAGAATGAGAATGCCATGAAACATGTAATTTGAGACATCCGGAGCCCCTTTTTAATCACACCAATCACACTGGATTAATTTATTGTCATAAAAAGCACAGAAGCACATCGCTAATGATGAGTTGTCAAGAATTTCACAAGAAGGCTGCACAGGTGTCAGATGGAGCTGGTACAAGGAAACTCGGCAACCCAACCCATATTTTGGATACCTCTGTACGAGTACAAAAAGTGAACGTTGCCGAGTATACGGAGGGAATTTGGACTCACAACTATAATATGGAAGTCAAGCAAAAAACTTTAATACAAATGGTGATCCAATATCTAAATTTGTTAATATATAAAAATTTGTGTGTTCTGTGAATCACATTTAGAGTTTTACCATTTCTTATGGAATTATTCTATGGATTATTATGATGTTAGAAGTAACTCACCCATTAAAGCATAAGACTCATTTTCCGTTAATATGTGTGACAACTGTGGATTTTCTTTTGCTCACAAAACAAACAAAATATTTCTAAGGAAATGTTAAATGCTTCAAATCAAAAATTAACGCATTTAATCAAATCCTTTAAAATTCTTCTCTTCTTCAATGATTATCATTTTAGAATATATCTTAACAGTAAATATTTTAACATGCATATTACTTTTTCTCCCTAATATTCTTTAATTTACAACTATTTTGCAATCCCACAAATCCAAGTACAGTTTTGAAAGTTAACTTTCCATGTTTAACTTTTGCTAAATAGTGTATAATATATATACAGGGAGATCATAATTAAACTGCAAATTTAAAAACGCTGTAAAGAAAGAAAGACCACTGGTCAGAAAGACCTGAAATTTCACCAGAATGTACTTCAAGCAGGGGGATTTTGTTTGGCGTGGGAAAAAAATTAGGAAAAGTGGAAAATAGATGGCGCAGCACAGGCGGCTGTAGGTTAATTACATGAATTCTGACATGAACGATAATCAATTGTGGCTGTAAGCTTAACGTTAAACCAGTTGTGCTATCGTAAGTCAGGCAGATGTTGTGGCACTCTTGGTTTAAAGCCTATTCACCGAGACAAGGTAGTGTCACATCGAAATGGAAAAAATCGGTTTTTAATTGTCCTGCGGCCAAAAACCATAGAAAAATCAAACAAGAAATCGGTTTTTAATTGTCCTTAGTCTTCTTCAAGAAATTTTCAATATGGTGTCCACCGTTTTCTGTTAGGAGGTGTAAACGTAAAACGGTATTTTCCACAACAGCTTGGAGTGTATCAGTGCTGATGTTGTTAACATGCTGCGTAATGCGGCATTTCAAATCCGCTAAGGTGTCTAGTAGAGCAATGTGTACACAACATTTTTCAGAAATCCCCAGAGCCACAAGTCACAGTGAGTGATGTCCGGTGATCGTGGCGGCCAGGAAGTTGGAAAATGCCGGCTGTTAATACGGTCATTTTCGAAATGGCGTTGCAATATGTGGAGTAGCACCATCTTACATAAATTTATCCTATTCAAACATTGTCACTCTTAAAGTGCTGGAACGACATCGTTTTCCAGAAGAGATTTATACCGTGTTGCGTTCACACTAACGGTGACAGGCCCCCCAGGCCGTAACTCATCGAAGGAATATGGACCAATGATAAAGGAGGACGTAAAGCCACACCATATAGTAACTTTTGGAGAATGAAGAGGCAAGGAATGCATACCCATCGGATTCGCCTTTGCCCATATTTTGCAGTTTTGCGTATTCACAACTCCGTTAAGATGGAAATGAGCCTTCATCTGTCCATAAAATGTTCCATGGCCATGCAACAACCACATCAATCCGAGCAATAAACTGAAGCGCGAAAGTTTCACGTTGTGCAAAGTCCGTACTGAGCAATTGGTGAACGTGCGTAATTTTATACGGATAGCATTTCAGAATGCTTCGCAAAATTTTCAAAACCGTGCTGAGGGACATGTGCAAAGAACGAGCAATTCCCCTTGCACTGGTTGTTTCCTGCGTACTCGTTCTTTCTACTGACAATGCAACATCTTCGACGGATGCAGAAGGAATAGGTTTCCTCCCTCTCCCAGGTCTTACGTCAAATGATCCGGTCTCTTCAAATTTCTTAATCATCACCTCCATAGCTTTGACAGATATCGGACCACCTCCTTTCTTTAAACCCTTTAGTGTCCGGTATTTCCTTAATGCAGTTACAGCACAGTCACTGTTCTTATGATAAAGTTTGACAAGCAGAGCACATTCCTTATCTGATAGTCATGACGAGATCTTTACACGGAGCTTTTCAGACGACAATTAACGAGAATTCAAACTACTCAGCATTTTATACCAGACGTTAATTTGCATATAACCACTTGTGCAGTGCCATCTATTCGCCACTTTTTTTTCCTAAATTTTTTTTACCACGCCAAACAAAATATCCCTGCTTGAAGTACATTCTGGTGAAATTTCAGGGCTTTCTGACAGTGATTCTTTTTTTTACAGCGTTTTTAAATTTGCAGTCTAATTATGATCTCCCTGATATATATATATATATATATATATATATATATATATATATATATATATATATATATATATATATATATATAATTCCAGAATTTTTTTTTTTTTTTTTTTTTTTTGAAAATTCATACAAATCACAAAATGTTTCATCAAAGACGTCCAAAGAATGAATCAGTAATTTTTGTAATGAATCATTAGCTAAAAATAAACCAATATTTCAGTATTCTTTTTCAAATATTAGGAGTCTGAATGGAAACTATTCTAGGAAAAATCTATACTTTCCTTAAATATTTATAAGCAGAATTTTCTCGATATGATTTTATTTTGATCCCAGGAAATTTTAAGGAAGGATTCGGATGACTGAATAAGACCTAAAAAGATAAATAATCTAGATACATAGTTTGAGGTTATCAAAATCCCTCCCAAACACGAATCGATTTTTTTCTTTCTTTTTTTTGCATTAATTTTATCAACTTTTATATCATGCATCACTGAACAGGTGCTATTTTTTATTTAAAATTTGTCAGTTTTCCAATTTATTCATGTTGAGAGAAACTTTCTTACTTCATTGCATGACGTATCATTCAATAAATTACAAAAAAAAAAGAATCATCTTATGCTAATCCTTTTTCCTAATAAATATTCCTATATCAAATTATTTCTTATTTATTACTATAAAGTTAAAGAAATTGTTTTAAGAACGAGTTTATAATTATCATGCATCAAAAATAAAAATTTATATTTTTGAGTCTAAAAATTTTTTATTAGAAAAATAGTAAGTTTATATATCATGAATTTTCGTATCGAAATTATTTCAAAATCTAACAAGATAATTTCAGTTTTGTATCGATATACACATAGTTTTATTTGGTATTTGGAAAATTTCTTTATAGTAAAAAGGATTAAATTCAAACTACTTTTAGGAACTACCGAAATATTAAAAAATATTGCAACTATACAAGCAAATCTTCAAAAATACAATACAAAATTTCCCTGCCGATGTAGCGAATGAAAATTCTAAAAATTAGTGTCAGAAAGTATGCTATAGAGTTTTTTGCGTCTTTTCTTTAATGCGATAAACGTAAATAAAGGTAGTTTCCTTGGAAAGTAAAAAAACTTTTCAGCAATAGGGATATCAAAAAACAATCTTATAATAATTTTGAATAGTTAAGTTATTCACTATAAGACATGTATTTCAATATCATGGTGAGATTTTATAATATTATTGTATTAGATCCTAAAAAATGTTTGAAAGATTTAAAAATAATCAATATGCACAAAAATGACAATAGCATTCAATTTACATAAAATAATTAGGACTGCAATTCAGGTTACACCGATAAATCGGATATTTATTCAATGCGAAAAAATCAAAATTTAGAATTTAAATGTTTAAACGTAATCAAAGATTTTTCTTCTAGCACAGAAGACCATTGTAAGAAGTTCTAAAATCGAGTTGAGATCATCTAAACTTAAAATGATTGATGTATAAACTTAAAATAAATGTATTCCTCTTTTTTTATCAGAAATCAACTTCTTTGTGATCTAACAAAAGTAAATAATTGCAAACTAAATGCGCACGTTTGAATCAATTACATAAAAATAAGATCGATTTAAGAGATTTAAAGTTATCAAAATTTACAATCTGAACAGTTTAATTACATGTGCGTTTGATTTATACTAAGTATAAAAATAAATATAACAGACACCAAGAAGTTTTCTTTGATCTATTATATTTATTTTGAGATGTTTAGTATCTAATTTATAAATGATATAATCTATAATAATATTAAATTACTCAAGTATAAATTGTGAATATATTATTTTCTTCACAACAAAACACTCGAACAATTCACATGGAAAATTCCATTTACATAAAAATGTATCAAAATAGTCGGTTCATATGTTTCGTTTTTGTCATGCATATGGAGGAAACCCAAATCCTTGTAGCCAAAGAAATTAACAAGAGTGGATTTAATTTGTTCAACTTTTTTTTCCACACACACGCGCTCGCCCACAAATAGCTGATATAATTAGGAAATCGAATCAAAGGGAGCTCCAAATAACAAACATCACTATCTCGTCTCCCGATAATGGTAGTGGGAGTCGAATTCAAGAGCTGTTGAATTGAAGGAGAAAGTGATGACTATTCAGCTTCCGTGGGCTCGAAACTAGACTCTTCTCTTTTCTCTTTTGAATTTTTCGTAGTTTTTTTATGTTTTATTAACAATTAAACAATATTATTTAAGGAAATATATTTTGCCCAAATTTATGTTTTCATTTAAAGTTTAGGGATCAGAAGAATAGTTTCCAAGCAACCATTCCCCGTCATAAAGAAAATTAAATTTAATGGTGATTATTTGATATGAAAAGATGAGAAGCATGTTGCATTACACAAGGGGACATCACATTCTACAAACAAGTAGCGGGTTTCTTTTCTTGTCCCTTTCTGTTATATTTCCTACATCGTCTACAGTTGGACATCATACCACAAAAATGGCAGTTGGAAGTCATATTTGTCATATGATTTATCAGCCTGGCTAAGCACACATCATTTGGAACAACACACTTCTTTGCTTGGAAGCTAGCAGGACGTCCTTTACTTTTTCTTGAGGAATATCCGTCTATTGGCTGATGAGCTAATACTGTACAGAATGTTAAGTGGGCTAAAATTCTGTTTCTTTTGTTCAACTGCCACAGTATGAAACTATGATGACAACATCAATAAGAAAATAAAATATACAATGCCACCATTTTACAGATCTTCCTATTTGGTATTTTTCTTTTCTTTAATCGAAGCGATCAATCTCTCCCATGGTATCGTTATATACAGCGACAGCTTTTAACAAGGTAATTCTTTAGTAACATTTTTTTATCCGAGTTACAGACGTCATATTCGATGGATAATATAAAGAAATCAACAAGATAACAGCTTTATTGTTATCCACTTTATTGCAGCAATACCTTCCTTAGTTTATTATATATATATATATATATATATATATATATATATATATATATATATATATATATATATAGGAACATTGATGCACTTCTTTCTACTTTGTTTTCAACACTTGTAGAAGATCGTTCTTATTTTGGGAGCCTAAATATATTATTTATGAACTAAACATCCTATCTTTATAAATAGTGCACAAATTGCACCGAGCTTTTATGATACAATAGCACTTTCATATTTCAGCATTATTTATTGTATAATATACAAAGCTATACGAAATATACAAAATACTGCACAAAATATACAAAACTATACGAAATAAAAAAGTGTTATTACAATAAAAATAGTATTTTACTCACATGTGCAGAAGAATCGTTGAGTAATACAAATGTCACATCGAAGCAGGTGTCATATAACAAATCTCACACAACGTTTTCCAACTTGCAAAATAGTGTTAATTCTATTCAATTGATCGAAAAAGATGGGAATTCAAAACTGTAGCTGCAATTTGTCTTTTCTTTGTTATAGTAGCAAAAAATATGTTAATGCATTTTGCACATGTGTGTTCTGTAAGATCATATATAGATGGGAAATAATCATCCGAAGGCTTTCCTATGCCTAAGAAATTGCACGAAAATTGAGATTTGCGTTGAAGGTACTGGTACTTCGCATTAGTCACGATGTATTAAAATTGTACTATTACCTAATGAATAGCAGCGTCAATTTCAAATGAAATAGGTAAGTTGAGGAAATAAGCAAATCAATTTTTTATGAAGTCCGATGAAATTCCACAATATCGTATTCAGAAATAACGTTTAATTTTTATTGCATAGAACAGTAAATAACCATAACTTGCCTATTCAAATAATTTAACCAAGGACTTATCCCAAAAATTACTTTCTGGCGATACTTTAACAGAATAGGCAGATGTACTCAGTTAATATAATACATTTCGATGAAGTGTACGAAAATAGGACAGTACTTCAATCAATGCAGGCAAGATTGAGAATTTCCTCACTCCTGAAAGAGGGGAATACAACGACAATGTGTTTAAAATAACATAATTAAACAATCAACACCGTTTTTTTTTTGTTACTTTTTGTTAAGTATAAGAGAAGTTGCGATTTAATTAAAATCTACTTTAGAAAATATTTTATTTAATAAAATAGCGTAATTTTATCAGTTTTTGTCCTATTTAACATTTTTCAGGAAAAATGAATATTATCATTCTATTATATACCTGATCTTTTTTCAAGTAGAAGCAATTAGAATAATATTATATATATATATATATATATATATATATATATATATATATATATATATATATATATATATATATATATATTGATCATACGCCCATTGATCTAAATAGGCAGTATTAAAAATACAAATATCTTTATAATTATTTGTCATAAAAGATGCCTATAATTAAAGTTAGAAAAAAAGTGGAAGAATTTGAACTGAATAGGTTTCTGCTGAAACATTATATAATTTATTTGTCCAGAAACTATTTTTTAAAATAGAGCTATAAAAAGTATGCAAAGTATGATTACATGTATCCAAAATGCACACAAAAAATTAGATATATACATTTAGCAAAATTAATTTTCATAAAAAATTCTTTTCAAGCCACTTGTTCTTATTTTTAAGTAATATTTGAGAATTAAAATTCCTAATTTTAAAAACTTCATATGAACTAAATATAATAATGAAATACATGAATATTAGTAATTCAATATAAATTATAAAAAAATCATTAATAGCAATATTCACAAACTTCTAGAAGAGAAATATTCAATTATTTTATGAATTACAAAATAACAATTTTTTTAAACTAATAAAGAAACTGAATTTCTGAACTTCAATTCCAAAAACACACAGAATTTTCCAAGAGAAATCACCTAAAATAATTCAATACTGATCTAATTTTATCATTTAAATACGAAAATTTTAATTGATTAAGCATCTAAAGCAAAAAACTTTCTTTTTACAGAAATTGCTGAACTATTACAAATTACAGGCAATATACTATACTTAAAATAATTGCAAAATTTTATATTGAAACATATTTTTATCAGTACAGTTACTTACAATAGAGTTTAAACATATAAAATTATTATATCTCAAATTTTAAAAGCATTGCTGTTTTAATTTCAAAATTTTTTCTGAGAATACCTTAAATTCAATTCCTAAATTTTCAATAAATTTTTCTTCAATTTTGTAGTAATAAATAACACTAAACATTGGAATGAAAAAATTTTTCATTATTCAGGTATTTTGCAATAGAAATGTAACTCAAAATAAAAAAAAATAGATCAAATTAAAGAGCTGTAATCTATGGAAATTAAAAAGGAAGTATATTTAAAATATTTTAAGATTTCAATAATATAATGTATTAAACTTGCGTAAAATTTTCAAAATAATGGATTTTAATGGAATTATTTTAATAATATTTAGAAAATTACGATTTTAACTATAAATATATTTAGAAAAGATTTACATTCTTTTTTAATACGTTAGTTATTAAAAAACAAAATTAAATATAACCAAATATATTGTTTGCTAAATAAGAAAGGAAAAAAGGAGTGTACAACAATATCTGGAAATAAAGGATCACAAATCAATAATTAAAAGATTGAGAAAAATTAATCAGCAATGAAGCTATTACAATTTTATGAATATAGAATGATCACAGTTAAAACAATGATAAATAACACTATGAATAAAATATAATTAAATGTATGGAAAAAAAGTTATTTATACCTTCTACTGAATCATTGCCAGATTATAATATAATCAGAATAGTATATTAAAATAACAATTCAATTTACTCTTACACCTAGAAGCATAAACAAATCGGAGAATAAGGGCATAATCAGCTCACCTCACAGATCGGAAGACCATATCTGAGCTGGATATACTTTTCCAAGAGCCACTCAAGTAGTCCCGACAAATCCTATATGCTTGATCCCTCATCTTCTTCACTTGAAAGGTGGGGCCCGTGGTATTGCTGCAAGCACACATAATGTACAATCAGAAAAATGACAAAGCAAACTGAAAAATGGGGTTATTCAAATTGAATCACCCCACTACGCCACGCGAGAGATACTATTGCGCAGATGCTCCTGGGCTGAACGAGAAAACGTCATGAAAAGCTCCTATCTAACTGCACAAGTCGGGAGAGGAGAATAAATCGCTACGGTCCGGTCGATTGTAGGTGGTGAGAGAAGAGGGCTAGACGTGTTTTAAGGTAGAAGGAATTCCGAATAATACGGAGAAACAAGGAGATATTACGCCATTGCTTGTCAGCTGCGTTTGTTTTTGTTCTATAAATTAAACCATATTGCACGAAATGAATAGCTTTTCATGTATAAAGTCTTATTTTTATGCGCATAGCTTACTGCAAAAAAAACATAACTTATTCCAAATTTTTTGTAAGTGATACAAATTGCTAAAAAATTCAATAGTGAAATTTTCTTCACTGAATCTTAAATAATTTCAACACTATTAAATTTCATAAAAACGTAAATATTCCAATATAATTCAAACCGTTGTTCCCAATTCACTAATGATTTAAATTCTTCAATTTACAGTATGTGAAATAAAATTCGAATAGAAAATTTTACCAATAAATAAACATTTTCTATCAAGGTTTAAAAACAGAATTTTCTAACTTTTTAATATCATTTAACTTTAGAAACGTTTTATTAAATGCTATCATGGAGTAAATTTATAGGTCAATGTTTCAAAACGTAACTTTTTATAAGAAAGTTGCATTATTCGATTAATAAAATATGCTAATTTTATAAGTAATGATTTATTACAAATCAGATAACCATAAAAATTTACGAAGAAAAACAGTAAAAGTTCTTGAGATGACTAAAACTATACATTGTGTGGCACAGCATACAAAATATTTTATGAGAACGTTGAACTGTATGATATAATCCACGTTTGAATCCTTTGGGTCCACAAATGTGATTTAGAACAGCAATTTCCGCATTTAATGATTTAGATTCTTTTCATTTTTGTGCTCAAAATCATGCAATTTTATTTATTATAATTATTTTCGATAAATGAAAATTTCGCGATTCAAATTAGTTTTCTAAGAAATTGAAGATATTTTTTGAATAAATATTTTTGTTTATTTTAAATAAAAGACAAATGACTCCAAATTTTCTCAATGGGTCATACGATGGTGTGAATAAGGTGAACTTCATAAATTAACAATTTATGAAGTTCACTTTATTCATATTTTGTTTCTACCTAAAACTAATTTTAATAATAAAATATTCTTTTCAACACAATATAGGTATAGTCTTTTTAAACCAATTATTTTTCTAAGAGACAAGTATTAAGTTTTATTATTGATAGTTTTTAATAAATTTGTATTTGGTTGAATTATTTTACGAGAATTACAATAGAGCCAGCTAAATCAGTGTACCACAATATTTTCTTTCGCCAAAATTCATGTTTTTATTTTTATTTCAAACAAAAATGTTACAAAAATGAAAATATAAAGATTATTAAAGTGATTTACTACTTGATACATATATTGCACCATAAAGGCATTTGGAAAACTCATGAAAGATTAAAAGCCCTTAACATATTATCATTTTAAATATGGTAATTAAAACCATATTAAGATGCCATGATTTCCAAACATATGTATCAATATTATCAGTGATTTAATACAAGGATAACCAACCTCTAAAGCACATTTATAAAATATAGGTGAAAATATTCATGAATCTTCAGCAAAAACGTTAAAACTTTTCAAGTCAAAATCTAAGTTGATTCTTCCCGAAATATCAATAAAATATTTCGCATTTCTGAAAAGGTCAGCAGCACTAATACAAAAAGGAAAGAAGACTGTCAAATGACTATCAAATATCGACATGCGGAGAAATAACAAAATAACATTACTTTCCAGTCCCCATACTATATTACACTGCTGGACAATTGCTAAGGACGGATCACAATTGCAATGTAGCATAACATTAAGCCAGACATGAAGCCCAGTAGGATAAAATATAGTTGCCACACTGTTCAGACATTAGAATAAAGAATATTTATTGTTCTGGAAAGTACAAAAGCTGTGAAACATCTGAAAGAAAAAAAATGTTCATTTGATGCTGCATACGGAAAAATGGAACAATGCATCTAAAGGAACATGCACCTTATGGGACAAGGTACCAAGAAGAAAGGTATCAGCACGGAATATGTCCACCGTGGAGTGTGATGCAACATTCCACACGTCGTATTATATTATTTGCACAACATTATCCAGCAGCTGTTGGGGCAATTTATCCCATTCCTCTGGGAGTGCATGGATGAGGGTGTTCTTGTTTGTCGGAGGATAGTTTCGACCAGCAACTTGCCTCCCCAAAGCATCCCACACATTTTCAATAGGGTTTAGATCTGGAGAACGTGATGAACATACGGGGCGTTCAATACCCTCGCTGTCTAGACAATCCTGAATAGCGAGTGTTCGATGACATGTACCGTTGTCGTCCATAAAAACAAATTTATCACTGACAGCACCAAGAAAAAAACGAACATGAGGAAGTAGAACTTCATTAATGTATCGTTAACCCGTCATAGTCCCATTCGCAACCAAATGTAGGGGCGTGCGGCCATTGATCATGATGCCGGCCCACACCATGACACTGCATGTCGGATATCGGTCCCTTTCCTGGATATTTTCTGGACGATAAGCAGTACCACTCTCACGCCAGATCAGTTGGCGTCTACAATCCGATGACAGACAGAACCTACTCTCATCTGAGAATAGTACGCATGCCCAGTTCTGTTAAGTCTAATTGCGATGCTCACGACACCACTGCAAACGGGCAGTACGATGCTGTCTGGTCAATGGGACACACACAACAGGTCTGCGGGCGAATAGTCCTCCTCCCCTCAAACGTCTGGCAATAGTTTTTCGGGAGATCTGCCTTCCTGAGGAAGCAAGAAACTGATTTGCCACCTGCTGAGCTGTGGTGCGCCTGTTCCTTTTTGCTGATAGGACGATATATCTGTCTTCTGCAGGCGTCGTACTTCTAACCCGACCTCCCCTGTGCCGCCTACTACACATTCCAGTAGTTTTAAATTACTTCCACAGTTGTGAAACAACGCCGTGAGTGATGTCGAACTATCTGGCAACATCTGTTATTTTTCGCCCTTCTTCGATCTTTCCAATAATGCGGCCACGCATAAAATCATCTAAGTGATGTCGGGAAGACATGCCAAAAATTTCAAGTTCGTCTATTAAACCTTTCCTGTAAAACTTTGACTTGAAACAACAACTGTCCACACGCGTCAAAACCTTTAAAGCTCTTATGAACGCTATCACGTGATGAACAGACGTGGAACAAAAATTTGCATACGCATACTTCTTACTATATCCCGCACTTATTCTAATTTTCCACATTTTGCTTCCTTTCATTTTGTGGTTGCTATGGATGATAGTGTTATCCGTCCTTAGCAATTGTCCAGCAGTGTATACATATATTATTCATAATAAAGTTTCATTAAGATTTTAGTAACAGTTTTAAAGTCAAATTGTAATCTAATGCAACAGCAAACTTAAAATTAAAAACGCTTTTAGCACATGACGTAAGAAAATGCACAATAAAAATATATTTTTGAAAAAATATTCGTTTCATTCAAGATAAGCAATTTTTGCTTGGCTTGTCAATCTGAGATCATGATTTGCACATGTAGGCAAAGCTCGACCAACAAATGTAAGTCAAATTAGCTGAAAACTGTAATAAACTGGGTTTTATTTATTTATTTATTTTCCTTCTTATTTACTTGCAGATTACCAGTTAGAACTATGTTGATTGAAGGAAAAACTGAAAGTGGCATGATCCAAAAGTATCGATTTTTTAATAGATTTTATCTCATAAAATTACACACGCTTAATCAGTATTGTACTTAACTACACGAAAAAAAGCATTTTTATTATACTTTTATCGTAAACAAATGTAAATCAGGATGAATTGTACACTCACTCCAATCAGTTGGAGTTTATACCAACACTTATTTTAATAATTTTAGAATTTTTAATGTTTTAATTTTACTTAGAATTTTGCAACAATTAATTTTATATTTAAAATAAAAGAGAAATCTTAAAATTCATGAAAAATGTAATACAATATATATAAAAAATATTAACTTTTACAATTCTAAGAATTCTACAAACTGAAAACACGTTCTTAATCGTTAAAAGACTTTTTTTAGGTTTAATATAAAATTAACCAATTAAAATGATAAAAAAAAAGTTTTTGCTGAACAGATATTGATAGTGAATATAAAATAAAACGCATTAATATTGAATATTCAATCACAGACAGAGTCAATGTAAACACCATACCCGTTACAAGTTCTTCAAGAATTATCGCGAATTACAGCTGTACAGATAACAGTATAGTCACGTATATAATACAGCATAATAGCTCTCAAATAGTTTTCAAAACTTGAAAAAAAAAATAGTATTAAATTTCCACCAGACGTGTAGCCCAAACCGTAATATGTTCTTAATTCAATTTTTTTCATCTTATAAAAAGTATAAATAAAAGTTGGAGGGAAAAAAACAAATTATGCAAGTTCAATTCCTTTTAATTTTTTAGTAGTTTATAGACGGGAGAACCGAAGTTGTACGGAAATAGTTAATTGTTTAAGGAATGCGCACCAGGAAACTTAACTAAACTTAAGCAATAATTTAAAAAATAACTATTTAAATAAATTTAAAATACGAAAAATGTATAAAATACATAAAATTGTAAATAAATTTGCAAATTCATATGACATTTAAAAAATGGATAAAACCTATAACTTACAAACGCAAAAAGATTGAAATGGGAAGAACCTCCAATTATAAAAAGCTGAAGATTACAATAGTATATGAAAAGTTAAATTAGTCTCTAAACGGGTTTTTTTACCTCCCTCACACGAGGGTTGGTTAATTAGATCAAGACATACGGTTTAAAATGGATTCTGAACCACAACAAACATCCATGTCCAAAATGAGATTCGAACCCATGAACTTTTGAGCTGAAGGCTACAGTGCTAAACTTTCCATGCTTGGCTATGAAAAAGTAAGAGGACACAAGTTAAAATTGAGACATGATATTCAAATATGATTAACAATTTTATTTATCACACGTTTAGTACCAATGATTTAAATCTATTAAAATCAATTGTTTAAGTGTGAAACGTGTTCAATATGAAACCAAGCCAATCGAACATCAGCTCTTTTATGCGTTAAAACAGATACTGGAGTGGTGTTCGGAATTATTTTCGACCTTCATGTTCTATAACTTGAACTAAAGAGAGTAAATATTTTACACTTTTTCACATCAAAAACGGAACTGACGACTGAAACAGACTTGATGCAATTTTCACAGCTATTTCAACCATTTCATCTGCAATAAGACCTATGTGACTTGAAATGCAACAAATATTTTTGTATCTCTAGACAGCACGGGATAACAATGCTTTAAAAATTCTAAATACAAATTGATAACAAGTAAAATAAAATTACTGATCTCCAAAATTCTTTAAAATTTCTAATCAACTTTTTTTCCCTCTCCAGAGCTCACCGTGGCCACTGTAAAACACTCTTCTAAGAATAAGGTCCCGGGTTCAATTCCTGCCACTATTGAACAAAAGAAAATGAATAATGCGCTTCTGCTTCTGCATGCAGATCTGTCAAGGTAGTTGTTAAGCAAACTATCGTTTTTGATGTTAAAATGCTTTACAATAACATTAGAAAATTAATCAGACCGCCAGTGTTTAAACTGAAAATTTACAAAAATTTTATGATCGTTAATTGTATTCACATGCTGAAAAGCACGATAAACCGTTTCATCTTCAGCAGTGAAAGTAAAGCAGAGCAAACAAAGACTAAGAATATTGTTATCAATAATACATACGAACACGTCCCCACATTTTTTAATGCTAAAATGTACGAAGTATGCTGACTGCGATGAGAGGAATAGGTCTGGTGAAAAACAGTTGATGTCTGATTTTTTGTACTGAGTAAAAAGGATTGATAATTGTAATCTGAAACCATATGAAGGTGGCTGAAAACAAATTCGTTTTGTCGGAATGGGTTATTTGATAGGATAATATACTATACTTGGTTCAATTGAGAAAAGATGGGATGATGCATCATAGTCTTTTGAGTATAGGTGTAGTAATCATGAAACGTAATGAATGGAAGAGGTTACACATAATCTTATAATAACTGAGAGATGGTATATTCTCAAAGCATAGTGATAAAGTACCTAGTTTCCATAAGACAGAAGATCTAGCAGTTCCATAAACAAAACTATAGATTACGGGCGATAAAAAATCAATGACTTGAAGCAATGTCATACAATACACAGCTCTAAGTGAATTTGACACACAATTCCTTAATATCAGATTAGGGAAAAAAGAATTTTTTTTTTTTTAGTAGATGGCTACAGTGATCAATATTTTGTAAAATATCTAATAATTTCAGATACATGCTCGTTAGAAAAATGATATTTCGCACTAAAAATCTTTTGCATTTTTTATTTGGTCTCTTTAGTTGTGAGTTACAGGGTGTTGAAAATGGAAGTTAATAA
This sequence comes from Latrodectus hesperus, assembly GCA_037975125.1. Taxonomy (NCBI): domain Eukaryota; kingdom Metazoa; phylum Arthropoda; class Arachnida; order Araneae; family Theridiidae; genus Latrodectus; species Latrodectus hesperus. Next base: position 102,026,259 of record CM075850.1, on the reverse strand, counting down.
AGAGAAAATTCGGCACATTTTATAGTTTTTCTTTCAGAAAATTGAAAATGTGAGCTTAAAAAGAAAGTGTTAAAGTTTAAAGTTTCGAAACAGTCAACACCAAAGCAAATGCAATTTTGATTCCATCCATTCCAATCTGGTATTTTTGATGTTAAAGATGTACCTCGTCAAGTAGGCGCGTAGTCGAAAATGTCGATAAATCTACAGAGATGGCTGAAGTTGACTGGCATGTTAACATTTCCCAGTAACTAAAGTTAGCCGCAAGAGTTTTAAAACATTTTGCATAATGCGAATTCAAAACATGTTAAAGTCTTGAAGTTCATGCAAAAATGCTAAAACATGTTCATGCAAAAATAATATTAGACTGGGGAAAATGAAATCCATTAAGTGGGCGCTTCAGTCAAACAACAATAAAGGAATTTTAGCTCACTGATCACAGATACAGAGTTATCAAAATATTGGAAACACCTATAAATATATTTTCCCCCCTAAATCTGACACAAAGTACATTGTTGTAGTAAAAACAAAACCATCTTTTCTATGGTGTACCTGTAACTAATGAGTTTTGTCGTTTTGTTCGTATATCCCATATAAATTTTACTAATCACTTATTTTGAAATTACTTTTGAAATGATATGTTTGATCAAAGGAAAATTCAGAATCTTTAAATTTATAAGAACCAAACTAACTATGAATTAATGTAATCTTAGTGACACAACAGCAGTTTGTGGACACTCAAGCTGTTTAAATACTATCTATGCTAAATAACAAAATACATATTAAGTGCTAATTGAGTACTTTAAAGTAACATATAATTTCTTCCAAATTTTAGCTAACTATAAAATAAGAAAATATTCAAATATTTTGCTACATCCATAAAGTTGCCTTTTAATCATCGGTAAAATTAGTAAGCACTCACATTAATTAAACAAATATTAATTTTTAAACTAGTTTCCATTTATAAGAAAAATAATTATAGAATTAAAATGAATATTAAAGTTTTCATGAAAGAAACAAAAAAACTTACATTTAAATACAATGAGTTTTAAGATAAAATAGTCATTCATCACATTATGTACATACAGTAAGCACAATTATATTATGCAATGTTTTTTATAAATTGATACATTGTTATATCTCACAATAACCAAATTATAACAGATAAAACTTATGTTTAAATGTTATAATTTCTATTAAGTTAATAGAAAATATACAGCTTTATTTGATACCTCAACTGATTTCCAATTTACAGTGAGTGGTCCAATAAATAAAAATTTTCATTATACCATAACAAACTTTCATAAGAAATTAATAAACACTAGAATTAAGTTAGTTCATATTATATATATATGTATATATATATATATATATATATATAACTTTAATATTGAAACCATGCTGTCCATTCAGAGATCAAGAATATATTTTGAAACAATAATGCCATAAAGACTACTTATTAATTCATATTAGATTACAATTTTTAAAACTTAAGAAACAATAGAAAACTCCTATTCTACATCTATAGGATCTTGATATCGTTATGCATTGCTCAATTTTTCTTATAAGACATGTGCAATCTAAAGTGCTTGTTTTAATTTATTGCAATAGAATCCGCCAATAAAATTTAAAATGTGGGGTGTAAAATTACAAAAAATTTTCAATTTACTTATATTACAAAAGAAATATACTGTAATATTCTTTTAATATTACATAGCAAATATATATATATAGTTAGAAAAATTATACAAGTCCCAGGAATTAACAAGAATGGAGATGAGTATAAGGCTGAATTATTTATTTTAGCATATGCAAATTTTTTATTGCGGCAACTATTTTTCATATAAAATGTACTAACTGAATATATGCAACAGCATTTATTCATAAAAAATTTGAATAATTGTCATAAAATATGTTTTTTTTAACACTTAAATTCAGAAATTAAATTTAATAATGCTTAAATTATACACGTATCAGAAAACAAATGGTTTTTCATTGCACTATAAGTCTTCTTAGTAAATCAAATTTTTTTTTCATTTAATAATACTTTAGAAAAAATACCTTTTTGAAACTTTTTTTAACCAAGCTGATATTTTAACATTTCTGTAATCATGTGCAAAATTAAAATATCAAGAGACTAGTATATTAGTCTCTTCCATTGAGATGTACACATACATATTAACAGATTAGCAAAATTATAGTTAATATATTGCATTCCATAATCTAAAGGTAGTTTTGAGTTCAAATTCAAGGAATGAAGTGTAGATGTTGAGTAGTTTTTTCATTTTTATCAAATATATTTTAAAGTTTTCTTAAGATTTCACTCAAAATGTTCAGCAATTGATAACAAAACTTTATGAAAGTCACATATTTATATACAAATAACAATTTGTAACTTTTATCAAATTTGTTAATCATCTAAGATTCTAGTAATGTAGTAACTACCTGGAACCAGGGGGTACGTGTACCTTCCTGGGGCTTGAGCAGCCACCAGGTGCGTCGGCAGGTGGTGGATCGCCGAATGTCCTGTAGGAATGACAGGATAGCCTTGAATATAGAATCAGAGGCAGCGAACCAGCTCCCGTAAACCCTGGTGTTATGCGATCCGTGCCTAGGGCTAATTGGCACCGCAGTATTAATGTCTTAACGGAGCCTCTAGTTGCCTGGCGAACTTCTAGAGTAATTTGCCTTGCCAGTAACTCAGGCAATGCTGGGTGGACTTATATTACCTGAGCTTTTTAATTGTTATCTTGTGGCTGAAAAGACACAAGTAGTAACAAACCTTTCTGCATTTGCAGGTGAAACCTCTGAAGTAGACCTTGCTGAAAAAGACAAGGGAACTCAGAGGCAATCTTGTAAAGGGGCAGCAATGAATCCTTCACTTGAGGTAGAAATGACCTCCAAACCATCTTCTTCTGGTGAAAGTCAGGAAGCTATCCCTAGCATGACTGACTTTCTGACCAGATGGGACTGTTTCAGCAAGACCCTATCTGCTGGAAATGTCATACTTTAGAGGAAACGGCAGAGCATATCATTTACGAATGTGAGGCTCTTGCCCTCCCTAGATTAACTTCTTTAGGCATCATCCATACTAGAGAGTTACACCTAAACTCCATTAAAGGGTTATCGGACTTTATTAATAAAGTGGGTGACCCGAGCAACTGGAACTAGGAAACATTGGGTTTGGAGTTAATGGTACAAAATGCTGAAAAAAGCAGAGGTGCCCAATGACATACAAACACAATTCTAAGAAGAAGAATGTAGTAACTAATTTATATAATCAAAAGCCCTTCCATGTGAATTACAAGGAGGAAAAACAGAATTGTTACAAGACCTGGACATATGGTGAACCCATAAAAAATGTTTTTAGTGACAAATAAAAAAACTGTTTCAAAAAAATTTGTGAGAAGAGAAAGAATTCATTATATTTTGGTCAAAAATTCCAAGAAATTTATGAGCTCTCCAGATTAATTTTCGCCATTTTCAATTTTACCTAGATTATAGAATATTTTTCTGTTAACAGAGTCAATTGTGACAAAGAATTAGTATTCACTTTGTTCCATCAATATAGGAAAAAAAATACTAACATTGCAGCAAAATGAAATATTGAAAATAATTAAATGATTGTTTCAGGAATTTTAACACCTTCATGGTTATCTATCAAAAGTAATATATTAATTATTTAGAATAAAAGATAATACAGAAATTAGCCAAAAATATTATTGAATCAAAAATGAAATAAACTATTATCTATAAATAGATGGCATAAATCAGACAAAATTGTTAATTCGGAATGTTAAAAAATGATTTGACCCATGTCTTCATCTAGGTATCTAACCAAATATATATAACTTGTATATACACACAGGCTTTATTTTTATCTGGTAATACCTTAGTTTTCTTTTAAAAACTTTGCAATATTTTAATAAGCACTTTAAAAGTTACTTTAGAGATCTTCAGATCACAGATCAAGCAACAGAATTAAAAATTCAGATTTTGTGGAATTTAAGACACATTAAGCATTTTCCAAAACTCTTGAAAGTGTAATTATTTTAAAAACTATTCAGTTTAAAAATTATAATTAAATAAACTGAGAATATTTTGTATGTTTAATGAAAATTAATTCAAAGAACATTTTAAACAAAATTGCTTTCCTCCAGAAGAATTAAACTCGATAAGAGTTGCAAAAGAGTAACACGAGATATTATCATTAACCGGCATAAATTTAAGCAAATTGCTAAAAACTAAATTCACTATTTCAATTTTCCCAAATGAAAAGGTATTACATGAAATAGTATAAGAATGTGTACACAAGAGAAAATGTATAAATTATAATTTCTATTAATCAAAGATATTATACATGTATGCTTATATATACATGCATAAATATGTATCTTCATACATATACATACATTTATATTTTATGTATATTAAATATATTAAGGTGCTCTCAATATTACTATATTTTGTATTAATACCGATAGCATATAAAAAATTCAATCCTTCATGTATATATATTCAAAAACAAAATTAAAATATAAAAGAAAAAAACTGAGTGGTTTTTAAATAAAATATTAAATATATTTTCACCGAATATGAATGTATGTGTTTTCAAGCACATGGTTCTACAAAGGTAATATATTTATAGCAACAAATACAAGAATCGTGAAGTTATCAAGTATCATACATAATTCAATATTGATATTCTTAGCCGATGTGGAGGTATTTAAATATTAGAAAATTATTATTTTAATCATCAGAATTATTGATTTAGGGGAACTGATGAAAAATGCTAAATATATAGCAATGTGAATTACGACAAAATTTACTTACATAAAAAAAATTAAATTGAATTCTGAGCAAACTAAAAACTTTAAAAGTAAATTTATTTTTGGCAGTTTGAATTCCTTTTTCTTAATTAAATAAAAGATTTTGGTGTTTTTTTTCCGCTTTATGGATACTTTTCTCATACTAAGACTAATTTAACAATAACCTACAAAGAAAAAGATACAGAGCTTCTCACATTTATAACACAATAAACATAATATATGTGATAAATGCATTAGAAAGCTCAACGTCAGTTGATTAATATTATATATTTAAACAAAAATATAAAAAAACTTACAATTTTAATGAAAATTGATGAAGTAATATTTAAATTATATATATAAATAAAATGACTTAAATATGTCACTTCTGAAAATCATGAAATTATTCATTTGTTCCTATATGTATATAATGAATTGTTCTCCCTTTTTGTAAGTAAAATTTGTCATTTTTCATTATATTTCTATGTAAAAGAGAATAATGAAAAATGCTGATATGGACAAAGAAAGAAGTAGTCTAACTTGTAATCACATTTTCTTATTAACTAATTGATAAGATTTGGCAAAAGAAAATTGTTCCATGTAAGGTTATTAAGCAAGAAAGGAAATATTCTTTGAAAGTAGATCAATAAACTTATATTTTTAAATTATATCTACTAATTTAAAATTTATTTTTAATATTATAAAAATGTTAGAGCTGTTAATCATTTTTAACTCAAAATATTTTCTTGATTATTTCAAATAATAAATATAAGTTTCAAATACACCTATAACACACCAATGTATGTTATTTTATAAAAATATGATGCTGAAAATTTTTATTAAGTTGGTGAAGATGATAGATAATTTAAAATTAATCACGTGGACAAAATCTATCTTATACACAAATTAAATTAGCAGCAAATATTTTATCTCAAAGGCAATGTATTATAACCACATTCATAGCCTCCATTTTAAAATAATTATGTGAAAAAACTTATGATAAACATTTGTAATTAAAATGATTTAAAAATAAAACCCAAGCTACTACAAGAAAAATAACACAAAAATCATAGTTTATAGAATACACTTTCATACACTAATGGATATATGTTATTATTGAGATAAAAGTATTTCTATGGAACAATTAATGACAAATGTTAAATTTAAAAATACTATATATTAAAAGATAGAAAATATGAAAGATAAAAGAAAAATAACAGTAAAAATAAGACATTACTTTATGATAAATGTTCTATAATTCACACATAATTATTTTTCTAAGAAACACAACAGTTCATGTTTTAATAAATTAATTATGAGTGAATTAAACATATTTCTCGACGTTATTATATACATTTTATTTCAAAAAATGAATAATAAATGCAATTAATTTATTGAACTAAAATGATTTCCAAAATGCAATATATTTCATGTTATTATGCTTATAAGTATAATTTATTACACTAAAATTAATATACTATTCACTACACAAATACATTTCATAGCAGTTAAAATTCTATTATCATTCAAATTTATGGTAAATTCAAATTATGAAAATTAAGCAGATATTTTGCCTCTTTTTTGGTAGCAATAGAAATTTAATGCAAATAAAGAATCAGCTGCTACAATTCTGCACTGTAAATTTCTTAATTCACACACATAGAATTAACTATTTGAATTTTAAATATTAAGTATGTAATTAAAAATAAAATAGAAAATTCCCAGAAGTACCGCGATTTTAATACTAGTAAAATCGCTGATTTAAATGCTTTTAAAATTACTCAATTTACAGAATTATTGTGAAATAAATCATTAAAATCCAAAAATATTACAAATAGCTCTAAAAAATTTACCTTTATAATGAGTAGAATTCGAACTTATTAAATTAAAAATAGCAGCAAAATAATACTAACTCGTTATTCACCATAGCAGCAAATGAATGCGATCTGAAAAAGGAAGAAACCTTGCAAGACGTAAACTTGGTAATAACTGTCAAACACTGAGGAATACACCTAAGCATAAATTTTTGTACTCGGCGAAAAGTGTTTTGATTAACCAAAACACGTACTGACGTATGTTAAAAGTTTGCTGAGTTGCTAATAAATTACCTCACTTAAAGGATAATCAGTTTTTGAAAAAAATTTATTGAAATAAAGAAAACTCCAAGAATTGACCAGAAATTTAAGATAAATTGCATGAATTTTCTTCGTTATTTAAGCGTACCAACGTCACAAAAAAAATTCTAAATAGTAAAATAATTTTCCTATATATATAATTCAATTGCATTAAAGCTGCTGCACGCAAAGCAAGATTAAAATAGAATAAGAAAACAAATAGAATATATTAAACGGAAACTAGCAGCCGACAGTTTTATCCACCTAGAGGCTTGAATATAGCAAGATTATATTTATAATTTCGATCTTTATGATCTCACTAAATGTACTACAAAATGGCTGTTATAAAATAATATCTAATAATTATTTAAGTAATTTCGACAACGCTAGAACTTTGTGAACCGGATAATGTCATTTTTGCAAGCCATCATAAACGATAGTGTAATTTCATCCTCATTTATTCAAACGGAATATTGGATAATATATAATTTAAAGAAAAATATACTGTTAAGGAAAGAAGGTAGAGGTATCTTGAGTGATGCTTCGCATCAAAAGATTTTCAAAGAAACGTTTGAAAGAATTCAAGTATTATAGAATTTTAGAATATATGAAAAAATAAATATGTTGAAAAATAGATTTCCAGAAAAATAATCAATGAAAAACAGATTTCGGAAAGAAACATTAATAAAAAACAATATTAAACAAATTTAGACAAATATTTTGCGTAGAAAAATATAATATGCGTGTTATGAAGAATATTCAAATAAAAGCGGCTTCCACAATGAAATCATATATCTAATTTTCGGGGGGAAATTTCGGATTTTAAAAAATAACTATTATTTACTACTTGAGACGACATTACTTAGCTTTGTTAAAAACGTATCACGACATGCATCACGACATGAGACACACGCATTGAGATTAGCAATATGAAAGCTAAATGATGAACGCTTGAAAACTATGTTTAAGCTATTAAATATATTGAAGTCAGGACTTATTTTATAATCTTTGCATTTCATAATAGTGCATTTGTAAGCTGAGCTGCAGTGGAAAAATCAAACACACGTTCACTGCAGTGGTCAAAAGTAATACTTTTTTATTAAGAAATTGAAGAGTAACAGTAAAAATAGTTATTTTTTTCAAATTTCACTCTGGGTATGTAAAAAAAGTAATAATATGCTACTGTACAAAATTTTTCTCTATCCCAGTTGTTACTCATAGATGGCAATTTTAAAAGGAAAAAAGCATCTCATGCATTCACTATTGAAGCGATCAAACTTCTAGAACGGTGTGAATTATGGAATAAGAAACTTGAAGTCCACGTTGATTACAGTTTAAACTCTTTACAAATGCTGTAAAGAAAATTTAAAAATGAAACATTATCTGCTTAAAGTTGACTAGAGGCTATCATCCAAGTATAGTTTCATTTCCTTTCTGTACAGCCGTTTACATTTCAATATCGAATAAAAAAAAATCGTGGAAAAAATATACTAAAGATATTATTTATAAAGATGAGTGTATAGATGTGCATTAAATTCTGCATATTTTAATCTATGCTAATTTTAAATATTTTAAGGATAAAAATTTTTAAAATAAATATTGTTTACCGTTTAAAAGACTTAATACTTAACCAAAAATTTAAAAGCAATGACTATTTCACATGAATTCCACCGAATATTTTCGACGTCGACGTCAAATAACCAAGTTTAGAAGGCATGTGCCAGTACAGTGCAATTAAACGTATATGAAAAGCATGTGTGGCCTTGGAAATCATTGCAATCGTTAGCGTAATGCAGAAATGGAATGATTTATACGATGACCAAAAGGGCATGATCATTGGCTTTTGTACCAAGGGTGAAAGCATTTACGAAACGGCTAAAGTATGTGAATTGTTCACGTGCCTCCGTGGTAAAAGAATAGTGTGCATGGTCCGTGGTGCTAAAGGCATACTATGCATACTGTTCAATATCAGCGCCGTGGAAAATGTGGTGCACCGCAGATCATAGATGACACAGGTGAACAACGGCTGTGAAGATGCGTTAAGTTGAATGAATAGACGTGCTATCGTTGAGAAAGTGACTGCCCAGATGAACCAAGGGGCTACCAACAGTGTGCCCCAAGCTATTGTTCAACGAAAGTTGGTGCGTCTAGGCCTCCGAACTGATGCCTGGTTCATGTACCTATGCTGACTGCTGTTCATTTGCAACGAAGGCTGGAATTTGCACTCGAGTAACGCAACTGGAAGTTTATTGAAAAGCGATAGTGTTTTGCGATGAATCACGTTTTATGTTCTACTAAACAGATATTTTTGAAATCGTCGTAAAACTCTGAAAGTAAATATTACCGGTTTGTTTGGTTTGTTTGTCGCTCAACGGTCATTTTTTTGCACGCAAGGGCTAATTAGACCGGGACTTACGGCTTAAAGTGGATTCCGAACCACTACAAACATCCATGCCCAAGGTGGGATTCAAACCCACGAACTGTTGAACCGAAGGCAAGAGCGCTAACCATTCGGCTGCCAGCTCGGCGTAAATATTACCGGAGTCATCCAGGCTATGATCGGAGGATTATTTTTCCTGGCATTTTCCAAAATCATTCTTCATTGTGGAAGGCACGATGGATCAATACAAATACGCATCTGTCCTTTCGGACCATATATCAAACCCCATACGCACATTGTTCTTCCTTAGGATGACTAGCAGGACAATGCGAGGTAACATACAGCTGGCATGTACGTGCGTGGTTTGAAGAACACTAGGAGGAGATTGTTATCCCCTGGCCAGCAAACTCACTTAAGTTAAACATAATCAAGAGTCTGTGGGACCATCTCGATCGGGTAGTTCGTGGCATAGCTCAAACCTTCAAGTACCAAATTGATTCTCTTCCAGCATGTCTCTTAGCAGTCCACTCTGAGAGAGACGATTATTTGGCTTTTTACAGATGGTCACATTAATGTGACTGAAGAAATCAACTTGACACGAAGTGTTTTGAAAAAATCACTTCCAGATCGTTGCCTGCCTCAAGATCGACAAGGCATTAAGAGAATCTTTACTTTTTCTTGGAAAAAGTTGCAGCCTGATAACGCTGTCGAATGCGATTTTGTGGAATTTGAAACAGTAGCTGTGAAACCTATTATCAACGAGGTTGTTTTTGGCCACTGTAATGGGATTGCTGATTGAAGAGTGATATAGTAGACTCCTGGTAGAGCACAGCTGAAAGACGGCTACCGAAGAGCTCGTGAAGTTGTATTGTTTTACAGCAACAAGTTTAGGAGGAGAGTTTGTCAGAAGGAGTAAATGAAAAACTCTTCTGGTAAAAAAACTTTCGTCTTACATAGAGAAGCATTTCTCTAAGAAAGTTGCTATGCATACTAAATTTAATGATAATGCTGTTGCATTTCTGCCAAATTATGAAGCATTGGCAAAAATATGTCTATGGGTATCTTTCTAGTAAAAAATAATTAGGCATGTATAAATTATTTTCTATTTTTTATTTTCGGTAAATAGAATTCGCATTTCAGGAGGTTCCGGTGGAAGAAAAATGAAAATAATTCACTCTCCTTAGCAACATGCAATTAATTTTCTTTGAATAAACGTAATGCATAACATTTTGTAAGCAATTTTTTCAACATGCAATGCATTATCATACACTCACTTCCAAAAGTTAAGCACGAAGATGTAAAATGCAGAAAATCAACAAATACTGCTTTGCTTGACACAAAATTCGGCAGGAAAGTAGCATATATATTTATGCAAAAAATAAAATCAATAATTATATGCAGAAATGAAAACAATATTAAATTTTGTAAGTTATCAGATAATGACATACTGGAGATTTAAACAAATTATGTATAAAGTGAAAAACAGCATAAAATGAAAAAAGAACAATAGGGTATGTGATTTCCCCACACCTGTATGCAAAGTTTATACCTTGTGACCATGCTTTCAATTTGGTGATCACCCTCCACTCTCCCGATAGTCATCGACGATGTGGACGTGCGTTATCGCCCATTTAAACAAAAGTAGGGCCAACAGCTGCAGCGTACAATTTCATTATAAGTTCTAGGACTTCATCTCGATACCGGACAGTCGTCACAGAACTCCATTTAAAGATGTGCAGGTCGGTGTGGTATCCTAATGAAATCCCTGCTCCCCCCTCCAAATGCGTGATGTTTTGGGGCTGATTGCGAGTTCCTTGTTCACATATTTTTATAAGCTTGTCATCGGGCTCCAGAGCAAACCTTGACTTATCAATAAACATGTCATTGCCTCAGTCAGACACAGTCCAATTGACTTGTTCCCGGCACCTATATCGATCTTCCGCGGGGTTTGTAACCCTTGGACGACCGGCTACGGGCCTTGGAACAATTGTCTTTGTGGTTTGGAATTATTTCCATAAACGTGAAATTACAGAATGATGAACGCCGAAGAAAGGAGCAACATCTGAAATCGACAGTCCTGCTTCAATGCGCCCCACAGCACGCTAGTGCCTAGAATCTTCCATTCGTCTTCTGGAAGTCATAGAAACACGTGTCTTGAAAACAAATTGTACGAAAGTTTAAAACACCTTCTCTATCAACACTTACAATCAACTTCTGTAATCCTTCATAAAGCTGGTATTTCATAAGTTTGCCCTTTTTGCATATTTGACTGAAGCGCGATTGGCTTTTAACTAGCATATTTGCATACTTCCATCTACCTCAGCAGCGATTTGTATCCTTTTCAATTCTGATTGACTTCCGGAAATTAGAATTTTCCTCTCCGTGCTTTACTTTTGGAAGTGAGTATATTTTACATTAATTTATCAGATTAACTGCTTTATCAGATCAACCTTGCTCATTGTAAAATGTACAATTCATTTATTTTAAGTGTTAAGTGTGCGCGAATATGGGGCACTCTGTCCTGCATTTTTCAATATGCACACAAACACTTTAAAGAAAATATTAAAGTAAACAATAAAGAAAATATCAAATTTGATACAAGTTATGAAAATAATTGAGATAAAAATTTATTCGTAAATTTAATATTTGAAATAATTTAGACACTTGTGAATTTACACTAAATCTTTAATATTACTATTAGTAAAAATTCAATTTTTATTTCAATCATGTGAAAAAATAATTAGTATATGATATTAAATTTCATAATATAAGTGAAATTTATAATAACTTACATACTTTGTAAATTACATATAAGAAACTAATAATCCTTTACTTAAGATAGCATTGCTCACTACTATTTCTTGTGAAAATTTTGATAAATAAAATTGCACAGTATATTAACTAAAGACACTTGCTAGAATATCAAACGCTGCATTCCAAACTTCGTTTTACCTTTTAAGTTTACAGACAATTTAACCATTTAAAATTGCTAAATTTCAAATAGTTAAAAATACAATAGTTTGAATGAAATGAAAGTATATTAATACTATAGTTTAATAGTTTGAATGAAATAAAAAATGTTTCAATGAAAGTTTGACTAGAATTATAATAAAAAAATTTTTTTTCCATTGAAAATATTGTTTCTAATGCTTGAATGTTTTGAAGCACACACACAAATAAATTGTAAATACATTAATTTGAGTAATTTGTGATGTAAATGTTTTATGATGAATTTAAAATAACTCCTTACATAAATTTTTTTAACATTTTGGTGACTAAACAAATGACGCCACTTTTATATTTTGTAGAATTAATAAGTTCACCATTAGATAAGCATCTGTGTTAAAATCTTGCTAAATAATAAGGTATTCAAAGACTATTTTCATTATGGAACACCTTGATTTATTAAGATGTCTAATTTTTTTTAAAATCCAGTTTTAGTTTTACTCAATACAATTTTATTATCAACCAAAGAACAATAATTTAGTTTCTAAAATTACAATAAATTCATGGTTTTTAAGTTAATTTGATAAAATCATTAATCAAAAATAATTTTTAACTGAAAATTAATTAAAAAAAATAATTATTCCAAAGTTCATAAAATTTATTACTTTATCAAATTATAACACTACATACAAAACTGAATGATTGCTGAAATGTTAAATACTTTTTCTCTTTAAGAATTTCTAATCTTATCACAACATTAATTCTAAATGAAATTTAAAAAATAATTCATTTTACATCTATAAACTGAGTCAGTGTGGTACAAAATGAAATTACAGATATATTGATGGGTTGATGCAGGATCATTGGATTATTTAAATTTCAAATATTAGAAATTTTTAAAATGAAAATATGCATCTGAATGTAAACTAGCTTGAAAACAGCACATAATTAAGAAATTACAGAATATTTGGTAACTGAAATTAAAATCAAATAAATCCATTCATTTATAGCCAAGAGTGAAAAATTTTAAGTTAAATTTATAAATGACATTTAAACATTTCTGTGATATTTATAAAAATAGAGGAAAACAAATATCCAATAGCATAATGCTACAATTATTATTATTCCATCAATAAAAAATCGTCCTTCCTATTTATTTATTAAAATTCTTTGAAAAATCTAGCTTGTGGACAAATATAAGTGTTTGTCAAATTATTCAGAAGCATGCAAATCAAAAATAAATAAATAAATGCATACCATTTTGAAATGAACAGTCAAATGAAGATTAAAAAATTTCAAAGTACAAGTTTCAAGTACAATTTTATTTCTTTTATTTATTATTCCACAATATACAAGTAACCATATAGCCCTTAGCAAAACAAACACTTAAATGTAACTCCATGAGTTATGACATATATAGAAAAGATAAATATTCAAATAAAAAATGAATACACAATAAACACATAGGTCAAATGGGATGAAAAATATGAAGTGCTAATGGGGATACAAGAAGCAAATGGTTAGCGAGATTTACTTCTGCTAACACTGCGATCACTATCATCCGCATATCTTCTATTATTCTCTTTACTCAGGCTTCGACTGCTACTTTTACGAGGACTGCGACTCACACTTCGATCTCTTTCAAAACCACCATCTGCATGCTTGTCATTCTAATGGGTTAAGAAAGAGTTAACAATTTCATATAAAAATATATTCTTACATAATAAGATAATTGAAAAATACATTACTTTTAAAATTCTATTTTTCATTAGCACATAAAGATTTAAAAATATAAGACATTACATTAATATTCAAAACAATTTTATAAAATTCTTTTGGGAACATGAATTATAAAAGAATCACACACTAGCATGTAAAAATTCATTAAAGTTGAAAAATTTAAGTGAAATCTTTATATTCAGTTCTTTGTGCAATTCAGAACCAATAGCATAAGAATTTTTTATATTGTCCTTAATTCATCATGACATGCTTGAATTTCCTTTTATGATTACTAACAAAATACAACAAATGATTTTAAAAAGGAATTTTCTTAATTTTAAATTCCAAGTCATACAAAGTAAAAATTCTTACTTTTAAAGGTTGCAACTGACAGATTAATCATATCCTCTGAAGTATTAATGATAATTTTTAGAAAAAATGGTTTGAAAGGAAAATAATCTTTTACTGAGTAAAATACAAATTGTGTGCAACACATTATTCAACAAAATTAAAAAAAATATATTAAAAGATTAGTTTATTCTACATAGACAGTCCTGTATTTTACAGCTACTTACTAACTTATAATTGAAACAATGATTTAAAACAAAAAGCAACAGTAGTAAACTTTATCCACTTAACCACAAGGCAAATATACAGATTCTTAAATGCCTTCTCAGGAAAATATTAATATAGAATAATTTACAAACTTTTTTCTTAAATTATTATTCACGATGTTAGTGATACAATGAAGAATAAGATGACAAAATGGTCTCTGAAATATGTATAATATGTATATAAAAAAATGTAACAGTAAATATGAATGTAAATCATTATACATAATTATATATATTTTCCAATGCCAGAATACTAGGAATTTCCCCTTGCATGTAAAATATAACATATAGCCAAGCCAAATGACAAATTAAAAACCAATACATTGTGTAGATCTCAATAATTTCATTTATTTATTATTAAATTCATTTATGTAAAGATATACCAAATTTTATTCCATTATTCACTATATTCAATTTTCTTAAGTTTTGTACTTGGATGTTTTATACAATATAAGAAAATAAGCTAGATATAATTTTACTTTTTGCAGTAATTTTTAGCAAGGTTTTCTATTAAATGCTGAGTTTTTAAATCAGATTAAATTTAGTGATATTATTTAACTATATGCATCAAAAATTAGAGTTGATATTTTCCATATTAAAGAATTATTTTTCCATTTAACATTTTAAAGATTACACTCTTTAAGCTAAAGTATTAACAATTTTAATTTTCATGTTTAAGGATATTCACATTGATTTTCAGATTTCTGAATCTAATTACAAAATATACGACTGTGCCCTCCTGATGGTGTTCCTGCCTTGACAGGGCGGTGAGGCTTGCTTGCACCAATGACCTGGAGGGCTATGCTGGTGGTAGCTTGCTACTGGTAGGGTCACTCAAACTGGACAAGCCGAAGGATAGGTGCCAGACGGAAAGGAACACCACCACGAGCCAAGTCAGACTTCTACCTTCACGGTGCTCAGATCCTTCGGATCAACAGAAGCTGCATCTCATCTCAACATCATGACCTCGTTGACTCAGAATCTTGATGCTACATCGCCTGTCGCGCAGAATAATCAGGGGCGCACTTGTGGTTTAGGCAGAGGGCCACAGGTAGAAAATAAACTACGGTCTCCACACTCTTCGCAATCACTAAAAATTCTACAGTGCAACATTAATGGCCTGACTACCCTAGCAACTAAGATTAAACTCGATCAACTCCTTGAGATTGCTTTGAACAAGGGTGTCCAAGTTATTGCAGTTCAAGAAACAAAGTTAAAGGACAGTGCCACACTCAAGGTAAAGGGCTTCAATATCTACAGAGTTAACCGTACGTCTAAGAGTGGAGGAGGTTTAGCATTTTTCATCAGAGTCATTAACTATCAAAGCATAGACTTTCCTACAGATCATAACCCTGACCTGGAAATCCAAGGTATCAGAATTCAGTGGAGAGGTAAACCACTAAATATCAATGTTTATCATCCACCACAAACTACAAACAGCTTCCACCAGTCCTTTCCAATTTCTTGGACAAAAACATCATCATTTTGGCAGATCTAAATGCCAAACATCTCTTTTGGGACTGTTCTTCCATCAATGCCAGAGAAGAATTCCTTCAGTTGATAGACGATACAGAAGATATGATTCTTAACGACGGCTCTTACACTTTCAACTCTTACAGCTATGGCACCTCTGAGGCCCTGGACATAGCATTCACTAGTTAAAGATATTTTCTCGCACTGTACGAGGAGTGTCTTGGATACCTTGACAGTGACCATTATCCAATTCTTGTCAAATTTAGGAAAAAACAGAAAGTGCAAGTGACAAGGGAAAACTTTTGAAACTTCAAAAAGGCGAACTGGGACTCTTACAGAGATTCAATTGATACCAAATTGACTTTAACTCTGTTTACTAATGATCTCCAAGAAAATTGGACCAAATTCAAGTAGAGTATTCTCGACAATGCTAAGGCTTTCATTCCTAGAAGTAATATCAGACGCTACGTGCCATTCTTCACCCATCATGCCTCAAGCCTAAAACCACTTTTTCAGAAGAGAAAACTATTGCTTGAGTCCTCAATTAACAGCAACAACAGCCCTAGGACCGAACTCAATAAAATTAATGCGGAAATAAAGATATACTCTCAACTGAAAAGATCAAGGTAGAGAGAAATGTGCAAGAGTTTGGATTGTAGATCTTTTAACTCCAAATTATGGTGAATTGTCAAGAGCTTCAATACGAGCAAGAGCAGTTTGAGGAAAATTACTAAGTTATGGACACAAATGGCCATGTGTTTCTTGATGACAAGGCTGCGGTAAATGGTCTTGCAGCCTACTATCAACAAACCAGCAAGTTGAATTTCACGAAAGATTTCACGAAACAAGTACCTTTTCGGTACTTGTTTCGTGAAATCTTTCGTGAAAAAGCTAGAAATATCATTCATGGATGTCGAAGCTCTGATGTTGGAGATCAGGAACTTAGAGGAAATCTTAGAGCATCAGTGACTTGAATATGTAAATTGGGGAACTCAGATGAAGACAGGAATGAATTTGTATGCTCATAATATGGTAATATGTTATGTGGCCGTGCATTATATAGCTTTCTTAAAGAGGGACAAATAATCATCGATCTCAAACGGTGTTGTGATACTGATAGCATTTTAAAATAATAATGTAGAGAGTTGCTTACTTCTCAGATCAAGAGGTAACTGGTTGCAATTTACATAAAGGCTCTGGACAGGAGAAATCCAGAATGCTCCAGAACAGATTCCTAAAGCTGAGTGATGAACAGGGTCTAATTTGCGCAAAACAGATGATCTGGCTGATCAATAAACTACGCTACCATAGTCAATTCGAGATAGAATAACTGACTGATACACTTGAAGTAATGCTTTACGATCTACACCCCAAGAGGTGTTAGGGAGAACTTTAAGAATATTTATTGATTTTTCGCATCTTTTGCACAAATCTAAGATATGTGGTAGGAAGAATTAACTTTTTATCAAATATAAGCCCAAGAAATGATATCTGATTAACTACGGGAATAGTTGTTTCCTGATATCTTAATTTCTGGATCAGGATGAGGCCCAGTTTTTCTGCAAAAATGGATACAATTGCTTTTACAAGGGGACAAAGTATGCCCATTTTCATTACACCAAACAACTAGATTATTGACAGCAGTTTGTAATAGCTGTTCAATCTGTTGCATATGGGAACCTCGGCAGGAAATTTGGAGATCGTCAACATATAATGTTCCATGGGCAGATGGTTGCAATACATGAAGAATATTGCTGATGCAAATATTAAAAACAGTAACACTTAAGAAACTTCCCTGAGTAACCCCCTCACATTTGATAAATGGATTAGATAAAACAGATTCTATACGGACATTAAAAATGTGAGAACTTAAAAAACTCATAATAAAAATGGGTAAATTTCCTCTGAAATTAAAATTATACAAAGTTCGAAGAATTCCATAACGCCATGTCTTATCATAAACTTTTTCTATGTAAAAAATTATAGACACCAATTGATGTCTCTGTACATAGGTATTCCTAATTTGTGTTTCTAGGTATGCAATATTGTCCAGAGTAGATTGACTTTTCCGGAATCCACTTTGATAAAGTGACACGTACTGATTGTCTTCAAGTACATAAACAAGACGGGTTGGTTGGTTTGGTTTGTTTGTCATTCAACGGTCATTTTTTGCACACGAGGGCTAATTAGACCGGGACCTACGGTTTAAAGTGGATTCCGAACCACTACAAACATCCGTGCCTAAGGTGGGATTCGAACCCACGAACTGTTGAACCGAAGGCAAGAGCGCTAACCATTCAGCTGCCAACTTGGCATAAACAAGACGGGCATTGACCATACACTCCTAAGTTTTAGCAAGGCAACTTGTGAGAGCAATTGGACGATAATTTTGAGGATTAGTTGGATCTTTCCCAGGTTTAAGAATTGGAATAATAATTACTTTGCTCCAGAGACTGGGATAGACATGTTCATTCCATATTCTATTGAATAGAAAAGGAATGTTTATTAAAGATTCATGATTAAGATGACAAAGCATCTCATATGAGATACCATCTGGTCTCCCGGACTAGTATTTTTAGTTTGGGACAGGGCTCTCTGCAGTTCCAGCAAAGAGAAATTGCAATTATATGGATGTATGGCTTTTTCATGAATTTTTATAGGTTTCTTTTCAGCTTGCTCTTTGGTTCTGAGAAATTTAGGATCATAAGAGGCTGGACTAGATACCCTTGCAAAAGTTTCACCTATAAGATTGGCAATATCATATTGAGAAGAAATTGTGTCAGCTCCTGTGCGTAGTATTGGGATAGAGAAATACCGATATAAACCACTGGAAGCTTTAACTTTCTTCCATAACTTTTTGCTGGTAATTGATGATGTGATGGAGGAAGCTTTAGCTTTTTTGATAGCCATGAGGTTTTCCATGGTAGGGCACCTGCGAAAAACAGTCCACAACTTTTTTGTTCTTGTATGACACGTGGCACTCATGGTTTATGATATTTGTGTGGAATTGGGGAGCGCTTGGGAATTGTGTTTTTGGCAGCATCTAGAAGTGTATCAGTTACTTTTTGCACAGCATCATTGATTAGAGACCAGTCTGCATGATGATAAGAATAAGAGGAGTGGAAGATTTGCGGTCTGCTTATACCAGTTTGATTTATAATTAAAGGAAAATGATCACTGATATATAAATCCTTATCAACATTAAGATTTAATGAAGGTAGAATTGATGGAGAGCAAATAGCTAAATCAAATGAATGAAAAGTTCTTGATGGTTGATGGAAATAGGTAATTTCTGTGGAATTTAGAAGGCAGATATTGATATTAGAAATGAACTGTTCAATTATGTGGCCACGAGGATTCATATTATCACTACCCCATAAGGTGTTATGACCATTGAAGTCACCAAGTAAAATAAAGGGTGTAGGTAGTTGATCCAGCAAACAGTTTAAATTGCTTTCATGGATGATTGCATGGGGAGGTAAATAAATGCTACAAATAGTAATGAGAGATGTTGAGTGTATGCATACTGCAACAGCCTGTAATGAAGTGTTAAGGAATTGTATAGTGCTAGGACTATTACAAGACACAAGAATGCTTACACCTCCAGAAACTGAATCATGATTAAAATCTTTCCTCAAACAATTATATCCACGCAATTTTAAACTGTACTGAGGTTTCAAGAATGTTTCTTGGATGGCAAAACAAATATGATTATGCAGGTTTATAATTGTTTTATATCTTCTATATGAGTGCGAAAACCTCGATAATTTCAAGAAACGAAGGTTCTCATTAAGCTAAACTGAATGTTCCAGCATTGGAGCACGCCATCTGGAATTCAGATGAATCTCCACTTAGGAGTGTTTCATGATCTGATGGGTCTACGTTCTTTATACCTGTCTTAGATACAGTTGAGCTTTTTTTACTCTTTAAATACGATTTATGGAGCCTTTCTTTTGCATTCTTTAATTTTAGGGATCTTTGAGACTTAGATTTTACAAAAGACAGTGGAGAAATTCCTTTCAGAAAAGGTGATATTAGAAATTTAGAATTTTATTATAAATATTTGATGATAAGTTTGGAAAATTTAAGAAATCTGTTTGGGTACAACAAGATTTCATGACTTTTTTAATTGAATGTGAATAGCTAATACCTTGATTAGGGGTATGGGATGACACTGTATGGCTGGCTTCAGGGTAAGATAAGTTTTGTTTTATTTTCACAGTAATAATTTCCAATATCCAAGGTTGGGCATGACCTGGAGTACGAGGGATGTTCACCACTGCAGTTGACACACTTTTCTTGTAATTGACACCGACTACTATCATGTCCAACAGATGCACATCGATCACAATTCAAATGTCCCCCCTATAAGTAGTTTTTGCATGGCCGAATCGCTGACATTTAAAGCAACATAATGGATTTGGAATGTAGGTGTGAACACTACAATTTAGGTAGCCAGCTTTAATAGATTGAGGTAGTATAGGAGTAGCAAATGTGAGTATAAGGTATTAAGTTCTTATAATTTTGCCCTCTCTCCTGATTATAATGCACTGCACATGTTGTACTTTTTAGTCAACAAGATTATCCAAAATTTCCTCCTCTAAAACATTAAATAGATCATCGGCTGAAATTACTCCCCGAGTAGAATTTAACATAGTATGAGGAGATACTATAACATCTATATTACCAACGCATTTTAGTTTTAGGGTGGCTTTGGCCTGTTCAATTGATAAAACTTCAAGAGATCACCAGATTTCATCTTGCGAACATTTTTGACATTTCTAACTGTACCAATAAGACTCTTATTAATTAAGAAAGGGGAAACATTATCAAAATTATCCTCAGTTCTTTTAATAACAAAACATTTCTGATCCTGTATCATTTGTTGCTCCATAGAATGTAACGAATTAGAAGTGCATTCCATAGAAATAGATTAATTACTTTAAGGCCCCTGACTGCACCACCCACCACCGAACCCAACAAGGGGATGCAGTATAATTGCATCAGTGCTAGTCAGACCTCATACGCTTTCAATATATCTCTGATATGGCCTCTACCTTTATCGAGCCATACAGCAGATATACGATTGCTTGATACATGGAAGCCGATTGTCATGCTGAGGACCATAACTCCCTCCCCCGTTTACCTGAAGCAGAGGCCAAAGTAATGTGTTGGTCTTTAAGAGTCTCAATCACCAAGACCCTCCTTTCCAGGGACACGGGTATCCATGCACGGCAAACACGCGGGTGATTCAGTCCCCAAGAGAAGCTAATAGCAACAGAGCAGCAACAGCTACTCAAGGGGAGCCCTCAGCCTCTTACAAGGCAACCACACAATGAGGGAGAAAAGGAAGAAAAAGCAGAAGTGGAGAGAAGAAAAGAAAGAGGACAGTTCACTAGGGTACCTCAGGATTGTGACACCTGTGTTTACCTAAAGAAGGTAACAGGAGCATTACAATAGAGAAATGCTTTTAATTATCTAAAATCACTTACATATTGTAACATATCCAAATTTACATTATTTTAATTCATTAGCATGTTTAAGCAGTTAAAACTTTTAAATTAAAATATTTTTGGATGGAATGGATTCCATTTCTTTGTTTAATATTCTTGTCCTGGACATTTTGCTTATTACTTTTTCTTTGTCGCACACACATCTTAATTTTTTTTTATTGCATCGTAACTCTCACTGACAATATGTTCATCAGATGAAGATTCTATGCATTTAAAGTTTCTTTTCTTAAGTATCAATGTTGTCTTTAGGAGAATAATTTGTAACCTTCTATTCAAAGATTGCCTCTCATTCATATTCATAGGTTTTATTTCTGTACAAATTCATAAGTAATTAAATATTTTCAATTGTGATAAATGATTATATTTATGTCTAATTAATCATATTATGTGATAGAAAGATGAAATCAACCATAATGTAAGTTAATTCAGCAAACAGATATCAACAGAATTAAGAAGCATGGTTTTTATCATAGTTACGATGCAAATTTATAGAAAATAATTTTAAAAAATACGAAAAAATAATCAATACAAATATGAAATGGAACAATTTTAAAACTTAATAATTGTTTGTATGCATATTTATACTAAATATCTGAAAATGGAGAAACATTATTTGAGGATAAATAAAATGAATTATACTTTTCCAAAATTGAAAATTTCAAATTTAGATACTGTGTAAAACTTGTTTGCAGATAATCAGGAATTTATTGCATATAAATAACCCCAAAACTTGATTTTCTAATAAATGAAAAATTCTAAATAAATTTAATATGAGTAGACATTTTTTTGAAGGAAATTTAATTGCTTACATAATCATCATAATTATCAGGACTTTTCTGAGGAGACTTTCCTTTTCTTGCAAAACTAGGAGAACGGCTGGGACTTTTGCTTGGTGTGCGACTTCTAGAAGCTGATTTACTTGGATCATGTTTTGATCTTTTAGATTTTTCACTTTTTTTGCGACCTTTCTCAATAGATCTATAACAAAGATTTTTAAAACAGATTTTATTAACTCACAAATAAGTATATAAAATTATGTAAAAAATAGCAACAAACTTAGAAAAACTTTATCCATGTTATAACAAATACAAAATGTAAACAGCAAAATTTGCTAAAATGAAATTGATGATAAAATAAAATTTGGTATCATTTAACATAAAAAAATAACTTCATTTCACAAAATATTTTTTATCAAATATTTGTTTTTTGAAAAAAAGTTAATATATCTTTTGCCGTTGTTGCTTTGTAGATTGTGAAAGAAAAAATTATTTTTCTTTTTCTAAATCCAACAATTTCTAGATTTTGTAATGGCTAAAAGGACAAGCATATCTAATATTTGTATATTTTTTACATTTTACAAAAAATAATTGAATTTTATGGACAAAGCACTGCCAGATCATCTTTATTATTAATAAATTTTCTTTAAAAAAATAAATAAACAAGTTTTCTGCAGCAATCAGTTCATTCAATGTAAAAAAATAAAAAAATACTTTTCTACTAGGAAACAAATAATTTAAAATAAGTTTCTGAAATTGAATAATTTGATATCTTTGTTGTAAAAATAGCAGGATATTAAATTTTGAATTCACATTACTAAAAGGAATTACACAGAAAATGAATATCAAATTATGCAGAGCCAATAATTTAAGTTTTAAATATTACCTTGATCTTGAGCGAGAAACAGATGGGCTTGGTGATCTTTGTTTAACCCTTTTATCTCTACTCAAACTCCTGCTTTTCTGACGATAATCAGATGGACTCCTTCTACGACGATCACGACTTCTAGAGCGACTAAGTGAGATACTTCTTCTACAGAAAGTGAAAAAAAATAGATCAATAAAAAACATGCTTAGAGTTTACACACTATAAAATCGAACTTAAAGTTTAAAAGTATATATTTCTTTTTAAAATATTAAATATATATTAAAGAATAAAATCATTATTATGGTTCAATTGGTTTGGTTTCTTTTGTTGCTCAACAGTTATCTTCCGCACACAAGGGCTAATTAGATCAGGACATACAGTTTAAAATGGATTCCAAACCACTACGATCATTCAGATCCAAAGTGGGAGTCAAACTCACGAAGTGTTAAACTGAAGACAAGAGCCCAAACCACTCAGACTATCACAATTCAAATAAATAAAATTAAAAGCAAAGCTGTTGTTTCCTCTTAAGAAATTAACTACTACACAAAACAAAATTCATGTAGAAATTAGTAAATAATTTTTAATAATCTATTAAAATATTTTAATGGCACTGCAATAATATTTTATTAATTTTACATTTACAAATTATACCAGGAAATAGGGTATAAAAAGCTATAAATAAAAACTTAAGAATGAAATTTAATATTTCATTTAACGTCAATCAAATGAAATCGCATTTATAAATGCCCTTATTCATCACCAATTTGATTGGTTGGATTTTATGGTGCAAAGTCCAGAATAAGACAAGCTACACCAAAAGGTAGAAAATGCCTACTTGCATAAAACCCAAGCAACATTTAAAATCTATTTCAAAAATTTAATTATTTTGTATTACTAAAAATCACAAGATAACAGAAATAAGTATAGTTTATAAATATTTTAAATATACACAATTTAAAATTAAATAAATAACATAAAACCAATGATTTTAAAGGAGCAAAATGATTGCCATGGAGGAGTGCTCCCAACAAATCAACCAATATTAAAAGGTTACTTTAAAAAATAATAAAACAATGTTGTAAGAAAGCTTTACATGAAATTTAAGTATGATAAATAGTATATGGTCCATCACATGTGTTTATTTGTGTGCTTGATACACAAAGGTGAGTTAATCTGACGTCAGCTCTTCGTAATGGTAAAACTGACAATGAGATGTGGTATGGGAAAATAGTACACAATTTATTGATGACTTTTATGCTCCAAAACTCATGGAATAGGGAATAAACAAGCTTTTTAACACCCCTTCTAACATTTAGAGGATTAGTTGGCTAAACTGAAGTTGACACAGCTTTCATAGCCATTTTATTTTCCTCAAGACCTATGTGACTTGGGGATCCAACAGAAATGTATTACATATGCCTTGTCACAGCAAGGGATGCTTGAAAAATTTTGGACACATCAGGATGACACAATGGATATTTAAATCATCCAGCACTTCAAATACACTCTTCAGAATTAAGAAATGCTTCTGTTTTGCAAAACACTTTTCATACAAAAATTAAATTTATTTGAAATTATGATGAAATTGCTTTTAATTTTGCTTAAAATAAAATTTCTGAAATATCTGTCACTTTGAATTTTTCTGCTATCTGGTTACAAAAAATGAGAATAACATTATTAACAAAAAAAAAAAAAAAAAAAAAAAAAACAAGATACAATAAAAATTTCTACCAAAATTATCTAAATAAGAAAGATGACTCACAGTATGAATAAAATTTTTATCATACTTAAAAAATATAGATTCGAATTTATTGAAGTTATATTATGGTAGCAGTTTGTAAGTGTTGTTACTTAGGACACTTAGACAAACCAAGCTCGCTCTGCTTGACTATATGAATTTAAATCAGTAGGATGCATCTTTCGTTTAACCAGAGCATCACGAAGGTGAAAGTACAATTTTGCTGTAACCTCCTCCAATAGATGGCAATTAATTTTGACATTGATCTGGAGGGGGAGGAAAATTTCTCCAGATTCTTACATCTGTGGTAACTGCTTAACGTTCGACCACAGAACTTTCAATTCCACAGATTTAACGAGCATGTGTATTGCATAGCAGTTTGTAAATATTACAACTTAAATAAGACTTAAGGCAATACAAATATTTTAACTATTTATTAAAATGAATGCTATTGTAAGAAGCATTATAACAAGGAGACATTCATAATTTACCTATGATGACGAGACCTAGACCTAGATCTTGATCGGGAAAGATTTCTTGAAGATCGTGGATAGTAAGATTCAGGACAATCTCGTGCCCAGTGTCCAGTTCGTCTACATCTATAACATTCTTCACTACTCTATATAGATAAAAGTATAAAATTGTAATAAATCAAAAATTAAAAGAAATTACTAAAATTTAATAAAAATAAATATTTTCTTCAATCTAAACCTTTTTTAATTCTATAAATTAAAAAATGCATTTTAATGAATTATATTTTTTAGAGAAAGAAATTTTACAGGGAAAAAATTTAATTGCTATTTTAATACTCAAAATTGATCATATACATTGTTAGTTTCATGTTCTATATCAGGTTTTTAGTGGTATTAAAAATAATGCTATTCCCATGAAGATGGCTCAATTAAAATTTAAAAGAGAAATTGTTGAAATAAGTGCAAAAAGAGAAACTACCTATTCATCCATTATGTGATAGTTGTTTCAATTATACTACACATCTTCCATAATCTTTTAATTTTATAGTTTTGACAACAAAACCTTGCTTTTAAGATTGTTGTGTTCTTTTTTCAAGCACATTAACAATCCAGAATATAAGGAATTCAGAGCCAATGTCAGCAATGAAGAGGTTTTCATTTTTCACATTACTGATATAAATGAAATCTGAAATTTTATTTAAAGCTTTTGATTCACAACAATTCTTCTCAAGGACTATAAAAATTATGACTAATATATTTGGTATGCTTTATTACTTGGACATGTTCCTCCTCCTACACTTTCTTTAATGTAGAAATGGTATCTCAAGAGGAATCTAAGGATTTTTCCAGCTATGATATTTATATTGAAACTTAAGCTTAAATATCAGTATATCACCAGACAGTTAAGAATTTAAAAACTATGGAATCAACAATAAATTTTTGTCCTTTTATAAGTAAATTTAATATTTTCTATTCCCATGTCAATTTAGACTTTAGATTCAAATGATGAATGTATGAATATGCAACTAATATAATGGTAAGCTAAACTTGGTTAATATGGCCCCAAGCATTCTAATGATAATCTTGATTACACCCAAATACTACAACTATAAATGAAAATGGAATATAAGATAGATTTCATCTATATAAGCATATTTGAATGAAGAAAAGAATATGACATTGCAAAGTTGTATAATTTTTTATTTGGTTTTCTGTGACACTTTCCCAATATTTGTTATTTGTTTCAGTATTATGTATATATACACATATATATATATAAAAATTTCATGTCACGATGTATGTTCCCGATAAACTCCGAAACTACCGAACGGATTTTGCTAAAATTTTGTAACCATTTATAATATGGTCCAACTTAAAAGATAGAATAGTTTTTATCTCTTAATTATTGATCTCAATATTTATTATACGACATTAGTGTTTATTTATTGGTTAGTTCTGTAAGTTCCTAATAGATGGCGGTTTTAGCATCTAAGTTGCACAGGTATTCGGCAGATGGCGACGTGTTTATTTTCTAGATTATACCATCTTCCAGAGAAAATTAACGTCCGCGCGCAAGCGCGTGGTTGAATATAGAAATTACATATATTTTCATGATGTATAATCATACTGTAACAATTTTTCGTGAATCATTTTTATAATTATACTTTGTATTGTATTATTGTGCAGTGTTCAATTTGAATATTTTTAATATAGTAAATAGTAAAATAAAATTTTATTTATTACTGTTTTTCTCTACTAATTTTCATACCACCTCGAAAACATGTAAGTATTTCTTGATAGCCTTTTATTTATTTTTATTTTATAATTTGATAATTATTAATTTATTCAGCTGTACATTTTGATCTACTTTATTTATTCAAATGATAAATTCTTTTAATTTTTTTATTTCAGTATAATGCCACGGAAAAAATCTAACCTTAACAATTAGTCACTGATTACAAACTATAATTTGATATAAGATGAATAAAATGTAAATTATGAAAGTATATGTTGATTTGTGCTTAATTTCAAAATTTCGATACTTTACCTATTACTTTTAAATTTTGGCGAAACGTTTTATTTTTAATATCATATGAATGAACCTATTTTAATTTTTTTAGAAAATTTTAATTTGATTGTAGCAAAGAATTAGAAAAAAATTGATTCAATATATTATAATTACTCAGCCACTGCAACGCGTGGCTGGGTCAGCTAGTGTGTGTATATATATATATATATATATATATATATATATATATATATATATATATATATATATAAAGAATCATTTACAGTTTAAATATTGGCTTGTTTAAACTAAGTTAACATGAAAAACAATTGAAACAAAAGTTACAATTTTACAAATTACTAGCCATCAAATATGAATTTTAAGATTATAATTGTGTCAACACGTGAAACAAATTTTTGTTTTGTCTAATAAAAATTTACAAGTTTTAAATTTAATCAAGAGAAAACTTGTGAAACAGAATTCTTTTATTACAGTTTTAAGGCATTTTCCATTAGAAAGAACAGAACTTGTAAATAAGTAATCAAATACAAAATTCTGATGTTTTTAAAGATACTTAAGGTATTAAAAAGAAAATTGAGTAGCAACAGCCCTTAAATAAAGAAAAAATGCATATCCATGGAGTTTACAGCAATAGGAAATTAAACTTTTGTTTATGATCTTTGATAAAAACAGATATTGCTGATTAAAATAAAAAAATTACTGTAGCACAATTCAAAAACAACATCACTAAATAATAACAAAGACAAAAGGAGTCTATATACTTTTTTTAATCAATTAATAACTCAAAATTTAAACATAATCACTTTAATTTAACTTATTATAAAATAATAAATTCATATGATCTTAAAATAAAGTTTCATAGTTTCATTAAATAAATGTTGTTCTAATTCAAATTAAAACTGATAAATTTATATTTTAAAAATGCTTTACATACAATTCCCATTTTTTATAGTTGGGATTTTTCTTCCAGAATTTCTGAATAAAACATTTATGGACAATATTTGAACGTAAAATTAATTTTCTAGTAAATAATGACTATTTAGTTATTAAAACACGAAAAGTATATTTATAGAGGGAAAAATATCTCTAACATGCATAAAACTTTCACATCCAATATTTAAATATTCATAGTATTTGGACAAAAATTTTAGAATTCTCTCATTTACACTTTTTTCTGCTGACATTCAGTCATAGTATTTAATACTAAATAGTTGACCATATCAAGGCAAGTATCACTATTTACTACTTAAAACCACAATTGAAACAAAATCTTTATCATGAAATTGTAAGAAATCTAAGATGAATAATTTAAAACATAAGGTTAGGAAATGAGCATTTTCACATTTAGCCTACCCTCATTTTATTGCTACAATTCAAAAACAGTTTAACCAATTCAGAGAGAAATTTTTGATGGTTTAGACTTCTAAAATTAGTTTAAAACTTAAAAGCTTAATAAATAATTTTGATAGCTTTCAAGCAATCCTCACAATTGAACTTAATTAACAAACGGGCGATGAACATTTTGGAAGTGGCGAAGAATTTAAAAATAGAAAGGTTATTTGATTTAATGAGCTAAAGGCAAAATATGCTAATATGAGAGCATAGATAAGGAAAATTCATGAGATTATTAAATATTTAAAAGTTTAGACAATACTTGAACATAACTTGCTGTCAATTAAAATTTCTAATTACAACTTGTGTTTTAAATTGAAGCATACTATAAAATCAATTTCTTAGAAGAATTTTGGAAAACAAGTGTTATTTTTCCCTACATTTTCAACAAGCCTTATCTGGAGAAAAGTAAAATGAAACTGATTTCAACCAACCAAGCTGTTTTAAATCCAATTATTTCAAAATAATCTGTTCAATTTTAAAATGGTTCATTAAAATAGGACATTATTATTAAAAAAAAAATGAAGCCCAGTGGCATAGGAGTAGCGCTTCACATTATCCCAAAGCACAGGTCTGAGGTTCTATCATCAAACTGGGAAAGGTTGAAACAGCTTTCCATCACTTCAGTAGTAGTAACTAGTATGATTGGGAACTAAACACTGAGGGTTTTGCATTAGGTTGACCACCTATTCGGATCATGCTTCCCAACACAAGGAATTCAGTCATGGAAACAGATATAGGCACAGTAGGCTGGCTATTGCCTCCATATGGGCTTTTGTGCCATATGGAGGCAGTAGCTTTTGTGCCATATAAAAACCATATAAAGTTATTAAATCAAAGGTGTATAGAAAAGATCCTATTGTAATGCAAAATTCCCACATTATGATTTTATTAACTGCACCAACTACATTTATTTTTGATAACTTAATACTGTTGCTCCATAAGAGACATACTGAATGTTTATTTTATACATATTCTTATATTTAAAATTTGAGATATAACATTATAAGAATGATTTTAATATGCTAAAACAATTTAAATTACAACGTAAAAAATTATATGAAAAAAAAATTATGCTTAGATATATTTGATAACATAAGAATTGGTGATATTTTATACTGAACAACAATACAATTTTAAATAATATCACAATTATCTATTCAGATTTCACAAATTTAAAAGCTAATATTATAATTATATCAAACAAATCACGTGAAAAAAGATTCTGAGAAAATATATATTAAATAAATAACTGAATGAACTTTAAATACATATTCAAATTTAAATGATTACCTTTTCAATACTTAATATTTTTTCATTTTTTATATATATATTTTTTAATTGAATGTTTTTTTTTAACAGAATATTTTTTAATTGTAATTAACAAATTCCTTTAAACATAAAATTAATTTTTTAAAATATTAGTCTTTTAAATTTGCATCATGAAAAATGAAAAGTCAATGATTTACAAAGTCTAACTACAAAGATGAAATGATTACCTGACGTGAAGAACGGCCATAACTTTCCCTCTGAAAAAATATTCATTATTAAGAATTTACAAGAAAGCATTTTAAGTAATACAAATTTTTCATTGAATCTTAATTAGTAAATTCAACAAAAAAGTTGAAAATTTAAATTTTCGTATTTTTTGGCATATAATTCATAAAAATTTTGGATTAAAATAGTTTAAAATTATATTGCGCTTATCATATGCAGCTGCAAATATTCTGATGGAAAAAATTTTCCACTAGAAAAGCTTACAATATAATTTTTAAAAAAATGTCTTTATGTTTTATAAAATAAACAACAGATGGACCCATGACTTGGCTGATTTATTTCAGCTACAGTTTTGTCCAATTACAATTTAAGAATGAATTTGGTTTTTTGGCACACACAAGACATAAGTTGTTATTGGCTATCGTTATTTCATATTTTGTCTTGGTCCGAACCATTTCACTCTCAAAGAATTTAAGTTTGTAGATCAATATGTGAAAGCGTATAAGTTACATAGTATATTTTAAACTAAAAGCTATATTGAAGTCAAATAAAAACATGACAACAAATGTGTTAATATAAGATAAAAAAAAGCATATGCATGAAAAAATGTATCTAATGTGCAGTTTGAAAAGAAAGCTTTTGTTTCAAGAATCTTCTGAGAATTATCACTCTTGATAATCAATCTGGTGCTTTCATCTCAGTTTATGATGAGGTGAATCCAAATAGGATCAAATCAGATGTTCTTCAAAATAGTTTTTTTTGTACAATATATTAAATTTTTAATCATACTGTGCATATTTTTAATTTTATGTGACACTATTCATTATAAGCAGTTTGGATTTTTTACAATTCTACGAAAAAATTGTGGCGGGTTAAGTAACTTTTTTTACATTAAAAAAAGGAATTAAAATAATTTATGAATACGGCATTGCAAGTTATAAACAGGAAAATATGGTAAATAGACTGGTAATGTAAATTGATATTTTCATTTGGCAAATTTAAAACACATTTACTTAAAACACATTACATTATAAAACACATATGACTTTGATACATTAAATTTTTTAAATGTTTGCTTATTACAATCTGAAACATTTTGGTTCCAGACATTTCTTTAATTTAAAATTTGTGGTTCTAGGCAATATTATCTTAAAGAAAAATTTTTAAAATCGCATAAAAATTGATTCATTAGAAAAGATGCACCTAGATTATTAACACAAATTTTCTTTCAGTTAGTTTATTATTACTTCTTTCTGTAAAAGACCTTATAGGAGTGCAATTTTTGACAGTCACATAACATGAAACATTTTCCTTATATGGAGAAGCTTGATTTGATTTTGGAAAAGCTTTATGAATAAACATTTTTTAAACATGCTGTAGTTCAATTGCCTGTTAAAGTTGTGGTTTTTGGTAGCAAATACAAAGTTGAAGATCTAGAGAAAGCCTGTTGTATCAACTAGTATGAACAATAAATCTTTTCTTTTATATAGTCTTGCATCCAAACACAATATCTAACCTATCCACAGAATTATTTTTTTATTTATGCCTTTTTCCCTTAAAAAAAATTCTTTGAATGTACAACTCAGCAAAATGTGTCTTTCTTTGATGAAAATCTAATTTTTTCTTTCAAAATAGATGATAAATTTCTGAAAGATGCTGTATTTTTTTTATCTCATTATTCTTACTTAAACTCCCCTTACTCCTGAAACATTTTTCAGAGCTTGTTAGCTGGAATTATCAGATTTTGATAAAGTTCCATTGAAACAAAATTTTACAACATAATGAGATTTTTCACATTTGTAATTTTACTTTTTTAAATGAATGAATAGACTTTCATTTGATGAAATAGATGAACTATGTAACAAATAAGAACAAAAATTAAAAATCAAAAGACAATTTACAATAAGATATTATATGAAATTATTTCTAAATCTAAGAGAAAGAATAACATAAGAAATACAAGAACTAGTTCAATCCCTTTTCAAAATGAGCATGTTTTGTTATTATTGAAAGCAAACTACTTAGGAGGAGGTATTTTTAAAATAAAGAATAGAAATTTATTTTTTTATACTAATCTGAGCTTATTAAAAAATATTTTTTTTATAAAAACTGTAATTATAAAATTTATTTCCCTACACATTTTTAATTTTTTTCTTCTTTACCCTGAATCAAAACTAACAAATTAAGATAGTTAAGAGGTTTTGAAAAATATTTTTAATGCTATTACTTATAAGATGGCTATATTAATAATTTTTGTTTATTTCCATTTTAAAATGTAAGTCGAAGTTATAACATTCTCCCTCCTATTTTTGTATGACACTTAGCAAATCTGATGTTGATCATTAGTAGCTTACATTTAGTAAGTATTGATGACCATTAACTCAACAATTCATTAATGTTTATTGAAAATATGTATTAGAAGCTTTCCTATATGTAATCCAAGCCATTATCCAGTTTCACTTTTTTTTAAAAAAATACTAAAAATAAATTTAAAAAATTGTACAATATTTTCCTATAAAACATTTAAACAAATTAGAATTACTTAATTCCAATTTTAATCAATATTTAAATTATGATATATATATATATATATCCCGGAGTTTTCCAAGAATCAAATCAAAAATTCCTAGGAGTTATGGCGAATTCTATATGTATAAAAGTCAACTATACACTATGAGCTTGGGTCAATTCTCTTAGATCAAATACCAATAAATAAATATATAACAAAAAAATTCATGTTAAATCCTTTATTTTTTTTTATCAGTTGTTTATAGTCAAATATGAATATAATTATATATATTCAACATTTTTCAATTATATTTATAAATAATGGAAATAGTTGATTGCAAAAAATGAATATTTTAGAATTATAGTTAATTGTTACTTCAAAAGCCTACTATGAATTTACTTCTACAACAGAAAATTTTTCACAAGATTTCTACCATTTTTTGAGTACTTTAAAAATGTGCGTAGCAACTTTTCAAATATACATATCCAAAATAAAATAAATATTACTATTAAATAAAGTTTACAAATTATTATTAATAACTAAATTGGTCATCATGAAGTTATTGTGGCTGAACTGAATCTTTATTTTAGAGAGAGAGAGAATTAACAGTTATAAATACGATAACAATCTAATATCAATCGCCAATACTCAACTTTATTTTTAGACAATTTCATTGAAAATTTAAAAATATTAAAATAAAAAGCTCAAAAAAAATAATATTTTCTAACAGAAGCAAATGCATCAAGGTAAGTAAAAAATTCCAGGAGTAATTTACGATTTTCAAGGAATCAAGTCAAAATTCCAAGAGTTATACTAACCCTGCTGACATAAATGTGGTTGGCACTTGCTTTGAAGTTGAGCAATACAAGATGTAGCTGTTTGAATCCTTCAAATAATTGCATTCTTTTTTTATTTTATAAAAATAAAATATAAAATCCTCAGAATCTCCAGAGCATGAATTACAATTTTAACAATTCTATTAACTTCTGGATGAATCTTATAAATATAAATACCTCTTTAATTATAAGTTAAGTAATAATCACAACAAACATGCATAATCATAGCATTGTCCAGGAAAATATTTATTTGTGTAATATAAATACAATAAATTACTACTCTAGTTGACTAAAATTATTCAATTTTTTTTCAGCTAATATACAGTAAATAATGCTAATATCTATAAGTTAAATTTTGTGCATTATATATTACAGTGAAAATAAATTCGTACACTTTATAAACTTAAAGTAACAGATTAAAACTACTCATTAGTAAATTTATTAAATTTAAATTCTTAAACTTAAAAAAAGGGAAACAATTTTATTCCTGATTTTAATTAATAGCAAGGCAATAATATAAAATTAAATATTACAAATGAACAAAACAAGGTATTTTGCAAGAATACTTTTTCAATTTTTTCAGGAGTTTTGAGGAAAATTTAGATATAAAAAAGATTGATTTAGATATAAAAAAGCTTTTCTCCAACTTACTCGATAACTTGAATTTCTTTGATAACTGGATCCCTAAATAAAAGAAAACCGTGAAAATATATTAAAAAATTAATTTTTTAATATAAATTACAAATTATTAAGAATTTTACTACAACAGCTGGAATTCCAAACACTTGTAGTTTAATAATTTATAATTTTTAGCTGTATTCAAAAAAAATTCTGACCATGTTTTAAACAAACAAATTTTAATCTATTGCAATATTTATTTGTAAAACATATATGAATTTAATTTAAAATTATCAGAAATAAAAATCGAATGTTAAAAAAGTAACACTTGGAAAGATATAATAAATATTTATGGAAGAATTAAAATGCAATACATTTCCTAAATTCTATAATAAGCTTATATTATATAATATTAAAATATATATATATATATATATATATATATTAATGTTTTGATGAAATAATTAATTAATAAAAACAGACCTAAACTTTTCTCCAACTTACTCGATAAATTAAATTTCTTAGTAATATTATTTTATGCTCCTTTATAGCAAACAAAAATATTTGCCTTGTTTTACAATAAAGATTCTTGAAACACATAGAATTTATTAGAAATTATATTGAAATATATATTTATTAATGCTGAATATATCCATAGATTCTAAAACTAAATTAATATCAAGCATAAGAAAATCAAAAATTATAATATAAAGCTTTATAACTTGCCCCAGATCGATAAGAAGGACCTCTTGCCCACTCAACAACAATACTTTGACCTCTTATTTCTCTCCCATTTTCATACTTTATAGCATCCTAAAAGCACAAATAGGATAATCCAATAAAAAAATATAACTATTTTTTTTCACAAAAGTTATATTAAATAATTCCAAAATAAAAATTACTAAGAAACTTAAAAAAAAAAATACACATCCAATTGCATATTTCATTAAGTTTGAATACCATATTGTTTATTTTATTGTATGTTCTAAAATTTTATCCTATCAGTTGAAATTATTGATCCATTTTTTTAGTTTAATTGTGAAATTTCAATCAAAATAAAAGTTAATTGTAATGAAAACATATTTATCATTTTACTAGAAAACACTGTTTTAAACTAAGCAATTTAATAATAAATTACCATTGAAAGTTAATCTTAACCACTCAACTAAAAAAAATTTGAAGAATTTTCTTTCCTTTACTTAGCAAACAAAGTTCTTTTTTACACAAATGTAAAATGAAGATCATGTTTTATTAATATTTTTAAAATTCAACATTTCATGTAAGCTATATATATTTGTGAACTGTATACTCAAACATACATTTGTATTTTGATAACGATTGGTAAGTATTTAGAGATTGCTTTGTGTATTTGCTCTTCTTAATGTATCACGTCATTTTTAATTTTAATCACACAGCAAATTATCAATTCAAATTAACTTATTGTTGTTGCAATTATATATATAATAATATTTTAGATAAAATAATTATAAGAATAAAACAGTATCAATATTTTACGATAGCTATAAAAAATTGATTTCAAAATTTTTATATTATAATACAAAGGATGGATCAATATCACTAATAAACAAATATAGTGAGAAAAATTAATAATTGCCCAAACTAAATCCGCTTTCAAACCAATTTCTGGACCTATATTTAAACATAATTACATTTACACACAGTTAAATCATTCTTAACATGAATTATCACAATGTTGATAAAATAATTCTTCGATGTACCAGAAAATTGTGAAACTTAATATTAAAAAGACATTAACAGATACCAGATAGTATGTATCAAAATTATATAAATTACAAAAATTTTTTTAACAGTAGAAAAAAAATTTCAAGTGAAATTCCATTTCAATAAATATGTTGATCATTATTAGTTGTAATAAAGATTTTGGTGAAAAGCAACTCATCTGAGGAAAATGGATTACAGTAAAAATATAGAACTTTTGCTTTCAATGTGCAGTTTAACATGATATTTTTTTATAATATTTTTTGTCTACTTTTTATACTTTTTCAAGTTTTACTACAAAATACCTTAAAAATATTTTCATTATTGAATTTCAACTTCATACGAATTCTTTATTGTGCATATGAAAAATTAGGTAAGCTAAATTAATAACATTAATGAAAACAATGTACAAAGTGACATCTGAATGAGAATAATTAAGGAAAATTTAAAG
This sequence comes from Latrodectus hesperus, assembly GCA_037975125.1. Taxonomy (NCBI): domain Eukaryota; kingdom Metazoa; phylum Arthropoda; class Arachnida; order Araneae; family Theridiidae; genus Latrodectus; species Latrodectus hesperus. The sequence continues at coordinate 101,989,765 of CM075850.1, read as the reverse complement.
TATAAAACAGCATAACATCCAATTTCTAATCATTTCAGTGAGATAATACACAACTAGATCATTTTCAACCATAAGAAAAGAAAAAAATTAGGGCTCTGAAAAATAGGCATAAATAAGTACACATTTAGCAAAGAGGTGAGTGAACCTACTAAGTGATATTTCTTCAGGATATTTGGATTGCAGGAACAGAAAATAAATAAAAAATTTCAAAATCCAGTTCCAGAAGATTAACTAATTTGCAATACTGAACATAATGCTATTAATTACAATTAAATATAATAAAAATTTGTTATTTTAACACTCTCAAATAAGATAATAGAAAAGTACAATGGCGAGTTTCAATTCAGAATAAATTTAAGTCTTATTTTTGTTAAAAAAATCTGTACACATCATATAAGGAGATACTTAAGGTATCTCGTGAGTCTGTTTCAGTTTTTTAATCTTTAGCATGAAACATATATAGGCAGTTTGTACTTTTTAGAAAAAATTTAACTATATAATTTTAAATGTAACTCTTGAAAATGAAATTTCCTATATATATATATATATATATATATATATATAGTTTGCAGTTTATCTTAAACTGCATTATATCTTTTTTGAGTTTTTCAAAACACATATTTATTCTGAACGACATTTTTAACACAATGTCAATCTTTTTAGTAAATGGAATAGAAGTTCTTAACTTTCTAATGACAACCGGCAAATAAGTAAATATTATATTGTTATCTCTGATATGGTGACTTCTTTTCTGTAGAATTGTCAGCAAAAAAACTGTGATCTAAATGAGACCTGTTTTAACAACTTTGGAGTGAGTTTAGTAAGCACATCTGAAGGAAATTTTATATTGAAAGCTATATTACAATATTTATAGATATTTTGGTAATCACAAGTTTTCTTTATGAGCAAAGTCTCATTTAAACAGTCCAGTTTTAATATATTTCATCCATATTTATGGAATGGGTGAATATATTGAATCAGTCTACTTGAATGAACTTTGAATCAATTTCTATTATAGAGACAAATAATGAAGTTTTTAAATAAAGCACGGAAAAGGAAATTTGTGAAGCAAAATTTAAAAACTTGTCAAGTATAAACTTCTGACATTTAAATTTTTTTATAGAAAACTTTTTAAATATAGACTTAGCAACAATATAGCATATTTTATTCTTGCTTAAGTTTAGTCAACTAAAACTAGAAAAATTTTTTTTATAATAATTTCACATCTTCTTTCACCAATTTATTTCAAATTCATTTTGTTTTAAATACTAGATCAGTTCTTGCATTTAAAGAAAAATATCTAAAAAACTTTATGTAGAAGAAAACCAGGAAAGATTAAGGCAGGACGCACACTGAGGAAACATGTCTTCAACGCGCACTTATTGCTTCCCTATAGTGCTGCTACACGCGAGCGGCATGTCGAAAAGTACCACACACTGAAGCGATGGAAGCAAGATCTCACGCATACGCAGTACATCGGACTTGATATTGTTTACATTTCTACTCTTTTGTTCCTGAGAACTTATGTGGCCTTTAAATCGTTGACATTGTTATTAGATATTTAGAAGTTTTAAAAGAAAAGAAAATACTTTATTAAAAATGATATTAATATGACTTACATTGTAAGCACAAAATATAATTTCATTTTGTCTCGCATTTGAAAAATAAAATTATTGCAATAGGCAAAGTATAAAACTTAAGAAAATGTTTGATTGCTATTTCAAATCACAACTGATTTCTATTGAATATTATTTACTATACTTTCAGAACAAAGGCGCATTCTTCCAATTTATTAATTAACACAACACTAAATTTACACTGACTCATACTTCAGGTTTAAGTCCGACTAAAATGGCATTAAAATACACAAATTGGAATTTTTTTTTACAAAAAATAGGTAAATTTGCAAAGGTTGTAAATTTATTGTTTGATTTAAAAGTATAAATTGAAACTAAGTTTCATTTTTCTTTATGTAACATTAACATAAAAAAATTAAATACGATGTACGTTCCAATACTTCTGTTGTGAATAAGATCGTAATAATCTCTTGCTGGGATATGTTAATTGTAAATGCTAATAATTTTAAATGCTTTTAAAACTAAAAACCATAAGTATTAAACACTAACTAGAGAACAATACATTTTTTGAAGGAGCAAAAAATGATCTTTTTACCTGGTAACTTTCTGATATTTCTGCCCAGTTCACAATAGGTGTTATTTTAATGTTTTTTCAATTCATGGACTCAAAAATGACATTAGAAATATTTTGTTAAAGTTATTTTAAATATATTAGAATTTTTTTATATATTTTAGTTACTTTTTAATGATATTTAAAATTTGTTATGATACCTAAGTATAAATTAATACATATTTATGCATTATAACAGATTAGTTCAATATGAATAAATTAAAAACTAAAAGTAATTAAAAATTATATATGTCAATGGAAATTATTAAAAAATTATATGAAAAGTATTTTAAATGTAAAATAACTGAGCAATCCAAATAGTAACTCTTATAATGGTTTATGTTAGTGAAAAATTAATTTGAACAATATTATAATAATGTACAAGAATATATGTGAATACTAAAACCCATAGCAACTCATATGGATAGAGGTTCTTAATAGTACTATAGTATTTAAACTAGTTTTTTAATAAGATTATTTTAATTTGATAATTTTTTAAAATTTAGAAACTAATAGTTCAGAAACATCTATGCGTTTAAACAAGAAATTTAAAAAAACTTGTATAAAATTTACTTCATAAGATGATTTATTTCAACTGCAAATACTTATCGATTAAAAATGTTTTGCACGGGAAATTTATTAATTTTATTTAAATTTCGTAAAATTTTTAAATTACATATTTTAAATTTACATATAAGTAAACTACAAATCATTAAAAATTAGAATAAAAATAACCAGGAAATTTCATTTCAATTGATATTTCCATCAAAGGTTTTTTTTTGACTTAAATACTAAATACTATTTTGATTAGAATAATCTTTGCTAAAAACATATAATGCAGAAAGTATTTTTTTACAAAATTAATGAAACTGGTTAAATGCAGCATATTCTCTCATTTGCGAACAATGGAAATCCACTTTTGAAGAAATGAAATCAAACACAAAGATATATACATGAAAGCGACAAGCGATAAAAATAGCGCAAGTCACAAATGGTAGACACCTGTCACTTCAGTGAAGCTGACGCGCTCTCGATAAATACTGCTCCTGTGTGCGTGCGCAGCATGGGAAAACCAGTTTTAACGGCGTGATGTCGCGCTGCTCGTCTTCTGTCGCCTCAGTGTGCGGCCTGCTTAAGAGTTTTTCCATATATTTTACAACATAAAGATTATATTTATTTCAAAAATTATATTTAAAAGTTTTTCAAATAATATTTTCAACAACAAAATGAAATTTCAGAGAGTGAAACATAATAGAGGGGGAATATTAGGTTGAGTTTAAAATTATATATTTAAATAATACTTTATTAACTTAAATTGTTTAATAGTCTTAGCTGCATTGCCAGAATCCAACTAAAGTACGAAGGTATGGTTGATTGGTTGGGTTTTATGGCCCACAGGTATGAAGGTATGGAAATAAATTTCAAAATCATATATTAGCTCTCCATTAGAACAAGATAGTGATATCTTATGATTATTAACTAACCATGTTTAAGAAACTGGATAAAAATCTTTAGTACACAAAAACCATATATCATATAGGGATATATATACAAAAAATCGCATATGTAATCAAACTTTACAAGCAAAATAAACTAAAATAAGTTTTTTTACAAAAATAAAAAAATAACAATATAGCAATTTTTAGACATATTTAATTACTGTAGTATTAATGTTTGTCACATAAACTTGCATCTCTAGCATATATATCAACTGATCAACAGCATACTTTAAGACAAATTTAAGTTTAATTGTGTCTGTCGCACAATAATTTTATAAATCACAAATGAATTTTGTTGAAGGTAATTAAATTAATTATGTAACTTTAACATATCATCTCATAATAAAAAAGCAAGTGATAGACTGTTACTGTTTTTGGCAGTTGAACAATAAGTCTAGTAACAGCATGAAATGACATGGTAATTTTTCACAAAATATCAAGCTTTTTGCTTATCTTTACAAATATGCATACATTCAAACAAGGATCTTGCTGCCATTTCCTAAAGAATATGCTCCTTAATAAAGAATACATAAGATAGTGAGACTACTTTCTGCAAATCTTAATTGGCAGTTATTTTTTTAATCATGTTTTATTTATTGGTCTTGAAATGTAATTGCTCTACATTCGAAAATTCAGAGCAATTTTACTAAACATATTTGGAAGAACAGGTAAAATGTTTAAGGATCATATGAAATTTTTTGCTCCTAATTGTTTGCTATAAATCATCTAGAGAGGAAAATGAACAAAACCAAAATGAAGTTGTTTTCTTTTCAAAATTTAGAAACTATTACTAAACTTCTAGTATTTTAGTTCATTAAATAATTATACAAAATTTCTCATTTTTAAGCTTTTGAATTTCTTATATTTTAGTATGAACTTAAACTATTTCATCCCACATAATTCAACTAAACATATGATTCACAATACTAGTCAATACTTTCTGGAACTAAAATTTTTCAATTATCTAAAACATGATACGCAGAATTTTACCATTAAAAAATTGTAACAAAGTTAATTATAAAATATTTAAAAACTTAAAAAATTCAACTATAATGACACAATTTATGTTTCTAAAAATCATGAAACAGAAGGAAAGAAACCTTTAATAAAGTTAGATAGTTACACAAAAACTTTTACATATTTTTCAAAATTTTTACATTTTTGAAGAATTTTATTTAATTTTTATGTTTGCTTAGCTATTGAAATTAAATTCTAGAGATAATTACCACAATGTATTATCCATTGCTTACATAAACAATTTATACCTTTCTTTACACAAATAGTTCTCTGTTGCAGATCCAAAGTCTAAATTTGATAAGTTGCAATGTTTTACATAAGTTAAATAGAGAATCATTTCTTTTAAATGTGATACTTTGAAAAACTAATTTAGTAAATTATAAAAATATTTTTATTTAATTACTCTTTAATTTGAAATTTCTATTAAAAATTATATGCAAATTCAAAAATGCTGTCGAAAATGTATTAATTATATTTCTTGAATTTCAAAATAAGTGATACTTATTACAAAATTATAATTAAGGTTTTCACTTACATTTTTCCAAATAAAATAATAAATTTAAAAAAATAATTTAATTTAAACCAATTTTCAATAGGAATCTTAAGCAATTATTTTAAAAGACATAACTACAATAATGAACGATAGATGTATAGTTGCATTAGAATATAATGCAATTTTTACTTAAAAAAGCATACAACAAATTTAATGAATAATAAAACAAATTTTCATGATGAAAAAGAATTTCAAAATTATACAGAACAATTGAATATAAAAATATATTAATTGATGGTAAATTAATCATCTTTGTTAAAATCCTCATCAATATGTAAGGGAAATAAAAATTTCATAGTTATAATTAAAATAACATCATTTAAATTAAAAAAACTTAAGAATTTAATTACAAACTAAACTGCAAGGAATAACATGGACGAAAGATATACTTTTTTTATAACAACTATACAACTGACACAAGCTCTTTTCTCAAAACCAAGGTCTAACAATCCGTCAATACGTGTCTAGTCCAACATGTTTATTTTGAGGAAGTTCCCTTACTGTTTCATTAATGAGATGGGAGGAAAATTTGAAGTAATACAGAAAATAAACTTTTTATTGCTTTAGTACCCAGTATATTTTGACTAGTCATAACTAAGGAATAATAAGGACATAACTAATAAGTAAATTTTAGAAATAACTTAAACCTAATAAAAATATTATCGAATATTTTTATTACGTTATTATAAAAAATCAGTAAATAACCAAACTAAACATTAAGTATAAGCAAATTAACCCATTTATTACAAGAAATTTTTCACTACAAAAAATAATAACTATTGGTAAGCAAACATCAGTTTATATTATAATTAGAAATATGAAAATGTATGACATTATTTGATTAAAATCAGTAGAAATGCTTTTGAATCAGTTATTCTTTAAGATGCTACTAAAAGTTCTCAATTTGTTTTGCCCACAGTTGTTTATATTGTATATTAAAATGTGATTAATATTTATATGTCACTCAGATGAATTATTTGTATTTATTTTGTAAAATTTTTCCTAGAAGGAAAATTAAATCACATTTCACAATATTAGTTACTTATTACTCAAGTTACTGAATATGATCATACAACATTTTATCACATAGCAATTAATGCCACAACAATATTTTTTGTTATTTCTAATCTATACTTAATGTTTACACAAATCCTATAAATGCATTCAGGCAATAACACTATAAATTAAAAAAAATTATTTTAAAAATGTTTTAAGGGTATCATTGAACAATGTATAATATTATAAAATTTAAATGTGAAATTAAAAGTAAAATAGGATTCTTTTGAAATGCTAAATTTTGATATCTTGATGCAATGCTTTAATAGTTTTTAATTGTTAATATAAATATTTCTGAATTTTTTAAAGAAACAACAATAATTAAATTATAACAATTATGCATATAGATGATGTATTATGGTATAATAAATTCCAATAAATGTAAGTGATTTTTTATTTAACAAGAGAGAGAGTGAGAGAGCCTACTTTTCCTTCAGTAAAAATAGTCAAAATAGCAAAATTTAGGCACCAAAAAATTTAATGCATATGTGAATTCTAAATTAACCTAATTTATACTTTTATTTGAACATGAAGTTCAAAAATTATTATTAAAAAATAATTTTAATGCAAATAATAAAGTAGTTCTTCAAATAAAACATTTTACTATATAAAGTGCATTAAAAATATTGTGTATATAAAAAACTATAAAGGGCATCAAAAGTTAAGATGCATTTAGTATCAAAGCAAATGAATAGCGTTATCACGCACATGGTAATTTTATCAGTATTTAAAGTCAGTAAGTAGTGACAGCTAATATTTGTTTTTAATATTTTAGATTTTCAACAGATATGTTATGGAAGAAAACATTCAAGTGATTTTCTTTTTATTTATAAAATAATTTATTAAAATTTATAAATTTCTGTTGAAACAAGATACAGTGATAGTTGTGAAATTGATTTATTTTTAAATAAAAACAGTAGTAAAAACAATTATGACATTCAACAAAAATATGATAAAATTATTAGAAAAGAATTTTTTTTTTTACTTTAACACTTTCAAATTAACTAATTATCAAAAGTGTAAACAAATTAACTATTTTCATTAGAGCAATCCATATTAAATATTTTTATTATTTATTTTCCTTAATCAATAAAACCTTAAAAAATATACTAATAACAGTTTATTTACAAGAACTTTCATTATTTTACTTTAAAATAAGTTTTCATGATAGGATGAAAACTTTTTAAATGCAAGGCTAAAGCAAAAGTAGAAAACAAAGTAAAAATTCTAAAATGAATAATGTAATCAGTTATTTTAATTCAAAGTAAACAATTTTTAGAAAGCTTCATAAACACTAGCAATTATGCTTATTTCAAATGAAAATTTCAAACTGTTTGTAGTACTGCGAAATTGTCTTAACAAAATATGGAAAACTAATATAGTACAATAAAGTATTACAAATTTAAGGGAATGCAATATTTTAGCTAGAAATAATATGCAATTTCTTACCTTTGTGTGTACGCATATATAATATATTCCCAATTAATAACTAACAAAAGTAAAACTGTCTTAGATTTCATCTTTAATAGATAATCAATTGTTAAAATTTTCATGAATAAAAAAATATGTGCACATATAAATAAATTTAAAATAACATTTCCTTTATTTTTCTACAATTTATTGAAAGAGAATATTCAATTTAGAAACACGGCACATGAACCATTAAGCAATAATTTATTTACTTGTCAACTCTTCTCTAGAATATACATAAATATATTAATTTCCTTTGAAACAAATGTGAAGATATTCAAAATACCCCTATACATTAATAAGTGAAAATTTACTTTGATGCTCTTATGTCCATCTGTTGTACATGTTCTATGTTCTATGAAGTACCTTCAAATATGAAATAATATTTAAAAAGATCTCTCATCTAATCCACAAAATTAAACCTTGCTGCTTTAAAATGTAAAAACAAAATGTAATACCTATTCCTGCTTGAGTTGAAGATTCATAGGCATATAGTTGACTAAAGGATTAATATGGAAAGATCAACAAGGCATTGGCATTGGCAATACTTTTGGTCTTGCCAGCACAGAGAAATGGCATTGGATTATGTACACACACAACACCTTTGGTAACATGGTGAGCATTAGGAATGGGAGGCTACGTTTTTCGAAGCCATATCGGAAGGAGCATATATCGGATTTGGCAAGATGTTCTTTTTTGGCTATCAACTCTTTGCTATGGAAACAATGGAGAGGCACTAGGAACTGGCATGATCATAGAAGTGGAAGCTGTTTGGAACTGGATTCTGTCCAACAGGATTCTCAGAATAGTTAAAATTAAATATTATGAAACAGGATAAAAATAGAATATTTTTTCAAATATATAGAAAACTTAATTTTGCATTTTTTTAAAGAAAAAAGTCTGAATACACAGATGCAGAAAAGTCAAATACTATCAATATTAAAATTATATATTTTAAAAAATTAAATAAAGTATGAAATATTAACATTTTCAAAGGATTAAAAAATTATGAGATTTTTTGATACAAGAAAATATTAATTATAACCATTTGCCAATAAATATTTTAAAATACAAATTTTAAAATTAAAATTAAGGATTTAAGAAAAAATGCAACAATGATGAGATCTTTAATGTTTTAATTACAAACAAAAACTTTTTTAAAGATTTTATTATGATACAAAATAAATGTTCATGAAATGACATTTCAACAATAGATATTATAAAATGAACTTTATTATTTAAATTTTCTATTTCTGGATTAAAAAAATTTCCCACTGATATAGAATACCCATAACAAAAATAAATAAGTAAATAAAAGTTACAATTTTAATTTAAAAAATTTCAATTTTCAATACAAAGCTAAATATTTTAAAACTTTTGTGGTTTCTTTAAATTAAAAGTATGTTCATAATAAAATTAGTTTTTAATCTATTATTACAAAATAAATTTTGCAAAAATAATAATTAAATTATTCATTAAAGATAAATTAGGTAAACAATTACTTTTATACATGCATAAAATCATATTCTCACAAGTTTTTGGATTTAGAAAAAAATATTTTTTTCAGTAATAAATATTTTTTTTTTTGTAATTATCTAATAGAAAATAATTAGAAATTTTTTTTTCAAAAATAAAATAAGAAAATAAAAAATATATAAAGTACTAAAAAATTCATTGTTTTTAAACTTTATTTCTTCTAAGTTCTAATATAAAGGGACTTTTTATTGAAAGAGTTTGAGGATCTTGGAAATGTTTTCTTTTTTTTCCTAATAGGAAAAACATACACAACTCATTTAAAACTTACCTTTCTATCACTAATTTGAATTTCAGAATGTAAAAAAGATAAATTGTAAAAATGATTTGTATCATTCAAAGAATCCAGATAATTTTCAAATAAAGACAATCAGTTAAATGTTAACATAAATGCTTACTTCTGCATCTCTTCTATCATCATAATCCACAAATGCATAAGCCATACCAGTTCCTGTAAAAAATATTTATAATCAATTTAAAGCGAAGTAACATTGAATTTAAAAATATATAATCTGTTTAAATTCCATAAATTTAAATACTTTGCTGATAAATTGGATTTTTTAAATCACATAATAAAAGTTAAAAAACTTCAACATTGAGTATATAGTAATTACAAAATATCAAAAAGCATTTATTATACATGCATACATTCTCTCAAAAATATGTTGTAATAACAAATTTGATAAATGAATATAAAATCTGAAAACTTATAGATGTTATCTCTTGGTATGTATATAACAGACAATAAAACTATTTACAGAGATGCCAACCTCTGAGCATCCCAATCAGTACTAATCGGACATATTTTCAGTACTTTCAGTAACCTTTTCAAAAAATTTCAGTAACTTTTTCAGTAACATGTGGTTTACATTAAGAATACATTTATGTGCATAAAATTAATACTTTTAAGGTAACCTATGTTAAAAAATAAAAGTAAAATGATCATCTAATCATAATAAATATAAAAAGAAATAATAATTAAGAAAGTAATCCATTCTTTTAAATTTAAATGCCTTACTTCAGAGATCCTTACAGCAGATTTTTAAATAATTACAGTAAAAGAAAACACTGATATTGAAGAGAAAAATTCTTTTTATTTAAAACTAACATAGCATACCGATCTGTTAACTGAGAATAAATAAATGACATGATAAATAGAAATAGATGACAATCAATCACAAATTTTTTATAGCTTTCTTAGCCATACTGATTTCTGTTTGAGAAAATTCTCTCTGATAACACAATTTTGAGTCTGAAATATTTTTTTATTTTCTCAATTAAGAGTGAAATACGGAAAAATCGTAACAAACAGCATCTCTGTATTTATTATTAGCCTAGACAAAAAAGGCAAATTTTTCATTTCATGTGTCCTAATAGTTTATAAAATTCTTTGTAAATATAAACAATTACATGGATTAGATTTGTAAACAACCACAAGAGCTTATAAATCTAATGTAGCCTAATTCTACAAAGATATGTCATATTTCAATGCAACTAATTTTTAAATAAGTTATATAAAGTATATAATAGAAAGTAGCATTCTTAAATTTACTGAATGATGAATAAAATGCTTTATTTATATAAGAAACTGAAATTGATATTCAATGGCACCAGTTTTTTAATTGTTGTGTTGGAAATGTTTAACATGATTACAAAAACTCATTTATATAATAGCACACATTGTTAATAGCATTCATTAGTACAATATCATGTTAAACATAGACATTAAGGTACTGAATGCAAAAACTCCCTTTATTAATAATAAAACAATTGGTCTCAATAAAAACACATGTTTTTTTTTTCTTATAAATAGTGCAATCTTCATACAATATATGAATAGTACATAACTGATTTTATACAATGAATTATTACAATAGAGTTGATATGACATTTTTTACTTATTTCTCTTAATTACCTCCAATTTTTCTGAAATACATTAATTTTAAATGAATATAGTAGGTATGAATATGTTGCATACCAGAGAAATAAGTGAAAGAAGCAATTTCAAAATATTCTGGAGTATTTTGAATTACAAAAATTCTAGAAAGCACATACTTTATTTGATTTTAATCATTTAAAAAACAAAATAAATAAAAGTTTACGATAAAAATTCATAACTTTTTTACATTAGTTTAAGAACATAAGGGGATTATAAATTTAAGTAGATTTCAATAAATACGTAAGATTCAAGAGAATATAATGTCAAACGATAAATAACTTCCAATATTATTTATATATATAATGTTATTTAAGTATATTTTAAAGGGAATACACAAAAAAAAGACATTTGTAGAAAATGTATAACTAAAACAGCATTTTTTAATGCACTTCTATGTTTTTTAGGAAAACTTTCACAAAATGTCTCTGCTGGCTTCAAAATAAAATAACTATAATTTTAACAGCAAAGCTTTTTATAACAATTCAAATGGATTTTTAAGAAAAATAATTTTTAAACTGTTATCCATAATGGTAATATTAAATGACACACCAGTTCAGCTCTTTATAATGACACATTATGTGACTTAACAATCCTTTCCCAATTTATTATTGAAAATCTAGGTTCAATATAAAATGAATTTTTATTAAAAGGCAATAAGATATTTTCAGTGATATAACACTTAACTATAGACCTATTTTATAAATGGCTTTAAAAAAATCACACTTCCATTTTGCCCTTAAATGAATATAACTACAAGAATTATAGAATATATTTAAGAATCTTATATATGCGATGAACATGTAAACATATACATGTGGTGTTTAGTTATATATACATATATACATAAAAATTCAAAAAACAATAAAAAATATTAAAAAATCTCATACTTCCAGCACCCCTTCTTCCTGTAGTGCCATACATTCCTAAAGTATATGGAAAAAATTATTAAATACATTACCTATTTTCAGTTTTCAAATACAGGCGCAATTCTAATAAAAATTTTAAAAATTAAAATTTTTATAAGAATTGTGCCTGTATTAAAAAATTATTAAATATATTATTTTATCATTTAAATATATCATATTAGAAAATAATATAACACATATAACAATTATAACACATAATAAAAGGAATAAATATATCAGGAATTAATATAATTAAAATTTTTGAAGACCTGCATAATTTCTCTGTGTTAGTGTTTTTTAATTTTTTTTATAACAAAAAATACTTAACATTTAAATTTTAGAATTATTTTTAAAACTGTCAAAATTATGTTAGAATTCATAAATTAATATTCAGCAATTTAAAGCTATCAAAACAATTTAGACAATTAAAACAACAAGAGAAATAAGTGTAAGATGAAAGACTCAGGAAAATTTTTTCTTCATAGAAGGCACAATGAGAGATAAATAAATAGCAATTATTTAATTCTTTTGTGATGGGTAAACTTGATTGCCGAGCTGTCTTTCATTCAATGCAAGATGACTCATGGTGGGGACAAGCAATACATATTTTTAAAATAATTACATTAAATAAAATTATTGGTCTAATTATATCACTTTGTGTACAATATAAGAAAACACTCAGATATTACAATTCATTTTGATAACTTATTTTCATAAAAAATTTGATCGTATAATTAATTTGGAATAAAATATTTTTGACTATACATAACATTCATAAATGCTACTTTTGAAGAAAGGAAATTTTAAAGAATCTTATTATGGAAACACTTTAAAGTGTCATTTAATTCTTTTTATTTATTTGACTGTTTGTGGATATGCAATATTTTTTGTTTTTCCATTTGATGTATACGCAAATCAGTAGGCTTTCTAAACTGAACGATGGCCACATACAGCCATCCAAGTGAGAAGCAGGGATTCTCCAAATTTAGCTCACACATTGCAGTGATTGTTCTTGTGTTTTGTTGATAATCATAGCAAAAGCAAGATGTACAGGAAATTGTAAATATTTGAAATATATTCTGATAATCCCAATAAATTCCATGCAATCCAATAATCCTAACAAATAGCATATTTATTAGGATTGTTGGAATACATGGTAACAGTACATCTTCTTTCTTGAATTTACAACTCAAATTTGTATCTTCATTACAATGCTCATCATCATCTTAATGAAAGTTGATATTGTTGTAAAGTCATGGTAAGTTGAAGTTTTAGAGAAGCATGACAAGCTTATCAATTTTCAATGTTAAAATGTGCAATGGCATATCTGGCAAATCAAGTAAGTTAAAAAAATTCTGTTAGGTAATCAATAACTTCATCATGATTCATTGTAAAGTCAATGAACTTACATAAGAACATTTTGAATGTTGAAATTGATGCCATCAACACAGTCATTCATAACTACTACTACAGCATGTGCATTGAGCCACTAAAGATTTTTGTAATTCCATATGATATTTTGAAAAGGTTTTTGAATCATCCAAAAGCCTATTACAAATAGTGCAAATAAAAATCTATAAATTCAGGGATAGAAATACTAAAAAAATTTTTTTCAGGCTTATATTTTCAAGATATATCAGGATATTTTTCAATAATTAAACAAAACCAATCTTACTTTTACATTTTAATTTTTGTATTATGAATACAACACTTTTAAAAAGTAATATACATTTAAAAATTATTTAAAATGTAGAATTTTATTTGTAACAAAACAATATAAAAATTATATAGAAATCTAACTTATTAATTTTTAAAAAATGTTCAATTTAATAATTTTTATAGCTGGTTTAAATAAAAGTAAATTTATGTGTAATTAAACAATATTCATTTTTAACTAAATGCATTACCATTAAATTTTAATAATACAGCACTTTTTTAGCTTATCACTGAAATATGCACTCTACACATTAGAAGCAGAGAGCATTATTTGTTCAACTTTAAACATGCATACACAAAACAGAAGAATTGCTATACATTGGAATCACATCATGACAAGAATGTAAACACTGTTAATTCTAATAAAGCTTTCTCTTTTGTCATAACAAAATTGGGTATTTTTCCATTATATCTCAATTTACCTCAAGAAATAGTCCTTTTTATGGAGAAAATATTATCCAAATTGACTGACCAGTCATCCTTGGCAAAATATTTTTGGTGCCAAATTTGGAGAATTTTTTTACTGGCAACACAAAATTTTGGCAACCTTATTTGTCAAAAGTCTGTAACAGCAACAACAGTATTTAATTTTAGTTTGACCAAGTTGTCAAGACGACATCATGTGATGGTAAATATAAACTATAGAATGTAAATAAGCATGAAGTAAGGATTCTTAAAGCTACATCTTGCAGAGCAGAATTAACTGGATATACAGAGCTGGGAAATTATTGGATGTTAATATACAAACACCTATAGACTTTGTACTATCGTCATCAGAGTCTTGTTGAAAACAATTAAAACCACACATGGAAAAGCTATATCTGGACTTCATGAATGATTCCTGAAGTGCTAAACATGTGAGTTTATAGGCTGATGTTATAGACTTGCATACCTGCCAACTTTCGGAAAAGTATTTCAGTAAAACTTTTCAGTTTTAATCCGTGCGTGACTAAAGAACAAAATTATACCTCTAACATTTCATTTTCCCCAACTATAGTTTTCAAGCTGGAGTCTTCCTCTCCCCCGATAGAAAAAGGGTTTGACGTGTGCATTTTCGGACCGCTCGGAGCCTCTTTGCGACCAGAGTCTGGGAAGTTATTTCTCTCTCCCCACAGATGGGTTGAATGGGGGTGCCAATTTCCGTTTCTCATCATGGCTAACGAGAAAAGATCGCCATTATGTGCTAAGATATAAAAAAATTTTCTCTCTAAACTTTGCCCAGAAGAACAGAAACGCGTAAAATAATTCATGCTATTAGTAAAAGCGTAAAACCTGGCGATCTTGCGTAAATTTACGCACGATGCGTAAAAGTTGGCAGGTCTAGACTTGTTGTCATCAACATGAGAACACAAGCCATAGCACTTTCAAGAAACAAAGGAGGTTATTTGAAATTAAAAGCTCCTTTTCTGGAGCTGGAAGGAATGTCATCTGTCAAATCCTTGAATGATACATTGTTTTCCAAGAACAGCTGTAAAGATACCAACTTAGCCTCTAGGGATAAGGCTTTTCGGGTGGATCTTGAAGACCAAGGAGAACCCTCTTTAAAAGATTTTAGTTTAAAAGCATTTAGAGATTTTGATTTATGTGGAGTTTTTTTTTTTTTTTTTTTTTTGAAAATAAGAGATTTAGATTTTAACTTTTTTAAGTGTTTAGAGGAGGGTAAGCTAACAGGGAGAATTGCACTAGAATCCGTGATCCATGGTGTAAGTATGATATCTCCATCAAGTGATTTTACACCAAATCTAGAGTCCTTTGTTTTGATTATAGTGTTGCCGAATTGAGTTTTTGATACTTTTTAGATTTTTGTTGACAGATTTGGTTTTCTTCGTGTTTTACATCATTTTTATGTCATATATAAAGTTCTTTTCTGTGGCAACAGTTTTTGTTTCACTTTCAATCCAAACTTTTTGTTTTACTTTTACTGTTGTGTTTCGTAGACACTAGTGTCTAAACATCGTAAATGGTTCTTTTTTCCAATATTTCTTTTTATTATTTATATCTTTTTATTTTGTTAATTTATTATATAATTATTTTCTATATTTTTTTTAATTTATTATAATATTTTAATTTTATATTTTCAACATCATAAACTGTTCCTTTTTTCCAATTTATTTTTATTTATTATCCTCTTTTTCTTATATATTGTTAATTTATTATTATATTTTTCTTATATATTTTTCCATAATATCACTGAGCATATTTGACATGTGAGCTTGACGTCATATCAAGTATATCCATTTTTGTTATTTATTTATCCTTTTACTTTTACTGGTTGTTTTGAAGAGATGGCTAACCCAACAAAAGTTTTTATTAATTTTCCAGTAATACTTTTTTAGATTTTGGATACTATTATGTGATTTAAAATTTTGTTAAATGCTTATTTTTTGAATTTTGGGAAAATTCTGGCATTTAAAAATATGCACTTAACTTGGCAAGAAAAAAAGTCGCAATGGTCACCAATGGGGGGATATCAAACTAGTTGCGAATCGGTTAGTGTTGTTGCAGACCTGGTGGCTTTTTTGTAACACTGGCAAAACTTATTCAAGAAACCAGAATTTGAGAGAGAATAACTATCTTGCATCTAGGTATGAACATTTAGATGTCACTTTAATCATGTTAACTTCTTAAACAAATATCCATTTAAAACAACTTCAAGAATAGGAGGGAAGGTTACCTTGACACACCCAGTAGACACATTTTTCCTATGCTTTGCACAGAGAGAGAGCTATTGTGTTTAATTACTGCGCAATGTGCATAAGTAAGTTGGCCCCTGCAAGCATTTCTTGAATTTCCAAAATGTTGGCCCAGAAAACACTCCAATGAATTAGTGATATATGGCCTGACGGGTAAATTCAAATAAGCAGCTTTGACATTCTGCGGAAGGTATGGGGATGGAAAAGTCAGAATGAGATGTTTCATAGCAATATGCTTATCATCTCTTCTAATTATAATTCACTGAACATTACTGACCTTCTAATTCTGTAAATTTTCCAGAACCTCATTTGTCTGCGAATTTTCCAAGTCCCTTGTGGATATATACCACCAGAAAAGTTTAAGTTACTATGAGGCGAAACTGTTATGTCTATATTTGCCAGCAAGTACATATTATTGATAGTAAAAGCTTGAACGGAATTAGTAACCTCCACCATCAGGTCACTAGAACACAACTTCTTAATGTTATTTACTTTCACTATTGTTCCAAATATTCCCTTCTGAATTAATGAAGAGGATATATTTTCAAAATCTTCTTTAACTTTCTTTGCAAAGAATTTCATATCAATTTTGGATATCTGCTACCATGTGGGAGAAAAGATTTTTTTCTATTTTTCCATAAGTATAAAATTTCAGGACCTGACCAGACCACCAAGCTCAACAAAGGAATGTATAACAGCTGCACCAGGGCTAGCCATGGCCATATACACTTACAGTACATCCCTGAGATGGCCACCACCCTTCAAGAGTCATCCAAGAGATGTACTGTGCACTTGATCCATAAAGATATGATTGATGCACTGAGGACCGCTACACATCTCCTATTTATTCAAACAAGAGGACAGAGTAATGTGTTTTTCTCTACAGAGCTCAATTACCAGGATCTTCCCCTTTCCAGCGACATGGGTCTCCATGCACAGCAGACACGTGGTTGATTTAGTCCCCCAAGAGAAGCTAACAGCAATAGGACATGGATAGTTACTCAATGGGAGCCCTCAACCACACAAGAGGCAGCACAATAAAGAGGAAGAGAAAACAGTAGAGGACAGAAGAAAAGATTACAAGAGATCACTGGGGTACCTTGGGATTATGGTAATGTGTTTACCAATAGAGAGTTTACTCTTCCAGGGGATAATAAGCACAAAAGAATGAGAAAAGTGTGTCGATAAACAAAATTACTTCAATCTCTGCTAGAAAGAAATATTTATTCAAAAGCTAAGATAAAAAGAAAATCGTGATAAAAAAATTAATATTGTTACCAAATTTGGCACTTATTTTAATTATGGAAAATGTACCCAAAATCTAAAAAATTCTTAAATTTTATTAACATAAAATGATGTTTTACTAATCATTAAATGAAATCTGGAAAAGGTTATTTTGCATTTTTATAATATATTCCGTTTTAAAACTAATTATCACATTTAAAAACTGATTTTTAAATATATTATCAAATACAATTCATGATCATTTATTTGGATAATTTATTTTATAACTGTTTCATTTCTTACATGAACACTATTAACTCAAATATCAATAAGAAAATTTTATCAGGAAAATCTTTTACTAATAACTAAATTTCAAACAACTCATTTTTATAGTATATTTTTTAATCTCTATTCATTTATTATAGTTTTAAGAAAATTTAATCACTTTTATATTTATTTGAAGCAATTTATAAACATTGCTATTTTCATCTAATATTCTACATGGCTGCTATTGTTTAGAAATAGCCAACTTACATCAATTAGGTTTGGTTTGTTAGTCACTCAACGGTCATTTTTTGCCCACGAGGGCTAATTAAACTGGGACCTACGGTTTAAAGTGGATTCCGAACCACTAGCAACATCCATGCCCAAGGTGGGATTTGAACCCACGAACTGTTGAACCAAAGGCAAGAGCGCTAACCATACGGCTGCCAGCTCGGCTACATCAATAAGATTTCATCTTCAGCTAAGTAAAGGAAACCACCAATGTCATCACCTTGACCACAATGGCCACTTTTATCAAACTTAGAAATATTTTAAAAATTGTAACATTTTGAGAAATGTAATTTTAGATTTAATAATTTGGCACAGATGCTATATAATCCAGCATACCAAATGCTGAATTTTTAGGACAAAGAAGTAATGTGGCTAAGATGAGGTAATAACTAGGGTAACTAAAATAGGATTTTCTACACAATTATTATAGGTTGCCAGATAAATAAGAAAATCCGCTGAAAAAATCAAAAAATTCGGAATTTAGCATACTGGCACCTGTACCATTAATTCCAGACATTATTAGCTAATCGCAGCAAAATATAGTAAAATTTTTAAACAAAAAACTTTTATTTTCTTTGATTTCTTTAAAAATTTTAATATTTTGAAAAGTAGTGTTACAGTTGTACATATATAAATTATTTTATGTAAGTATCAACAGGAAACATTTAACTTTCAATAAAAAGGCTGTTGATTAGAAAATTAATTTTTAAATCTTTTTAATGAGTTTTGTTAGGCATATATGAATGTTATAAAGTTTTTATTTATTTTTTGAATGCATATACTTGCAATGATAAAATAAGAAAAGTAAACACAAGAATTATTTTGATGCAAGGTCATACCATATTTCACATCGCATCGAAGCAATCGACCGTATTTTTCAAAAACTGCTTCTACGTCGCGCTCTCGAATATCAGTAGGAAGTCTTCCTATAAACAACTGGGCTCGACTGGACATGATTGCAATGAATAGTAATTATATTTTACACAATTCTAAATAAGTTTTGTTAAATGTACTTTAGCGAATCGATATTTTGAAACATTACACAATAATTATTATGCTTGGTGTTTCTAGTTCAATCCAGTCAACGAACTAAAAAAGAACTTTTAGTGTTGCCATCATCTTATTCTTAATTTTAAATGTAAATTGTAATTGGATCTCTGAACAACAGATTGCTTGACTGATGAGCAGAGGAAAAAGTGATTAGGTTGCTGCTGCTGAATTGAACTGATATACAGACTGATTTACTTCTTTAAATGTTATTAAATATACGTACTTATTAAAACATTATATTTATTAAATTTACTTCCATTTCTTGAATTCCAGAAAGAGATAAAAATTTAAGATTTAAAAAATAAGATCATTTAAAAACTATAATGCTATTAATTAAACATTTCTAATTCATCTTTACGAAAAATCTGACAAAAATTTATGTCATTCGATAGGTAAAAGATAAAGATTACATTTTTCCAATGAGGACCAAACTATACAAAAATAAAAAAAGTGCATGGCCGCCGATGACCTGCCACATTTTAAACTTGATTGATGTCTCGAATTATCATTCATTCAAAACTCATTTTGTGATATTAATGACGCTTTTTCATCGTCCGCTATTATGTAGAGTTTGCTATTGCTATTTCGCCTGCGATTTGTATACTTTTGTGATTAGTGAACTAGAGAACCCTGTTTGAAGAAGATTACCTAGAAATCTAGATCTTGGTTTGAGGATGTTTGGCTGCTAGAAAAAACGAGAGTGAAGTCACTGGTAAAACCTTAGCCAAGTGCACAGACCAATATTTATAAGACGTACATCTTGCCGAAAATAACGGCACGCCAAAATTTAAATTGCCGCTAGGCGGCGTGACTGATGCACGATACCACTATCGAGTGAGAAATGCATTGATGTCTATGGGAATAAAAATCTTTAAAAATTAATTAAATAAAACTGAAAATAATGTGAAATAGTTGAATTTACATGATAAATATATTGAATATTAATCTGTCATTGATTAGAGTAAAACAAATGATAATGGAAATACAAAATCTGACATTTTATTGTTAGGTGTTATGCAGAATAGAACCAGTTTTACTTTCGTTTTTGTGGATAGAGTAACATTTATTTCAAAAAATTCATTGTATCTATTTATATTATCAATATTTGAATAGTTATATTTAATTATTGATGTTTTTCCTTCATTATTTATATTTATTTTCTCTGATTTTAACCATTTAATAGATAGTTTATAAAGCTGCAAGAGAATTTGATAGATACATTATTTTAATGCATTTTACCATTAATTGTAATTTTATAAATTGAATTTCAAATAATTTTAGAATAATTAATTAAAATTCAATATATTTTAATAGGAAATCAAATTCTATTCAATTATTTTTAAATATAAATATAGTTATTATATTAAAATTAATATCTTGAATCAAATTTAAGTTTTACATTTCAATTTAATTATTCTAGTGATTTTTATAGAAAATAATTTTAATATTAATTTTTTTGTTATTCTAATTTTATAAATTCTTTTATTCCTCGTTAAAGCTTTTAATATATTTTGCTATGATGTTGCACATTTTACTGTAATTCATTTTTTTACACAATTAAAAATTAAATATTTCTCAAATTCATTATAACCAATAACTATGTTATGTAATTAAATAATTATTTAAATGTAACATTTTTTAAAATTATAGGTAGGAACTACTTAAATTTAGTTACAAATCATCAACTGCAATAGTCTTTCTTATTTTTCATTATTTTTCCTGAATAATATAATAAAAATCAATAAATTTACATTTCTTTAAAAAGAAAGCAATAACAAAAAGTGCAAATTAAACTAAATCTTTTTGTTTCATTTAATATGAATTACAAACCAAATATCCTACTTCACAGAGTCACTTTTTTAAAAATAATAGTAACTCATGAAAAATAGAGTATTTAGTTAAATGGGATAAAGGTTCAATGCATCCAACAATGTCAGTCAAGTATGAATATTTGTGTCATGAAAATTTCACTAACTTTGTATGGTGTATTTAACTTCTGCTTGACAATGAGGTGGGTTTTGCTAAAAGAAAATAACTTTATTAAATATCAAAAAATACATAAAACTGAGAAATAGCATAAAAAAGAAATAATTTGAAAATTTAGTGAATTTAATTTAAAGTAAAATTAGCAAGATCAAATTCAATGCAAATACAAAAAGAATACAGGTATATGTTAAGTTTGTTACTCAAGATCAAATTAAAAATGTTATAAATATGGTAGAAATAAAAATTATAATAAACATTTCCCTAAATAAATCATGCAAATATTTGAAATTGTTTTAAATTTTTAGCACTTATAAACACAAAAATATAAATACTTCAAATTACAATAGTTATCTAATTATAAAATAAAATATTCAATATTTTTTTATGCATAAGTTTCATCTAACATCCCTGTAAAGTTGTAAAAATTTATTTATTATTATGAATACATGGAAAATAATTACATATTTATTAATAAACATATTTAATTATTTCCAAATACAAATATTATAAATGTTAATTTTACAAGCTGTATAAGTAAAAAACTTGTCTAAATGAAAAGAGCAATTTGCAATTTATAGAAAGCAAAATGTTTTAGTAATTTATTATTTATAACTTTTAATGAAATGGTAATAAATTGTTTAGTACTTGAAAATTACAATGAAGTGAAAAAAAAACTTTATTCATATTCAGAAGATTTTAAAAAATACTAAGGAAAAATTTTTTTGATAAATTAAAAAATAATACAAAACATTAAAAAATGTCTTTAAACATTTCAAAAACATTTATACAACACAAATAACTTACAGTTCCATCTGATAACTTTTGTGTATAATAGCTATTTAAGTCTTTTTATTTAAAGTGCAAAGAACACACTACATCTGAAGAAGTCAATTGCTTATTAGCCCGAGGAATTGCCCTTCTCCATTTTTCAAGCAAGTTTGGATCCTAAATCAATAATACATTATAATATGCAGAATAAATTAACAACAAAGTTATAATTATATGTTTACTTATGAGTATATCAGCTTTATTAATACCAAGTTATAATTATATTTTCCTGTTTTACTTAAATCAGTGAATCAGTCACTTAAGTGATTTACTTGATTTTAGCTTTTGTATTGATACTAAATTATATTTACATACAATTATATTCAATAAATACAATTTAATTCAATAAATAAAGAAGGCAATTTAAAATAAACAAGGCAATAGAGAAATATGGGGGGTAAAGTTAGATTGATATATAAATATTTGACGAATTACTTACAAGGATTTTTAAATTTTTTCACAATATACAATATCTAGAAATAAAAAAGAAAAACACAATCAACAACCTGAAATGGTTGGATTTTAACTAACCAGCAATTATTTGATTACAAAAAAGAACAAAACTAGATAATTTATTATATTTTGATAACAAAATTCAATCGCCGATTGCATCCCAGATCGCAAAAAATAATACAAATGCATACATTTTATTCATTTTACAACATAAACTAACTTATCAAGATAAAAATTATTCATTGAAAATAAAAGTAGATGAAATATATTTTGCACGTTGTATACCTTTGGTGCACTAAAAAGGCTTGGTAGTTTTTCCCAATTCTTTTTTTTAGATTAATATCCGATTTGTAGCCGCTTTTATAGCCAGGACAAAAGCATGATTTTGGCATTTTATTATAATAAAAGTATTTAGAAACTATAAAAACAATAAGTATCAAGAGTAAAATGCTGCACAACTCAATGTTAGTAAATTCAATCACTTGAGAACTTGAAATGCTTTTTACGCCGCCTGGTGTCAAAAATGTTCAGGAAAGTCTTCCAAGATGGCGTGTCATTTTTTGGAAGCAGCCAATAGGGGAGTTGTTGGTCTATTATATTGGTCGTTGGCCAAGTGCCAGCGTCAATTTTCCGTCGAATTCGCTCTCGTTTGCTACTGACCTTTTTGAATGAAAGATGGATTGATCTTTCTTTGTGATTGTTTACAAAATCATTAACAATCATTAGAAAAGATCAATCCATCATACTCAATCGTAATTGAGTAATATTACTCAAGTATTTGATTTTTTCCTTCTAGGTCTGAGCTCTAAGTACTTTAAGAATTCTGTGAAGCAATTCGACATTTATTTGCTTATGACACTATATATTATCAATTCAAATCATGGTTATACTTCCGATTTTAGAAATTTTATAATATGAACGACAAATGCTTTCAGCGACATCAATAAGTAATGTAATTCCAAAAGTATTATACATATTTGAGCTATGTACTCAAATTGCTTAAAACATGCTAAATTTTATGTCTCATATATCATATAATCATGGAAGTGACAAGAAATTTTTGCCGCTTTAAATACATACTCATATTTTGCATTAGTGTGACTTTATTTGGTATATTTGTATTCGGTTATTTATGTTCAGAACAAATGTGTGCATTTAACAGTTGGACATACTCTCATACTCGATCCAATAGTTGGACTAAATTTAGTTTAAGAAATGTTGTTGACAATATGGGCAAGCCTCTTTCATTCTTATCACACCCATCTATTGCCAAATCTGATGCATATAAATTAAAAAGTAAACTGTCGTTTGAAGACATGCTTAAAGAGCCCGATTTTGAGTTTGATATTAAGGGATCCGATGTCATTGTGTTTCTACATATCCAAAAAACTGGTGGAACTGCATTTGGACGTCATTTAGTTAGAAATTTAGCATTAGAGAGACCTTGTTCATGTAAAAAAGGTAGGAAAAAATGCAAGTGTTCTAGACCTCATTCAGAAGATAGACAATGGCTATTTAGTCGATACTCTACTGGATGGAAATGTGGTCTCCATGCCGACTGGACCGAACTTACTAATTGTGTTGATACTGCAATGGATCAAACAGAAAAAGAATCTTTAAAACGAAGGTATGATGTTTCTAAAATATCACTAAATGATTGACACACTTAGATATCAGTTAAGATAGTAATAATGAACTTTTCTGTGTTCACATTTGAAAATAAATTTTGCATTTTATTGGTTCTTGTTCACAATGACCTTTGTCCTAAGAGAAAAAAATTATAGTGTAGAAGAGTAAATTGCATTTTTCAAAGCTAAATTATGCTCATGTATTTTAAAAATTTATCGATAATGCTGGTATTACTCCATTTTGGTATTTTTAGTAATAACTCACAGAAAAGAGATGAATAAACTATACTTGCTTGCAAACAGAAGTTTAAAATCATAATGGTAAATGCTGCAATGTGTGATAGGTTGTTCCACTGGTTAATAAAATATAATTGTATCATCTGTGACATGGAATAATATCACATTGCTTACTTAATATATAAGATAGAAGTTGCATCTATTGCTTACATATGAACAAAAGGGAAAATGCATTCTAATTAAGTGTATTATAGAATAGATTTTAATGTAGCCTGTTAATTATTGGAAATAAAATTGAAGTTTTATTATAATTATGTAGGATAAAATTTTATTGTTAACTGTCAAAAATATTATCATTCAATTCATCAATATGGCATTTAATAATTATGTTTTTTTAAATAACAGTATTATATTTTTATTGATTGGTCACTCAATTAACCAATCTGAGTTTGATCTTATAAACATTTTATAAAAGTAAAAAACAATATATATTGTATTTATGTAACATTTAAAATAGTACATTTTTTTCAAAAGTTGCTTTGCTTTGAAAAGCACTTTTTTAGTTATTTGCTGTTAATGATTTTTTCCAGAAATGTAAAAGTGGACTTTTAAGTCTCTACTATAAATCATTTGTTTGATTCATTTATGTGTAATAACCATATTGAATTAAAAAACTTAAATTAAAATACAAATATAAAAAAATAATTAAATTTAAAAAAAAATGTACACAAAAATTCAATTTTATTAATTTGTTGACTAACAAAATTTATTTTTATCAAATTATACCTGCAAATCATGCATGCTCTATCACAAATGCTTAGTTTTTAATAGATGGAAAAGTTAAAAACAGCCTTTAACTTTTATTAATTATGTTACATTAACTTAATTATAGATAATCTTTATCAATTTTAATACTGTTTTAACTTAATTATTTACAGTAATTTCTGGAACACTCATTGTAGTTTAACAGTTAGTAATTAAATTACCTTGTGTCATCATTTGGTAATTATTTTAAATGTATGATTTGTAATAAAAAAATATTATTTATGCCTAAAAAATTTATGTGTTATATATATGTTGTAGAGTTAAAGGCTTAAGTTATATCTTTCTCTGTCTTTTATGTAAACAAGTAATTTACAGCTTTAGACATTCTGTATGATGCACAACTATTGATATGCATACAAATTAACAATTTAAAAAAATGTCAATCTGAATTTAAAATATTTAAAGCAGAAATTTGCTGATCTGATAAATTTAATTTATTAATATTTGACTGAAATATAATTTTGATATGCTTATAACAATGAGAAATATGCCTTTGGCCTCTCAAAAACTAATTATTAAGAAAACAAGTTAAAAATTTCATATTATGCTATCATCTGCAAATTGAGAAATTTAAAATTAACTGTTGGCCACATATGTTTTGAATCCAATAAAAAAAAATAGAAAGGATAGTAAAGTTATGTATAATCGTCTAAGATCACAAGTCCCAAGAAAAAATTATTGATTGTCACGATGTGTTTATCCAAAAAACCCAGTCGCTGACTAAAATAAGAATATTGTTCATATGAGTAGGAGATAGCTCCTTAACAGGATCTTACAATGAGTAAGGACACCATAATATGTCATCTTGATTCTGTGTATGAGTCCATGCAAAAATTAATTTTCTTAGCAAACAATAGAAAAACCCAATTGTAATTCGCTAAGAAACGTGCAGTCAAAAATTGGAAGGTCCTTTAGAATGATGAATCCAAATTCAATTTCTTTGGGAGTGATGGTTAATGTTTTACTTGTTATTGAAAAGGCACTTTTGAAACAACAGTAAAGCATGAAAACATATCAGTAAATATCTAGGGAACTTTTTTTCATGATGGCATCTCATTCCCCTAAACAAATCTATTAAATTATAACTCAAAATGTTACATAATTCTAGTATATATAATACAGGGGTTTTCGTGACAATTGGGAGGGCAATAAAGTTTGCAACCTAAGCTTAACATCAGTATGATTGCCAAATCTGTAGATTATTGCAGCAGAATGGATTTGTTCACTGATTCTATGACATATTCCATTATGCATGAATTATTTCTAGTTTTAGTGTAATTCTTAATTTTACTATCCTCTGTTTTATTTTTCAAAAAATATTTTTAATAGGAATGCGAAATTTTGATTATGTTACAATTTTGTAAAGTTTTTTATTTGTAATTTATGTTTTAGAAATAACTTTTTAAATTTGAAGTGTGAGAGAAGTTGATTTGGCGAGTATTTTGCATTCTCCTATTTGCTATTTTGGAAAATTGTTGGCAGTTTTAACCTGCTATTATAGTTTAAATGAAAATATTATATCCCTTTAAATATTATGTTTCAAAAACATTACTTCTGCTTACATATTATAATTTTCTTTATTTCCTAAAGCTTTTAATTCTATTTAAGTTGTTTAAACTACTTTTCTATTAAGTATTTATTACTACTAATTCTATTTAAGTTGTTTAAGTTTTTCCATCATTCAACTGCATGAAATGTATTCTGTTAACTTTCATTCTACAGCAAATTTTTTAAACACGAAAAGATGACATGTTGAGGTGTAGTTTGCTATGAACCGCAGATCTAATTTATGTTACAATTCAAGGAATATTTTTGTGTTCGCAAATCACATGCTGCAAAGCGATCTCGGGTCAATTTATTTTCCAGGCCTGTTTCTCTTTAGCAAAATGCTTATTTTTTTTCTGTGCGGAGATTTGGCTTAGTGGCTAACCAATATACTTTGTCTTTGTTCTCCATGGCATACAAATCATCTTTTGGCAGCAAGTATAAAGCTACAGTTCTTTAGGTTACTAACATTCATTCTCCTGTTCCCAGGAGCAAGTTGAAAATGCTGTCTTTGGTTCTTGCTTCTTGGCACAGGGCTTTTGTGCAGGATTCATTTAAAGGATACTATCCCATTTTTCTCTTAGATGTTAATTCTGTTTAAATTTAAAATAGACAAAATCTAAAATATTTTGAACTTGGATATTTTTAAGTCATCTGTTTGGTGTATTCATCAATTGGCATATAATTATTTTTTGACCTGCAAGTTGATTTTGAATGTAAAAACTCTTTTCTTGGACAAACATTATTTATCAAAATTAAATAAAAGTGTTTAATGTTTTTAAATTTGAATTTCTTAATGTCTTATACAGCTGTTTAGTTTTGAAAAATATTATTCCTATAAATAAGCACTTCAATAAATTTACAGGTTATTTCATAATGAAATTATCCCATAAATTTTTTATGTATCGTAACTACCATATGAACTAGGTTTTCATTTTCTGACTCCAAGACAACAAAAATTGCTCTGAACCTGTTACGTATACTAGGATTTAACCCAGAATGTTTATAGAAAATTTTTGCATGATCTTTTCTTGCATTATCTTAAAGAGATGCTTTGCAGATAGATGTTTCAGCAAGATCACAATCTCAAGCACACTTAAAAAATTTTGAAAAATTATTTTGCAACTTAAAAATTAAAATTTTGGACAGTTTAAGTTAATCACCTGAATTTAATCCAGTTAAATGTCATTAAAAAATAAGCCAGGAAGTGGAAACATTCTAAAAAGAATGATCTTCAAGATTTTCAGTTAGAACAGATAAAAATATCTAGCTCCACCCTAGAAAGCATTATTAATTTCACAATCTAAATGAAAGGTAAACAGATATTTTGGGGGGGGATGTCGCAAACTAAATTTAATTATTTATCTTTCGATCATCTTCAATGATGATCAGATGTTAACAAGTATATGTTTTGAACTGTGCAAATCATAAAATTGGCAATCATCTCAAAATGGTTTCCTAATCCACCAGTCAATTGTGGTTCCTTTACTGTCCTCCCTGACCTAGATAACAAGCAGCAACCCTTATAGCTAAAGAATATGCAAATAAATATTTCTTTGTTGTAGTGAATGATTAGTCATTTCAAATATAATTTAAAATCTGAGAACAAGCTTAAACCAAGTGAAGTATTCAATTATTTAAGATATGGAGAGGATATGACAGTCATATTTTTTAAAATAAATTTGTAAGAAACAAAAACTGAGGAATTTAAAGTTAAATAATATAACTTTATTTTTTTATTAAAATATTTTTTACATACAGGAAAATTTTTTTAAAGATATTAGATTGTGAAATAAATCATTGATTTAAAAATACTTTTACAGATATTTCTATATAACTCTTCTCCGAGATCCAGTTTCACGCTTTCTCAGTGAATACCGGCATGTCCAAAGAGGAGCAACATGGAGAACAGCTCGTCTGTTATGTGGTGGGCGCTCTCCAACTAAAGAAGAACTTCCTCCTTGTTTTGAAGGAAAGGATTGGAGTGATGTAACCCTTGAAGAATTCTTGGATTGTCAATCTAATTTGGCTATTAACCGCCAAACTAGAATGTTAGCTGATTTAACACTAGTTGGATGTTACAATACATCAGTCATGAATGAAAGACAAAGAAATGTTATGATGCTTGCAAGTGCCAAACAAAATCTTCAAAAAATGGCTTTCTTTGGACTTTGTGAGTTTCAAAAAATTACTCAGTTTTTATTTGAAAATACTTTTCATTTAAAATTTCTCCAACCATTTCAGCAATTAAATGAAACTCACAGCAGTATGACTTTAGCTGAAATAAGTGAAAAAAATTTACAAAGAATTAAAGATATGAACAGATTAGATATTGCTCTGTATGAGTTTGCCAAATCATTACTTATGAAAAGATATAATAGCTTGAAACGAACAATTCCCGCAAGAAATGTTACAAAAGAACCAAATCTAATTGATGAAATATTCAATTCTGACATTTAAGGAAACTTTCCTTTCTGCAATGTTATTCAATGTAAAAACCATATTGGTTTATGAAATTTTAAATAAAATTATTTTTATAATTAGTCATTGTTGAATTTTTATATTAAAAAATTATATAAAATGAATTTGCTTTTTTATTTATAATATATTTTTTCACTTTGAAATTTTCAATATATGAAGATAAATTTATTGATATATTTTAAATTTGATTGCCATATACACTGTTAAATTTGTTTTTAAAAAATAGCAGCTGAGAATTTAATGATTTGAAAACTTTTTTGTAATTTGAATATATCTAATCACTCATACACACATTTTTTTAATTTATATGCTATTAATTTTATGTATTATGGATTAAAGGATATAAAAGGAACATTTAAAAAAAATCTCAAATAGGCATAAAAAATGGTATGCAAAAACTCGTTGATTTCAAAGATTTTATCAAAAGATGTTGACTATTTATGAAAACTTTAAATAGAAAACAAATGTTATGATGTCAGACATAAATTTCAAAACTAAAGTAGGCATTAAAAAGAATAAAACCTTTTTAAATTTCAAAAATAATTTTAATTTTGAACAAAAAATTAAAATAATGGGCATAGTGAAAAATTAGTAAAAAATCATATTTTCAATACAAAATTAGAGTCGACATTTTTGAAACAGATTTTATTTTTGATCATTTTGTGTTTGTAACCATCCAGATTCTCTTTTTGCACCTTATATTAGAAAATTGTAGTAAAGTAAAAGTATTTAAAAAGTTATATATATAGTGAAAACATTAGTAATTTACATTGCTAATTTTACAAATATTGTTAAAAATAATTTATGCATTCAAATTATTACATGAATTCACTGAGAAATATCTGAGTGTAATATAAAATAAGAAATAAAATCTTCTATGCGATGTTCAGATTCAAAAATAAATTCATCGTTCAAAATAAAATTTTGGAAATTTTATAAGCAATATAAATATTAAATTATGAAATTATTCTTGTATGATTTATATATAAAGAAAAATTGAAACAATTATATTTGTGTTCTTTTTATTTAGAAAAAATTTATGCAGTAATGAAAAATCTTGTCAACATTCCTTCTCATACTTAAAAATCTTTATTTTACAAATTTAAGAAACTAATTTATATACTACTAACATTTTCAAAATTATGAAAAATACAGTTTTGCATTTATTAAAATGAAACATATTTTGAAATATGAGACAAATATTCTGTGAGATGCAGTTCTGTTACAGCTATATCATGTGAAACAAGGAAAACGTTCCTTGGATTTTTCTTAGAATTTTAATTTTGAGCTGTAATTAGTCGTTTTCTACGCCCAGAAAATTTGGAATACAAAATTCCCATAATTTTCTTTGTCCCTTTGTCCTTTTACTTATTTTTGCCATTCAATTTGCAATCAAGTAACAGTTCCTTTTTTAACGCTCCTCAAGAAAGTAGGATCAAAAGTACAATGTCACATTAGTTATTCTGTTAATTAAATAAATTAATAAGCTAATATAAATGCTAAATCATTAAAATATCCATCCAAAAATTAATAAAATGTTTTCAATTGTAAAATAATTATTTACCTACAAACATGTAAATTATAATCTTAAAACAGTGTATGATTTTTCTAAATGATGCTGATTATTTTATTATATAATTACCAAACTTGCTACATATAAATAAAGTTTCAGAATATTCTTTACAATGGTAAATTTTAGGATTTAGTTTGCAATTTTACTGAAGAGTCAAACAATCCCAATATAATGTTATTGAAAGATATTGAATAGCAAATAAATTTGTCTATACATTAGAATTAAAATTGAACAAATATTGAATATTTGTTTCAATTCTGAAGTGAGAAGTTTTTCTTTGAAGATATTTTATCACCATTTGAAATTTAACTCATAAGTACACTAAAACTGAATTATATCAAGGTCTTGGATAATTTATGTTTAAAAATTCTAATCTCAAATTTTACTATAGTAAATAATTATTTTACAATTAAATGACAGTGTTTAATTGAACAGAATTATTACCTTATAAGTCAAGTGTTTTTTTTCCAAATTATTATTCATGTAAAATTTGTAATTACATATTAATATACATTGAAAATATTAGAAATTATTTCATAATTAAAATAAGAAATAATTAAAAAATTAATTACACAATTGGAGGGATAAATAATAAAGGATATATATATATATATATAATTTGGATTATAATTGAAATAGCAAAGATATCTATAATATCTACAATTGGGTAAAATGATTCTTTAATATATGTTCTGACAACTTTGGAAGTAAAAAATTTTTTTTCACTGATTATCATATTAAGTTCTACAAAAAATAAAATCATGCTGAATTCAAAAAATATATTTTAGTGTAAAATAAAATGTAGTCATTAGAAAAATATATTTATTTTTGATAATGTACAACAATAGATTTTAATTGAATCCAATTAATCAAACAAGTATTGCTTGCAACATTTATTATTCAGCACTCCTTTACATGGACAAATATTTAGCATGGAAGTTAAAATGATCTTCTAAGAAAGTAGCAACAAATAAGTAAGAGTGATCGTAACCCTATAAGGAATAAGAAAAGCATAATGAAAAGCAGCAGTGATAATAAGTTAGCATTTGATACTGCTTGTATAACATGATTTATATATTGTTATTCGTTTAAATAAAAAAATGCTTGATTTTGAATAGCATGACACAAAAACAATCATAATACAAACATTTAGAATAAAATTAATGAAAGCATTCAACAAATTCTGAATTTGATGTCTTATGTATATGTTAGTAAAATTAAATTTCTCTTCAGATGATGTAAATTTTTAATTAAATTTAAGAAACATGAGTTTTAACAAAATATATTTTAATCTTAACATGAATACATCTTTTAATGCAAATTAAGTTATGTTATTTTATGATGGTATAATCCATATTTTGAAGGAGGGACAAATTTCTACATTAGCTAATGACAGAAATGAATCATCAGTTTCAATTACATACTCACTTTGATTTTTATTTCACATTTTATCTTTAATAATGGTAATACATTTCTATATATCATTAATCATGTTCCATAATTAATATTAAAATGCACATAAGATATTTTTTTTCTTTTCGAAACAATTTATACACATATAGTCCTTATTCTGTTTGCACTTTCAACTTTGATGTTGAAAAAGATTAAAACGAAGTTAATATCAGAAAGAAAGCTATTTGTCATTTCAAAATTTTAATTACTGTATTTAATTAAAACCATAATTAACTGATATGAATTCATTTTAAAATTACTATGCTGTAATATAATTTAAATAGTGCTGCATCATTCTGGAACTTTCAAAATCAAATGCTTGATGTTCTTTCTCCCTTTTAAAACTGACATTTATGTGCAACTAAAGAAGGTACAAAAAAAATGTATAATATATATATACATTTTTTTTTACATTTTCACATTTCTTTTTAAAAATTTGTGAAAACAGAAAATATTATTTAATTTTTCAAAATTTTAAATGGTATAGTTTTTGCTCATTGCAATGAACATGTTTACAGTTTTCCCAATGCTGATCATAAATGGATTGGAGCTCAGATGAGAAGTATAATTTTGTAACAAACAGGGATTTTCAAGTGTTCCACTATACATTGATTTATATTAGAGACATTTTTTTTAATTTGAAACCACAGTTTTTAAAAATTGGTAGGCTTTGTATTATGGTTCTTTAATAAAATTTATTTAAAAAAAAACTAAGCATAGAAAGAAAAAATAATCATTATAGCTTTTCATTGCAATGAACATGTTTTAAGTTTTCCCAATGCTGATCATAAATGGATTGGAGCTCGGATGAGAAGTATAATTTTGTAACAAACAGGGATTTTCAAGTGTTCCACTATACATTGATTTATATTAGAGACATTTTTTTTATTTGAAACCACAGTTTTTAAAAATTGGTAGGCTTTGTATTAGAGTTCTTTAATAAAATTTATTTCAAAAATTAAGCATACAAAGAAAAAATAATCATTATAGCTTTTCAAACAGCTGCAAAATCTCAGAAGAAACAATTTAAATTTTTCAACATTTATAGCATTCCTTTAATTTAGACTGATAATCTATAATTTTAAATTACTTCTAGTTCTTTTTAAATCAATTTTTCTTCCTAATAATTATTTTAAAACTTTTAGATGAATATTTTACTTTAAATATTTTTTAAATTAACAATTTATATATTTATTAATTTAAGTAAAAATTCCAGGATAATGTATATTTTGTACACATATCTAAGAGTTTGAGTAATTTTGATAATAAATTCAGGTTGAGAATCATTAAAATCTTTTTTCATGAAAAACACTTAAAATACAGAACAAGATTTAAAATGTGAATGGCCAAATATTCTAAAACCAAGGATATAATAATAAAAGCACGAAGATTTTTTAAATTAGTAGATTTTATGTTTCTATACATATTATGCATAACAAAGCTTTTCTAGAATCTTTACCAAAAATCTGATAAAGACAAAGATTTTTTTCAAATTATTTTCCAAGAATGTCAGTTTTAGTAAACAATATATTTTTATTAATGGTCCTCCTTTCAGAATCACAATGAAAATTACTTTTCAAAGCTTTTTCTGTGTATGTGATTTTTTAAAGATGTCCTTCATATTTGTATGATGTAGGGAATAGAAAACTTTTCTTTAAATATGCATATTTTTTCCATAATATTTTCTTTTTTCAGTTGCACATAATTTATCAGTCAATGTAAGGTGGTTGCTACCTGTGTGTATATATATATATAACTTGAATCAACATAAACAAAAATATGTAAAATTATTGTTGTAATTATTTTTTCAGATATTTTAAAAAAATACTAAAATTTTTTGTTTCAGAAAAAAAAAGCATTTGTATATTACAAAACATTATATTTGTTTTACATGACAGCCATTTAAATATAGAAATAAATATTTATAGATTACTTCAATAGATAAATAAATGATTTAAGAATTTAGGTCCCATTTGGATTGACTTCAATAATTTAATACAAAAGAAATTAATAGATTTATTTATATTTTTTTACACATATTTTCTTTATTAAAAGTATTTTAATGTTAAAAACAAATGAAATATACATAAATTGGCTATTTTTGCAAATATTATGAATTCTTAAACTATGATATTAGATTAACTGTTATTTAAATATTAGATGCTACTCTAAGGGTGTAAATACATTGACTGATAAATTTCCAAATTATGTTAATGTATTTATTATTATAAGTTTCAAAATAATGTTAGTATATTCAATCAATTTTTTGTAGCAAACACTGATTTAATATATTTTGTTCAAGTAGCTATAATTAAAGATATTAATATTGCATTTTCTTTTAACTTATATTTTTATAAATATAAAAATTTTTCATATTTTTAAATTTCTAAATAATTTTAAATTTTTATTTTTAAATTTCTAAATATGTCAATTTAATAAATACAATGAAAAATTTATTTCAAATTGAATAAGAATCAATATTTCAAAATAAATATATATTCAGTAAATATTAATTAAAAAGTAAGTGTTAAATAATTCCTAATGTTAACAAAAAAGAAAATAA
Organism: Latrodectus hesperus; assembly: GCA_037975125.1. Taxonomy (NCBI): domain Eukaryota; kingdom Metazoa; phylum Arthropoda; class Arachnida; order Araneae; family Theridiidae; genus Latrodectus; species Latrodectus hesperus. Next base: position 101,954,797 of record CM075850.1, on the reverse strand, counting down.
GAGAACAGAAATTTTTTATACCTCTTGCATTCTAAAGGAAACTTTAAGTGATGTACCAACACAAGCTGATACAAAATTTTGTGGAAACAATTCATCCTTCAAATATTGGTCACTTGAACCCTGTTATAAATATCAAGAATTAAATGCATTCAATTCAAATTAAAGCATAATATTCTGAAAAGATATACATAATTCTGAAAACAAACTTTTTTGATAAAACTAATAAAAGGGTATTGAAATTTAATAATTTTTTGAATGCTTTCTCTAATTTCATAATTACTTTTCCTTCAATTTCAGATATGTTTGTTAAAATAATCGAGAAATTTTTATATTACATTGCATCGTGATATGATGCAATACTTTTCACGTAATCATTTAAACCATTTTATTAGTGACGAACTCTTGTTTGAAAATCAAATAAAGAATTAGTCATCTTATTATATCTTTATCCAAATTTTATAACAGCTGCTTTTTTATGCATTTTAACTTTTGCCAAATTAAGCACATAAATACTTAAAATTTATATACATAACTTGTTAAGGTTAATTTCTAAAAGTCAGTAAAAACTTAAAGCTGATTAAAATATTGCAAAGAAAGAATATATATATATATATATATATATATATATATATTCAAAATTAAGTAAATCACTAGATTAAATTTTCATAATAACTTTATGTTGCTTAAAATGAAAAATAGTAAAAAATAGTACATTCATATTATCTTTAAGTTGCACATTTTTTATGGTATCAAATTTGTGCTTTAACCCTTTGACGCGCGCAATATTTTTTTTTAAAATTTTAAACTAAAGAATTCTAAAAATTGAATGTTATGATCCCACAGACTAATAATATATGAATTTAAGAAAATCTACATCTACCAATTTATCTGTGGGTGGTGGTCGCAAGGCGCGACCAGCGCGCGTCTAGGACCTTGATACTTACTGAGTTAGCAGGGAAAAAAACTTACCTTGTTTCGTACACGCTTTCAATAAATGATGATTATTGCAAACTTCTTAGATAGTTTGTATATAAAATGCAGTATATTATTTTTTTACAATATTTTACAAAGTAAAGAGTAGTAAAAGTGAAAAATTAAACATTTATATAATTTTGTTGCTATAAAAACACGTCGATACTGAATTTAGAATCCTCATTTAGCAGGTACAGTTTTTTATGAATGTCAATTAGATAAAAGTTATTTCTTGTGAAACTGTTCAAAGCATCTTTTATCTTTTTGATACATGCATAAACCAACATTGCAAGTTTCACACATGTATCTTGTTCTGTGAGGTTTCTCCTTTGTGCTACAAAATGCGCACCGCCGTGGTTTGCATTTCATTGGCATGTGTTCAGCATTCTTTAATCTTTTTTGTTCTGGAACATGAGTTTTGTGGCTTTTTATACATGCGGAGCTTGATATTTTTCTTTTGGGAACAGATCCTTTATTTCCCATTGAAATCAAACTACTGATGATGTCCATTCTGAATAACTTAAGTACTTTTAAGTTTGAATCACTTTCTGGTAGCATTCGATATATAATAAAGGAATTTACAATAGTGACATCAATAAAATGGAAGAAAATTCGATGCCACCATTTTTTACTTTTCCGATCAATTTCATATAAGCTTTTCAATTGATCAAAATAGTCCACATACCCCATATTTTGATTGTAATCCTTTATGGCTTGCGGACACTGCACCTGAACTTTTTTTCCATCTTTTTCTTTTCTTTCAACAGTAGATGCAATGACGGGATCTTCTAGGCTAGATAATACTGCCACGCATCTTTTGTCCTTCCACTTTAGGCAAGTTATTTTGTGCTCGCTAACTGCCCAGTCAAAATCACCTCGTTTTAATTTTTTATCTTCCATCAAAGTTTTGGGAAGATTTTTCCTCTTCATATTTACTGTTCCACAACAATATACACTTTTTGTTTCTAAATGTCGGAAAAGTTCATATGATGTGAAAAAATTGTCCATGTACACCCTATGATTCTTACCATACAAGGGCTCGCATAACATTTTTACTACTCTTTCTCCTAGATTGTTTTCGGCTTCCTGGGTTTTACCTGTATAAATGTCAAATTGAGAAGCATAGCCGCTCTCATCGCAACGCATCCACACCTTATACCCCCGTTTGATGGGTTTTTTGGGCATATATTGTTTTAGTGAACTTCTGCCTTTGAAACGAATCATTGACTCATCAATAGACTGGTTTTTTCCTGGTCTAAATAAACTTTTAAATTTATCAGACAAGTGTGTTAGAAGAGGACGAAGTTTATAAAGTTTATCAAAATTTTTGTCCTCTCTTTTTGGCATCAAGCTATTATCATTCACATGCAAATTTCCTAACATCCACGTAAATTTCTTAACTGCCATTTGCTTAGACACATATGAATCGTGTAGAATTTCGTTGGTAGACCAAAAATCACGGTAGCTCGGGAGCTTTTTTATTCCCATGAACATGTTTATGCCAATGAAAATCATCATATCCTGAAGTGTTATAGGTGAGAATGGTTTTCCTTTTTGCGTCGCATATAAGTTAGTTTCAAAAACTAACTTCTCCATGAATGTAATCGTAAGGAAAGACATGAATATATTGATAGGATTTATGTCATCCATTAGTGTAATATCTTCTGTTGGGCCATATTCCTCAGAAAATTCAGGAATCGATTTTTTCACTTTCTGTCTCCTATTCCAATTTATTTGGGTTACTTGGGAAGGACCAGGTAAATTTATATCGATATTGTGTTCATCATCTGATCCTTCATCACTTTCCACCTGAATATTATCATTAGCAGTAAATTGCACATTTTCTTCTTTGTCACTATCATCATCTGAGATTTCTGATTCTGGATCTGAAGGAAGTTCTTCAAATAAAGCCAATGCCTCAGCTATTCCAAGCCCTTTGCGACGCATTTTAAATTTGAACAGTAGAAGAAAATATTTACACACAGTTAAAATATATTGCTATTAATTATTATAATAAAACTTTATAATTAAATAAAACTTTTACGTAAATACTATTTTTGATAAAATATATATGTATATATTTACATTAAATTTAAAACACACAAAATACTATTAAATAAAAATTTCCGTACTAGCCTGGGAGCAAACGCAACATTCAACGCAAAGAAAAATCTGCAACTGAAAAGTTTTTCTGAAACAGAAATAGCGAAGCACATGTTCACTGGGGATATAAATGCCACATGTTGCTTACAAGTAAAATGACCCTATGATTCAAAGCCAGATGTTGTTTACAAGTAAAATGACCCTATGATTCAAAGCCAGATGTTGTTTACAAGTAAAATGACCATATGATTCAAATCCCCCTTCCCCACACTCCTAAACACTCCAATTCCCAATCATAATATGCCGGCCATGTTTATGTAGTCTGCTGTTCACGTAAGTCATGTGTTCTAGCTGCGCGGTGGTTGCGTAGTGCAACCACCAGGAATTTCCCTCAAAAAAGGAAAGTTTTTTACGTATCTAGTTCAAACTACTGCTGCATTTATATTGTTTATGACAGACATGACGGTATAGAATGAAAAATTTTTTGATATTTATTATTATTTATTTTAAAAAAGTACGTTATTTTGTGTTGTTAAAAATGAACATTAAATAACGCCATATTGGAAGGAGTCCGACCTGAAATTAATTTGGTGCTGTCATCTGTTAGTGTTATTTAGAAGTAAAAGATATGAAATCTATAAAATTTAAGTGAAAAATTGTGAAAAGGAATTAGGAAAAAATATTGAAAGTTGGTGGTTTCATAGCGCGACCACCGCGCGTTAAAGGGTTAATGCTAAAGTTATAAGATTCCAAATTGTAATAAATTTTTCTGTCTTTTCATTTAAACTTGAAATTGATTTAAATAATACAAAAAAATCAAGAATTTATTTCTTCTCAAATTTAAATAAAAACAAATTATTTACAAATGGTGCAATTTATTTATGTTTTATTTTATAAACGTTAATGTAGTTTTTTAATGAATGAAATATCATGATGAAAGACAGTTTCTTTTAACCGCTGCTTTTCTTATGTTAATTTTAGCTCAATCTACACCATTTTTTTCAATTGAAAGCAAATATTTTATAAATTAAGATAGGATTTAAATACATAATGTTCATAAATAAAATATACATTAAGATTGTTCAGATATTTAATTATTGTAATTGGTTATTTTTCATCATTATTTGATATTGCAGAACAAGGGTTTTCCTTACATGTTCTAAGTATAAAACTTATTAGGCTATGCTTGACCACATTCTTAACTGCCTTAATCTAAACAGAGGGGATTTCTATAAGGGTCGCTATACATATTAGATATGCTCAGAATTACAGGAGTCATGGATTTGGTTTGGCTTTTGCTGAAAAATGGGTACTGGCAACATATAATAATTCCATTTATAATAAATCATGTATTGTGAGGATCATATGACAACAGATTTCAAAAGTTATAAAATACTACCATTTAAGTTCTCACAAAATAGAATATGCTTATTATTTTATTTTACACAATAAAGTAATATTTACACAATTTCTTTTAAATAAACAAAATTGAATGTTTGTATAGCATTTCACTTACTTCACAGCAATAATAAATCTTTATGGTATGCTAGAGGCAATTAAATATTAATTTACAATTTTAATTAAAAATATTTCAAATAATAAATGCTATAATAATATAATTAGTAAAGTTTAATTTTTGTTCTTGAGTACCTTTTTGTTCAGAAAGTCTAAAGAGACTAAAGAAAACTTGAAAAAATATTTATAAATTTTTTTTAAGAATTAATTTTCAAAAAATAATGAAAAAGTATGGTTTTATACACACAAATGACAATTTTAGAGCCAATTATTGAGCAAATTTTAAGTGGAACATTGCAAGAATATATGTAAAGAATTTAATTACAATTTATTTTAAGTTAGTATGATATATGCAATTAACACATAGTTTCATTCATAATAAAATATTTAATGAAATGAGTCTAATGTATATTTAGTTTCCTTAAGAATCAATATATCAATTAAAAGTATTTCAATTAAAATCACTTTACATGAAATATAGCACTATCATGTTTTAAAGTACAGAGTCATACAACTAAAATGCTAAATTATATCACATTTCTTTAATTTCCTTTTTTTCTTTAAACTGCAATCCAAAAACCATTAATAGCATATTTTTGTCAATTTCTTGAAAACATTACATATGACAGAACATATTGCTTTTTATTTCTTTCTCACTGACAAAAAGATTAATTAACTTATTATATGAACTAAAAATAGATTTTATAAATACATTTACTTTTAAAATAGTATGTATTTTTAGAATGCTATAAAATTTATTAAAATAAAAATTATATAAACGTATTAATTTTTTAATACAAATTTAACTAAAGTATAATTTTAGTAAATAGAAAACAATTACTCAAGTGAAATAAATGTTTGCTGCAATGGTAAATATTTTCATAGAAATCAAATAATGTAAACTAAATATAAACAATTTAAGCATAATATAATAACCAAGATTAATTTTTCTTTTTTGAAATAGATAAATGAAACATTAATAAAGATTTAAATTATTTTCAAATGATATTAAATTATTTTCAAATTTGATAATAAATGATTAATTTAAATAAATGATTAATTTAAATTATTTTCAAATTAACCTATACAAGAAAGAAAATATTGCCTTAATATTTATATCTTACCTGATCAATTAAAATATTAATTTCAGGTCCTTTATAAGCTTTAGCTAATAAAGTTGCATCATAGTTTGCCCAAGCTGAAGTGTCATTTCCTAGATAGTTGGAAAAACAATTTTTACCCCATGGACCTACTGTTGGGTTACAGATAGGTGCAAAGGCAGACACAGATTTATATTTTTCAGGATTTTTTAAGGCACAAATTAAAGCTCCATGTCCTCCCATGCTAAAGATAAATAAAACTGTTTAAAAATAAAATTAAGATGAGCTAATTACTTTTCAATACTCAAACGTTAATTATTAAAAAAAAGGTGATATACCTTACAAAATTACATTTTTAATTATGATTGAATTGCATTTCCTTTTTAATTATCACTATTACTTTGGTCTATAAATAAATAAATCCTCTTTAATTGCTTCTAGATTGCTAAATATATAACATTTTCACATTACTTTTTAATTATGTCAAGCTTAGATTCATTTGAAGCTTTAGTCATATACCCACATTTGTATATATTTCAAAATTTTTAATATCCCTTCACTACTCTGCAAATTAAATTTTTATGGAAAAGTTTTTTGATGCACATGTATAGATAAAAGCGGTAATAATAATTTATCTGGAATAATTGCCATGTTCCACTTTATAAATAACTTTTTCCAGTTTTATAAAATAAAAATAGAATTTTTAAAGAACTAAAACACTTTTATCAGACTTCTTGTTCACAAGTTTATTTCGTTTTTATATCCCACATCCTTTAAGAAATTACAATCTTTTAAAATAACCATGGATTTCAATTTTGTATAATCAGCTAAACAGAAAACATAATTTGAAGTAATGTTTTTCATAGTCTTTTTTCTTTTTACTGAATGTTCTATGCTTTAAATAACAATGTTTTACTTGAAATTCATTGTATGAAACACTAATTTTTCTATATTTACACAATAAATGTAAGTTAACTTATTTTGTTTTTGTTTTTATGGCACTGGCTATTGAAAATTATCTATCTGCAGACAAAATTTTCAGGAGGCTTTACAAAATTCTTGTTTTTATTTTGTATTCCAAATTAATTGTATGAATTCAAAGTTGCTTTAAAATTTTCACAATTAAATTTTTTTTGCCTACTACAAGAGAAATAAATGTGCATTGTTTTTTCTTACCACCAATTCCTTAAGACTATTTTCTAAGACCCATTTCACATTTTCATCAAGGATAAGCCATTATTAATTTCAGAAATTCTTTCTTTGGCTTCTTCTAAAGAATAAATTTGTTTTCTGAAAATTTTTTTACAAAAGCAAATTTATTGTTTAGCACATTAACTTCTGATTTTATTTTTCTTCTATTAATACCAAATATCTGTACTTCTGTATAATTTTCAATTTCTTTCACAAAATAAGTGACTTTTAATTTGAACCATTAATGTGCTTCGATTATAGGCAAACATTTTTATTTTTAAAAGGAACATTAGATCAACAAAATTTCAACTAAAAGAAATATAATTTATTAAAGACTTCAACGCTCACTTCAGAAATCAGAATGTTCAATTACTGGAAAAGGGCAAACCTTTAATTCCACAAATTTATTTCGGCCAAAAATATTTTATTTCTAACTATTTTTTTTCAAATTTTTATTATCTTTCCTCAAAAGTCCAGTAAAACATTTTTTTTAAAGCTGAACATAACCCTTCCTCCTAGCATAAATCTCAGCATACATATTGTTCATATTTTCTTTTTTATATCACAATATTTTATATCAAAGATTGGAAAAATAATTTTATTTGTTTATTGTTTTCTTAAATATAAGTTAAAAGAAACAGTTCAATATGAAAACTTTCCAAAAGTAGTTTTTTTAATTAAATTTTAATAATATTTTAAATAAAATAAAAAAATAATAGAAGGATGGATAGATACAGGAGATTGAATATTATCTAACAAGTAATAATTTTTCTACTCAATATTTAATCGATTTTTTACCAATATATACTTATATAAATTTATGGCAAAAAATAATAATAAATGAATGAATAAATATAACACATTCCTTACAGTAGTTAAGAATTAGTTTTATTGATTTCATTCTGAAGTTTTATATCATTCTAACAATATATTTAAAAATAATAAAAGTAGAAAACTATAAAATATAATAAATTATATATAGAAACTTAAATAAATTTTAAAATATTTAAAAACAATGTGAAATATAACAAAAATTACATTGATCATCAGCACAATTACATTTTACTTATAATCTTCCTCCATGAACTGGACAATTATTCTTAATAAAAATGGATATATCATAAGTAATAAGAAAATCAATCCTTAATTTTGGTGTTTTATCAAATTGTGGAAGCAAACATCAATAATGAATGTTACACTGATTAAAACAAGTTAATAAATTCAATGTTTTTAACTGAATTAAATTACACAATACATTAAATAAAACATTAATTTTTTATCTGAAATTTTTTAGTGTTTTGCTTTAGTTTAAGCAATTTTAAAGGATTTTAGTAATCTATTTATATCATCTTTGTTGATTTTTAATTCTTTACTTATAGCAACTTTGGATGAGTTTCTATTCTTATCTCAGTGCAATTAAACTAATTTAGATAAATTGATCAAGTGAATAAATGTTAAACGTTTATACAGAATATATTATTAAAACTAAATATGATTCTTTAAAATACAACATAGAATAATCTGAATGTTCAAAAATTCCATATAAATATTATTCCAAATTGGCAACTTTTTTATATCTAAATTATAAGGAAAAACTGAAAATTTATCATATGCATGGTATCTTTCTTTTATAGGTGCAAAATTTCTCAAAAAGAAAAAAATTCTATTTATTTTATCTAAATTTTTTATATTGGACTCAGATATTCTTTGTATTTTTTTTATAAAAAACAAGGAGGAGAACACAAGACATAGAAAAAATTATACAAACTAAGCTGCTATTGACATTAAGTTTTACAATAGTTAATAATTAGTTAGAAAATCCACACAGATATAAGTTTATAATAAATTATTTATATACATAAAAGAAAAATTGATATATTAATTTAATTACCTGTGACCCGAAATTGATATTTTTCCATTTGTTGGAAACTCTTCTTCTATAATAGGAGGAAGCTATAATAGAAAAGGAGGCAATTAAATTTATAACAAAATTTTTGAAACATTTTCAATTTCATATTATTTTATTTGTAATTGCCTATAAAACAGATTACATACAAAATTTTATTTATTACAGATAAAATAAGGACTCATGTTTTCTTCTCATAATTCAAATAAGTAGGCCTTATTTAATTAAATATATTATAATGCACAAGTAATACAGTATTCTTTAAAAAAATTTTGATGCATACAGAGAACCAAAACATTTTTTCAATTTAGAAACTACTTATTCAAAGTAATATACTATAATGTTACTATATTTTTAAGCTTTTTCTATAGTTAATTCTTGCTAAAAAAATCCACCACTTAGACTTTACAACAAGCGTGTTATTAGATAATGAGCTTCTAGATTAATTTCAATTCTTTTTCACTAAGCTAAAAACTTCCACATTCTGCATTGCTGAGGTATCATTAACAAAGATAACATAAATTTAGCTATTCTGTCATTTTTAACCATTATCTATTCTCTTAATTTGGATTAATTTTAGATTACCAAGAAGCAATCATTTAATTTTGATAAAGTTATTAATTTGTAATCAAGATTGATTCTCTAGCTCATCCATAACCTAATCTTTAGATTTACCATCTTTAACAGGAAGCAAAACATTGAAACATTTTAATAAAATATCTCACACTAGTTAATTTGACATCATTCAGTTTATCCACACCAGGTAATTGCAAATGATGTAAAATATCTTATTTAAAAGAAAATAAATTTATAATATAATCACAAAAAGTCATGAAATATTTCCAAATATCAGAATAAAATTTTTTCTTCATCAAATAATGTTGCAACAATAACAGATGTATTATTTCTTATAACTAAATCATAAAGTAAAACTGTGGTGGCTTGGTTGGTTAGGGTTTTTGCTCTTAATCAAATACACTATTCTGAGGGTAACAACTTTGAATTCCTAACCTAATTGAAGATATACTGTGTTCATTTATAGTAGCTGGGATACATAAATTATGTTGATGTCTAAATGTCCTCCAAGTGAAATGATACTTACAGGGGAAGCAGGTCAAATCTGGGAGTCTTCTGCTTGGTCCCTACTTCTAAATTATGAAGAACTACCCACTTGCTCTGTTAAATCCTTAGCAAACTTGAGGCAAAAGTCAAAATAATCTTTCATGTATTTTGGTCTTCCACTTCCTGAAGTTGGATCTCACTCCCTTCATCATGACCTCACAAGTTCATGAACTTGATTGATGTCTCATTCAAATAAGCGGATAACAAATTACTAAGTTCTTTTTAGTTACAATAAGAATGATAATTCAATTCAAATAAGGATATATTTCTAATTTTATGGTGGGAAAACTTAGAAATTATTTTAGTAATCTATGCATAATATTTTTGATTTTAAAGATTTGCAGATGGCTAAACCGTGATAAAATATTATGCTTTTCGACTTTCATTACAGTATAAGGCAGGCCGCACACTGAGGTGACAGCAGACGAACAGCACGACGTTAAAACTGGTTTTCCCTAATCTGCGCACGCATATTGGAGCAGTATTTATTGCGAATGCGTCAGCATCACTTAAGTGACAGGTGTCTACCATTTGTGACTTGTGCTATTTTTATCGCTTGTCGCTTATATGTATATTTCTTTGTGTTTGATTTCATTTCTTCAGAAGTGAATTTCCATTGTTTACAAATGAGAGAATATGCTGAATTTAACCAGTTTCATTAATTTTGTGAAAATATATTTTCTGCATTATATGTTTTAAGCAAAAATTATTCTAATCAAAATAGTAGTAAGTATTTAAGTCAAAAAAATCATTGATGGAAATATCTATTGAAATGAAATTTCTTGGTTATTTTTATTCTAATTTTTACTGATTTGTAGTTTACTTATATGTAAATTTAAAAATGTTACGAAATTTAGACAAAATTAATAAATTTCCCATGCAAAACATTTTTAATCGATAAGTATTTGCAGTTGAAATAAATCATCGTATGAAGTAAATTTTATACAAGTTTTTTTTTTTTTAATTTCTTGTTTAAACGCATTGATGTTTCTGAACTATTAGTTTATAAATTTAAAAAAATTATCAAATTAAAATAATCTTATTAAAAAACTAGTTTAAATACTATAGTACTGTTAAGAACCTCTATCCATATGAGTTGCTATGGGTTTTAGTATTCACATATCTTTTTGTACATTATTATAATATTGCTCAAACTTATTTTTAAATCACAAACCATTATAAGAGTTACTATTTGGATTGCTCAGTTATTTTACATTTAAATTACTTTTTATATAATTTTTTAATAATTTCCATTTACATATATTATTTTTAATTACTTTTAGTTTTGAACTGATTCATATTGAACTAATTTGTTATAATGTGCATAAACATGTATTAATTTATACTTAGGTATCATAACAAATTTTAAATATTATTAAAAAGTAACTAAAATATATAAAAAAAATTCTAATATATTTAAAATAACCTTAACAAAATATTTCTAATGTCATTTTTGAGTCCATGAATTAAAGAAACATTAAAATAACACTTATTGTGAACTGGACAGAAATATCAAAAAGTTACCAAGTAAAAAGAACATTTTTTATTAAAAAGTATTGTTCTCTAGTTAGTATTTAATACTTATGATTTTTTTTATTTTAAAAACATTTAAAATTATTAGCATTTACAATTAACATACCCCAACAAGAGATTATTACGATCTTATTCACAACAGAAGTATTGGAACGTACATCGTATTTAATTATTTTATGTTAATGTTACATATAGAAATGAAACTTTGTTTCAATTTATACTTTTAAATCAAACAATAAATTTACAACTTTTGCAAATTTACCTATTTTTTATAAAAAAAAATTCCAATTTGTGTATTTTAATGCCATTTTAATTGGACTTAAACCTGGAGTATGAGTCAGTGTAAATTTAGTGTTGTGTTAATTAATAAATTGGAAGAATGCGCTTTTGTTTTGAAAGTACAGTAAATAATATTCAATAGAAATCAGTTGTGATTTAAAATAACAATCAAACATTTTCTTAATTTTGATACCTTGCCTACTGCGATAATTTTATTTTTCAAATATGAAACAAAATGAAATTATATTTTGTGCTTACAATGTAAGTCATATTAATATCATTTTTAATAAAGTATTTTCTTTTCTTTTAAAACTTCTAAATATCTAATAACAATGTCAACGATTTAAAGGCCACATAAGTTCTCAGGCAATGCCTAATGCAAAGGAAAAAAATCTAAATGCTTTATTTATAGTAAACGATAAGAACACGATGTTACTAGACTCTAGTGATATTTGAAATTTTAATTTAATATATTTATTAATAGGTTTCCTAGCAAATTTCTGACTCCATTATACATCCTTTTACTTTTCAAACTCTGATGCCTTATACATTCACATCAGAATTTTTAGTTTCAACTCTTGGAATGCTGAACAATACTCAATTTTCAGATTATGTAAACTTTTCCATTCAGCTATAGATTTCCATTCAGAAAAGAAGATCCCTTTGACATTTTGGTAGAAAAAGCCAACAAATGCAAAAATGCTTAAAAGTGTTTTTGAGTATCATTAAAACACAATTCTTGAATTTTTTTTAAATATTATTTTATTTTGGAATTTTGAATTAAATAATAATAAATGTCAATCATGACAAATTTTAGTTGATAAGCTGGTAGTATCTTTACCAGAGGCAAGATTTATAAAAAATGACAAGAGCAATTAATAGTTATTAAATTTTCTTGCTTTGTTTTTAAATAGGTTATCACATCTTTTTTCTTCCTTTGCATCACACTGCTATATTGGCACCAAATGCAATTCAATGCTCAAAAAGGATTTCCAATCACTCAAATTCTATGAAAAATAAAGTACTTTTATTTTCATCTGTTAAAGTACTTTCACATACTAAATTTGGTAGTGATAATAAATACTTTGGAATAGAGATCTGTGAATTTTAAAGTTTACAACAATTGAATACAATTTCAAATTTCTGTAATTACTCTCATCACATGCAAGAGAAACAGATGAAGTTTGTAGTATTAAACATTTGACTTTTTATATGATACTTATTCTTTAATAATCATAAAATTTTTATAGTTCCAGCAAATCTATGATGCAATGCAATCTCATATTTAGGAAACATTTTCCTAAAAAGTGGATAAGCAACATTGATTGATTTATTGTGCTTTATCAAAAAGGGAATAAAATATACTTCTGGCTAGATAACTTCTTGGGTATCCCTTTCAGAATAAATATCTATTTTAAAAATGTTTGTTGAATTTTTCTTCCACCTTTGACATGTTGAGAAGCACAGAAAAAACCACCATCAGAGATACTGAAATCACAGCTGCAAGCTCCACAATGAGCAAACTTAGTTCTTTTACATGATGCTTTGAGACATGAAAATTTAGGACTGTAATTATTTTTAAAGTATTAAAAGATAATTTATTAAGTTCACTACTAACTGTTGTTATCAAAATATCAGCAATCATGCAAGTAACAAAGCAGAAATACTTGCTTTCACCTAAGATCAACTCAGAATTAATTTCATCCATCAACAATAGCCCACCATTCACAATAGTTCAAATGAAAAATCCCAAATTTTGTGTTGTGATTAAAGGAGAACCAGAAAGATATATAATATACATATGTGATGTTACAGAAGTTAAATATTTTTGAAATAAAAATAATTTCTTAATTCATCAAAATTTTCTGTCTTTGTTAACAGAAATGCATAAAATATTCCAAGTAAAAGTGTTAAACCTAGCAATCGTAAGTAAAATTTACACACAATGTGTAATAATTGAATATCTGTGTACATAATAAATAATGGCATCACTATAGGTTGAAGCTCTAGCGTCACTTTTAGCACAAAAGGGCTAACTGGAAATATAATTTAACTTGGATTACAAACCACTGTAAGCACCTGCAGCCAAATTAGGAACTTGTAGACTTATCACTGAGGGGTATAGGATTTAAGAATGAATGGAAGCAAAGTTATAGTTCCTAAAGCCAATTTTATAATTTGATAAAAAGAAAAATTCTCACATTCATTTATAAATAGTAATTCTTTTAACATGTCAGGAATATTTTACAGCTCAAATGAAACAAATCTCAATATTCATTAATTAAAATAATTTTAGAGTAATCAAAATTACGTATCTAAAACAAAATATATCTTAATCAAATTTAAATTTGTCATTAAAATTAATAAAATTTTTTTAAATTTACAAGTTTCTCTTTACAAATTACTTCTGAACAACCGCTAACGTTTGTATATATAAGTGATTGTCACAGAAATTTTGGACAATCACTTATATATACAAATGATATTTGATTGTCACAGAAATTTTGGAGCAATTTTTATGCACAAGTTTAGTAAATACATTTATTTAAATTAAAGTGATTTTTTAAACAAACAGCAGATGCTTTGTAAATGGTTTAAATAAATAAAATATATAAAATTCACAATTTTACAAAAAATATTTAGGTATATTTTTTGGATAAAATAAAATTATATTTGGATATAATAAATTTAATAATAAAATTACTAAACTTATTTAACTACAAATTAAATAAGTGAGAAATTATATCATACATTTTTATCTCAATTCTTTATTTCATTACACTTCAAAAATTTATTTGAACAATATAATTACCTCACTGGTAACATAGGAATACATTCTATAGTTAGTTTTCCATTTTTCTTCAGTAGCGTCAACATAAAATCCAGCACCAGTTCCAAGATCATAATTATCATCTTCACCTTCAATATTGCAGCCTCCTGTAGAATAAGTAAAAATTATGTTGAATTATATTGGTTTTCTAAAAGTCAAAACAAATAATACATTTAAAGAAGCAAAAACACTTTTAATTCAATTATTTTATAATAGAATTAAAATTTCCTCGTTTCAGTTTAAATAACTATGAAACAAAAAAATTACATAAGAAATATTTTATTTAAATGTTTTCAAAGTAAATAAAGTTTTTTTTTCAATTCTTTTCTTTTTTTTAATTTTAATGTGCTTATTCTAAAGACAAGGATATTAATTTTCATGAAATAAAAAATTGTAAAAGATTTTCAGCATTAAACAGAAATATAACTGTGGCAATTAACTCCTTTTCTGCTCTTCTCACTGTTTCTGGATATATAATTGCTTCCCTACATTTTCACACTTTTAAATACTGTTAAAAAATTATCTTTTTTCTCCCAGAAATACCTGAAGTTCTCTTAATAAAATGTTTTCACTTTAAATTTTTCCCCCCAAGTACATCAAATCAACAAATTGTCAATGCACTTTTAAATAAAGAATGATCGAAAAATTAAAATACTTAGTCAATTGGTATAATTTGGATTTTTTTTTTTTTTTTTTTTTTTTTTGAAAAAAAGATAATAAAAATAAAGATTAATACATTGTACATTGAAAGATGCAAAGACATAGCTTAGATCAGAAAGGATATAGAAAAAAGAAAATTTAATAATTTTAATAATATTTAATTGAAATTTATACATAGCTTTATTTTTGATGCTTTGGGAGTTAAGTTGAAGAATTCATACGTATTCTGGAAAAATTAATTTCATAAGAGTTGTCAGTAGTAATAGTTTTACAGTGATATCAGTATTCCTACACAATTTAAATATTGTTCTTCAATCATACAACAATATACCAAATTAATGAAAAACATGTTTTTCTACTATAAATGAAACCAAAAGTAGTAAAAAATATTCCAAAATCAATATAATATCATTAATTTAAAGCCATTCAAATTTATATAAAATATTTTTTTTTATATTTAAAGATGGATTGTTATTTTTATATCTTTTTTTAAAAATGACTTTAATAAATAATATCTTTTCAATTAGATGCTTAGAACTATTTTTTCCTGGTATATATATATATATATATATATATATATATATATATATATATATATATATATATATATATATATATATATATATATATATATATATATAAACATTATTACATAATTCAGTTAGTTCATGCTGCATACACTAATTATCTAGAAAGTGTAAAAAAATTTAATTATTGTTTTTAAAACATAAAATGGCAAAATGAAATATTTTTAGCAAATTCATATAAAATAAATATATTTATAACAAACTTTTCTTTTTAAATTAGTGTTTGAAAACAGAACTTTTCAGAAAAATTATTTAAGGACAATTTCAGTGATGGTATAAAAAGAAAAGTTCCTGCTATACATGTAACAAAAGTATTACATTTAGACAAAAAGTTTCAGTAAACACTTAAACTAATATCACAAGTTTAATACAAAAATTAATTTTTTAAGTTTAAATTAAATACATTTTGCACATTTAATATCATTTCAAGCAGATATATCAAAACTCTTTGTAGAATTTTGTAGAGGATGCATCAGATCCTTATCTGAATATTATACTTAACTTACTACAAAAATATAGTACTATGTATCAACAGAAAATTGCAATTTAAAAACATTACAAAAAATTATAATTCTAGTAAATTTCATAAACTAAAGTATCTTATCAGCAAAATATAAAATCTACACTAAAAATGAAATATTACAATAAATTTTTATGGTCTTAAAAATGATTGAATTTTAGGGAATTTTATGAATTCCCAGGTGTTAACTATAATTCTAATATAGTTCCCAATTATTATCAGGTACATTTCACAGATGAGGAGCTTCCTATTCGATAAACTTTAGAGGTGAATGTCAGACTAGGGTAAGTATAGCAAAATGATGTACAACTGCCTCACAAATGAAAGCAAAGCAAATTTTTTGTTTCATATATATAGGTTACAGTAATAGGTGATTATGTATAATAATCAGTGATTATTTATAATTAACACTAAACTTGGTAAATATGATAAATTATTGAAATAAATATGCCTCTAAAAGTATGTTTGAAAACTATAAAATATTAAGATTTGAAGAATTTTTGGCTTTAGCAGAAACATTTAACACTGCCTCTGATAAAACCAACAATTAAAAATTGACGGTAATTCTAGTGGAAATTAATTATGTATTGCTAAATGACTGTTTACCAGCAATTAATTTTGTGATTTAAAATGAGAATGAGGAAACAATCCATTTTAACCAGACAGATGCTTTAATAATTAACTCCATTGGCTGCTTTCACTTTTCTCTGCAACTCTTAACTGGATCTTGAAGATGTAATTGAAGATACATAGTAGGGTCAGGATTCCTTCTGGATTCGGGGACGAGCTCTACGAACTAATGCTTTTGCTCTCTTAAATGCGATAAGATTCTCTGTTGTGGGGTACCTCTGAAATAATACCCATAACTCCTTCTGTTTTTTATAAGTTTTTTGACATTTGTCATTTTACCATGGTTAGCAATGCCTATGTGGTATAGAGGAACTTTTTGGTATTGATACATCAGCTGCATTAATAAATGTTTCAGTGACTTTACAAATGACATCAATATCCTCAATTGAAAACATTTCATCATCAACGACTGCCAATTACGTAAATAACATCCAATTTGCCCGACTGTACATATAAGTAGGTAGATATTCTTGTCGCACACTACTACTTTAAGTCTGGGAGATGATGAGAGGAAAATAATTGCTATTATGCAGATCATTTCCCACTGATAAGTTTAACAACGGCAGAATTGAGGGAGAACGAATAGCAGATCAGGAGAATGGAATGTTTTGTGGGTAAGTAAAAGTAGGTCTTGTTGGTATTAATCAGACAAAGACAATTGTCAGTAATAAACTGCTCTATCTAACGACTGAAAATAGCTATCACTACTTCCCCACAAAAAATTATGGCCATTGAAGTCACTGAGCAACAGAAATGGTGTAGGTAGCTGATCAACTAATGCATTGAGTTCCTTTTGGCAGATGACAGCATGTGGTGCTAAATATAAACTACAGACTGTTAGTAAGCATGAAGTATAGATTCTCACAGTTACAGCCAGTAGAACAATATCAATTGGATGGACAATGCTGGGGAAATTATTAGATGTTAATATACAAACACCTTCAGACAATGCACCATTATCACCTCTGTCTTTTCTAAAGTTTTTAAGCCCACACATGGAGAAACTATTACTGGACTTCAGAAATGTTTCCCAAGGATTGATGGGTGAAATTACAAACTTGATGTCATCATAATGTGAACGCAAACTATCGCAGTTCCAAGAAACAAAGGAAGTTATTGTTTAGTTTAAAAAGCTCCTTTCCCTGAGCTGAAAGGCATATCATCTGACAGATCCTCGAACGATTAATTATGGTGTGAGAGGTATAGAGAAACAGTGTCAGCTTTGAGGGATAAGGCTTTATTGGTAAATATGGAGGGTCTAGAAGTACCTTCTTTTATTGATAATTTAAAAGCCTTCATGGCTTTGATTTAGTCAAAGGAGCTTTTCTTTTACTAATTGTATTGGAGATAGATTATCCACAACAACAAAGTCAAAATCTAAAAAGAGGAAATGAAATATCTTCTGTTTGCATGGAAGCCGCTCTGGTGACATTTTTTGCAGTACTTGCATAGTTTATACCAAATTGTGGGGTACAAGAGGTAACTTGTTTTCATGCCTTTGAGTATGAACATTTATTGGTTATTTTCAATGTAACTTCTTTCTCATATACCCATTGAGGACAACTTTGAGAATAGGAGGAGCGGTCACCAGGACAATATTGACACACCTCTCCTTTGCTGTGCAGTTTAAGCTATCGCGGCTAATCACAATGCAACGAGCACAGGTAGTTTCCCTCTGCAAGCATTTCTCGAGTTTCCAAAGCGTTGATATTGGAAGCACCACAATGGATTCAGAATATATTGGAATAGGTAAATTTAAATATGCAGCTTTGATGTTCTGCTGAAGGTCTGGAGTTGCGAAAGTCAGAATGAGATGCTTAGTGTCTATTAACTTTTCATCTCTTTTAATTCTGATGCATTCAACTCCACAGACCTTCTGATCCTGCAATTTTTTCAGAATCTCATCAGTTAGTGTATTCTCTAAATCCCTTGTGGAAATGACACCACATCAAAAGTTCAAATTACCATAAGACGAAACTGTTACCTCTGTTTTCCAGCAGGTGCATATTACTGATGGTGGTAGCCTGAGTGGAATTGGCAATTTCCACCATCAGGTCACGAGAATGCAGCTTCTTGATATTTTTCACTTATCCTATTGTTCCTGATATTCCTTTCTGAATAAGGAAGGGGAAACATTTTGAAAATTTCCCTCCCTTCTTTTTACAACAAAGAATTTTGAGTGTTTTTGACAAAAATTGCTCTCGTGGGAAAAAATAATGTTTTTTTCAATATCCATAATTTATGTTAAAATTTTGTTGTTTACCAAACCACCTACTACCAAGTCCAACAAGGAGATGTAGACCAGATGCACCAGTACTAGCCCGGTCCTATAACCTCACAGTACATCTCTAAGATGGCCTCCACCCTTAATGAGTTATCCAGTAGATGTACCATCGCTAGATCCATAAGTCGATTGATGTGCTGATGAGCACAACACACCTGTTTACCTGAAGCAGATAACAAAGTAATGTGTTGGTTTCTGGAAGCCTAAATTACCAGGATCCTCCTTTCCAGGAACACAAATCTCCACACATGGGTGATTTAGTCTCCAAGAGAAGCTAATAGCAACAGAGCAGCAATTGCTACTCAATGGGAGCTTCTCTGAACCTCTTGTGACACAACCCCAATAAGGGTTTGCTTTGGTTTGTTTGTCGCTCAACGATCATTTTTTGCACACGAGGGCTAATTAGACCGGGACTTACGGCTTAAAGTGGATTCCGAACCACTACAAACATCCATGCCCAAGGTGGGATTCAAACCCACGAACTGTCGAACCGAAGGCAAGAGCGCTAACCATTCGGCTGCCAGCTCGGCAACCACAATAAGGGAGAAAAGGAAAAGAAAGCAGAAGACTAGAGGAGAGAAGAAAGGAAAGAAGAAGACAGATCACTAGGGTATCTCTGGATTGTGACACCTGTGTTTACCTAAAAAGGTAAAACACCTGAGAGATTAAATATTCAAGAATAATTAAGTTTTTGCAAAATTTTTACAAGCATTTTAATTCAGACACAAAAACTCCTCTAAATTTCTAACACTCATTTCTTCTTAAAAATTAATTTTTTATATGGAAAGAGTATTTTTTTTATTTTATTTGCTTAAATTCTTGAATTAATTCTGGAATATAATATAAACTTATCATTAACCCACTTCAATAACAATAAAAAAATTTAATCTCATCACATATAATCATAAAATATACATATTTTCAAATATAAAAACCACTTACTAGGACTGGTATCAGGTCCAACTACAATGATTCCATGTTTTGCAGCATGGCGTTGAAATGCAGATTTGATGACAAAATTTTGCTCAGTGCAAGTCAAACCTAAAATTATAATTTGATAAATGCAGGTTGAAAAACAATTCTAGGCATAACTCCATGCTAAACATTACTATGAATCAGAAATTACCTTCTTAAAAAGTTAAAATCAAGAAATTATAAATTAAAAAATAAATAATAAATTATAAAAAATAAACCAAAACAATAAAATATAACACAACTAACATATACATATTATAACTTCATAAAAATTTGACATAAATGAAAAATATAAAAAATTTTTATATTTTTCATTTTATAATCATTTTGATATTACAAATAAAAATTTTAAAAAATGTCTTGTGAGTCTTTTTCTAATATCTAATCTTTTGAAGTTATTTCAAATTAAGCAAAAAGTTTGAAGAATGCAATAATTATAATAAATTTATAATTTATTTGCATGAAGCTTCAGAAACCATGCTAATTGATAAAATGTAAAATTAAGTAGAAAAGATTCGAATAGTATCCAATTTATTAATAATACAGGTCTTATGTCATCAAAGAACAACAGTCCTTTGAAATAAATTAATGATTCTCTTTATGATAAGTTCACTCATAAACATCTTCATAGACTTATTTTAAAATATAATTTACAAAGAGAAGAGTATTAGTCTCTTGAGGATTATTTCAACTTACTTTTATTGAAAATGAATACTAAATTAAAATTGGGTACAAAATGCTACAAACAATTAATAGTTTCCTTTAACTATAAAAATATTTAATTTTCTAGTAATATTATGTTATTAGAAAATAAACTTAAGAAAATTGTTAAGAACTATTTTTGACTATAGGCATGATTATGCAATAGATTGAGTGCATTCAATAATAATTAAGAATGGTCACAAGTAGACTTCACTCTAGAATTGGTTACAAGGATAATTCGACACCTCCTTCACACAAATCCTATTCTGTAACCTCAAAGTAGTGTGAGGGTGTACACAGTCGCACAGGTCATGTATGTCTGGAACAAAAATTTGTTTTAGCAACCAGATAGGGTTATCCATGATGTGAAGATAATACAGATACATATACCTAGCTAATACAGAAAGGTAACCCAATCCAAGAAGTTAGGCTTTGTGCTGATGAATGAATGGCACCACGGTTATGACGTTGTAATGGGCCCCTCAATGAAACAGGCAAAACCTTGTTGTACATTTACCTTTCACTTGAGCACGGAGCGTAGGCAAGTGGTAACCATAATACTCCTCTCAGTTCTAAGGTCAACTTATGGGTGTATGACAATATATATAATAAAAACATAAATAATAAAAAAAGATTTGTTGCACCTTCTGATATTAATCAAAAAACTGGAGAAATTATTCCAAGGGAACAAAAAAGAGCACAGCAATTTTGCTGTTCAGAAAAGTGGAGTTGCCACTGGACACAGAAATCACAGTTGGGGAACTCGGAATTCTCACAAAATAATACTATTTCAAGGCACAGAAAAAAAGCAAAGGAGCAGGTGGAGTCTGGCTAGAAGGTGTAAGGAGCCATAAGACTTAACTCTGAGGTTTCAATCCTTTTTCCCAGTAGCCCTGCTACCAAGAAGCCTAGGGAGGACCATCTACCTGGGACTTAAGCTCAGGCTGTTAAATGTAATAAAGCCATTGTGACAGATGGATTTCCATCCATCAAACTTAATAAGGAGGATGTTCACTGAATACAGTAGGAGATCTTTACTGAGACAGACTAAGTCCCTATAGGAAATCATCTGCCTAAGGTTCATGGGTTCAGTTAGGTCATTAATAAGAGGATCATCTGGAGTACTGATCCTCCTATTAATGACCTTGAAAGTCTGGACTGGATTAAAGAAAGTCTACCATAATAGCAAGCATTTATTTGGAAGTGAGAGACTCAAAGTTCTGGATCCCAGTAAACTCTCAATCTGGTAAAAGTGGCTTTAAGACAAAGGACACTTATACCAAGGATCCTACCACTCCTCTGAATTGGTTTAATAGATTCAACCCAGAGTAGAAATCTTCAGCATAGCATGTTCTGCAAAAATCTGGAGACACATTCTATTAAGTAGATCTTATAGGTTGATACTGAAGGTGCAGAAGCTATCAAAGAGACTAATTATGCTGTATATACTGGTTTAGAATACTGGATTTTTAAGATCCTCTGGGACCTAATTTATTGAGAAGGTAGAAGTAGTGCCAGAAGATATGCAACTTCCTACCAAGTAAGTTAATCCTCTCCTATTTCTAGTAAATAAAGTGAATTATCTAGTATTGAAGAACTAGATACTGGTTTTGATACAACCTTACAGTATAGTTCTCCTCCTAAATCTGAGTGTAAATTAGAAAATTCTTAGCAGGAAATTCAAATGCCTTTCCTACTTGTGGTCACATGAGAATCAGTGCTCCTTCTTAACTTCCTTGGATGCCACAATGGTAAACAATATCAAAGTAGCATAAATCAACCTTCATTATAATCAAAGATGACTACAGAAGAGGTACACATTTCATTAATTTAGGAGTGATGGATCCACAATGTTCTATTTTGGACCTACATGTTCAAGGTTTTAACATTGTTTATGGTATATGTTGCTTTAGATCAAGAGCTTGATTTGCTGTTAGCAACAAACTAAATGCACTTATCATGGTTATTTACCTAAATGAGAATAATGTTAAAGTATCTTGTTTATTGCAAGGAATCAAAGATGAAATCATCTTTACGTCCTTATATCTTCACTTTTAACATAAAGATCTGTTGTTTAACCTGCATATTGTGTGTTAATCTCTTAGCTCACAACAATCTGAGTAAGAAACTCATCATATGATGTAATGCAAATGCTCACCACACTGTATGGAGAAGAGGTGATTGCAACATACTTTATATGTATTATAATCTATTTTTATCCTTAATAATAAACATTATTTTATTACTGTAAATAGAAGTTATTGTCCTTACTCTATGTAACAGTAAGTTTGTGATTGGTATACTCTATGTAACAGTAAGTTTGTGACTGGTATACTCTATGTGACAGTAAGTATGACTTATAAATGACTGGAAATTGTTTGATGAAGTAAGCTTATCTAACAACCAATACATTAGTTTTTCTGTTTCAGGTGGCAGGTAGAAACCCAAAAAACACTAACTGGGATTGTTACAAAAAAATCTGAAAATCTTATTCAGGGAAGGTGACTTCAATAAGTTATCTTTGGTAGCAGATTTAGAATTTGATGTTGATCAATTGCAATGTAGCATTCTCTAAGCACACTATCAAAGTCATAGGATCAGTAATTCTTCCATGCCAAGATTAGTTCTTTGGTGATCTAAAGAGTTAAGTAAATTATGGAGACAATGTAGAAAGCTCTTTAATAGAATTAAGAAGAATGGTGAGTGACAGAAATATAAACTGGCACTAACCACTTATAATAAAGCTACCAGGAATTCTAAAAAGAATTCTTGACAAAATTACTCTAATGACATTAAGACAGTATCTGCTACTGCAAGACTTGTTAAAATAATGTCTAAAGACAGGAACTGCTGTGTCTAAACATTCTTAAAATGCAGAAAGGTAAGTTTTCATAATCTGGGAGGGAAACCCTGGCTAAACTATTCAGATTTCACTTTCCAAGTTCCAAAGAAATAATTGGTACACCTATCTTTATATCATATTGTGGTAGAAGTAAATGGGATTACCAAAAAAATCATAACTTATGATAGAACAAAATGCTCGATAATGTATTTTAAACTTTATAAATTACCAGGAACGGTTGGTATTGTACCAGCTTTACTTATTGAAGGAGTTTAGTGTGGTACATCAATTCTTTGTAAAATTTTTAGAATATGTAAAGCTTTTGGCCATATACCTATTGCTTGGAGGCATACTTTGGGAAGTAATTTTTATTCTAAAAATGTGAAAGGATAATTACTATAAAGCTAAATCTTTCAGGCCTATTTGCTCAACATTTTTTCTTCTACAAGTAATAGAAAATGAGATAGACAAATATATCAGAGAAGTTTGTTTAATTATCCATTATCAATATGCATATAAACCAGGTAAATCTACTGAAGTGCAGTCAAGAATTTGTTCATCATTTTGTAGGAGAACTTTAAGGCTAAGGAACTTGCTTTAGCTGTTTTCTTATGTATTGAAGGTGCTTTTGATAAGGTACCTATTGAAACCATTCTACAATCTCTTGTTAGAAAGAGAATTAATGATACTATCTGCTTTAGGATAAAAAACCTACTCAATAACAGATTTGTCAATGCCTCCTTTTTAATTTATGCAATTACAAAGAAACTTTGATGAAAATTCTTATTCAAGTTATTGACTTTGAGCAAATAAGTAGAATTATTTTATTATAAATTATTTGGCGTATTTATTTATTTTATATTCTAATTAGAGTGAAATTAAATTTTTTAACATTATTTTTAAAGATCTGTGGTAATAAAGAAATAAAAACAATATTAAGTATCATAAAATTAAAAATTTAAAGTATGGATTTTTTTTCAAATTTATATATTTTTGATTGGATTGGTTTGAAAATTGACAAACATTGCTAGATCAAAACCCAGAGAAGATTTTACCAAATCAGGCCCTACATTAGTTTAGAATGAAATTTCAAATTAATTGGGCAAAATATTAATTAGACAAGTAAGCATTATCTTGGAAGCTTAGATTTTGAATTATAGCATGACAAGCATCTTAATAGTCTAGAGCGGGGGTGGGCAAACTACGCCCCGCAAGCCACCTCTGGCCCACTGGAAGGTTTTATGTGGCTTTCAGATAGAATTTTTATTTGTCAGTTAAACGGATATTAAAAGAAAATATGTATTATATATTATATATCCATCACCTTTTATATTTTGTTCTTTCTTCCTTTTTTTTCTTAAAGGTCTGATGATCTTTTATTTTCTCTATTTTTGTTCTACAAAACATAAATCGACGAAAATATCAAGCGCAGACAGCTGTAATTGTTAAAGTGTTAAAAGCAGAAATTCTTTGTTAGTTATAATTATGTTAATATCTTACACTAAGAAAATCAGTGCTATATTTGCTTTTATTAAATATGTGTTTGAAAATTTAATAAAATAATTAGTAAACTATAATGAAATACTATAGAATATTAGCACTATATAATTAATAAAAATATAAATCTTATTTTATCAAAATTTAATTAATCTGGGAGAAGAGAAGGTTTTAAAAAACAAAGTGGGGGGTTGTACTACATTGGACAAACCAAAACAATAACATGCATGAAATTACTTTCTTAGGAATTTTTTTTAATATATCCAAGCAGAAAACTTTCATATCAACAAAAACCTAGGCTAGACCTCCCTCCTATTATATATGTGTGCACACTAAACATACTTTACACAGAAAAATACTTTATGCATTTATATCATAAAAGTTAACTAAGTACATGCTAACATGATCTTTTTACTTTTCAATGCTGAAAATATTTTTATTCTCTTAATAAATTACTTAGAGCAGAAAATCTCATAGTTGAATGATCATCAGTATTCTGGTATTTAGTTTATACTTTGAGTTCTATTCTCACTACTCGAATTGAATGCCTAATAGTTCAGAAGACATTTTATACTGGTCCATATTTCATAAACCTAGTTGAAAATATTGACTGAAATATAAAAAACTTTATCAACACTATACTTTTAATATGTTTGACCAACTCAAACATGTAAAAAATAGAAAAATTCATCACTTTCAACATCTGCCATAAATCAAAAGAATGGTGAAAATTATTTATCAGCATATTATCTAATTATAAATCTATAGACTTTTAGGTATAGTTATCAATGGAAAACTTGTAATCATCTGTAATTAATACAAATAGTTACTAAATCTAACTAAGTGATATAAACATTTAGAACTAACTTAAATTCAGATCTTAAATTTATATTGTAAAATTATAAATCAATAAAAATTGCATCAACTTGCAATAAATGCCCTGCCAAACTTAAGAAATATAAGTATCACTCAAACAACCAAAATCATTTTTAAGAGATCAAAAGTGGTCTTTTGAAAAAATTATGTTATAATAAATATATATTTTACAAATGATTTGGTATACTTAAGAATAAAATATCAATAAATATATTATCATTTCTATAATCAATGATTATCCAAATTTTCATTTGGTAATCATAAATAAGCCTTATGATAATGAAAATAAATACCCTAACATTATTAGTTGGCTTATGGTATTATCGAGATAATAAAACTAAAATTCCACACTAACAATTCAAGAAAAATATATTTTGTTCCTTCCTAGAAAAAATAGATTTCCATTTTCTTATCAGAATTCAAAAACATCCATTTTATAAATGATAGCTGTTTTTATAATTAGAAGGAAAAAAATGCCCTAAAAATTTTTTTTCTATAAAGGTAATAGGCTAATTTAATTAAAGTTAAGCTCTACATGGAATAAATTTAAAATTAAAATCACACAATGTTCATCTTTTAAAAAATAACTCACATATTCAAAAAATAATAAACATAAAAATTCATTATCATAGTTATTAGAAACATAGGATAGAATAACAAATTCAGTAACATAGTGTAGCACTTCCCACTTCAAAAGCACAGGTATGAATTTTGATTCTTGTGTTTGTGTGACAAGGGACTTAGAATTTCATCCTTTCAGTGGGTCAATAAAACTGGGTACCAAGTGCGCTTGAGAACTAAACACAGGGGATTTCACATTAGACTGACCACTTAACTGAGACATATAAGCATATGTTCCAGTTAAGTGTGTGCAGCCTTCACTACACCTCATGTCATCTCATCATTCTCAGTCATGAAAATATATATAGGCTGGTAGGCCTCGGCCTTCCATTTACTGTAGAGCCATTGAGTTTAGCTTTTAGGATAATATAACAAATTGTCAAGAAACAATTATATTTTTAAAAAAATTCATAATTAAAATATATTTACTTATATTAATATAATGCTTACCTGATAGCCAATACAGAACCGGGCACTTTCTATCTTTGGCTTGAGGAGGAATGTACACTGAGAAGTTCATTTCACATTTTAATTCTTTACTATAATGACGAAATACTTTTTGATGACCCTCAAAACATTTTGAGGAAGTAACTTCTGTAATTGCAGCCATATTTTTCACTTGGTCTAATTGTTTGATCTATAAATCAAAATGCATAGTAATTATAAAATACTGGAAATATACAAGATTATAGTAATATAATTTCTAAGAAATTTTAAATAAAATTTTTTACAATTTTATTTTAATTTCAAATTTAAAAAAATTTAAAAATTTTTAAAGAGGAGAAAAAGTAAAAAATATTAATGAAGAGAGCAGTTAAGCAATTGTTTTTAACAAATTTGTGTACTAACTATAGACTAATAAATGAAAATTTTGCATTTTTTCATTTCAGGTGTTGTAAAACAATAAGCAAAAAAATTGACAGATTTTTTTTTAAAAAATCATCACTTTTTGAATGCAAAACTATGTAATAAAATGAAATTTATACCAAATAAAAAATTTTTATGAAAAAATATTAAAATTTATTTTACTACCCCATTTTTACTTGGTTATTTAGAAAAAATTTTGCCAATGCCCCATAAAATGGAAAAATAATGAAAGTTAAGAGAGTTGCAGTGGCATAGTGAGCACAACTGGCACCCATGTATGTTACTTATTTTGGCACCCTACCCCAAAAAATTAATATAAAGAATAAACATGTAATATGAGTATAAAGTGAATAACAACAGCAAAGTACCTACTTTCAAATAATCTAAAATACATAAGAGGGTCACTCTGAAATTTTTGAGATACAACTAGGTTTTTAAAGTTATACTTACAAAATTTTAGGTGTGTTCAAAGTAGTCTCCTCCAGCATCAATGCACTTTTGTAGACGAATTTTCCACAGATTAAATGTCTCAAACCATTCATTTCTTCGAATAGATGAAAAAAATGCATTTATAGCCACACCACTCTCTTCTTCTGAATGAAAACGACGTCCACGTAAGTTCTTTTTTAGATTAAAGAATAACCAAAAGTCGCACATAGCTAGATCAGGTGAATACGGAGGATGTTCGATCACTTTAATTTGTTTTTGTTTAAGAAACTCAACTGCTAATCGGCTGTATGTGAAAATGCATTGTCATGGTGAAGCATTAGTCTCCTAACATTCAGTTCTTGTAGAATTTCTGGAAGACATTTAGTGGTATACCAGTTTGCTGTTACTATCTTCTGTCCTTCCAACTTGATGGCTTTGACCAATCCCGTACTTCTGAAGAAAACGGCATACATCACTTTTTTCAGTGCGCATTGTTTTTTCACCATTGTCGGCGTGGGATCATCTTCTTCAAAGACCCATACTTTGCTTTCTTGACGTGTTGGAACGTCCAAAAACTGTATGTACGTTTCATCACCTGTTACAATTTTAGAAATGATGCGGTGGCCACCATCATTCAGCATATTAAGAGTTTCTTTACTGATTCTGACACACTCCTCTTTTTGATGCTCAGTTAGATTATGGGGAACCCAAGGGCAAACTACTTTTCTCATATGTAATTTTTCATGAATGATTTTGTGTATGGCTGCAGATCCAATGTTAAGTTCCTTCTGTATCATTTGATAGGTACAGCGATTATCATTCATTAACATTTTTCGTATGGCAGACACATTATCCGAGATTACTGCCGACGACAGCCTTCCTGTGTGTTCTTCATCTTGAAGAAAATTGTGACCTCTTCTAAATTCTCTAAACCCTCTGAATACAGTAGCACGAGCTGGAGATTCATCACCAAATGCTAATTGCAACCGTTGAACACATTCTTCTTGATTTAATCCTGCTTTGAAATCATAGAAAATCATAGCGTGAAAATGTTCTCGCTTCAACTGCATTTTCTTTTCTGTTTAAAATTTATTCCACGCTAAACAAGTTGAAGAAAGTCAGTAAAAAATCATCTTCTGTGTTAAAATACTTTGTACTTTAAAATTAAATCATTATTTTTATTTTGTAAATTCTCGTTATTTACTCGTTATAATTTTAAAGACTCAGGTTGAACTTTTAAATTTTAGACAAAAAGTTTTATTTAAAAAATCATAACTAGAATAGAATTTTGAAATTTATCAGTGGTATAGTCTGCTTACGGTCATTTCAAATTAGTTAAAGATAATATTAATTTTATATATTATTATAATTGTTTTAAAAAACATAATTTGAGCAATAAAAACATGTTAATATATATTATAGTTATAAAAACTTATTAACTACAAAAATAATATATATTAACTATACTATATACACTTTTTCATTCGCAGTAAATCACTCAAAAATTTACTTGTTATATATTTAAAAATGCTTAGTCCCTTAGGTGATCTTGTCATTTAGTTGATTGTTAACACAACAGAATTAATTTAATTTACTGAATGAAAGTTTACAATTAGCAATTGATGTTGAAATAATCATAATTATTTGAAGAGTGACTCTCATATTTGAGGAAACATTTTTATTATATGACATTATGAAGGTAAAAAGTTCCAATGGAGTTTTAAGATTTAATTTCTTTAAAATAAAATATACTTATATATATATGGTATATATAACAGTAGTGTGTGTTCTGTTAAAAATTAATAATAAGTTGATTATATATAATCCCCACTAAACTTGGTAAATGTGATAAATTAAAGAATATTTATCAATTTTACTGGTTAATATATGTGGTTCCCAACTCATAATGGGGAATGTGATAAATTCTGATTATTTTATAGAAAAATGCATGTAAATAATAAAAACTTCAGGCTTTAATCGAAAAAGTTTAATAAGGTTTGTCATAAAATCAATTGCGAAATAAATGATGATTCAAATGTGAAAATTAATGATCCATTGCTAAGTAACTGTTTACCTGCAATTGATTTTTGATTTAGAATGAGAATGATGAAATTATTCAGATTAACCAGACAGATAATTTAACTAGGTAAAAGCTAATAAAATATAGAAAGTACTAAAGATAGTTTAGAAATAAAAGCAAAAAAGATAATCAAAATTTCAAATGTTAAATTTTCTTCTGGTAATATTGGTGACACACTGAAAATATGAGTAACAGAGGTAGACGGAACAAGAAGTGATTAATGAAATTTATTAGCAATATTATATATATATATATATATATATATATATATATATATATATATACCAATAAAAGTGATAAACATTTAATCAATTTTTCATTAAAACACTTTTTTTAAATCTTATGTTTTTACTATGAGAGCATTTTTAGGTTGCTTAATTTTACTAATAAAAAAATTCAACTTATTTTTAATATTTTTAATTAGAACTTCTTATGATTTTAAAAAATATTTTTTGATTAAAATAAAAGCTAATTTATACTATAATTTATACTTTTTTCATCTAATCAGTTTAAAGCATATAAAAGTAATACAAATCTAACTTTTTGCACAGCATGATAATGCCTGGCTACATTACATTCCTTAAAAGTAATTTCTAAGTAAAAGCATGCTTTTATTAAATAAACCGAAATATAAACTTACCTTATTAAAAATTAAATATCAAGAAACATTTTATGTGTACTCAAACATATATAAAAACATCTAATAAATTTGATCTTTTAACTTTCAAAAAAAGAATTAAAATATTAATATAAAAGCAACAAAATTACAAAAAATAAATATCATTTTCAAAAAACATTAAATATTTTGATTCCAAATGAATAATTTAAATAAGCTATTTGATTTTAAATTTCAAAATTTTAGATATATGTTAGTATTCATATTGACTAAAAATCTCTGTTAAATAAGCAAAATGTAAAGAATATGTGGTCAGCAAAAAATAAAACATACTCAATTTAAAAAGTAATATTTCCAATGAAGTCCATAGTTTTTAACGAAATAACAATGTTTTCTTAAAGACCTAAATTTGTGAGTTAAACTTGCGATATTTGGGAAATAATGATATTCTTAACGGGTAAACAATAATAAGAAAAAGGAAACTATGTACTTTTTAAGAATTTGTAGGTAATTACTTTTTTATTCCCACCGTTGTATCATATTTTAAATCCAGGAACAAAATTTTCTTCATTTGGTATTGCAGTACTATTTTGAAAAGAAATTCTCCCCTTCTGCTGGAGGTCAGTCTGTTGTAGGACACAAGCATTTAGGAAGAGAAACGTTTCAGTGTGAATTTTCTCACGAGTATAATGTTACACTAGCCCTAAATCATATTGAATGTATTTAAATACCTATTTTTTTCCAGGATTATATTGAATTTATACTACATGCTAGTTTAAGGAGCTTATAATTTAGGTGTTCTGTAAAAACCAGAGATTTCATTTATTTATCTGACAAAACTCTCGCATTATAATTTCTTTGCCCCATATTTGTAGCCTGATCAAAATTTCAGTGATTAAAATATGGCGTAACTTATGTATTTATAGTAAAAATTTTAATAAGTAAATTATTAAAAATTGAGAAATGAAATATTTTACACACATCCATCCCTTTTATACAAAAGGAAATTTTCATTTGTTTTGACAAGTTTTTATCAATGTTTCAATTTTATGAAATTTTCTTCTCAGAGGGTAATTTTGTTATTTTATTTTAGTCAAAAGGAGATTATAATATTACTTTTTTTATTTATAAAAGAAAATGTGAAATATTTGTTGTTAAATAAAATGATTTATAATCCTTATAAGATAATGAATATAATGTTAAATAATACTTTAAAACATCAAAATGTTTATAAAAGTTTTTGGATTCCTATAAATAATAAAAAACATCATGCGAGCTCCTAATGTATGAAAAGATATGCAACATTAATTAAATATCATATTTTTTATGCAACTTGATTTAGACATGCTGTAAAAAAGGTAGGATTTTAAAGAACATAGTGAATCTTGCTGCATTCACTAAATTAAACCAGTCACAGATCAGATCATAAGTTTACCTTTTTGGAATCTCTCTCTAAATTATTGATTCATAAATCAAGAAATATGACATTAACACAAATTATTTGGTAAATAAGTTGAAACTAAAATGTAAATCAAATGTGTGAAAAAGAAACTAACCAATATAATACCTATTGCAGAATTATTATCAGAAAACATTTAACATATTTCCACCATTTACACATGTACAAGATTTCTTATACAAAATAATGATATAGCACAACAAACCTTGAACAAAATATAAAAACTTTAGCTTTAAAGATAATGGAAAATGTGATTAAAAGAACACAATTTTTAATACTAACTATATGAACTTATTATTTTAACTAAACTATATGAACTTATTAATATGAACTATTAAAATAGGAGGATTTTCATTTACGGGAAGCTCAACAACATAAAATAATTATTAAATTAAATTGAAAATATATTTTCACGAATATAATTGATACTTCGATTAAAATATTTAATATTTCAGAAAAATATTGTTTGCTTTAACTACTATTTAGTGCCTCTCTCCATGTAGTGGCAAGGGCACAATAGATCCCCTGCACTCCTTTTACTACACCACTGGAGAGGTCTTTCTATTTTCTAAACCAGCAACAAAACAATTAAGAAAAAAAGTCCTATATTAGGTGCCTTAATTGTTCTTTAAGTAAAAGTTGCAAGTTTTAGCTTGCTATCATTTTCTTCTTCTTATCACAAACAAGAAACATGCAGAAGTGATTTTTCATTTCATTTATTTTTCCATTTCATAATAATTCAATAATCATTTAATATCTGTAGCCAATAATCTTTATATACTATAATTTTATTTTTTTAATAATAAAAATTATAAATGACAATTGCAAAAGTACAAATTATAATATTTTTCACTCAGGAAAATTATTATTAGCAAAATTCTTAATTAAATCATTACAATAGTTTGCTATATGAAATATTAATTTTTTACTCATTTATACATGCAAAAGAATTCCCACCCTTTACCACCAGATTTAAAAATTAATAGCACTTTAAATTATTGATTACGATAAAAAATTAAATCATTATTAACAAATTAAAATATTGTTAATCAACTATAAATATATGTATATTTTTTATTGAAATATCTTAAAAGTATTAAAAAATTATTAATCTTTGCCATCATAAAATTTAATTAACTTTTTGAAAAAAATGTTTCCATAAATTACTATGGATAAAATATGCAATAGTGATATTTAAATATAAAAAAGTTTTTTTTTTTATACTTTATCATTGTTTGAAAGATTAGATATATGAAAAATTACAAATATTTAAATTGTTCCTTTATTAGTTATATATTCATTACAAAATTGGAATTTTAAAAAATATGTTTTTATAAGTCATAAGAC
The DNA here is from genome assembly GCA_037975125.1 of Latrodectus hesperus. Classification (NCBI taxonomy): domain Eukaryota; kingdom Metazoa; phylum Arthropoda; class Arachnida; order Araneae; family Theridiidae; genus Latrodectus; species Latrodectus hesperus. The sequence continues at coordinate 101,921,254 of CM075850.1, read as the reverse complement.
AAATTTCCCGAACAAATTTATAATTTTGACTGTTTCTTATAAAAATGTATTCAAATTTTTATCTTTTAATTTTTTTAAGCAAAATTTCCACAATTTAAGAAAGAATAAAATTAATCGTTACACAAAAATTTTATTTTATAAAATCTTATAAATATATCCATGACTGCGTGGAAAAATTTGGCAAAAATAAGTTTGCTTGCTCCCTTAATATCGAATCGGAATATTTTTTCTGTTTCAGACATTTACTAGTAATAGAGAGTAAATATTTTGTTTTCGATTTATAGTCCATTAAATATATTAACATTTTTATGTTTCACTTTTGGATTGAACATCATTAACTAAAGATTGCTATTATAATAAAGCATAATTACCGTATTAATTATTTCCAGTTATATAACAATGCATTCACCAGAAAATACGAGCATCTCTTATTGAGAATCTAATCAGCTAGTTTTACTGTTTCAAGAATGCTAGACGCCGCAGGGCTGATAACATGATATTGTGTTATAAAAAATACTCAATCTTTTTTTACTGTTATCACATGTTTGGCACAGTATTTACGTCATCGCAGACGTCACGATACGTCATCTTGGCAACATTTTCTCATCGCCGAAAAAATCAGAATATGGAATCCCTAGATTCTACGGCATCTGTGTTTTTATTTATTGAGAGTTTTAAGGGTAAAAACATTAAGTAATATTTTTCAATTTTTCGGTGCCATATAAAATAAATTTAAAAGTATTTCTTTTTATATGAATTCTTAGATTATGATTATTTTATAGATTAAAATATTTGTGAAATCATTTTACAAAAAATGTTATTACTTCATATGCATTTCTTATACACGTCTCGTGAATTGGGTGTAGTAAATATGAACCCGTTGCTCAGTTGTGAATTATTCGATCGACAATAATTAAACAATATGAATACTTCGTTAGATGGAAAGATTTGCTCAATTTAATTATATGTGGGGTCATTTCGTGGATGGTTAGTAAAGAGCGGATAGCAGCAACCGAGCAACGACGGAAAGATTTACTCATACGCAAGCCTTCATAACAGGGGATAAATTTGCACATGCACACAGTTAAAAGTGCATTATGTAATAGAAAGCAATATTAGGTCAGTAGCAAACGAGAGCGAATTCGCTTGGAAATTCACGCCGGTGAAGCTAGTCCCTTTGTCCAGACAGGTGTTGACAAAACCGTGAACGAGTGACGTCAAATAACTTCACAAAATCGGCATTCCAAGCAAAGTTTTCCTACTTCTTCTTTACTGGCCTGATAGCCAAGGGTGGGCCTTTGTCTTCCTCAGAAGTACATACCAGGACCCCCTATTTTTGGATAAGGTCATCCAGTTTGTCACTTTTAGTGTTTTTAGGTCGTTTTCAAGGCAGTCACGCCATCGGAGTTTCGGTCGTCCTCTTCTTCTGGTGCCAATGGGGCGAGCCAAGAAAATTTTTTCGTCATCCTCTCGTTCATCCAGCTCAAATGTCCTGCCCATTTTAATCTCTGTATTGAGATTAATTTGACATTATCTGGTTCTTTTCATATAGTTTATAGAGCTCTCAGAATTAGTTCTTCGCCATGTATTCTCACATTTTATTCCACCAAAGATGCTTCTTAAAGTTTTTCTTTCGAAAATGGAGATGGTTTCTTTGTCCTTCTCAATCAATGTCCACGTTTCAGATGAGTAAGTGAGAATAGGCCGAATCAAGCATTTGTATATCAAAATTTTTGTTTTTCGACTGATTTTGAAGTAGATTTTAGGTACTTTTTTAGCCGAAAAAGTATCGTTTAGCAGCTGTAACCCTGCTGCGGATCTCAGGTGCGATGTCGTTGGATACATTCAATTCAGATCCCAAATATTTAAAGTTGCGAACAGTTTCAAACTTGTAGTTTCCTACTTCTAGATAGGGAGTGCTATATTTTTCGGTGGTCATGTATTTTGTTTTGTCTTGGTTGATTGCAAGATGCATTTTACTAGCTACAGCTTCTAGTGACTTAAAAGCCTCTTTTAAGGCTTCGGGCGTTCGTGCAACAATGTCTACGTCATCAGCATATGCAAATATCTGTACAGACTTGTTGAAAATCGTTCCTCGAGTGTGTATGTTAGAATCTTTTACAACTTTTTGGAGGGCAAGATTGAAGAGGAGACGGGCCAGTGCATCTCCTTGCCTTAAGCCATTGAAAACAAGAATAGGCTCTGACAGATCGTCTTGACTCTAAGTTTAGTCTTGTTTAAAGTGATAGCTACCTAATTAATGAGTTTTTGAGGTATTTCAAACTGTTTCATAGCTTTCAAGAGTAGATATCTGTTTACTGAATCATAAGCAGTTTTAAAATCTATGAAAAGATAGTGTGTCTTTATATAAGATTATATAAGATAGTGTGTCTTTCTCTGGTTTTTTCCAAAATTTGCCTTATGTTAAAAATTTGTTCTATCGATGATCTTCCATTGCGAAATCCACATTGATAGTCACCGATAATGTTCTCTGTAAATGGTACTAGTCTGTTGAAAAGAATCGTTGAGAATAACTTGTAATAACACAAAGAAGACTAATACCCCTATAGTTTGCACATTCCAAAATGTCTCCTTTTTTATGAATGGGGCAAATAATACTCAGGTTCCAATCTTCAGGCAGAACCTCTTGGTTCCATCAGATTCAATGAGGTGGTGAATTTCTTCATTGTTTTCGGTCGCTGCACTTTTTATGAATTCCCAGAGGATAGAATCTGGACCTGGAGCCTTGTGGTTTTTGAGCTTTTTTTATCCCTTCTCTAACTTCTGTAATAGGATTCGGGTAATAGGATTGTAATAGGATATGTACGATGGCATTTATGGGAAAAGAAGCATTTATAGCACTGCTTCATTTATTTATTAAAATCTGAATAATTTATTAAAAAATTAAATTTCATAAACAATCATTAAAGATTTATTGAATACATTACATGGGACGTTAAAAAGATGTTGCATTTCAGTTTCGCTTTTATTTTAATAATTATGAAAACGGAAAGAATGTTTCTATTTGGGAAAAACGCAGATCCTTAGAGAGATTAAAAATATTTACGATATTTTCTCATTACTTATTGAAGAAAAGATCTTCAATAAGCAACTGGTGTTTTTTGAGTTTGTTTATAATTCTAAAAACTCTTTGTCTATTTGTTTTTCCTGACACACTCTTGAACTCAGTCTGGTAATTGTGCAGATAGCGACCACAATAATCTGACTTTGCGAGGGAAAAAAAAACGAAGAAAGTTTATTTCACACTAAGCAGTTTTTTGTAGAAGGCTTTATTGTCTGGAACAGAGGGCTTAAAAGGGATTTCAAATCATTACTATCATCCATATCCACGATGGCAATCAATACACATTCATCAGAGAAAATTTGGGATTAAGACTTCAAAAAGTGTTTGCTTGAGCAATATTATATCCCCAATAATAATTAAGAAGTTACTACGAGGACAGCCCTATAAGATTCCTTTATATAGACATAAGGAATCCTTGAAATAAATTTCGAAATGCTTATTGACTTTTAAATTTGTTCACACCTACATTTCCCTAACCAACAATCGCAAACCGACGGATTGGGATAATTTCTCATTCGTATCTCATGGTTTGTAATTTTCGGATTAAGTATTCAATCAATCTTGGACCTAAGCTTATGTGTTTTTCAAAGATTCAGATTTTGTTTTGTTTTCTGGGAGTCGCCCTAGGGTTATTTTTCTAATATGAGAGCTAATTTGACCGGGACATACAATTTAAAGGGTTCCAAAGCACTCCCTGCGATTACTCGTTCCCGAGTGGAATCATGTTGAACTGAAAGCACACTGTGTAGCTTGGTTTCTCGTCTCTAGAGTTTAAAATTTGTCTACATAAAATTATTATCACCTAAATTTTTGTTGAGGGTTGAATGGATAACAACTGCATGGAATGAAATAAAACTATACTAGGATGTTGGTTTCTGACTAATTTAAAGTAAAATTAATGCATCATTTAGAAATTTTGATTACAGCGTTTTGTAATCAGTTTACGGTAATTAATACTAATTTAGACTCCCTTTAAAGGCTTATATCACGTTGTAATTAATTTAAACGATGTAACACTGATATCCGGAAATTTTCTCGCTTCACAGACGAAAATGTGAAAATGTGACTTATGAAATCATTAAAAATACGAAATTTTAATTTAGTTAAATAGTTATGTTATGAAAGTATATTCAGCTAATTCGAGAAAATGTTAATTTTTCACCTTGATACGTGAGTTCATTATTAATTTCATCAATTATGTTCTTATTTCGTATCGATTTTATTTTGAGCTCGCTTATGACTTTCCAAATCATTCTTCAAATCCGAATAAGGGATTTTGAACGTTATTTCTCCATTCTGAGTCATAAAGGGAAAATACAGATGGTTTTTTTTAAATAAGATCTCTTTAGTATACTAGTAAAAAAGCCTGCACAAACAATAATAAATTTAAATATTCAGGTATAGCAATTTGTTTAGTTTGTGTTACCACGTTAGAATATGTAATATGGGCGCAGTCATTCATGAACTCAAGTGTAAAGTTAAAGCTTTATGGAATAAAATACCCGTATTTGAAGTATAATCCAAATGAATAACCCATGTCTAACATATCATTCAATTGAAGTACCCTTGTCTAAAGTATCATTCAAATTCAATCCACACACAATCTAATTGCAACCGTTGTTGATGCTAGTTATGGTAGCTATGAGTATTGAATATTGTACACTGCACGTACGCCGAACTTCCATTTAATTAATCTCATTTTTTCTCCTTTTTACTCTCGGTATGTGTAAATTAATAAGTTTTTTTTAACTTATTAATTTTAAAACGCGATTTAACTTCAAAACGCGTTGATTGAAATTATCATCATAAGATATAATTCAGCATTCACTTAACTACATGTAGTATTTTCAAGAAAACTGCTTGTACTGTTTAAAATATTTAGTATAATTTTTTTTACATGTTAATGGTATCATTTACTTGAGCATGTAGAAAATGATTTTCTTCTGGCTATATATATGTTACACATTTTATAATGTTTATTTTATGCGTGACACATGCTGGATCATTAAGATTTCTGATACAATGTCTTCGTATTTATCAAAAAATAATTTATGAATTGTAATTTTACAACATTTAAGTTATAGTCTTCATTTTCCTAACTTTTTTATAAAAATATGTTATTTAACTTAATTATTTTTAAAATGTATGTTTTTCGCAAGGGAAATATATTAAATAAACGTACTGCTTTCAATAAACTTCTCCCCGACGCATGTGTATACGAATGAATGTGTCAGTTAGAAAGCGCATGACTCACTATTTTTCTTAGAATGAAGACATTTGAAAGTAGATTTTCGGGCATTCACAGATCGGTAGAAGAAATCACTCGTCTGTTCATGCCCCGTAAAATGTTTTTTAACACTTTTAATGGCTCAGTAACCACCGCATCCCCATTTTTCGTCGAGATTTCCACAGTATAACTTCTTCATTATTCAGACGTCAAGTCAATCAAGGCAGTCAAAAAACAGGGAACATCGATTTTTTTCCTTTAACGTCACATTCAACAAGAATCGAAAACTTCAAACTTTCTATAATTAATGGAATTGAAGGATGACTTTCGTGATAAATATTAAATAAAAAAAAATAGAGGCATGTTCCTCTACTTTGTGAATATGGGAAAAGAAAGATTAAAGAAAAAAAATTGTGCGTCAATATAAAACTACAAATAACTCAAAACTGGAAGAAGGCGAAACAAAGAGAGGAAAAATTGAATCGTGGAGGGATCATCCAAAAACTGAGAACAATGACTTCATAAATGAAAAATAATTTTTTTTCGGATTTTAATATTAAGGTTACAGTTTTTATGCGTGCACACACATATATAATAGTATGCGATGTAATTGCTAAAATGAAAAGTTAAAAGCTTTTTATATTTATTTGATAAATATTTTTCACAATATATTTTTTATACATTCAAAAAATAATATAAGTTATACATTATATATATTATTGATCGAGAATATAACAGATTTCAAATATGCCCATATTAATAATTCAAAATTACTTTTTAATATAAGTTTCTTGTCAAATAAAAAAAACAATTAAACTATTAAGCAAGTAAAAAGGAAATTTAAAATCTTTAAGGTAAATGCACTGACGAATAACTTATTGTTAGGTATGCATTTTAATTTTAGATGTAGAATTTTTGTAAAACCCAGTGTAATTTTATAATCGTAAGAGGGCTTGAGAAAGTGCAGATTTCGATAGCAAGAGAGGCTTAGAGCATGTCGCTGAACGCACCTAAGGCGACCGGGGGCAGATACGTAACTGTACTCTGAACCACCACAAGCGACGGTGTCCGAGATTTGAGTCGAACTCTTTTAACTGCTCAAGTGACCATCCCAACGCTGACTATTCATCAGCCTTTAGATTGCAGGAAGAAATTGCAAGATCAATAGGACACATTTTGTCTACATGCATTGTGTTGGACTTTAGAATTATAGCGAATCGTTATTTTGCAGTAATTCCTATAAGTAAAATTTAAAATATTTAAAGGTATAATCAATTAATATTACGATAATTAAATGTAGCTCAAATTAATTTTAAAATTCAGTAATGTGTGTGTTTCCCAGGGAATTATGACTTTATTGAACCAGTATTTTTTAAGATTTTTTTTATCTAGTTTATTTTGATATAGCATATACGAATCCCTAAATGCTCAAATTAATTTGTTGAACAAATTTATCGATGATAGCAAAACTTTTCACTTCAAGACTTTGCATATAAATATAAATAATTTTTTAAAAATTCGAAGTAAATAAGAATCATTACATCTAAGTTTTTGAATCTTGAATCATTGATAAATTTTGCAAGAAATTCGGGAACTTCCGAAAAGTTTATTCGCTCTATTTTATAAGTGAAATGAATGACAAAAAGAAAAACATTAAATTAAGAAAAAACTGCTAAATCATAAAAAAAACCTACATAAGGTTTTCTGGGGTAAGTGCTTAACGTCATTTAAAAATCATCAAAAATTGTATTCAATCAATGGTATCCACTAAAACACGCACAGATCTGATACACGCGGTTCATTTTGATACTGTACTCAATGAAGCTTCCTTCCGTTTAGTTTGCAGACGGTCCATTGGATATCCTACGGAAACACATCATTCAAGCAAGCTGGGATCCGTTGAATAATTTCACTCAACTTCAGTTAACTTCAAATCATTGGATTTTTACTGGCAAAAATCAAAATGAAAAGAAAAGGGAATAATAGCGTAGAAGAAATGTTCAAAACTAAAATAATAAGAGACAATCAGTTACTATCTGTAGTTAATGAGGAGCTGTCTCTGTGCGCAATTTTCATTTCGGGCTCACTTGATAGATTGAACTGGCGCTTTTACGGATGAAGTTGAGAGCTAATGAAAACCTTTCGGGGCTGTCACTCAGGGAACTACGCCTATCAGAATATCTCCCAAAGTAAAAAATGATTTCGAAGGGATAAAAAAAGAAATTCGAGATTGCGGGAAACTACGTGTGAATGGAAAATAAAAGTTTGCTCAGTCTACTCTATATTTTTAATCATGGGTCTCAGGAGAAAACAGCAATGGCTAAATAAATGGCTTTTGGCAGAAAAAAAAAACAAGTGAAACTATCCTTGTAACATGAACTCGCTCAAGATTATAAATAAATAGGAGCTATCACAAGCTCTCACACACACAGTGTTTTAGGGCTAATAAAGAATAATGTTAGTAACTTGTTGGATTTTTTTAGAATATGTATATCTTTTTATTTACATATGTAAAAAATATGGAATTAATATAAAAATACAGTAAAGTTTTGCTATATTAAAATACTCTTTTTATAAAAAGCCCTCTGACTATAGCTCGAAAAAGCAGCATAATATCAAACTTGAACTCTTAAATTAATACAATATATTGATAGTTTTCAAATTTAATTTAATTTATTCTTAAAAATATTAAAAGAAACTATGTCTATATAGTGACAAGAAAAAATAATTTAAAACTTTCCTTAAAATCCTAAATTTTCATATAAACCTAAGTTTCTTATGATTTATATTAATATTATGAAAAGTGAAAACAATTTTACTTTTCTTAAATTTAACTAAATATGCTATTTAAATCTCAAATCTTGTATTTCAATAAGCAAACGATAAATATGAATCTATTTTATGTGATGTTCATATTTATCCTAAAATATTTAAATATTCTGAGAGGGTTATTATACTATTAAAATAGCTCTTTGGTTTCGTTGGATATTTGTTACGTGTGTACATTTCATTATTGCTTAAAATATTATTCCAACGAAACGCGCAATCTTAAAACTAAAAATTAGTAGAATTTTCTTAGTTTCTTACTTATGAAAAAATATAGACTTTTCGAGAGACGGAATGGTTAAAAATTTATAAAATTCTTATACATAGTGTTTGTCTCACATTTTGTCACATGTGAAGGAATAATGGGTATTGGTGAGAATTATGAGATACAATACTTTAAATCGATTAAAATAAATTAACATATTAGACTGTAATGTTTGTTTTCAGTCCTTTCAAATATATAATCTTGTTATCGATGCAAATGATTCATATTGAGTAATTGATTACAGTTTGAATTTTCATGAATGGATTTGTAGTAATGTGTCATTCAGAATGCAATGAAAGAGCAATTTAATTCTTTCGCAAATATCCTCTGTGACAACGCAGTGATTCCTGGAGGAAGATAATCAAACAGAAGAAATCGAATTGAGTTCTGCATCATTAGTCTACTTAGTGTGTACGTTTTTTCGCAAATGAAGTTCCAATGGCAAAGTGAATCTCGTTAAAATTATACCATCCGTGGGAGTCTTTTATACAGGGAGCCATAAAACTGAGATAATGACAGCCATCTACATATCCTTCGGTTGGATTCGGATAAAAACATTTCGATCCAAAGCCGAGCAATCATTGACATGCAGCCAAGTATCGAGACGAGTTTCGATTTTTTGTGTTTTATTCTCGCTTTTTCAGCACCCAGTTGCGATGCCAATAAAAGCGTGCACGCAATGACATATCAGGAACTGTATAAAACACGGACACCAAAACTAGGCCATAAAATTGAGAGTTTTATGTTGCACTATTTCGTTAAGTTATGCATATTAAAAGGAAAACTGGAGCAGTAAAAAGGTCGTTTCTGCACTTTTAATATTGCAGTATGTAAGTCGCTGGGGTAAGGATAATGAATTCTGGTTTTTAATGCACCTTGCAAGCCTTTTCGGATTCAGGAGTAACTAGCCTTCTCCGAGGCCTGGCGGCCAAGATATATAGGTTCCCGAAAACGTCGCGCTTTATTGCCTTATAACGAGTAATGCTTATGCCTTTTGTCATAAAACTCCGGGTGATTTAATATTTCGCTGAATTCTTCCAAGTTAAGGCTCTGCCTTGATAAAAGAAGGAGCAAGAGGGGATTTTTATCTTCTTTTCGTCGCAAAAGTTATTTTCCCAAATATGTTTAATATTGTTATAAAATTTTACCCATTCCGCATACACAATATTGCACCAGAGATAGCCGCTGTTTGCTTTTCCTTACAAAGGGAGGGGTGGTTGCTTTTTAATATAAAAGACGTTACCCTGATATCGCTCTAACATGCGCTACGTTATCCCACCCTGCTTTTGAATGAAGGATGTAGAAATTGATTCTTTCAGCCTCTGTTGCCATTAGAAATAAACTATTTTTATGGCGGTGAATGAAAAAGTCCAATTTCCCCTCCTCTTCGGAATCGGTAGATTGCTTTTTGAAAAACGAAAGGATTATCCTATTCAAGACCCCCAAGGGTCTGTCTGTCGCAATCAAAGCTCAGATTTCCGAGATGTTGGAAACACTTCATTGTATTTGCATGTCACGACTTCTAATATTGCAATCCTCGAGGTCCTAACAGTGTTTCTCCTTCAAGGACAGAAGCTTCAATTCATATGGTAAACAGAATTAGGAGCATCAGCAGTGCAATGAAAGAAACGAATTTTTACATAGTTTTCATGACTTTACGATAATTTCTTGTTATTGCCGTTTCCTAAGAAGCATTCCTTCGTGTTTATAAATGTTAAGTACAAATAGACGCCGGAACATTAAGACGCAGAAAAATAAAAAGAGCAAAACATCGAAGAAAAATTTTGTTTATGAACGCATTCGCTTTTATATCAATTAAAGAGTTATGGATTAATTTCTTACCGAATATTCCCAGATTTTATCAAAATTCATACTGTATTGTATTCAATTAATGTAAATATACAAATATATATTCACTATTTTCATATTAAAATTAGTAGTTAGAGTCACATTGGTTCTATAAAATAATTAGGAAAAAACTATCTTTTAATTTGCTTTCTAAATGAATAGCTTATACATTTTGACAAATTTGCTCCTTAGACATTTTCGATGCACAGGCTATATCTGACTTCCTAAAGTATTCCAATAATATGATTTCACTTCCGTTTTAAATAATTTATCTAATGCTATCAAAATAGATTTCTCGAATGCCTTAAGGCGTATAATCACCTCTTTTTTTACGCTAGTAAGAATTATATAAGGGATTTTTGATGTACATACATAACAGAATAAAAGTAGGTACACACACACATATACAGGGTGATTCAAAACGTATCGTACAAATCTCGTGGAGAGGTAGGGAATAACGTCCTAGGAAAGTTTGTCCGCAAACGTCATCTACAGGAACAAAATGGATAAGTAAAGAGAACATAAGAAATGATTACAATTTAGTGGTAAGGAATGTGACTTTTATTACAGCAAGATAAAGTAGTTCACAGCCTTTGCAAGATCGTCGGCTACTTCATTCCCAGGCAGACCAACATGTGAAGGGACCCACTGGAGATGGAGTCGGTGTTGAACTGAAAGGCTTTTCTACTCTTGTTGAGAAGCCTTTCAGAAAAGCCTTATTCATGCAACAAGGTCCATTTCACTGTCAATGGGAGTCTCATACACAAGGTCTTTCATTGCTCTTCAAAAAATGAAATCCATGGGCGTTAAATGAGGTGACCTGTCTGGCCAAGAGATCGGTCCACGTCTGGCCAAATTTTATTTACTATACGCTTCGTGTAAACTATTACTTTTAAGAAGGGGAAAGATAATCTTTGCCGACGGGAAAATCAATGCTAATACATAACTACCCCATTTTTGTGTGTATAATTTATTCTTAAATAAAAAGATTAAGAATTTGAAAGAAAAAATAATTTCAGATTGAAGCTTCAATTTAAACATAAAATTCTACAAACACCAAAATTGTATATATTGTATTGTAAGATTTTCCTATACAAAAATAATTTCTTAACAACAATGTTTATAAAAAATTAATGATTAACTATTGATATATTACCTGGGGCCTGAGCAGCTACCAGGCGCGTCGGTAGGCGGTGGATCACCGAACGTCCTGTAGGAATGACAGGATAGCCTTGAATATAGAATCAGAGGCCGCGAACCAGCTCCCGTAAACCCTGGTGTTATGCGTTCCGTGCCTAGGGCTAATTGGCACCGCGGTATTGGTGTCTTAACGGAGCCTCTAGTTGCCTGGCAAACTTCTAGAGTAATTTGCCTTGCCCAGTATCTCAGGCAATGCTGGGTGGACTTATATTACCTGAGCTTATAAATTGTTATCTTGTGGCTGAAAAGACACAAGAAATAACAAGCCTTTCTGCATCTACAGGTGATGCCTCTGAAGTTGACCTTGCTGAAAAAGACAAGTGAACTCAGAGGCTGTCTTGTAAAGGAGCAGTAATGAATCCTTCACTTGAGGTAGAAATGACCTCCAAACCATCTTCTGGTGAAAGTCAGGAAGCTATCCCTAGTATGACTGACTCTCTGACCAGATGGGACTATTTCAGCAAGACCCTATCTGCTGGAAATGTCATACGCAAGAGGAAACGGCAGAGCATATCATTTATGAATGCGAGGCTCTTGCCCTCCCTAGATTAACCTCTTTAGGCATCATCCATACTAGAGAGTTACACCTAGACTCCATTAAAGGGTTATCGGACTTTATTAATAAAGTGGGAGACCCGAGCAACTGGAACTAGGAAACATTGGGTTTGGAGTTAATGGTACAAAATGCTGATTAAAGCAGAGGTGCCCAATGACATACAAACCCAATTCTAAGAAGAAGAAGAAGAAGAAGATTGATATATTAAAAAAAGAAACTCAAATTACTATTTTAAAAGTTGAGGAAATGCACAAAAATTATATTTTTAAAAAATATAAATATTAGTTATGCATTTTAATTTATAATTTATTTTTAAAATGAAAAAATCAATTATTTCTCTTTTTTATTACAGTAAATATTGTGGTATATTAAAATAAGATGCATTTTTAAACTAATTATTTATTACATTTAAACAAACACTGCACATAAAAGCAGAGATTCTGTACACTATCTTTATTTACATGCAGTTTCTTAATCTATAATCTGTAATAAAATGACGAGTATATTTTGAATGAATATATATATATATATATATATATATATATATATATATATATATATATATATATATATATATATATATATATATATATATATATATATATATATATATATACATATATATATATATATATATATATATATATATATATATATATATAGGTACGCCAATCTTTCGGACTTAGATAAATGTGAGGAAGGTTGAATCGAAATCCTTACGGCTCTGGGTTTTCGTTGGTGATCGATCAACCAAGTTCTCAACACAAGAAATTTCCTTCGTGAATGAAGCTGCCAATGTCAGTGATCATGCAAATCTTTGCCATTGTTTCATTTGCCATCTCTCTTTATCTTATTATTACTCTTTATTATACGAGATTGCTCCGTGAATAAAGTAAAACGATAGCTGTGGAACCGTTCGATAGCAAGATTTTTGAGAACTTGCTTTATTGAGAAATCCAGAGAAACTATGGCTCATTTTCCTGTGCGGCTGATCCTGAAACTGAAGCTCGAACGAGATTCGGACTCTTTTTAAACCGAAAGATTAAAAATTTGAAAATATAAGATATGAAATATATTTCGTACTTATCTTTTCCGAACAAAGCGGAAGTGCATATTTGGTCAGATGGACAACGGATTTTGAGGACGCATGCAATGCTTGGGAGGTTTCCAAGTACGCGATATTTTGATTCCATGATAATTTGCAATTGTTTTCTGTTCCCTAATTTAATCTTACATGATTTAAGGAAAACTCATTCAGATTTAATTGGAATGTCGCGTAAACTCATTTTTTCCTTTACAGAGGTCCATTTTTTTCCACTGTGAACAAAATTCGAAAGGGACATATTCACACACAATTTTAGACCGATTGTAATAGGGGTAAGTTTTAAAATTAAAAAATAAAGGTGATATTACAAGGTGATCGATTGCCGCTAAAATCTGAAAACTTCAAACTTAAATTTGTGGAAATTGAATATTTTTTATTTTTTGTCATATAGAAAACTCAAATATTTGATTGAAAAACAAGTTTCAATGTTCAACGTATTAGAAATAAGGTTTTTCTAATTAATATATTAAAAATGAGTTGGAATTCGCGCCATAGCCAAATCACTATAATGTGTAAGTCATTACTTTACTCCTTAACATAACCATTTTCTGATAAAAAATGAGAACAGAATCGACACTATTTCGGAAAGCAAGTCAGATACGAGAACTGTGAAGCATATATGATGTTTTACTATTGACTGAAATGAATGGAGTAAGCGATTTTCGTAAAATAACATTTAATATTGAAGGAAATTTTATTGTCAACCTCAATTAAACACAAAATTACGTTATGCGTGTTATAAAATTGAATTAATTATTCATTGTTTTGAATTCTAAAATAAAATTAATCCTTTCTCCTCTAATCATAATTCTTTATTGATACTATATATTCAATTTTTAAGTGGGATCGGCTATAAAAAAGATTTATCTACATAGTTTATCAATTTAACGATTCGTTCAAGCAATGGGAATCATCATCCTAAGATTGCAGCAGCAGTGTTGTTATTTGTATGATGGGTTTGTTTGCTATAATTAAACAGAAAATAAAGCTGAAATAATGACATTTTATTTGCTGAAATTAGTTAAAAGATAACATTTTAAATTTATTTCTTTTTTTGAGTTTTTGTTTTCATAGTTTATATTTTTTAAGGTAAAATAATTTATATGCAATGTTTTACTATTAAAAACTTTTTACAATTTGATCAATATATTTTATTTAATTGCTTAATAGAATAAATTTTCTATCTATGTAAATCTTTCAATTGCTTAGATCGGTGAATTAGTGTTTGTATATATTTTAATTTACTCAATAGCGTTGTTAGATTTTGACAAGCTATCCATATGTGTCAACTGCACTTTTATCTACTGTTGCTATAAGACAATTTGATTTGATTTATTTCTTTATTTTTAAAAAGTTATGTATTACTTTCAAAGTTTACCTTCTACCTTGAGTTATTTATTTTAATGAATATGAGATAAAATATTTAGATTTTTAAATTTTATCGTGGAAATGTAGCGTAATTTTATTTGTTATTACATAATATCTCTATTTGAATTTTCTACTTTCAAAGGCGAAGGATGTAAAAAACAGACTCAGTATTAGAATTATCATGGACATTTTTTAAAGCTAAAATATAATTTCTTTTAAAATTAGTAAATCAAAAAAAATCTTGGAAGCAAAATTACCAATTGTGTATTTTCTTGTTCTTTTTTTGCTGTTATAAACAATATTTTACAGTTTAATCAAATATATAAACACATGTAGACACATCATTAGTAACTAGTATTCTATATTCTGATTTGCATTCTGTATAAGAAAAGTAGGAATTATTGAAAAAGGAAAAGTATTTTGAATGAAATTTAGTGAAATAAAATTTCTCATAATAAAGAGAAATAATATATCAGATTTTGTATATTTAAATGCTGAATAAATAATGCTAATTGATAAGAATATATAGCTTCTGCTTAAATGTTACTTTTTCAATTAAATTTATAAAATGATCATATTTTATTCTCTGTTAAAATGCTATCAGATGTTATTGAGTATAACTTTACTTTTTGTGGCAAATCTTTATGTTTTAGTCACAATTACATTATCAAATTTAAAATTTATGCTAAATTGTGTCTGAAATACCATGCTTACTCCAACATATATCAAAATTATATTATTCTCTTCAATATTAGATATTAGTTTGTTCTTTTAAAAGATTTGCCACAAAAAATAAAGTTATGCTCAATATCATTTTTTTTTTTGCTTTTATGCCTCCTCTTTTACAAATATAATGATAGTTGAAATTATTAATATTTTTTAGCTTCCAAATTGTCATTTCCAAACAATTTTGCTATTATAGTTAAACTGTTACACTAACATTGATATTTTTTCTAGCATTTCAACTATGGTTAATTTTTCTGCCAGAGGCAAATGTTTGAAAAAAGTATTTTTTTATCCTGTGAATACACAATTTCCATTTTATTAGGAATAGACAATTTCTAATTAAATACAAAATGCACAAGTGAAACACATTGACTTACCTGAAGATTGGAAACAACATCATGTGCCCTATACACAAAAAAGGAGACGTTTTGGAATGTACGAACTACAGGGGAATCGGTCTCCTTTGTATTGTTTACAAACTATGCTAATATAATTGTTAGTAGACTATTAACATAGACCAAAAACATTGTAGATGATTACCAATATGGTTTTCGCAAAGGAAGATCTACTGCAGAACAAATCTTTAACATAAGGTAAATTTTGGGAAAAAACTAATGAATATCTGCTATAATACAGAAGACTGCCATAACACACCACCTTTTTGTTAATTTTAAGACTGCCATTAATTCAGTAAACAGAAAATATTTAATTGAAGCTATGGGAGAATTTGAAATACCTGAAGAACTTCTAAAATTGATTATCATTACTCTTACTAAGACAAAACTTAGGATTAAAATTCAGAATAATCTTTCAGAACATATTGTTGCTTCAAATGGCCTCAGAAAAAGTGATGCACTGGCTTGTTTGCTTTTTAAACCTGCCTCCCAAAAAGTCATAAAAGATTCCAACATTAATGCTTGTGGAACTATCCATAATAAGTCTGTTCAGATTTTTGTATTTACTGACGATATTGACTCAGTTGTACACACTTCTGAGTCACTTAGAGAGGCTTTTACATCTTCAGAGGCTGCAGCCAGAAAGATTGTTTAGCATTCAACCAAAGTAAAACTAACTACATGCCATGTGGTAATAGCAGTAGACTGTATTTTGAAATTGAGAATTACAAATTTGAAACTGTTAAATATTTAGGATCAGAACTTAATACTTCCAATGATTTAATGCCCGAGATACGTAGTAGAGTTATGTTTACAGTTGTTTTTTATCTTAAAAAATACTAAAGTCTAACTTCATTAGCAGAAAAATGATTCTAGATTACGAAAGCTTTCATTCAGATCATTCTTACATAATCTGCTGAGACCTGGGCAATGACAGAAAAAGTTAAAAGTATCATTTCTGTTTTTGAAAGAAAAATTTTTAGAAGTATTTTTGGTGGAATTAAATGTAATAATATTTGGTGAAGAACTGATTCTGAACTCAATAAATCTTTTAAAGAACTAGATATTATAAATATATAAGGATTCAAAGAATTAAATAGGCAGACACCTGTGCAGAATGTATGAAAATCATGTAACAAGAAAGATTCATGTGACATTCAGATCATTTGGCACCAGAAAAAAAAGCGATCTAATATTAAGTGGTTTGACTGTTTAAAAACAGACTTAAAAATTTTAAAAATAACTAACTGGATGTCCCTGGCCAAGGATAGAATAGCTTGGAATTCAATCTTGAGGAAGGCAAGGTCCCAAATTGATCTGTCTGACCATTGAAGAAGAAAACATTGACAGTTAATTTTAAGACTTTATCATAAAAATTATAATAATTTTTCTTAACCTTTAATAATCTAGATTGATGTTTTGCTTTAGTTGTGTTTAATGTATTTCAAAATTATTTTATAAAATATGAATAAGTGCATATTTGATCTTAATAAATACAATATCTTATTAGTTTTTTTTTTGTTTATGCAAATATATGATAATTATTTGTACTTGTAGAATTTTAAAAAATACAATCATGTCTACTAAACGACCTGCCCCACAAGAAAATTCAGCTCAAAATTCTTCAAAGCGTGTCCATTTTGAGCCTTGTAGGATTGGCCCAGTGTCAACCCAAGTATGTACTAATAATTTTATTTTATTAAGTAAAAAAATATTTATTTAGCTTCAAGACATAAAATTATTTAAAATATAAAAGGTGTAAATTATTGTTTTTCTTCCTTTATAATAATGTTCTGTTTAATGGTAAACTGAGTTTGGCTATAGTTGTAAGAAAATATTCACATTTAATGTTTGGCTCCAAAAAAATAAATAAATAACTTTTCCATATTTATTATAGTCCACAAACATGTACAATAAAAAAATGGACTTTTTGTTCTTCAGAGTTTTTAATATTTCTTGAAATAATAATTACTATTTGACTTATTATATATTATAATTGAAAGGATCTTTAATACACAATAAAGTCAGTGAATTTTATCATTTCTAAATGTTGTTTGAAATGCTATAATGGATTTGTTTCATCCTTATAATTAATGGGAGTAGGAAATAAAATGTCTTATTAATCAAGAAAATATAATAGTAAATATTTAATCTTATTAATTTTAAGTTTCTTTATCTTCAATTATATTTAAAAGTAACATTTATATAATGTTTGGAATATAATATGAATTATACAAAGAAATTGAAGGTAGAAGACAAGGAATTGTGCGAGTTTGGTGCACTTTCCAATTTTCACACCAAGCGCTGCATAGTTATCTCGCCAACCTAAATTACGTCACTAAATGTAATATTCAATTAATAAATGCTGATGGTTTCAAATTTCATCTTTGCAATCATGTGCTATTTTAAATTCTAAATATCAAAATTTTAAATGTTTCATTATTACTTACTAAAGAAATATTAAAATGCTAATAACTAGAAGTCAAATCCCAGAAGATTACATAATAAAATTAGAAATATAAACTAAGTATCACATGGTCTACAACAGGTGACAGTGGGAGGCTATAAAGCTGAATTTCTAATGTAAATAAAGTGCATTTTTATCAATACAATTTGAATAAACCGGGCAGTGGCACCCATCTTAAAAAAACTTCAGTGTAATGCTATCTATGAAAGAGATAAACGAGCAATGAAGCCAAATCTCCAACATAAATAAAGTGCATTTTTATTAAAATTCAAATTTTATTAAACTTAGAACCTTAAAAAATCATAATACTATCTAGCATCAATTTAATATGGGCCATAAAAATGAATCTAAAATGTAAACAAACATTAGAAATTGCTTTCAAATTAATCAACATTACTCCATGCTAAATTAATCTAATATCAATATGTGAAATATTTATAAACTATATACTTAATATATAACATAATATATAACAAAATATTATATACAACATACTTAATAATAATTAAGTGTATAAAATATAATAACTTACCTTATTATTGCTCGCAGAATCATCAACACTGGTATGCCACAATGTTCTCGGAATGGTTGTTACCATATATATTTCGCAGATAAATAATAATTCAAACTGATAAAAACAATATAAAAAATATATGTATTTTGTAAACTTTCAAAAATTTTCATAACATTAAATCATTTTTTTAAAATGCTTACACTGTATAATAAAATAAAAACAAATTATTTATTAATTGCTTCAAAGGTTACACTCAGACAAAACAAATTTCACTCTTTACACAATCATGTGATGTCAATAAATGAAAGTTGCATCATACAAATGCATAAAACCCGTTTGGCACATTTTAACAATTGTATACTTCCGTACTCTTAAGCCAAATTTAAAATAAATTATAATGAAATAATAGTTCTGATTAATATTAAATTAAGGACATGAATAATATTAAATTTTATAACTTGTTTTTCCTGAATAAAAAATGATCTAAAAATTTTAGGCTATAATATCAACCAATGGAGAACTCTTGAAAAATATCATTTAACCAATATTAAAAATATTTCAGATAGTAATTTGCTTTTAAATAATCAAGCAATATTATTGGTTTTTAAAAACATCCTATTTAGTGTTTTAATTTAAAACTTGGTCTATAGCATCTACAGTATTCATTTTTAACTACAATTCTTAATATATTCAAGCAGAAAATGTATAGTATAAATACTTAACATTTTATTAAAATATTAACATACTTTCTACTAGAAAAGATTCTGTTTGTACTTGAATTTAGTAAATGTCTAACAAACAAAAATATATTATAACTGTGTGATATATGAGTAAATAAATGTTTTTACTTAAATTAGAAGTCAAGTAAGACTTTTTCAATATATATATATATATATATATATATATATATATATATATATATATATATATATATATATATATATATATATATAATTATATAATATTTTTATATAAATTTAAATTATATGATATATAAAATATTTCCTACAAGTAATGAGTATAAATTTTTTAAGAATAAATTCAGTTATTTATTTTCCATGCACTTGCAATATACAAATCCAATAAAAATTTGCAAATTTATTTAAATGTCATTTTCAAATTATAGTTGAAACATTTTAATTTAGAACTTTAAAAATTCGGATTTTAAACATTTATTATTTTGACTTCTATAGGAATGTTCAACTTTTATAAGTTTTCATGTTTCTTGCATTTTTAATTCATTAATAATAAAGTTGGTTGCACTTTTGAATGTATATTTTGTCTGTGATTTTCTGCATAGTAAAATTGTAACTTTTCCTTGATGTAAGCATTCTGTATAGATTTTAAAAAATATGTGTTAATATCAGTGAACCATATGGGAACATTCCAGTATTGGCAGCTTGGAAAATTATGGATTCAAGATCCAAAAATTATGCCATAACCTGTGAAAGTATCAGTTTATGATATAGTTTTTTAATTGCAAGCAAGTAAAATCAAAATTATTAGTCTATTTTTCAGTGGACCAAAGCTAAACAGTTCTGCTCTATTTATTAGTTAAAATAGAAAATCAATGCTGTTCTTTAAAGTAAATATTTTTGATTCAATCTTTAAAATTTTCTTATTAGGAAGAAATGGACATGAAAGTTTTGCAATTTCAAAATAGAAAACTCACTGAACGACTCGAGCAAAGGCAACGCCAAGAAGCTGATTTACGTCAAAGAATTGAGCAACTTGAAAAGAGACAAACAAGTGATGAAGCAGTGCTTTGTGTTGTTAATAGGTATTGGAATCAGGTAAATAAATTGCCTACTAACATGCATACTGCTTATTTTTTTAATTCAGGAAGTTTTTTGCTTGTAGTTCTTTTTTAAATTAATGCTCTTTGTTCTTTTCAAGCTAAATGAAGATCTCCGAATATTGCTGCAAAGATTTGATGCTGAAACATCTGATGAATCTGAAACTCAAAGTGAATAACTTTATTTTTATATTTAGATATATTTTAATATTTAATTTTTAAACATTGTGAGGGAAGGAAAATTTTTGATTTATTAATGAATTTCGTATCAGAAATTGTTTATGAAAAGCATTTATATGAATTTTATAGTGTGTAAACTAGTAAAGAATAGAATAATGTAATTTATTAAAAAAATTATTAAAATTATTCTCAAAAAATTATTTACATATTTTTTATTAATTTATTATAATTTATATCATACTTCCTAATTTCTAGTCTTACATGGGTTTATCTCTAAATAATAGTTGTCTTCTTTCTTATACATTTATTCAGCATAACATGTTTTTTGTACCTACTTTTATCTGTATCTATTTTTTGTATCTGCTACCTGAAAAGAGTTGATTCTTCACAATTATAAAGAATTCATGATAATTATTTTAGGAAATTTTAGTGTTATTAATTTAATTTTGGATCTCTATAAGTTTATTAAATGATATAAAATGTAATAATTCCTCTATCTGTAGAAATAATAAGCTGTTTTCCAAATATAATTAAGAAAGAAAGGTAAAAATCATATTTCATGTGTAGTATCTCAAAATTATGTACCTGGATGAATCAGCATTTTAGGTATTTCTTCATTCTGTTAAAATTAACAAAAAATATAATAAATCTTTATTTCCCCTTTATTTCTCATGCAGACTTTATTTTTGAGATTTCTTGAGTAATTGTGAAAATGGTAAAAATGGAACCATTGTAAAAGTGGAAGTAAATTTTGAATTATTAATTTTCTTCTAGTAAATTGATAATTAAAATTTGGCTATTTATAAATTCTTTAAAAAGATAAAATTTTCTCCATCAGTTCAAATGGAAAAGTAATTTTAAATTTATTAGGACTTACAAATTCTATTAATGAATTTGAATAAAATTGTGTTAATATATTTATTCATATAAGATAAATAAGAATTCTTCATTAATGTAAAACTCAGTGTCCACTAAAATGTTCATTAATTTCGTAATTGCCAATTTAATGATTTTTTTAACAATGTTATTGTCAGAATTTATTTAATGAAATTTCAATATCTGTTTATATTATATGGTATATCATTTTTAAATAATGAACATGATTTTGATAAATTACTCTCTTCTAAAACTTTCTTACTAAGATATAAAATATTTTAATCTAAAATTATAAATTTTAATCTTAACTAAAAAATATGCAATATTGTAGATAGGAATGTTTTATATTACTCATTATGTTTAAAGAGAAAAAACCTTTAATTGTTTCTCCAAGCTTATTGGTATTAGACTTTGACCTTATAAATTGTTGCTAATCAAAAAACTGTTTTTAATTTCATGGGATTTAAATCTATTTTATTCTGACAATTACAATATTTTTCATCAATAATGTATCGCCAAAGCATTAAATTATTTTCTGGGCAATATAAGAATTAAAAATTTTGCTATGATTAAAATTAGGAATTTATCTTTAATGACCTGTTTTAAAACAGGAATTAGAAACTCTTATACATGCTCTAAAAGATAATAAGATGTGGTACAGAATCAAGATCATGAGAAATAGTGACTTTTTGGCTTAAAAATACTAGTTGAGCACTTTTTTTTTTGCTCCTTCATAATGTTGGTGTAATTTAAATGGTTTCAAAAACATATTGAATGACATTTTTCTCGTAATTAAGAAACACTGAGTTGCATTTTGTTAAAGGTATATTTTAACAAAAAGTGTAGTATAAAAATAATGATAAAATCGTTTAAGATCAACTTTTCAGCTGGTATAACATTGATAACTTAAAAAAATAATTTAAACTATTTTTATACTTAACTCCTACTTTATCTGGGCTATAATCCTAATATATGAGAAGCTATAAAAATTTCATGGCAGGGCTTGTGTAAGTAAAATTACAATTATTTGTTTCAATAATCACAAGAGTGGGGATTAATCATCTTCAGGGATAATAATAAATTTGTTGAAGCTCACAATCACCTGTATATAATATTTCAGGTCTTGAAATCTTGACCTGAAATATTACATACAGGTATATAATGCTGTGGTTCTTAAGTATTTAAAAATACATGAAGTAACAGGATTATCTTGCATACATGCTAAAAGGTCTATAATAAAGTGTGAACGAGCTGAAACCTAAATATATCTAAATCGTTTACAAAAGTCAGTGGATAGTTAAATATAACTCCATTACGGTATTAATTCTCAAAATATTAGAATAATCGCTTTAAAAAATATTTTTAAGTGACAGTTTATTAACTCAGTGCCAGCATCATAAATCTTTGAAAATGTAGTAAAAAAGCATATCTTAGATACTCTCAATTTTCTGACTGGAATAGATACATTGCCTTCTATTCAGTTTATTTATAATTAGCTTTTACAAAGTTTTACATTTTTCTTTTAGATAAGACAGACTTTTTAATAATACCAAATTATTTTAATTTTAAATAAAAATCATGTTATTAAGTCACTAGTGGTCTTGTAAGAAGAAAGGTCTTCCGATATTTTAGAAAAATGAGGTTTATTGAACTCAATAAAACAAATATAAGATACCCCATAGAAGTAAAAAATATATTTTAAAATAACTCAGTTCTTTGATGGATTAATTACCAATTGTGCTTAAATGCATTTATTTTTGTAATTAAGAATGTCTTTCTCTATCAGTTATCTACTCTGATAATTTGATGCAGCAAATCAGCAAAAAAATGACTGACAAACAGAACTAGTTATTAGGTGATATAAAAAATATTCAAATTTCATAAGTGTTTATTAAAATTACATTTTATATAAATCAACATGATGCTATGAAATGTAATTTTTTAAGGTGTTGCCAGTATTTATGCTGAAATAATAAAATAATTCTATATTAAAATTAATTAATTTTAAATCAAAATAAATTTTAATGATTCATTTCTCCAAAAATTATTTTCATCTTTAAATGAATTTAGTTTTTTTCTCATTTAATTTATTTAAAAACGTCCAGTTTTTAGACACTTTTCATATCATCTAAATAAATATTTTGTATAAAGTTATTTAATATTTGATAGACTGTTTCAATTTTGGATATCGTGTCATAAAAGAATTGCATTGCAAAATTATTTTGCCTTATCTGTTTTGTTGTAGAAAACAATTTTTATAGTTTGTGGTACACGTTTCAGAATTAGATAAAATGTAAATAATTTTTTAAAAGAAGAATGATTTTCAGTGACAAATAGATTTTTATATTAAAAGTTTGTTCCATTTGTTATATTTTAATGTGGATTCAGAATTCTATTTTGTATTAACAATGGTAGTTTATACCATTATAATTTACTTTGTTGTGATTTTGCATGTGTGCTGTGTGAAAAAAGAAAGGTGGAAGGATTTTATTTGATGAAATATCATTGATATTTTGAAATAATTGTAAAATTTGATTTTTTACAACAATTGTCTTCATTTTTCTATACTCTAATACTAATTTAATATTCTTAATCCATCTGACTAAATATTTTAGTTTTGCATTTGTAAAAAGCACAAAGAACATATTAAAATAATTTGACTTAAAATTATCTGAAGAATATTTATATGTATATTATAAAAGTATGTTTTATGGATACAAATGTTTAAAAAAAATAAGAAATAGCTTTGATTATTAAAATTAATAATTTTAGAGAAAGCAAGTAGTAGCTGCAAATGGGAATAAAAAAGCATGACAGGTCATATATTTTATCATACAAAATAATTGTGCACACACATGTTTATAATTTTGATATTATAATTTATTAATTTGGTTTAAAAATTTGAAATATAAAAGCATTTTTTGTAAGTTGAACAGGAACATCCTAGTTTGTCCAAGCTTATAATATTTTTATAATTTCTGTATTAGAAAATGAAAGTTTTAATGTGTAAAAAATCTTACCAAATACAAGTAAAATTTATTTCCTGTTTGTGAAGAGTAAAGAAAGTTAAATTGAAGCAATTTAGAACTAGGCATCAATGTAAGATAACCAAAATATATATGTCCTCGAAAATTGGATTTCAAGGTTGTTTGGTAAATCCCTGATATCAAAATCTTTACCTTTTAATGTAAGAAATTTGAATTTTAAAAAGAAAAAATTATTGAATTCTCGTAGAATTTAACAGAAGTTTTTATCTCCCCTATTCCTTTTGGAGTTTTATTGGTTATTGCATAGTTTATTGTTTTTTTTTATTTTAATCTCTCTCTCTTTTTACAAGTAAAGAAGATGATAATAGTCTTTAATTTTTGTTCCTGAAGATTTTGATTCATTTGAGTGATTATGTTGAGTTCATGACTATTTCTTGAAATTCTTTTGAAATAATGATTTGTTGAATTTATCTAACTTATTCTTAATCATATTGTTGTTACTTGCTTTAAACTACTAAAAATTTTTACAATTTTTTAATTTCTTACATTATTTTTGCATAGAAAAATTAAAAATTTTATTTACTGCCCCTAAACTGTTACTAGAAATAAGACATAAGTTAGTTTTCTTATTTTTATGAAAGATAAGGGTTATTTAATTTTATTTTCAATTATTGATTGCATGTTAATAAAAATTGTTTAAATCATTAATTTTGATTCCATATATTTTGACAACTACCTTATAATTTTGTATATATCCATTAGCAGTTGCATCCAGTACAAATACATTGCTTTGTATTTTGCATAAATTAACCAAAAATTGTTTTATTAAAATATATATGAAATGAAAATATGTATTATAATGGAAGTTGTTTATTATTTTAATTTTAGACTATTTAAATTTAGATGGAGAGCATGTCTATTCGTATTACAAAAAGTTTTGATTAATAAGTGTAGAAGATGTAACTCTTTAATTTGCTCATTTTTTGTCTTATTTTTTCCAACTTGTTTTATGTTATGCAAAATGTGTCATACAATTTTATAATTGTGTATTTTTGATTGAAATTGAGTAATTGTTGAAGATATTTTATTTAATTATGTTTATTTAAAATTTTGTAACAACATTCTCTTATTTATTTTACTAGATGAGGATGAGGCAACAACATCATTTCTTACTCTTCTTGGTCAGTGGGATAAAGAAGAACTTGATGAAAAGTTGGCTCAAAGAGTTCAAGTATCCACCCGAGCTGTGGCAAAAGTGCTGCAGGCTTTTGATCGAATTGTTCAGAGAAATCACAAAATTATGTTGGCCCTCAAAGGGGATCCTACTTCTCAAGGTATATATTAATTTTATTTTAATGCATGATACTGAAAACTAAAAAAAAGTTAATCATGTGATAATGTGTTTTGAAAAATAGTGGAATTTGGTCTAGTTTTTGTTGACTATAAACAAAAAGATAAAATTTTTAAAAAGAAAGTCTGTTAATATTTTTTTGGAAATTTATTATTCTTTCTTAGATGTGTTTCATGATTTGATTATTTTGTTAATATATAATTTTCGGATTGATAAGTGATACATTTATTTGTGTCTAGTTAATTCATAGTATTGTAATTAGAAAACTGTTATTAAACTTTTATTAGTGTTTCTAAGCTATAAATATTTAGTAAGAAAAATATTACTGTCATGACTTCATTAATGTTATCAATTCTATACTTTACTAAATATTTATTTTTGTTTAGTTGTCAAAATAATTAATAAAAAAAGTTTTAAAAATGTCATTTAAACTTTCATGATAGAATAAAATTTTATAAATTGTAAACAAATCTTATTATTCAAGCAATTAAAATTCTTAAAATAGTTTTTTTTAATTAAAATACTTAGATATAAAGGCTTAAAAAATATGCTAGTAATTAGCAGATAATGTTATATTTGATGTTTTACATTATTCCATTTAAACAAAAAGAGTTGAAGTACATTTATGCAAAATTTTTTATTAAGTTATCTCTGGCAAATTAAGTTATTCTTTGACATTTATTTTCATTACTCATGGCCATTTATCTTTTATCTTTTGCACTTCCATTTTTTACAAGAATTGAATGTAACCTTATATGACATGTTCAATATCAGTGTTCCTTTCAGCTAAATTTTTTTAAATATATTCTACCTTCCTATTCTTAGTTATGGGGGCATGCTTTGTTATTACCTATTACTTTGTAGAGATATTTTATTCACTGAATTGTTATATTATAGATTAAGAAAATGAATAGTAAGGTCAATGCTTATTCTGAATATAATTTAAATTATTTTAATCACAAATTTATATATCAATAACTTTCTTATTACATATAAAGAAAAATAAATATTCAATGTTAAGTTTTCTTTATTTATTAAGATTCATTTTTAATTTTGTAATATATATGTGCACACTTTAGATTAACATCAATAAAATTTTACATAATTAAATTTATTAAAATTTAGGACTTTTGAATGATCACAATTAAATATGTTATTTAATTAGCATCTTTGCAAATAAACTTATACATTTTAAAGGTAAATAAAAATTAATATTGAAATATCTCCATTTAAACAAAATTTTATTAAATTTTTGTATGTTTTTCAATATTTTTGAAGTAAAAAAAGTAAATGTTTCATTTTCAAAAAAATATAAATAATTAATATACATAATTAAAATAAAAAATTTATAAAATATTTTGTGTTTTTAAATATGTTATTCAATTATACCAAATATTCTAATTTTCCTTTTAAATTATTTTTAGAAACTATTCCTAGTCTTGATGATGCAGTTCGTCAAACGAATGTTGATTTACAGAGTGAGAATAAAAATTTGCATTTGTTAGTTACAGGTTTGCATGAAAAACACCATCAAATGAGTTTAAAGGTAAATTTTAGATTTCTGGAATTTTTTTTTTAATAAATGCATTTATAAAATTTCAAAATTAAAATTATCATTTCATACATTTATACATTGCATATATTTATATGCATTAGCTTCACATTTTTACATATATTGATTTTATGCTAATTAAAGTTTGTGTTCTTATGCTTACCTGTGTCCTTATTTGTGGAAATATTTTAAATCATCTTTAATTCCAAATTGCTTTCTCTCTTTGTTTATTGGTACAGTTTGTCCTGTTCTGGACCTTGCACCAAAAAACCCAACCCAACCCAATCAACAAATAACACTTTTTATTTATGTAAAATATATTTCTGTGAGATTTTCTTCAATTTTAATTCTAGAACACAATTTATTGACTTTAAATTAAATATATGTTTGATTAATTCAGCTTATTAATGAATTGAATTAATGTAATTGAAATAATTATTTTTAAAATGGGAGTAGTTCATTTTTAATTACATTTTGTGTATTGCAATTAGCTCACTTAAGTTTTTCTTTTTTTTATCAATTAAATTTCTTGTTAATGGGCTGACATTCTTTAAATTCTGAAACATTTCACCTAATTCAAAAAGTATTGCATTTATATTAGTATAAAAATGATTGTTTATTGATTTCTAAGTGTGAATATAACTCAAACTTAATTCTTTAAATGGATTATTTTAATAGTTGAGCATTCACTTTTTATTGTAGAATTCATGAATCCATTTAAGATTTACTTTATTTTTATTATAAATTTAAATAAGAGGAAACAAAACATTTGAAATAAAATTAGCTCAAAGGATTTTCTTTTTATATATGAAATGTTATATGCTTCTATTTCTGATTGGAAACTACAGCTGCTTGATTTGTGAAGAACATTTGTAAGATAATGTGTACAATAATTCCATAATGTTGAGATATAAATATATTTTAAAATAATTTCTTATATAATTTTTTTTATTTTTCATAAATAAAAAAAAATTTAATTCAAAGGAAAAAAGTTTTTCTTACCTATACTCTGAAATTAAGAGTGCTTTGGACCATATTTAATTAGAAGATAAAATGTGGTGCCTGAGCTTTTTGTTGTTTTTAAAATAAACTTTTTTGCAGATTAAACTGTTTTAATCTATATCATTCACTTATCTTCAAAAGTGTCACATTTTCATTGTCTGTTTTGAAATACTTTTATGGTATGATATAAATTTTATGCATTCATATCTAATATTTGCATTCCTCCCACTGTTTTCTAAACTCATTAAATGCACAAAACCAATATTTTTTTATATCAAGCCACTTTAAACATTCTTTTTTTCCCCCCTTCTAAAATGATCTAACTAATTCTAAAATAAGTTAGAAGTTGAATAATTGACTCTGTTTGTTTAATTATCCACCTCAAACCATAAGCTCCATAAAATTTGCCCTGCTGTACAAAAAATGTTTTTGCAGAGAAAACAAACCTAATTGCATATTTCAAAAGTGATATTTCCATTTCATGTAATGTATTCTCATACTGACTGTTTACTACAAGAATAGATCCTGCCAAATTGTCTAGTTAATGATGATTACTGTAGTAACAAGAATTTTCCATTTCAAATGGGTAATCTGTTATGAATTGGCAGAATTTAGTGTAACACCTCTATTATACTCAAAGAGTTCAATTAGCCAAAGTTGCAGCCTTTTTCTGGCTTCTTCTGTTGAAAATGGAGCATGTTTTATTTCCACAGCAACAGATTGACACAGGCAGATAAGTGAGAGCTATTTTCTTGGTAGATAGAAAAGCAACAAAACATTTTACCTTTTTTTTCCCCTTTTAAAAAATTTATGATTGAAAAGATGAATGTATCAAACCAGTATTCTTCAGAGAAAATAAATGGCTTCATCTTTCCATTACTTTTTCATTGATAGGACTTAATGTGCACTATTTATTTAATGCAATACCTATTTAATTCAATTATTAAATGCAACACTAAATTAATATAATCAAATTTTATATTTCTGTTGCTTATTCATTTATTTTGCATACAAAAATTAGTTTGAATAAACTTGTTTCATTTTAATAATCCTATCTATATTAATTAGAAAATAATTTCTGTATTCAAAAATGTTATATAATGTTTTTTTATTTAAAATAATTAAAAATATCTTAGTAAATTAATGATTATATACTTTTTATTGTAATAAAAGATTAAGAACAAAACCATATATATAAAGACTCAAAATCCTTTTGTATGATATCAAAATACTTAAGGAACATTTTGTTTGTAAGCTTTTAAATGTTTGTTTGGAAATATTTACTTCTCATAAAATTTTTGACTGTCTTTCATTACTGATTTGCAAATAAGGTAATGCTCCTTTATTGCAAAATGAATTAAATTTTTGTTATTTTATTTTTTAGTTTGCAGAAATGAATGATAAACTAGCTACGCTAGAAATTGCCAATGCTGAGCTTAAAAATCATATTGAAGATTTAGAATATGACTTATCTAAAACAAAGCAAAGAGAAGAAAAACTTGATATGCATTTATCAGAATGTTTAACTAAGTTGAAATCTTATAATCTTACTGATAGTGATGGTAGACCACCTGTGAGTACTGTCACACAATCGAAAGTACGTATTAAATACATTATATTTTATTTGTTCATAATACATGCTTTATTTGTTGTGCATTTCATAAAAGTTAAATTAATGTTTGGAATTTTAGGTTGAAGATCTGCAAAAAGAATTAGAAGAACAAAAAGAATTGGCCAATAATCGTTTAGTAGAATTAGAAACTCTAAATACTCAGCACAAGGAAGCTCTAAAATTAGTTGAAAAGTTAAAAATGGATGTAAGCTTATTTTTATTATTTCTTGAAATCAATTTAAAAAACATTTTTTACATGTCATGAGAGTTACTTTTTTATAAAAAAATTTTTAAAAATATTTATGTAGAATTAATAATTTGACTATATATCTTTGATATGATGATATCACTTTTAGTCTCATTTATAATAAGTGAAATCATCTTATGCATTTGTGACATTGAGCCCATATTTGACAAATTTTACAGAAAAAACAATAACTTATCTTAATGTGCGTGTATATAATCAAAATATCTCCTGGACTTTTATTGGGAAATTAAAATTAGTTGACAAGCTTTTGTGTGAGTATCAACAAATAAAATACTAATAATATTACAAACTATTAAAACTGGGTGATCGAATGATTGTTTCCATAATAAATAATTCTTTTAAAAGTCATTTCCTATATTGTTATATTCATTTGATCAGTAAATATTTAAGGAAGAGAATGCTTAAGAAACATTACATTCTTTTGTGAAACTGTTGAAAATACTTTAAATTTTATGAAAACAAAACTTTGAGAGCAAACCTGAATACTAAAAATTTGAATCACTGTGTGATAAGAAATTTTAATGAGCAAATGTGTATTCACAACATAACTTAATGAATAGTCTGAATTTTCTCAAGTTTTTTATTTATATATTCTTCTATAACTTTCTTTTTAAATTTTATTAACTGGTTATTACTATTCCCATATTGATTTTTAGTTTAAATTGACAGACAAAATTAAAAAGGAATTATTTTATAAAAATATTTTACTATTTTTTAACTTAATCAAATTCTTTTAAATAGATGTTTTTGAAATAAAATTGCACTGAAAATTATATTGGTCTGGCAAAAGAAGATTTTGATTTGTTTTTAATTCACAATTTTAAGTAAGAATCTTCAATTTTAAGAAAAAACACTTTAAAATATTATATAAATAAGAATCTTTTTTGTCAGTATTTTATAAATATAAGTACAATTTTTTAAATGAAAAAAAATTATATGACTATAAAACCCATATGAAAAAGTATTTATCTTATCAGTAGCTTGTAAGTAAATTTGCAAATCTTTTATTGTAGTCTATTATATTAAAAGTTGGTAAAT
Organism: Latrodectus hesperus; assembly: GCA_037975125.1. NCBI lineage: Eukaryota > Metazoa > Arthropoda > Arachnida > Araneae > Theridiidae > Latrodectus > Latrodectus hesperus. Next base: position 101,890,011 of record CM075850.1, on the reverse strand, counting down.
ATATTTTATACCTAATTGTTGAAATGTTGTATTTCAGTTGCAGTGCCTACCTGAAAGTGTAGTTGTTGAAACAACAGAATACAAGTGCCTTCAATCACAATTTTCTGTGTTGTATAATGAGAGTATGCAGTTAAAAACTTTATTAGAAGAAACTCGAAATTTAATGGCTACAAGTAAAAACACACATCTACGCCATATTGAACAATTAGAAGTAAGAGTGTTTGCTGTTTTTAAACTTATTAATAAGTATTTTATTAGCTTTTTAGTAAAAATTTTTAATAAACACTTTCATAAAATATTTATATTTATTTTAGAGTGAAGAATTAACTGCACAAAGAAGACTGAGAAATGAAGCTATTCATTTAGAAGATGCTTTAGCACAAACTCGAAAAGAATATGAAATGCTTAGGGTTGAATTTGAACAAAACCTTGCTGCCAATGAGCAGACTGGTATTTTTCTTTCTTATTATTATTTTTATTATTATGATTTTTTAATTAAATGTCTATTATAGTTGCCAACTCTACTAATTTTATCAGGAAACTTCGAATGTTCCATTATTTCTCCCCATTTCCCAATAATGTTAGAAAATTTACTAATTATTGGCAATTTCAATGAAAAACTTAAAAACAGATGAAATTTTGCTGGAAAGAAAAGTTTATTGAGTTGTTTTAGTAGCTTAAACAGTCAACAGATGGTTTGCGTGTGGAGTTTAATTTGATGTATGGGGGTGTCTGTTGATCTGACTGAGCTCCCGTACAAAATGCACATATCTTCAGTATAAATTTTAATTAATTCTTAATCTGTTATTCTTAATATGTAGATAATTTAATAATAAATTGGTTATTCTTTAACCTTTAGTTTAAGTCAAGAGAATATTAATTGAATAGTAAATTAATATTTTAAATATTGGAAGTCAATCTAACCCTGTATCCCCAAACATGGTAGGACAGTTTGCATGCTGGCAACACATATCTACCAGCATTGAACCCTATACATTTACCTGGAACACTGCCATTTATTTAATTCTTAAACAAAGTTATATCTTCAGGCAAAGCCTGTCCTTGTTTACAATGAAAATTACAATTTTTGGTTATATATGAAAATTTAGAAATTTTATAAAGCTAAATATTCTCAAAATGAGAAAAAAATGTTTTGAACAACAGTTCAATTCATTTCTAAAAAATGCTAAGTCAGCAACAAACGAAAAAATAACATGCCATGTTGTTATTCGAATTTAAAATATGTTTGTTTTTTATGGACGAAGTATTTGATAATTTCTATATACTTAAAAGTATTTGTCACTGAATTGAATTTATTTGGTGATGTATTTTATGTTTTTTTGTAATTTTACAAGTTTAATATTAATAAATTGCAATAATGTGGAAAGTTGCATTATAAAATAAATATTGGGACATAAACATTGATGTTTATTTTTTTACATGTAGTATATTCTTTTATTTTTCATAGCTCGTTTATAAGATTGATGAATATTTCATTAAAATATTAAGATATTAACACAAAATATGTTTAGCATAAATCATTCTCAGAATGAATAATCTAAAGAATAAAAGTGTCTTTTTGCAGTACTATTGTTTTAAACATCCTGTTTCAAGCAAAAATGTCGCTAATTGTGTCTCCTGATTTTTTCCCTCAAAATTAGTTGAATCTACTTATTTTTTTTTTCCTCTCAGGTTGGCAGGTATGATGCATATATGTTATGCTTAACTTTAAAAAAAATTATTGCATGTCATTTTTTAAAATTTTTTTAAAATATCAAATGCAAATATGGTTATAATTCTATTGAGACCAAAAGTTCTTTGAAGAATTTAGAAATTTTAAATGGAATTATTTTCTTGTAAGTGTGGATGAAAATTCTTATCTATATAAACTAAGTCAAATTTTTCTATACCATAGATATTTGAAATGAATTTTAACCATTTTCTGTATAAACTGTGAAATAGTTTTAAATTAAAATATTATATTCAATAAAAAATCATACCACAAAAATAATTCATTAATTTGGTTTTTTTTCACTACTGTATTTACTATTGAACCATTTTATCCATCAGGTCCAATCAACAGAGAAATGCGCCACCTCATAACTAGTCTACAGAATCATAATCATCAATTGAAAGGAGAAGTACAACGATACAAAAGGAAACTTAAAGAAGTTACTGCAGAATTAACTAAGTTACAGGTATAACATTTGTGCCATGAAACTTTTTAACTTCTGTATTGAATTTATGAATAGCTATTACTTTATTGAAGAATTATATGTATATTATGCTTTAGGTACTGATTGTATAATTTATACAAAATTTAATCTAGTATTTTATGCATAAATTTAACTTTAAATTTCAACTTTTATAAAAAAATAGATTTAATTATATAGATTAAACTAAGATGAAAAAAATTACTAAGCAATATTTTTCTAAATTTAAATCAAAATTTGAATTTTGAAAGTATATTTATGATGTTTTTCTGATTCTTAAACATCAAAATAATTATTATTGTTTATATATTCTTATTGTCTTGAAGGATGATTATGTCAGATATGTAAATCTTAACTGTAGAGTTGTAACTGTATAATTTCATTATCAAGTATTTAATGCTCTCTCGATTTTACAAATTGTAGTGTCATTAGTAAAATTCGATATGTAGCATTAAGATGTGCATTTTGCATGCTCTTAAATACAAAAAATTATTATTTTATATTTTAAGTTCTGTTTGGTTTCCATCAAGCATGACATCCCAGTCCTTGAGAATCCTTATAAACTTAAATTTCATTTTGAAAGAACAGGATTTTGATTGGGTATTTAAATTTATCTTAAATACTAAGAAAAAGCCTAATTGTATATTTATCTACAATTTTATTGTGGTAAAGAAATGAGTTTTTAAGATTTTAAAATTTTTAATTATTAAATAAAGATTGCTTTTACTTATGACCATGTAGTCAATTAAGTTGGAGAAGATTAGTGGAAAAAAGGGCATGTGTGTGTGATTAAAACAATCCTGTTATTGTTACACTGAAATACTGTTCATAGTTGTAGAGAAAATAGTCATGTTTTTCTTTTGATGATTCAAAAATAGAAGGAAATAAATCAATATATTTATCTACATAAATAAAATATGTAAAAAAAAAATAATATTGTGGCAAATTGTTTACCCAAATTATAGCTTCTTTGTTTTTGCATATGCCCTATATTTATGATTTCTGAGTCACAATTTCTTGTCTTGTAAAAAATTTTTTAAGATTTTTTTAAAAAAAGATTTAAAATTAAAAAAATTTTTTTTTCTTGTTCTAGCCATAAAGTATAACTAAGATTATTTCCATATTCAGTTTTACTAAAATTAGCACTAATGCTATACAACTATAATTACACTATGTACTGATATTTTGGTAAGCATGATCAATTTTATTAATATGAAAAATTGGAATGGATAGTATTTTTGATTTTTTTGAAGAGAAATTTTAAAATTACTTAATTTTTTTCCTTTTTTTTAAGAAATATATCTTAAATTTTACTGTCAATTGTTACTATTATTTTTTTATTTACAACATCCTACCATACTGTATATGTTGATTTTGAAAATTTGGATGATGAAACACAGAATTTGTATCATCATGGCAATAAATCTAAATAAATAAATAATTGTCCTTAAAAAATTTCATAATTAAGGATGAAATGCAAACTTTTCTTTTCAGATTTCTACCCCTTCTTTTAAACCATGGCATTTTCACACAAAGTTTTTACATTGATATATTTCAGGACAATTATTTGATTAAATTTTATGAAGTCATGCCCTAAACTTTATAAAATTCTATCAAAATTTTATGAAGTTTAGGGCACTTAATTACTAAATTGAACTTTCATAATTAAGGCTATTAAAATGCTAATTACCATTTCAGCCATTTTTAAAAGTTAATGGAATTACATTCTAAAATAAAGTAATTTTTACCACTTCACTGTTCATTTTATTCGGGCAACAAGTATACAAGTTGCTTCAAAGATTTTGTGTTGAATTTAAGATTTATTTTTTTTACTGTGAATAAAAAGAAATGCATATAAAATATACAAAGAAAGAATAAATGAAGTTGGTGGTAAACCACGATAGTATTTATACATGATCTCTTTGAATGGAACATGTATTTAAAATTTTTTGTTAAATCTAAACTTTTACAAAATAATTTATCAGGTTCTGCAGCAAATTATTTTATTTACAAATAGGAACTGTAAAATTATGAACCTTTCAATATGACCAGAAATGAAAAAATTATTATCTAAGTTTCATAATTAATGCATTAATTTTTTCAGATATTCCATTCTCTATTAAAATAAATGAAATAAATCAAAACCTAAGCATACATAAAATCACAACAACTTAAAAATTAAATTTTAAGTTGGTGAGTCATCATAAGCACTCTAATTTTTATTTGTTTATTGTAAATACTTGATATATGTCCCTTTTAATTATCTTTAAAATTCAAACACTAAATTACAAAGATTGGAATTTGGACTAGATGAATTATATTTTTTATCTGATTATTATGGCTTGAATAATAAGAACTGCATTACTTTTTTAAAAGTGAATATTGTATAAATATAAGCTAATTGGTAATCTAATTTTACCAAACACTGTCAAAAGCTATTTGATAAAGCAGGAGATATTTTGAATTTTTTAAATTTAGTTTTCAATAATGAATAAAAAATACTTTCAATAATTTTTTATCTATCAATGATAATGAAACAAAGATGATGTAAAAAGTTCAAATTGTACAGTGTTTTTATAATAATCTTGCAACATATAAATGTCAATTTTTTTTATCTTAATTTTATAAATTGTTAGAACAATGAAATATATGATGCATGTGATAGCAGTGTTATTATTCACATAAATTTTACTTACATTTATCATCAATAGAATAATTTAGATTTTGTCTAATATAATTTTAGGCAAGAGGATGAAAAATACACATAAAAAAATTGTTTGATTAAAAATTTTTGGTTTCTGGTTTTTTTAAATTAATATAGTGTATGGTTTTGTACATATGGTATATAATTTTAAAAAAAGAAGTATAAAATAAATTGTAATTAATATATTTTACTGCAGATAGTGATTATAAATACCCAAAATTTACAAAATTATTAATCAATATTAGTAACTTAAAAATCTCCATTTACGCAATGCCTGATAATTAACTAAAAAAAAGCTATTGTTAATCACTTAAAATAATGCCATGTATTATGATTGCTTTCCATTAAATTATTCATATCATTTCAGAATTTAACATCTGATGAACAAATTAGTTTATATTATTTTTTTTAAATTAGTAAATAAGTTAATATATTATATTTGAATACATTTATTTAAATGAAAAGTTATATTTAAAAAAAAGAGAGAAAGGAAGGAAGAAAAATAAGTTGGGAATTTTGATGCAGCTTAATGTGTACAATTATGCAACAACCAATCTAAAAGTATTGCACTTTATACATACATTTAAACAATTCTATAAATTAATAACTTATTAAGTGTGTTTATTGGTATATTGCCAATAAATGAAATTGGATTGAAGAAAAATCTGCTTTTATTATTTCACTTCTAAGCTTTATAAATCAATTGTTGATAGTTGGTCAAATTTCTTCTCACTAATGTATCTATAGGAATGTTTAGTTATGTATTAAACATTCAGAATTTTTCATTTGAATTAGAAAATGTCAATATTTTATTTGTAATTTTAAGTATAGAATATATATTACCATAAATTTAAAAGCATTTATCATTTTTTAATAAGAGTGATGAATTTAATTTAAATTTTTAACATGTATGTTATTATGGGTAAACTTTTACTTAACATTTTTTTTGTAAAATGTTGGTATATTTTTAAAAAAAAATAAATCTTCTAAAAATGTTTTTTTCATTTGCTTGATAATACAAAGTTATCTTTTTGACTTATTCTATATTTAATTTATTTAGTTACTCAATTATATCACTCTTTCATGTATTTCTTTTGTTATAGTTCATCTTAACTTTCAAGTTGAAATTTAATACTTTCTTTTCAGTAATTCTTTATTTTATTGCTGCGTAATGGCATTAGAATTATATTGTTAATGTAATACTTTTTCATAAGTTATTATTTTTCGATTTTCAGCCTCTTGCAAATGCAAATGATCATGTAAAAAATGTAAAAGAAGAGCCATCTGATAACTCGTCTGGATTGTCTAACTGTCCTCCATCAAATATGACAATTAAAGAAGAAATAGTCATAAAAAAAGAAAAAGACGAAGATCATAGTCGAGATGAAGAACCAGATGTAAAAGAGAAAGGAAAAACAGATGCAGAAATAATTAGAGATCTCAAAACACAACTTAAGTGAGTTAGATATTATTGTAATAAGTTAAATTTGTTTTCTCATTAATTATTAAAACATTTTTGTAATTAATTTTTTCTAATAAAAATTTAAATCAATTTTCTAATTCCATCAAGGATTATTTTCCCATTATTTTTTGGTTGTAGTGTATAGTTTTGTATTCAAAAATATTCAAATTTATAATTTTTCTGTTAGTAAATTTTTCCATCTTTGTTATTTGGTTCAAAATTGACATTCTTTCATTAATGTATGCTGTCTTTAATTTATTAAAAACTAAGTATTAAAGACAGCATACATTAATGAAAGAATGTATGCAACAACCAATCTAAAAGTATGTAAATATGAAAGAATGTCAAAATTGACATTCTTTCATTAATGTATGCTGTCTTTAATATATTAAAAACTAATGTTTTACTTACAATATTAATTTCTCTGAAAAAATATGGTTATTTTTTATTTATCTCTGTATCCATTGATGAATTATTGTTTTAAATCTTAGTTAATTGATAGCTATTCATAAAGAGATAAAAAGACAAAAAGTATGGAATTCTCTACCGTTTTTTGAATGTATATAACTGTTTAAAAAATTCTTTCTTGTATTTTCTGTAAAATTAATGGAAAACACTAAATAAGGTTACTAATATATAATTTGATTAGAATCTGTCAGTTTAAGTGCTAAATGAACCAAGTGTACGGATTAACTTCCATAAAGTATTTATTTGTATTAAACATTTTGACTTATAAAGAGTATAGTGCAAATTCATCACAGTGTTTAATGTGAGCAAAAGTTGATTACATAAGTTCTGATAACTCATGCATCTTACAAAACATAATTCATTAATATTAATGTTTTTAAAGTATTATGTTTGAATTTTCAGTTAATTTAAGCCAATATAGAAAGTTCTGATTTTTTTAATTAGATTTGTTTATTTTTGGAAGTTTAAATTTTATTTTAAATTGGAAATTTAGTAGGAAAATTTAAATTTCTTCATATTTGTGCATTACAAGCAAGTGATTTGCAAGGTAAGTAAGTGAATTATTATTTTGGTGATTATAATACATTTTCTTTTGATTAAAGTTCTTAAATTTGAATTTTATTTAAATTTCTTTGTGTTTTTGTCTTACAATTTGGTAATATGCAGAGTAAGTAGTTGCAATATTATTTAATCGGTTATTTCAATGACATTGAAGCATTCAAATTATTAGTAGCAACTTCTGATAAAAATAATAACACAACACAAATTGAGTAAGTACTTTTTATATAAGAATTGATTCACATTTTAAATGTATTTTATAATCTGAATTACCTTACTGATTAAGTAAAATATGTGTAAAAATTCTGGAAGTATGTATTTTCTATTGATGAATTAAGAACAAATTATTATGAAAACTGAATATTACTTATAATTATTTATGTGATGTGTTATTTCTAATCCAATGTGAATATTTAATAAATTATTCACATTATCGATTTAGTGCTATTTGCTTGGCTGTTTTAGAGACTAAATAGGATATTTTTTAGAAGTGATGCCATTGTTTGATAAATTAAAATCATATATTGTGAAAACCGATTTTGTTTTATTGATTTAGTGCTACATCCCAGCTAACACCTACACACATTTGATTGCTATATATAAAATGATTTTTGAAATTGTCTGTCATTACTTGATTAAAGCTTTAATGTTTTAAAAAGTGAACATTTATATATTAAACAAGTCTAGATAACCATTTTTGCATTGTTTTTATTACACTATTTGTTTGTGATAATTTTTCTTTTATTACTGATTGCACATGCAACACTTAAAAAATTAATATTTAAATAACTAGCTGATGAAATTTAACAAGTAAAAAATAATCATTTTTTTATTTTACCTGTATTATAAATTTTTGAAAAAGTATTCTATTACTTATCACATTTAAAACATAAGAATAATTATAAATTTGCATTCTTGATTTTTAAATGTTGGAAAATGTGTAAAGTCCAGAAATTTCATTTAAAACAAGTCATTTTTTTAAATAAATATATAAAGGAAAATGTAACATTACATAATATATTAAGAATACTTTAAAAGTTTTTTAATTTTGCAACTAAAATTCCATTAATGTACTGATTTAAACGTATACACACTCAAAAATTGTTTTAATTAAATTACAGTGTGATAAATTTTTCATGTAATTTATTATCTTTTAATTTTTGTTTAGTTATGGGACATTAAATGATTTTGTTAAGGTAAATAAGTTAATAATTATTTTGTAACTATTCTAAAACAGTTATCTTAATGATAGGATTGTATCAAATTCATATATTTAAATTCATATTCTCATATATTTTGAATATGTTATTTCAAAATGGTAAACTTTATCATAACAGGAAAAAAGAAAAAAATAGTAATTTTTGTATAATCGGAAATGATTTTTTAAAACTTTTTTGTTTGAAATCCAAATTTTTAAAATTTCTATATTTTACTATAAAGTTTATAAAACTGATGGAAAAATTGAGAAAAAAACTGTTATTTTTGGGTTATAAACATATGTAAATTTAAATCAATTGTGTTTAAATTATGCAAATCAGTAATTTTTTCATATTTTGCAATTATGTATAGTGTTTTTAAAAGGTAAAAATCTGTTTTAATTATGTGCAAATATTTTTAATTCTAAAAGGAAATCTCAAGAAGCCCAGCGGGAATTAAAACTTCTACTTGATATGTATAAAGGAGCACCAAAGGAGCAACGAGATAAGGCTCAGGTAAATTCATTTCTATTTTTATTTTTGTTTAAACTCACTTTTTATATAAAAAGGAAATGTTTGTTATATAGTATATTAAGTTTCATAAAATTTTTGTTATGACTATTTTATTGCTTACTATGTTTATGTATTTATATATTTTATATTTTATATTAATTTGGTTTAATTTATATACCGTTTAATTAATAGTTAAAGTAATATATCATATATTCACTATTTTGTTGTGTCTGTTATTATTATTTAGATATTTATTTCTGATATACAATATAAAACTAAATTACTATTTTTGTATTATTTTGTTCAAATTATTTTTACTAAAAATTTTTTATAATCTATCTTTTTATTTAGTAGTTTGTTGCTTTAAAATATTTACAATAAATTATTGTGAATATTGTTTTTATATTCAGTTAATGGCAGCAGAGAAAAAAGCTAGAGCTGAGGTGGAGGAATTACGGAACCAAATAAGAAAAAATTTGGATAATGAGAGGAAAGAACGACGAAAGTTAGCAGATGAAGAAGCTTTAAAAAAAATTAAAGCTTTGGAAGACCAGCTTCAAACTTTGCAGAAAACTTTAGCATCACAAAAACAGGTATTATAAAATCAATAAATATAAATTGAACAAAGTCTTAAGCATGATTCTTAAAAAAGTTAAGTCTAATAATTTAACTTGTTCTGAAAATAAATTCATAGGAGTATAAATGAATAATGGTGCATACTTATTTTTTTATTTCTATGTTAAAAAGATGTGATGAATAGTAATGTTAACTAGTCTATTATTACTGTAATATTATTCAATCATATAGGAACAATTATGCTAAATGAAAGTCACTCCTTGTATTGACTGTGAATCACAACTATCTTTCAATTTAAAATTATAATAATTCTACCATCTTCTAAGTTGTGGTGAGTCATGCAAAGGAAGTATAAAATAATTTATTAAATGCATGTTATAGAATCTAAATGTATTAACTTTTACATTAAACTGAAGAATGTTGTTTCCTAAAATTTTTGATTTATTTAATTGTAATTTTAAAGTTTTAGTTACATGTGTGACTACAATGTATTATTCATTAATCAATATTGTATCCAATAAAAATTGCCTTAAAAAATACTGTAAAAACTGAACCCAATTCTTACAATATAAATATTAATATTAAAATAATATCAAGTGTGCAGCCTCTTTATATATTTCAATTATTTTGTTAAGAAAAATTGCATGTGAATGTCTTTGATAAAATACTAGTTTTATGTTTAAATTTTTCATACTGTTTTATCTATATTTAATTAACAACATAATAATATAAAATTTTTCTTTAATGTTTTAGTCACTATCATATATTTCAAAATCAAAAATATAAATTCTTCTATTGGTAAGGAATATGAATAAGAAATTCTATAAAAACACTTAATTCTTAGTTTATTTCTTAACTCAAATTAGATTATGTACAAATCAAGAATATAAAATATTATATTATTTACCAAATGAGTTAAAGGTTTATTAAATTTTAAAATTTTATAAAAGAAGGATGGAATAATGAAAAAATATGGTTTAATTACTAATTTTTGATTTGTCTTTCACTATGAAAATATTAACTTATTGAAAGTTAATTAGATCTCAAAATAATATATAATATAATATAAAATCTTTGTCCAATATTATCACTGAGAAGTTGTGAAAATAACTTATGAACTTAAGAAAAAAGTTCTATGATAGTTGTGGTTTTTAATTTTAGAAAACAATGTGAATTGTATTGCTGTGCTTATACTTCATAATACATAATGAGACTTGTAGATTTTCAGATATAGTGTTAATATGTAACATATTTTTTGTAATATAACAAAAAATGCTAAATTAATTCTTTATATTGTTAAGTTTTACATTAAATGGCATTTTTATGAAATTAAAAAATTGATTTAAATTAATTCTTAAAGGAAGAAGAAGCATTACTAAACGAAATGGACATTACTGGGCAAGCTTTTGAAGACATGCAGGAACAAAATCTTCGTCTCATGCAACAGCTGCGAGAGAAAGATGATGCTAATTTTAAGCTGATGTCAGAGGTGATTTTTATATTTTCCTTACCCTTCTGAAATTAAACATATAGTATGACTTCATTTATTTATTTTTATCTTTCCCTGTCAATTTTTATAGGATTGAGATAATATCGCTGATATTAATTTTGTAAAAATCAAATTTACTGAAATATCTTACTATGGTTTTAATATTATTGAAAAAAAATTAATTTCATTTTCATGTATTTGGAAAGTAGGGGGAAAATACAGGGTGCAGCAAGTTAACTTCCTTATTTCATATTGCAATCACACAAAAAGTATTAAAGATTTTTTTTTTTTGCATACAAAAGTTACGTATTTATAGTTTTAGTTTACATAGCTTTAAATATCATATTGGGCAAGTGCTGCCTGCCGTTGTTGATATACTTAGTGAACCAAATTCTGCTGTTTTTCATCACTCTTCAGTGCTCTGACAGCTCTTTGAATGTACTTTTCCAGATTGTTCAAAGTTTGTAGGCAGTCAGTTTAGATACATGACTTTAAATACCCTCACAAAAAGAAATTACATTGGACCAAATCAGTAGAACACACTTCAGATCGTTTCTCATTGAAATGAGGTACCCGAGGAAATGATTTCACATCACAGTCATTGATGTCCTTGAGGTATGGGTTGTTGCTCTGTTCTGTTGAAACCATACTTCCCTTTAGTACATTGTGTCAAATTTTGGCAAAAAAAGTCTTCCATCATGTTCACATTGTAGTTTGAAGGGACTGTTACAGTCGGTTCATTTTCCTCGAAAAACCATGGGTCCATAATGCCAATTGATAAGATTGTGCACCATATGGTGACACATAGTATTTGCAAAGGCCTCTTATAGGCTTCTTGGAGTTGTAGACAGCCTAATGGTGAATCTTTTGTTTATTGATAAATCCAATCAATAGGAAATGAGCCTCATTATTGAAAAAGACAAGTGTGTCTTGAGGGACTTGATTACGAAGTGGTTCACATGTATTTATTCAAGCGTTAACATTTGGAATATTCCTGCACCATTTTTTTTTTTTTGATAAAAAAGGAAGTTCATTACCATCAAAGAAAATTCGCCTTATGGAATGATTTGAAATTCCAAGGGCAGACGCTTGTTTGTGCACCAAATGCTGCAGGAATTGCAAAAATGACACTCTTACTACTTCAATGTTCTCTGGTGCTCTGATGGGAAATGTGTCTTCACCTCTTGTTTTCACAGAACTAATTTCTCTTGAATGTTGTCACCCATAAAAGAATAGATTTTTTGTCCAGGACGAGTCTAAAAGGTGCAATATTAAAGTGATTTTGGAAAGTACATTGGGTTGAAGTAACCAAACTACCATTTAAAAAAATAGGCTTCCATGTCAAGTTTAGTTTGTTGCACCATTTTGGGCCTAGTATTCAGAGTAAGTGCACTTTAATTGCAATGATTCACTAAATGAGAATCAAATCATGGTATTAACAGTCTCACTTTACATTTTTAGTTATTTTATAAAGCATTTATCAAGACATCTAATTCTTTAAATATAAAATAATGATATTTTTACTGGAATTATCATGTTAATAATTTTCCCAAAAAAATTTTCAATTTCTCTAAATTAAGCATTTGATTTTGTTTATTTTTGTTGATTTTCTATATGAATTTTTTACAAAATTTAAGTTTTCTGTTCATTTAAAAATAGTAATCTAAATCCTTTCATTGTTATATACTAAAATAAAATTTTTAACTAATATAGCCCAATTTATCAGACTTTCTTTGAACTACATATATATATATATATATATATATATATATATATATATATATATATATATATATATATATATATATATATATAATATTTTATATAAATTATGAAAAGGATAATCACTCTTTAATTTTAATTTTAATAAAATCTGAGAATCAATTATACCTGAAACACTACATATTATGCAAATTTTATTTCTGTGAATGCTACTTCTGTTCATGGTTAAAAATAGAATGTGCCAGAGTTTAATATTGATTTTGATTTGTGTATCAGGAAAATCTTCATATTCTTTATATTAAGGTTATCATCATTCTGAATCAGAATGCTCCAGATAAATGTGATTACAATATAGCATTGATTATTCTTAAATTGAATACCGTATTTATGCGAATCTAATGCGCGTCTCCATTTTAAAACTTTAAATAATAAAAAATCGTTTGTCAGCGAATGTAATGCGCATCAATAGTATGAGGAATTTATAGAATCTTATTTTATACAGCAATGGATTTGTATATAAACTATCAATCAATGCTATAATAATTTTATTTAAATTTAGATACCATATTTGGGTACTTATGTATTAGAGTCACCACATCTAATTTTGCTCCAAAACAAGGAGAATTAGCGCGTAACCTATAATTTGAAAATTTTTTCTACTTTTGAAAAATTGACTTATAATTCTAAAAAGTAATTTTCAATTATAGGAAATAATTTTTTTATTTTCGTCCTGCTTAAAAAGTTGCGGTGACACTAATACGTAAGTACCCATATTTTATATAACAATGGATTTATACATATAAAGTAGCAGAACATAGAATTAACCTATTAGTGGGCTATTGTTATCTGAAACAATCATTGTTAATTACCACTACCATATATACTGTACCTATCGTAAAATACGAACATGAAATAAATCGTAACATTTCTATCTAGCTAAGAGATTCTACAATCAGTGATGAATAGTAAACGTCTTTATTCACTAATGTTTTCATCACTGGAATCCTCGCACCTCTCTTCGTCAGAAGCAGATTCGTTTCTTCTTTCCTCATCATCATTGTCATCCTCGGTGTTCCCGAGCACGTCGTCTTCACTGTCATTCAATGAATTTGAAATACAGCATTTCTTGAAAGATTTCACAATCATTGGTGCTTCGATGCTTTTCCAGGCAGCAGAAACCCAGTGTGCAACAATGTGCGGTGCAGCACGCTTAATTTTTCCTGTCGTGACCAATTCACAGTTTGGCTCACCAAACTATTTTTCGTACTTTGCCTGAGCGTACCCCTTAAAAGGTTTATTTATATTAACGTGCAGGGGTTGTAACACAGATGTCATCCCTCCAGGAATGCTAACAAGATCACTGCCTAGGCTGTGCATCTTTTTTATGTCGTTGATGAGATGACCACAAAAAACGTCCAAAGCATTGATGATGGATTGGAGAGTCCACTGGGACGGCATTCCCATACATTTCGGAGTCAATCAAGTATTAATGATTCCTTCATCCACCCCTTCTCTTGGTTTCAAATCAGGACATCATCTGGGAACAGCTTTTCATTCTTAGGGGTTTTAGGGGACGTTTTCCATTTGAAGAATAAGAAAGGGGGAAGCTTGCACCCATCTGTTGAACTCTCTACTTGCCTTTCTATTGCCATTTTTTTCAGCATAAAGAATTAATTTACGTTTGAAAGTAGCGTTATATGACATTCTTCTTTATTTGCCCTCCATTTTGTGACTACGTACTCTGCAGTTTGTATTCTCTATGCAATAATGTGTCAACGATAAATGTAGTCGAGAAATACAGTAATCCATTGTAACGATTTAAATTTGGTTGCTGACATTGCAATCATTGGCGAACTGCTGACCTTGCACTCGAATCTAATGCGTCATCGAATATAATGCGCACCCCAAATTTGAATACTACATCTGTCCAAAAACCATACGCATTAGATTCGCGTAAATACGGTAATATTTTAAGTAGGAGCCTTATAAAATTTCAGATTTGTAATTCTTAAATATTATTTCTCTAGGCATTGTGCTTAGTTGCTTGAAAAAATGATTTCATAATTCTTGTTAATTCAAAAAATTATCCTGCTTGTAATTTAATTTTAATACTTCATTGATGTAGTAAAATATGAAAAATAAAATTTTTTAGTAGCAATGATGAAAACATTACCTTACATTTCTTCATGTGGATAGTAATGACCAATAATGTGCTGTGATGTAATGTTTATGTGGTCCCGATTATAATTATGTGAATGTTTCTATTTTACCAAAATTTTTTACCCCAGAGCTAACTACTTTAGCTATTAAAAATGCTTAAGTTAAAGTTAGCTTAAAGTTATTTAGTATAATATCCAAAAGAAATTACATCTGCAAGTTTGTTTTAACTTATAAATTTCACACTTTTCAATTTTAAGCTCTCCACAAAAATAGTAATGTAAAGCATTTTGTCAGATTATTTAAACAATAATTATACATATTTTGAAATTCTTTATTTACAGCGAATAAAATCCAACCAAATTCATAAATTATTACGGGAAGAAAAAAATGTGCTTATGGAACAAGTGATTACATTAAAAAGTCAAGTTGATGCCCAAAACCAGGTTGTTAGAAAATTAGAAGAAAAAGAAAGACTTTTACAAACTAACGTAGCAACAGTAGAAAAAGAATTGAGGTAAATTTAATATTCTTTTATATATTAAGATTTTATATCAAATAACATAAAAATATTTACAGTTCACTACTATTGCTTTTAATATTAGTTAAAAAATTAACACACACACACACACATATATATATATATATATATATATATATATATATATATATATATATGTGTGTGTGTGTGTGTGTGTGTGTGTAATTTTTGCATAATACCACTAACACATATTTACATTTTGCATGTTACACTATTTAATTTATGTACTATATATATAAATCAGTATTTTTGGATGAATGTTGCTTGAATATTAAATAGCTTGCTGTGTATAGATTTAGTTTGTTCCTGTGTTTTAATATCATAATTTATTTCTGAATTTTGTCGTTTTACATTACAAATAGCATGCTTTATTTTTAATGGATTATAATAATTTGATCAGAATAGATATAAAAATAATAGGAAAAAAGTAAGTGCAAAATGGTATAGTTAGAATAATACATTTGAATATAATGCCTAATTATTGATTTGGGATGTGAAATGCCAACATACATGCATGTTATCAAAAAAGGAACATACATATTAGAAATAAAAAAAATATTGTTATTACTGTATATATTTAATAAATTTCTTAGTCATTTGCATATTTTAAGCAGTATATATCTTTTATTAAGGTGTCTTATGTAATATTTTGAAATAATACTAACAAATGAAAATCAAATATGCTCCTGTTTAATAAATAAATAACTATTGTAGCATAAAGTGAGTATTATTGCACTAGCATACTTCTGTACACTTAATTGAGAGTCGGACTCTACTTGTTAGAATAAAGTGAATGTATAAACTTAAGAATTATGTAGTATAACATTTTTAATATGGGAGAAGAAATTTTTTTATTTTCTGCTTTGTATACCATTATAATGCAATTTTTTATTTAAAATAGGTTAGAAATAATTATTTGTATTTAACTTAAAAATAATAATTTTTAGCTAAATTCAGTTAAATAGATGAAGTTGTTAGCTTTTGTACCCATAATACCCATATATATTAGAGGATTTTTTATAGATAGAATTGTGTGTTGGATAGTAGGAACTCCTGATTACTTATCCCATACTGATATGTATGGGATAAGAAACAATAGTGCAACTGCCACTTCTTATTGTTCTATACAACAGTTGAGATGTACCCAACCATTTATTTCAAAGTTTACAATCTAACTCTTAGTCCACAACAAACCCCAAGAAAAACAATAAGTTGAAAAAATAGGTCTATAGTTTTTTCTTTCAGTGTGTTGATTGGGCTGACCTAAAGTTCAATAATAGTTATCTCTTCTGAATCACTTAAGATTCTGCAAAGTTCAAAGAAGAGCTATTTAAAATGTAAAACTTATTATCTCATTCAGTTCTACCATAAATTAATTTGGGTAATGAATTGGGGTTGCTAAATTCAGGGCCTTTTAATGGGTTATATGTTATTTTTTATTTTTTCTGAATAACTTTATTCAACTTAAAATATATATTTCTGTCCTTTGATATCAGCAAGCGTTTTGTAAATTAGGTTCTGTTAATGCTAAATATTTTTAATGCATTTGTTTTCCTCTCTCATTTAATCGCCTTTTATGTAGAAAAGAAAAATAAAGCTTGCATTTTGTTTCCTCTCTTTTGTTTTCAATTACCCTTATTATTCACATGAAATAATTTCTGTTAACATCATTGTGTTAAGAATAAAATAAAATGTTTATGAAATATAAGCTATAATTTAAAGTATTTGATATTTAAAAAGCCATTATAAATACAAAAATTACAGTAGTAATTTTTTCAAAGCAGAAAAATACTATTATAAATTACAATAAAAGTACTTAATGTTTGTAGCAAATTGGCTCATACATATGTCATTTTAAATAGTTTGTCATTCTTCTGTCACTTTTGAACATAAAGATTAATTTGGCCCACATACATTTATATATATATATATATATATATATATATATATATATATATATATATATATATATATATATATATATATATATATATATATATAAAAATTCATTTTTATTTTCTATAAATAATTTACATATAATGCTTTCTATTGATTATCTATTTTACATTTTTCTGAATGCTTCTTTTTCTTAAAATAAGATTGTATGGTGGTAGAATTTTGAACTATTTCCTAATTTCAAAACATCAAAAATTTTCTTAGTTTACGTCAGCAGTCAGCTGAGATGCAAAAACGAAAATCCATTGAAAGTGCTCAATCAGCTGCTGATTTGAGATTGCACTTAGAAAAATACCTATCTCATCTCAAAGAAGCCCAAGCTACTGTTGCTGAGAAAACAAGTGCAGTACAGCAAGAAGCATTCAAGACAAAAAGACTTCAAGTGAGTTAACATTCTGTTTTCTGTATAAAATTATGGAATGTTCAGATAATTTAATAACCAATGTTATTTTGTTATTTGTATGTGTTGAAATTGATGTTTGTATCAAATATTATTGTGTTTACTAAGTTTTTAATCTTCAGAATTATTGTGGGAATCCATTAGAAAGTTAAATGGTTTTAATAAATGTTAACCAGAATAAAAACAATACTAATTTAAGGTAAGTATTTTTCATTATTTTGAATGATCTGACTTTTAATGACTCTAAATATATATGAAATACCAGTAACTAATAGCAATCTTATAATTGTATATTTGTAATATATTATTCAAATAGCAATTTTATTTAATTTTAAACAAAATATGGATGTACTTATCATTTATCAAAATCTAGAGCATTCATATAATTTGGATGGAATAAATTTGTTTTCAAAGCAAGTTATTATTTCATTTTCAACACTAGGTGACAGTAACAATACAAATGCCCATGCTTTGCTGTAGACTTTTTCTACCACCCTTGAAACTTTTATAGAAAGGTTAAAAAACATTTAATAAGAAGTTAAAAAATTTACTTATCACTTTTACAGATAAATTTATAGAACTTTTCTTTAACATGCTACTCAGGATCCAAAACCTTGGAGTAAGTGAACTCCAATAAATAAGGAATCCAAATTCTCTTGCTATTTTTTTAGTTAAATTTTTATAACTGCACCATAATATAAAACAGAAATAAGTAAATTCTCCAATTACAATTTGAATTTTTAAAAAATTGCTGTTGATTCTTCTAATGAAGTTTTGAAATCCATTCACCTGCAGTCAATGATCATGGATTAAAATTCATGTAATTTAACCAAGTTCTTATACAAATTTAACTAAAAAGATTTTCCCTTTTTAAACATTTTATTTTGTTGACATTGATATAAATTTAATTGCAGAAGTAAGACCCAGGCTGTTCTTACACATAAGACTAGGATTCTGAACATTTGAAAAATCTTGAGCTTCATAAAGAAAGCCATTTTGTAAAAAAATTACATTTTCCTCTCAGAACCTGCAAAAATGAAGTTACAATTACTTTGTGATCCATAGCTCAAAAAGCATTTAGATTCTTCTTTCTAAATTGTTTTGAGTGAAAATTTTATGTTTCATATGTTTCAGACCTGTTTGGACATTCATAATCTTGCATTTGCCAAATTAATTTGGCAAGGATTCAGAATTGCACATATGACACCACTAATAATTTATTAAGAAAGTGATCTTAAGCTAATAATAATATTTATATAGATTTTGTGATCATTTAATAATAAATATAAAAATATGTGTATGACATCAACTTTAAGATAAATTATATTAAAATTTTTAAGGCATTAATTAAATTAGGCAAATGTATATATTTTGCTTTGAGTTTTATATATAAAATTTTAAACTCTGCACTTATTCTTGAGAAAGATTTGTTTTTTTCAGGAAATTGTTAATCAAATGCCTTTTATAAATAAGAAAGGGAATGCTTATGAAATTTGTGATGTTATGTTTATTAATAATAAATCTGTGATAATGAGTATTTCTTCTAACTGCAGAATATAATTAACACCTATCATAAAGTGTGATGTTTCTACTGTATTTGAAAAAATCTTGAGCTTCATAAAGAAAGCCATTTTGTAAAAAAATTACATTTTCCTCTCAGAACCTGCAAAAATGAAGTTACAATTACTTTGTGATCCATAGCTCAAAAAGCATTTCGATTTTTCTTTCTAAATTGTTTTGAGTGAAAATTTTATGTTTCAGACCTGTTTGGACATTCATAATCTTGCATTTACCAAAATAATTTGGCAAGGATTCAGAATTGCACATATGACATCACTAATAATTTATTAAGAAAGTGATCTTAAGCTAATAATAATATTTATATAGATTTTGTGATCATTTAATAATAAATATAAAAATATGTGTATGACATCAACTTTAAGATAAATTATATTAAAATTTTTAAGGCATTAATTAAATTAGGCAAATGTATATATTTTGCTTTGAGTTTTATATATAAAATTTTAAACTCTGCACTTATTCTTGAGAAAGATTTGTTTTTTTCAGGAAATTGTTAAACAAATGCCTTTTATAAATAAGAAAGGGAATGCTTATGAAATTTGTGATGTTATGTTTATTAATAATAAATCTGTGATAATGAGTATTTCTTCTAACTGCAGAATATAATTAACACCTATCATAAAGTGTGATGTTTCTACTGTTTTAGAGTGACTTTGTCTTTCAAGAAGATATTTTTAATTATTGGTTTGTTTTCCATTTCAATATAAATAATATTGAATCTTTTGTAAAGAGAAATAAAATTTAATCGAATGTGATGTTTAAGTTTTTATTTTCATTCATGAACTAATTTTTTTATTAATATGCAATTAAAAATAAACCTTGATTTCATATATTCTATTATAATATACTGCTTAATTTATTCTATTTATGAAATCGCATTGATATTTTTATTATAAAGTATTTATTGATAAATTTTTTTACTATTCTATGCATACTTTTCTTAATTTTTTAAATAACTTTAAGATAATTACATTAATGATAGGAAGAAATAATTAGTCTAAGGAGAAAGGTTGAAAGAGGGAAAAAGTTTGAACTTGCTACAACGCCTGATGAAGTTTTAGCAGAAGAAGTCAGGGAATATAAAGTAAGAAAGCTAAGTCTAATGAAAAAAGTTACAATACATTTGTAATGTGATTATTTCTGTTAATTTTCTCCTTATATTTCTCCAAAATCTCAACATTTTTTTTCCCATACTATAATTTTTGTGGTCAATTTTGTAGAATTTTTAAAATATATTTAAAAATTAATTATGTCAATTAAGCAAACATTTATTGGTAAGTTAAAATATATAAGTTTTAATTAAACTTTTTGCCAAATTAAATTGAAGGTAATTATTCTATCATAAGGTGAAAAGACAACTATAAATGAAATCTTAGTGGTGGAAAGTTGTATATTTAATGTTATTATTTTTAAATTTAATATTTTGTTTATATTAAAAATCAATATAGCATTGATCAGATTATAGTTTTAGTTATGTTGTTTGCCTTGTTAATATTGGTCCTGCAATTTTTCAAATGAGAATATAAATATATCAAACTAGTACTGCCTCATCTACTTAAAACTATAAAAATAGTTTATATATATATATAAGTTTAGAAATTTTTTATGATTGAAAGATCAGTGTATTATTGTCTACTTTTATGTAGAAATAACTCAGTTATCACCAATCTTGATTCAATGTATTCTAGCTTTATATAATGTAAAAAAAATACCAATTATTATTTTTTTATCATTGGTATTTTTTATTTAATTATTAAAAGTCGTTTTATATTGTCTACAGAAATATTACTGCAAAATAAAATAAAATTAGAAATCCAGAAAAGACATTATTTTAATGTTTTTTGAACTATAGGAAGTTGTATTTTTATCTGTTACTCCTAAAAATTCTTATTTAAAATTGCTATTCCTTGCAAAAAAACGTATCTCATTATATTATTAATAACTATTGTAAAATGCTTTTATTTCTTGAAATTAGAATCTTTGTTAATTTACTTTTAATATTTTCACTATTCTAGGAACAATTAACATGTCCATCTTGCAAAGTGAAGCGAAAAGATGCTGTTTTAACTAAATGTTTCCATGTGTTTTGCTTTGATTGTTTAAAAACTCGTTATGAAACAAGGCAAAGAAAATGCCCCAAATGCAATGCCAACTTTGGTGCTAATGATTTCCATCGTTTGTATTTAGCATAGGTGTTATATTTTGTTTTGCTGTACCATTTGATATTTAGTACTATTTTTCCAATTTCTTTGTATTAAATGGCAATTATTATTGATCTTGTTTTAATAAGCTGTTGAAACATGTAAATCAAGCTTTGAGTATGACATTGTTAATAAGATGTATTATGCATGGTGTATTGTACTCAATATTCTTCCAGTCCTATGTGTTTAGAAATTTAGATATGTATTTATTTATTATGTTTCATTATCATTTTTTTATAAATTTTCTTAGCAACAAATTCATTTCATCATTACACGTGAATCTTATAAAGAGATATTTTATTCATTGTGCATTTTTATGTGCATTTATTGGACGGTGAATTGTTACTATTTAATAATTGGAAACTTTCATTGAATGTGTTTAATTCATGAAGAAATAAAAAGTTACAAAATGTTGCTCACAACAATGTTTTTTAATTTTTTTTTCATTGGATAAACATTTTGTTAACATAAATGTCATTTTAATTAAAATAATCATAACATCAGATAATATTAAAATGAAATAATTAATTTTGTTTTCACTCAATGTATTATAAAAATAAACCCAATGTTTTTTATAATCTTTATTACATGTATAAAATTCCTTAAATTTTTTACAGTTTATATTTTATTGATTAAAATTTACTCCTTTGAAGCTTAGTTTTCCAGTTATACTCTATATTGTACTGTCTTACATATATCTTATAGCTGTCTGTTACATATATCTTATAGCTTTTGTGTTTAAAAAGTATAATCTTATGTGACTTAATGCTATTTGTTAACCCAGAAAAATAAGTACTGATATATTTCTTTAAAATTGAAATTTTAAATGTTATTTTCAAATGAAGATGTTGAAAATTCAAATTAAAATGTAACTGTATTAATTTTCTTTATATTAGTGTGTGATGTTCTGACAAATTGTAGTTTCACGTCAATAAAGCAACAAGTTTATCAAAGAAAATGGGGGGAAATATGCATTATTAGACATTTGTATATAAGTGATATCTAGCTTATAATTTATATACAGCTTATAATTTATTATATTTATAAGAATTACATTTAATTAAAAGTTTTTATTACAAAAATGTAAATATACAGGTAAAAAAATTACTTACCATTTCAAATTTGTTTATATGATAAAGCAATCATTTAGGTATCATTTTTGTGAAAATTTTCATTTTGCTTGTAAATTTGACTCAGATTTTTTTTTTACCACATCTGAATATATAAATAAAATTTCATTTTTTTACTGTAAAAAATGAATTGTACATATTTGTGCATTGTTTATTTTTATATACACTACAAAAATACATCACTAATTATTAAATTATTCAGAACATTTTTATAATTAAAAAGAAAATATTTGATTTAGGATGTATATGCTTGCTTACTATGCTTGAAATCCGTGCAAATTTTGGATATATTAAAGTTTTTATTAAGGCTTGCATAAAAATTAAATTACATAAAACCAAAAAGTAGATATTTAATATCTTATTTTAAAATAAATTCATGAGTAAATCATAAAACATGCTACATTTTTCTCTCTGAGTAAATGAAAAATTCAATAATCTTAGATTATAATAATGTGAAATAACTCTTCTACTGATTTCCAGCTGTTAATGAAAATATATCTGGATTTTTAAATAAATTTTCATAATATATTTACTATATTCTGTGACCTATCTGTTTAAGAAATTATGTCTAAAACAATTCAAAATGAAGAATTTGATTAACTAAACAGAACTCTTCTCCTTGAAAAAATGTATATTCTACTTGATTTATGCCTAACCCTTATGATTGTTTCTGTCACTTTAGTCAAAGTAGAATATTTTCTATTCTTAATTTTGTTTTTGAGCA
This sequence comes from Latrodectus hesperus, assembly GCA_037975125.1. Classification (NCBI taxonomy): domain Eukaryota; kingdom Metazoa; phylum Arthropoda; class Arachnida; order Araneae; family Theridiidae; genus Latrodectus; species Latrodectus hesperus. The sequence goes on along the minus strand of CM075850.1, from coordinate 101,866,420 downwards.
CACAAGCCGAATTTGTCCTTTTAAATAGGATAAATTAGGGGCAAATCTCACAAAACAGTTTTTTATTATGTGTAGATAAATAAAAATTTTGATCTTCAGGTTACGTAAGGCCAACTTGGGCCTAGCTATGATTTATATTTCAATAATTTTAGAGCTGAACAACTTCGTCTTGGAAAATCAACAGGATTCATGCAACCAGGAAGATGCCTCTAAGATATTTTATTTGTTAGTCTTCTTATTTTTATCATTCTATTTAAGACTTAGTTATTCCAGTCTTCTCTCATTATCCATACTAGAACAGTGGAAGAATCAATCTAGAAGTAAACTTCTTCACTCTGTATCTCAGACAAAAATTGAGAAGCTATAGTAGCTACAAGTAATTCCGATTCCGCGATAGTAATTTCTTCTTTCCCAGTTGGTGAAATTCTACTCCTTGTTTGTATCAGTTGTACTTTAACAGAATCAAATGCATTTTAACAGAATTATTCGCATGAAAACAATCGAGGCATAAAGATGCTTACTTGCGTCACAGAAAATATCTACTAAAATATTTCTTGTATTCTTTGAACTAAAATATCTGGGAAAATGGATCATTTTTAGACAATATCTCTCAACCATTTTAAATATGTAGTTTTACTATTGGTATTAATTTTTTAATTTATTTTATCTTCTGTTTCAAGGTTTCTTTAAGGAATAATAATTTAGGATAAAGATGACTGGGCAAAATATGCCAAGATAATCTGTGAGCTGTTGATAATGTACTCTTAATTACTTTTTCAAAACATTACTTTCATATTACCAGTATTTATTTACAGAGTGTTTGATATTTTGTTTCATGTTAGAACCAGCAGAAGCATTAGCATTAATATCCCACCCTCTAGGTTCAAATTTTTTCTCTGCCATTACTTCAGTTAATACATTAATAAAAAGATTATTTTTCATTTTTAACACAGTGTCAATATAAAAACTAAGCTTTTGATATGAGGATTCACCAGTTTCAACTTTCTCTAAAGCCAAGTGAAGTTGAATTGTGTGTGTGTGAAGAGTTTACAAGGAAAGGATTCCTTGCTGTGCCAAAAACTACATGTCACATGGTGTGCTTTCAGCTGGCCATCACTACCAAGCCTTAAGAACCTAAAAAATCTCAGTGGGTGAAACACTTATTTGTAAAAAGGCTCTTCATATATCAACAATGACACCAATGTCTTCTTTTCTTGGCTAAATCATCAAAGTTTTAACACTCTTCTTTTTGATAACTTCTTGATAAGGAAGGTGTAGAACCTGATCGTGTTTAGTTATCTCGTTAATCACTGCATTTAGGCCTTAAGTGCATTTTCATAAGCTTCATAATTTGATTTGGCTCTAGGACTTAAAACACTTTTCTTTAGTCTTTTCCCAGTTAAACCTGAAAACTTATAAGTAACCTGAAAAGTGGTGAATGAGTTACCTACCATGACAAATCAACTTTAAAATAATTATTTGTTATGTGGACTGCATTTGAAAAAAGCAACTTCTTGCAGTTCAATCTGACTTTTTTAACTGATGGGTTGGTAATACCAAGTGTGTCAAAAATTTGTTATCGTCTCTGTAAATAATAATGATGAAAATATTTTATCTTCTCGAACTAATGGACATTCTGCGTATACTTTTTAAAGAAAACTTGATTTTCACGTTTACTGATGCAGTGGAACGCAACGAATTCAATTTTTTTTAATGCATATGTAACTAGACCAGTGAAAACTCTCAACTTTTAAATGCGATGCGAAGATAGGAAAGTCCAAAAAAAATTAAAAATTTGGTTAGAAGGATTACTGCGAAATATACGCAGAATTATCATCAAAGAAATAGCTTCGCATTTTCTAGCGGGTACGAGAGCTGAAATATTCGTAACTTTGTCTACTCCATCCAGGGGAGTCCCAAAAATTACTAACACTTTATCTGGGTTTTCGAAGATTATTAAAATGGTTTTTGTTATAACTGAATTGAAAACAATATTTGGTATAGACTTTTTGTCGCATTTTAACTTATTGATCGATAGCAAAAATAACAAATTAATCAATAGTGTAACATTGTTGGGAGCTAAAGGAAATTCATGTACTAACGCCTAAGTGCACAATATTCAGCGTCATAAGTAATGAAAATGTTCTCTTACATTTTTCTGATTTATAATGTGTCATAAGTCAAAAAATGCAATAAACTTACAGTCAAACAACCAATTACGTTTCAAGTACTTCACATTTGTTAAAGGAGATAGTAAATAGTGTTAATGAATTATGCTTGCAAGCAATAATGTATTTCAAATATTTAGAAAACATTATATACATTTTTGGCATCCATTCATGGGAGGAATATTTAAGAAAAAGTTTTTAGAAAATAATAAACATCTTACTGTAAAAAAAATATTTGCAATTAAGTGGTCTTGTAAAGCTGATACAATTAAAGCAATTTGCTCTGGGTTCCATGAAATAAAAAAACTTTACTTAAGCTTAATAAAAAGCTTAAATCACTAGATGAGTTTCAAAAATGTTCCAGTAAATTAAAATCCCGAAAAATCGTAAAGAAAATTAATAATTTATAATATTTTATTAGCAATTATTTGGGATAACGTTCAATCAAAGTTAAATACAAGCAATTAAATATCCTTACAACAGTCAACTATGTCAATTTTATACAGCGACAATATTTATGACAACTCATTTAATTGTTAATAGTAAAGAAATTTACTTCCGGAAATCGATGCGGAGACAGAAATAAAACTTATTCCCGTACTAATAAAAGGACAGCAAAATGTATTGAATTTTTTTCCAACTATATACATATACATAATCAAATAATGATACATTATTAAACGCGCACGATTGTAATTATACCAAAAATGGAAACTATATTAAAGATTTTTGTAAAACAAACTACTTTTGTTAAGTATTATTATGCACTTATCATTTGCTATTTTTTATTTAAAGTTTTTGTAAAAATTACATCCCGGGTGTGAAGGTCCGACAGAAAAAAGTATATAGGACTTTAAAATAGGTTAATCCGTTCCTGGATGTAGTAGCATGCCCGTTAGTAGCAACTCATAGTGAATCACTTGACGGCTAGTTCACCAAACACCAGTTTCACCACAGAGGAAATCTCTCGACGTGAATTTGTGAAACCAATTCCTTGCTGTGTAGGTCCATTTACAGCACTATCCCCAAACGCTGATTAGGCAACTTGATGCAGCAGCTGATAAACCCACTTTGAAGTAAAACAAACAACACCGAACGAGCTCTTTCGAAGAGTATTTCTTTTCGTTACGATTGATGAATGTGCGCTGTGGACCTGCTTTTATAACAACTTATAATTCCTACTCTCGACTGACCGGTGTCTCATCCACGTCATACACTAATTTGCATAAATAAATTAAAATTATGAACTTAATGCATAATATAACATGTATAACGATCTACAATATAAAAATTAATATATTACTCTCATTGAATTTATGCATATCCACCTGTTTTATAATTAATTTCTTGAATTTCTTAGGATAATATAGTTAAATTCTTGAATAAATTATATTATCCTCAGATGCTCTAATAATAAAAAATTGTATTTTTACTGACACTGATGGTCATAATGCGCCTTCTTTATAAAATCAGTAATACTTTGCACATATTGAGACCATTTTTCAATCACGTCTAACAAAATTAGTCTTTTAATACCTTGATTTGCTATCTTTGAAATTGGTAACCACTTTTTTTTGTTTGGAACAAAATTTATGAATAAAATAAAAGACTTATATCTCATAGATATCGGTAGTTAAATTTAAAAACTGGAATCATTTTTCATGAAGTAAAAAGTAAAAGCATGCGCACAAAAATAATTTTCCTCGCTTTACTTGTCTTTGCAACATAATGCACTGAGTTAAAAAAGAATGCAAAAATTCATCTCCCGTTAATTAGGTTATTGAATACCAGAGCATTATAGCTGCAATAACAGTCTGTTGTTATAACTAGGCAATCTATAATTTCATTATATCGAGATAAGCATTTCGATTTGCTTTTATTATCCAGTTTTCCCATCTTCCTTTCTATGATGAATGAGTAAAAATATTGATTGAACTTTTTAAAATGTGGAAATTGGAATAAACCCATTGTGATGCAATGAACTTCAAGTTATTTAATTTAAATATCAGAACTCTCTCTCTCTCTCTCTAAATTCTTTCTAACATTTTCGATTAGAAAAAGTATACTTTTGTATGTAAAATAATGAATACATAATTATATTTTGCAACTATAATAAGCAAAAATGTGTATTTATTTTAATTTTGTTTACTTTACAAAAACATCTTTAAAATACATTAAGAAGTCTTCATTTTGAAGATTATTTTAATTTTAAATACAATATTGATGCCTTCATTTTTGCAGATTGTTGTAATTTCAAATATATCATTGATATTTTAAATCCCCTTTTATGCATTAGTATTTAAAATGTTTGATTTTAAATATTATGTAAAAATATAGTTAAAATTAAAGACGTAACTCTTATCTTGCTTTATTAAATTTAGCTTGATTTTTTTATCGATGATTCTTCGGGGTTTTTTTTTTTTTTTCCCATATTACAAGATTGAAAAAAATGATGACACAAGAAATTATTTTGGAGATGAAAAATTGTTTTATTTCAAATAAAACAATCAATACAAGATGCGATTATATTAAAAGTTCTATAAAAAACAATGTATGAATAAAATATTGACTACCAAAAAATAAAATTACAACACACGACAGACTCACACAAAAAAGTGGAAATTATAATAAATTATATGAATTTTTTATATCGTTTATAATATAAAAATATTTCCCATAATATAAAATACAGAGTTAAAATAACTAATTATATTACTACAAAACAGCGTTTTAAAATTTAAGTCAGCATTAATTACGACAAAAATTCGTTTCAAAAATTTATCTCAACATTATAAAAAGAAACCAATATTGATATACTTTATTTATGTTTATATTTAAAATATACTTAAAAGATAATATTTTATAATGTGTTTGATAATACACAAAGTAACTAGACTCATTATCAAATATGAATGTGAATATATAGTAGTTGAAGCCGAATTTCTGATTTCAGTTTCCAAGATAATTGGTTTTTGAGTTGTTATTGGTTCAAGTACTTCCATTGTTTTGCTTGGACATTTAAACCAAAATTCTCCAATATCGAGTGGTCCTTTATTATCGACTCTCATTTTGGCATCTATGAATTTCCAATAACTGTGTTCTTTGAAGAAATACGTGTACCCTAAGCGTAAAGAATAAAACTTGACATCAATTGATAAAAAATACTTTTCCAATATAAAATGTAATAAAATAACAATAATAAAATTGAATAATTACATGATGAATAAAAATGAAATATTAATTTATTTAATACCAAAAAAATTTTTTTATCTGAAATCCCGCTTAAGCTCTTTTGCAGGTTTTGCAAATTTTTCTAGCATGAAAATTCTGCAAATCGATTTCTGTTCTGGTTCAATGAAAGAAATCATATTTTCATATAAATATACTTAAATGGAGTAAACTATTTGTAAATAGTTAAATAAAACGTTTTCCTAAAAAATTACTAAATGAATTTCAAATTGTAAGTTATATAAATCCATTAAGATTATTAAAAAAATAATTCAGATAGTACAAAAATTACGAATTCTGTTTACGCATTCTTACCATCCTTCCATTGAAAAGCTGCATCAATATCTTGCGGAACACCTCTCCAAGCACTAATTTTTCTTGGATAATCCAGTTCGACCCTGCCTTCCTCCTCATCAAGTTTCCAGTACTCCTTCCCGCTGAAAAGGTACGTTTTCCCATTGTGACCCCAAACCATTGCAGCATCGATCTTTTCCACGTCAGCTGATAATCCGAGGTCCGTTAAGGGTCTGGGATAATTGGGCTCTAATTTATTTGCTTCGAACAGCCAAAATTGCTTTCCTATAATAGGAAATTATGAAACATTGAGGTATAAATCAATTTGTAAAAATTATTATATTCCCTTACCAGTAATTTGAGCAAACAAATAATTTTTCAGAAGATTTATTTAGCAGTAATTGTAAATGATATAGATAATATTTTTAAAATATTTAATTCATTTTTTTTTAAAAAAGGAAACAATTTTTGTTATGAATAAAATCATTACTCATTGATAAATATGAGTATGTGAACAAAGTTATGATACATGCAAAAAATTATAATTTTGTAAGAAATTGAAGTGAAAATTTTAACGCCGATATATAAATTTCTGTAAGAAACTGAACTAAAATAATGACAGGAAAAAGAAGGTAATTGATAACTAATATAAATTAGGACTAATATTTATATAATAAAAGTATTCTTATCGTTGTATAAACTAAATCACGTATTGTTATTAAAATGATAAAATATTTGATATATGTATTACATGCAGATGTATTTTTAAGTAATTTTAAAATAATAAAAACCCATGGTTTTTTTTTGCATATTTTTAATACAAATTTAAACTTAATTTAACTTTTATATTATTTAAAATTTACATTTTAAAACAAGTTCTTAGACAAATTTTAAAAAGTAATATATTGGAGAAAAAGAGAAGAAAAAATTAGTTATTAAACATAAAACGATTCCTTATATTTTTTAGTTAATTTTATATTTTATGAGAAATATATATAAAAAAATAGCTCTTTTTAAATAATCATTCTTAATCTTTAATGTGTTTTTTTAATTACACGTGCTAGGGTATAAATAATTATACATTTATTAAGACAAATTGTTATGAAACATTTTTTGTAAAAGATATGTTAAAACGCAAATTTTTAATCCTTGACTTATATTGTGAATAATATTAAATAAATAAATGGGAAATACACACACAGTATTCTTCTATCTTTCTGAGCAAAATTCATTGAAGCTTTATTCCTTCATAAAACTAATATATTTATAATAATTGAATGAATTCCTCATAAATTTGAATTCTTTGAAATGTTCCACATATTCATCACTTACCTGAGAAAAATACAATTTTAGTGTCAGTTGGTCTTTCATAAATAGCATCTATTTTCTGAATATCTTCGGGCAATTCATGCCAAAAACGATCAATTGTCACTGGGTACCCATTTCTTAAAGTTCTGTTCATGTCAAGACGCCAAAAATGCTAAAAATATCAAAATCTCAGTCAAGACAAATTTTTATTTACCTTTCTTCTAAAATAATATATGATCAATATTTTATTACATTTAACTCTTTTCTAAAATTGGCTGATCTAATTTTTATATTTGAATTTAGCTACACAAAATAATATTAAAAATAATTTAAATATAATACTACTATATAATCATCTTCTAAGCAAAACTAATTACAATTGTACTTATGTGATTCCAATAATAAGTTAGGTTAAAAATTGGATTTATATATTAAATTTACAGTAAATATTTTAAATGCTTCGAATAAAGAATTAAAAATTATATTTACTTTTCCTTTGAAAACGAAAATCTCTCTTCTTATTATAGATATAGCATCAATAGATGTGTTGCAAACATCTGGGAACGTAAGAGCTGGATTCATTGGCTTTTTCTGAGGTTTCAATGTGGTTTTTGAAGTAATTTTGACCCTTTTTGTAGAAGTATACGGAGGTTCTGCGCTAGTTGCAATTGTGGGCATGGTAGGCTGTACTCTATCAGTTTTAAGACCTGAAATGTGCAAGAATCTATTTTATTTTTCGAAAATTTAAATAAAGAAAACCAACAATTTAAATTCTTTGTCTACAAGGAAATTTTTAAATTTTTATTTCCAAAAGGCTTTAAAATTAATAATCTGCCAAACTTCTTAAAACTGTAACTCATGAATTTATGTAATTCAGAACAAACTTCCTTATTCATAAAAACAATATTTTTTCTATAATAAATAAAAAATTAGTAACACATTTGCGTTACACTCCCTTTTTATGTTACATTTTTTTATGAAAATTCATTTAATAAATCAACTGAATGAATTATAAAACTATTGAAATTTTAGTATAATTTTACTCTTTATAATAATAATTTTAATATCATAGTCTCCAAATTTTACGCTTAATACTGGGATGAAATTCATTAACAATATGTTGTTTGCTACTTTGAAGCATAATTCTATTAAAAATGAATGAATTCGTCTCATTAATTTCAATAAGCTGAGAATTATTTCACAATGATACTAGTCATATTATGTAATTTTCATATAAGTTATACAATAACATACTAAATAAAAATAATATACCGTATAAATTATACACTAAATAAGATTATGTTAATCATATATGTAAAAGATTTGTTATACAACATATTTAATAAGAATATGCAAGATTTACCGCATGATATATATGCAATCAGAACTATGTTTAATTTATTAAAATGTATTTCCCATATTTGAAATTTTTTCCTTATTTCCTTTGTATTTGATTTGTCAAATTTTAATGCTCTTTCTTTCTTTAATTTCTTTTTAAATGCAAAAATAAATAGTAAATCGAAATTACATTGCTGGTCACCGTAAATGCAACAACCTGAAGGAAGTATGAAAATAACATGAAATTCACAACATGCATTAGCGGAGGTGAGATACGCAAATGATTAGAATTTCAGCGCAGAAGAAAAATCACGAGCGTCATTGGCGTAAATTTAATGCGTTATTTGAGGCTTGGAGATTTCGACGATTTCAAATTCGGCTTATTTTTGTGGTAAAAAAAAACGATCAACTATGCCTTGTAGAAAACAGCGATCATTTTTTGATCAAGCATCCGAGTTCGACGGAGAAAGGATAGTGGCCTACCGAGATTGTGGATTATCACTCAGAGAAATCGCAAGTCGTGTTGGACGAAACCAAACAATCTGTACATTCAATTTGTAACGCATTATCCAGTGTCTGCGTGTACCATTCGACGCCGTTTAGAGCAGATCCGCAAGACCCATTGGTCAGTCCGCAAGTCATCCATTGCATCGTCTACCCTTGACGCAGAGCTACAGACGTCTCAGCCACCAATGGTGCGATGAAAGAAGGATGTGCATGGCAGAATATTATGAAATGGCCTTTACTGACGAGTCACGCTTCTGTCTGCAACACCACAATAGTCGCATTCGAGTCAGGAGATACCGTGGAGAGAGGATGCTGAACAACTGCGCTATGCACAGCTACACTGCTCCTGCAGCGAGTATTATGGTATGGAGTGGTATTGGATATCACTCTCGCACTCCTCTAGTACGCATTGCCGGTACTTTAAGCAGCCAGCGCTACATCTCCGATATGTTGTATACAGTTGAACTTCAGGGCTTGCCCACAGCCATATTTTAACAGGGTACTGCATGACCACAAGTGACAGGCATTGCCCAAGTGTTCTTCGTCAATCACCAGATTGAATTGCTACCCTGGCCGACTCGTTCTCCGGATCTTTCACCGATAGAAAACATGTGGTCCATGGTTGCTCAACGATTGACCCAGATCACATCCCCAGCTGCCACACCAGATCAACTTTGGCAACGTATGAAAGATGCTTGATCTGCTGTATCGCAAGAACACATCCAAAGTCTCTTTGAATCAATGCCGAGGTGTGTTGCAGCGATGATCTCCAACAATAGCGACTACTCTGGCTACTGATTTTAGCAGGAACCACACTTTACAGAAATCATTCGATACTAGGTCAACATGTTATCTACAAAGTAAATTTTATTGTGATATCTCTTGTCTTTCTTGGGGTTGCAATCTGGGTGGCCAGCAGTGTAGAATACCTGTGTGTGTACAAAAATGTAATCAATCATTTCGTTATATATAAATATATATTTAGTTTAAAACTTCAAAATGAATTGATTTTATATATTCCATAAAATTAATAGGAAAAAAATTATCAGGCTGAGAAACCCCTACCCTTTGTTAGTACGTAAGGCATTATTTCATGACTAATTTTTAAACCTATAAAACTGTACATGAATTAATTTTTTGAATAGAATTAAAAGAATTACTAAGAACCAAGTTTATCAATAATTTAAAAATCTGAATATGAATAAAGGTTAAATTATTCATAAAAAATACTCACCATATAGATGTCTTATTCCATCTGCATCATCTTTGGGCAAAGTGAACTGTTCTCCCATTATCTGGTAATAAGGGAACATGAGAGATCCAGGGGTGGATGAATGAGACAAGCCCAAAGAGTGGCCGATCTCATGAGCTGCCACAGCAAAAAGATTCACACCTTGCAGAATTAGGAAGAAAAAAAATTGAGCTTATTTTGCTACTACCTCTCAATTTCTGTTTTTAAAATAAGTGTAACTTCATATACCTTCATCCTCATCCTCTGGTTGAGATGGTAACCATTTTTCTTCAGCATCAAAATGGGCATCTCCCCCTATTCCTTCACCAGGAAAAAAAGCGTGAGCCAGTATCGATCCTTCTCCGTCGAATGGGTAGCCATCCCCATGGGGTCCTCGCATGAAGGACACAACTATGTCCGCCACCGATCCTTCCACTTCGATGAAAGTGAGAGCAGAAGCTGCGCTCCAGACGTGGAAAGCTTTCCGCAGCTGGGATCGCACCATCTGGACATCTGCCGCGCTGTCGTTGCTCCTGACACTGTAAGTCACAAACAAGGATATTTATGCAAATGTAAACGAAACACAGTATGTTTAAAGTCTTAAGCGTGTAGATTCATATTGTGGAAAGGGGTTCTTAATTCGTTATGAAACAGCAACATAAATTAACTATAATTTCAAAACATATTTATCGCGTTTACAGATGTGCAATTTAAATTTTTATTGAACTTTTCAATTCAGTAAGATTTATCGCCTAATGGACGATTTTTGCTGCAATAAAAATCCAAGAACTTTCAAAAGGTTCAATGGCTTATTCTCACATGCGTCCTATGAAAAAATTTGCATTGCTGTCCTTTTTCAAAGCAAAATTAATTTTTTTTGGTTACTATTTTCATATGGATAAAATTTTTTTCATGTTTCACCTGGAAATGACATATTTTAATTGAATTCCAATGCACAATTTATTATATTGTGAAACGAAATAGAACATATTTAAAAAGTACAAATACAGGGTGTCCAGAAAAGGACTCCCTAATTTCAAAATTAAATATCTCGAAAACGAAGATCGATAGAAGAATGCAGTAAACGGTATGTTTATAGTAAAAACTGTAAGAATTTAATACATCAGTTTGAAATAATAGTTACAGAAGTTGCAAATAGATGGCGCTGTAATCGTCATACGTAATGCTTAGTATAAATAGTCGAAGCCCAGAGCGATCAGTACCACTATTCAAGCGTGAAAGGAGGTTAGCATTGAAAACATTGTGATGTGATTTTTTGGAAAGAATGTTTTCATACGATTATTTCATTTATGTATGCTGATTTGAGCTGTACATCGTACAGCGCCATCTGTTAGCAGCTTTTGTAACTATTATTTCAAATTGCTGTATAAAATTCTTACAGCTTTCACAATAAACATACCTTTTACTGCATTCCTCTATCTATCTTTGTTTTCGAGATATTTAATTTTGAAATCAGGGAGTCCTTTTCTGGACACCCTGTAAATAATGCATCACTTTATTCATAAAAAATTATGTTTAGAAAAATACTAGGTATTAAAGTTTAAGGATTAAGTTAATGTATTTAAAATATGATTCTCTTTAACTTAATCAGACACTTTCCATTTTCTTGGTTTAACTTAGAAAATACAATGTCATTAAAACAGATTAAACCGAGGTAGTTTAAAAATGAAACATTATTAACTTCATTTCACAATGCTCTGATACAAACAGCTCTGTTTTTATGGTAGATTTAATTTAAATCTTTTTAAATTTAATTTGGGTTTAGTTAGTTTTTTATGGTTTTTTTAGTGCAAAAACTATACTACAACAGTCACTTAATTTTTGAATATTTAGAAGATGAATATTTTTCAAAGTTTATTTATGGCCTTTCAATTTTATGAGGCTATTTTTTTAAAGTGGTATTAATTTATTATGTTGTTATAGTTAAAATAAGATTAAAAGTTAAAATAGTTTATAAGTGCAAGGAGAATATTAATATATTATCAAAAACATTTATCAAATAAAATTATTTAATTTATTTAAAAAATATTATCCTATTATGGTTCAATATATCATATATTCAAAAAAATTTTATTTCTACGAAAATGCCCCATAGTTTTAAATAATAAACAATTATAAAAACAAGAGAACATCTTTAGTGCTAAATTCATCAAGAAGAAACATAAATATTGCTTTTTAAATGGATTCATTAAACTTGTTTATCAAACATATTTCAATCAATCCTATTTATAATCCTATAGTTTATCAATCATCCTTAAATGGCACTCCTCATAGGAATGCTATTTGATTTCATCAACACTGAAAAATTTCGAGTATATAAATAGATCGCAAATTGGGTTGTATTTATGTATAAATTAATTTCTTGTCCCCTGTTTCACTGACTTATAAATTATTGTACACAGCTTATATTCATCACAAACTTGAAAATGTGATAAGCGTTATTGAAATTTTATCAAAGAAAAATTTAGTACTACGTTATCAAAACATACTGGAAACAATACAACAAAACATGAGCAAAGAAAGAAAGAAAAAATTTCTAAAAACATCAACAATCATATGAAAATTTTTAACATTGTAAACTTTAAATGGTACAAAAATATTATAGCAAGATGAGGCTGAATGTGAGATTCGGCAAAAACAAAATTAGAGCTATTTTTTTCATTTTCTTAAGTATTACATTTTCTTAAGTATAATAAATGATAAATTTGACAAAGTATTACATTGTCAAATTTATCATTTATTTACCAAATTCCGATATGTATATATTTTAAAATTAGAAAAATAATTTACTTTTAAGAATCTATTGTAATTTGTATGTAATACTTACAAATTACAATAGATCCTTAAATTATTTTTCTAATTTAAATAAATTATACAGTGTAATTTACAGCTGTTGACAGAGTTTAATGATTATTACAAAAATTCTTACGAATAACATTTACAAATTTGTTATGTTTGATATAATGCAGTCGAATCACACATTCTCCTCATTAAAAAACAGTTAAAGTAATAAATTATACGAAAAAAACTCTTATTTATTTTTTGACTCAAAAAAGCACAATTTGCTCCAGCTTCTGCGTTTACAGTTTATATCATTTTTTTTATTTAGCAAAGACCTCTTGGATCCTCTAGGCTAGGCCTTTGTAAACCTAGACAGAAGTTCTCTCCTTAATCTCAATCAAGACTTCATTTCAGTGAGACTTCGGCAAGTACACTTGTGTTGACATTACTCGATATCGTCCCTCACTCAAGGAGGTTGTGAGCGTCAGAACTGGCCACAGCCCAGTTGAGCGAGGAACGAATCGAGTGAAACTTCGACGTCGCTTGCGAATCTTAGTGATGACCTGCTCCACAGATTCATGGCATGACAGTACTCTCGAAGCTGGAAATGTGCTGAATATTCTGGCTCTTAAAAATTTCGGCCGGTTTTTACTCTGTATTTGATCCAATTTTGTCATATATTTTGATGTATTTATTTACTGTTAATATATACGAAATTTTTACTTACCTTGGTATGTACATCAACTACAATGTAATATTTAAAATTTCATAAGTAATTTTACTTGACTTGCATAAATTTCTACCATCATTCAAATCGCTAATTTCATGACAGTATATGATAATGTCAATATTTTGATAATATTAACACCTCAATATCATATATTTTTTCATTATTCTTAAAATAGCTTTCATCTATACTGCTGGAAAATATGAATTCATTACCAGAATGATGTAGAAATTGATACAATAGTATGAAGAACTTATGGAATTCCTCATACTCTTTCTTTCTTTCTTTCTTTACTTATGATAACATCCCTTAATTTCAAATGACTAAACAAATACTTCAGTCTTGAGAATTTAGGGATGTTGATACTAATAAAATTATAAATTGAGATAAAAAAAATCACACACGAAACGCCGCTTACAATATAACATTTGTGATATATATGGAGTAAAAAAATCTAAAATTATATTAAGCAGTATACGATATAAATGCTAGATGTAAGCACATGTGGCAATTACAATTTACAATGTTCATTGAAATCTTGACATTTTTGGCTGAAAACTGAAAATAATCAGCTAAACAAGTAGAAAATGTACAACTTAGTATCTTCATTATTCATTAAAAAACTCTCTTATGACAAATTGTGAGAAAATACTGATAGTGAAAAGTTTTCAATTTATTGCAAACATTCCCGTGACAACTTAAATAAGCATAGTCCAGGACTATCTGACTGGAAAATAATTTCTAAGTGATATTTTTGGGGCCAACTGAAGTGGATACAGAACATTCTGATCACAGTTCTCCGAATCCCTATTAGTTAAAGAATGAAATACATGGAAATTTTAACTAAGGCAAATGAAATAACTCTTGAATATTAAGTAGTGCGTTGCACACACACATTGCGTGATAAACAAACATAAAATAACCGTTGTCAACATCGGACAATAATTCACTATAACACAATTCTTTTTAGAAATCAATAAATATTTAGCTTTTAATTTCATGATTGTTATATTCATAGTTGAAAAACTCTCAACCAAATCATCCATCCTTACTTTCATGTGGGGTGATGCACTGCCTCACCTGTTAGAACTGTGTCCAAAGTATTGAAGAAATGTATTTTGTATTTGCTTTTTTTTTCTTGTTATTATTTTTACTATATAAAACTATTTTAAGTTTCTAACATATATATTTCCCGATATTTTCAAATATATGCAGAAAAAGGCTTTCAGTATCAGGTATCCACTTGTGATACTTTCTAAAATATGCTGCACAAAAATATTTGTTTCTCTTTAAAGAATATAATAATTTTATCTGCATAATGCTGATTTTTTATAAATTGATAAGTTTAAATTTTAATATAAATTAAGTATATAAAGAAAAGTAAAAAAAATATTATATTTTATTATAAAAAAAAATCTACATTCATGCACTAATTTCTAATGATTTGCAAAAAATATTTCTTAAAAAAATCTTTACTACTATCTAATACTCATATATGATAACAACATAATAAATTAGATATGAGTTCTCGGATTATTTTACATTTATGGAAAATGAAGATAAGAATTCTAAATATTTTTGACATAAGAATAATTCATTCCTATCAAATTCATTTAAATGTTCTAATTTTAAATTTAAAATACTAATAATCTTTATATCCCTTCCATGGGTCAAAGACTGATAAACGCTCTTAAATTATGCTATAAAGAAGCATCGCTTAATAATATTAATAATCACCCATTATATGCGCCAAATCTATGCCTACAAATCAGTTTTAATCGTACTCTTGCATTTCTTTGAACAAGATAATCCTCTGTGGGAAAAATGAAAGCCTTATTTAGGCGTAGAAATCTTAACATGACGTCATTTTTAGTACACATGTTTATTGTCTGGTTCGTAGGTCAGAGCAGGGATAAAGAAAGCATAAAGGCTTCTTCAGTTTTCTGTTATTTTTCACTCCCCCAATCCCATATGTCTACAGTTTCAGTCTGCTTGAATGAGGCATATTCTGCATTACGTGCTCATGCATTTTATTTTTCCTATAAACATTGTAACATTCCATCACTACAATATAACAAAATAATTCTTGGTAATTTTTTATAACAAATAAGGAACGTAAAAATGTGAGAACATAGTTTCAGAATTTTATGAATCGAAAATAATTAGATACTGCATTTTCATTAAAAATAGATAAAATGAAAAATTATAGATACTTACTAAAATTTATGTTTATATATATATATACAGAGAGAGAGATTATAATTTTTATATAAACTTAATTTTTCATGAATTTATTATTTAAAATTTATAATAAAATACGCATAAAATTTTTGAAAAATAATATATTTTAATAGATATATTTTTTGAGAGAAATATCAATTTATAATACTAGTAGTAAAATTTCTGAAAATGTGAAATGCAATAAATTCAAATAGAATATATATATATATATATATATATATATATATATATATATATATATATATATATATATATATATATATATATATATATATATAGCCTATAATTATGCACACATAAATAAATCATACGCACAAATTTAGACTTTGTTAAGTATTTTAATATAAAAAAATGTATATAAACATACAGACAACATGTGTGTATACGTTTTTAAAAAGCACTTTTTATTTTAAGTACACGGTAATAGAAACACTTATTTATATATAAATAAGTGTAGCAGCATAATCATAAAACACAACAAATAATTAAATGCTAATATAAAAGTAAGTAAATTAATTTTATAAAAAATAAATTATCTCATTATTCATAAAGTTAATTACTTTACATTTTATTATGACGAAAAGAATTGTCAATACTATAACTCATTCAATTATTACTATTTTACAGTATTTTAATAAAACTCAAAATGTTTTCTTTGAATAATTTAATGTACATGTAATGAAGTATTTTTAAATATTAAATTACAAAAAAGCGATTCTCTCCTCGAATTAAAAAAAATACGAATTTGAATTTTTTGTTAAAATATTTGAGTAAATTAAATTTCTAGATTAATATAATATAAAATGCATATATAATGTAAGTAATATAATATACCTGTTTTTTTCATAATATCGCTAAATTAAAAACATCTGTTTTTATAAAATAAAAACTTAATGAGAAGGTTGTTTTCTTATGTATTTCGGGCATAAATATTTTCTCTTTACATATTAATATAATATGCATTCTAAGGATGTATTAATATAATAAAAGCTAATTAGCTTTACTATTAGAAGAAAACATTATAAATTAAAAAATCATTTACTAATCATTAATTAAAAAGGCCAGCTGCGCAAGTAAGGATGTAATTTTTAAAGTTTGAAACTCTTTTACTGTCTTTGTAAAAAATCAAAAATGACTTTAAATTATAAAATGTAATGTGTAAGTATTATTACATAAACAGAATCAAATAACAATTATAAAATTTTTCCAATAACAGTTTTGTTCTACTTATAGAAACTTTGATCGGATTTTCTAAAAACGAAACGGTGCGTTATTAGTCTAGTGATATACATTATCGTCCAAATATTGTACGTGAAAACAAACTGTTAATTAAATAATTATCTAAATTACTGAGCAAAGACAAATAATTGAATGCAGTATTTTCAAAAAATTCTAATAAATATTAAAAGAAATTTTCTCCAAAAATAAGTTTTAAAAAACACATAACCTTCCATTATGGCTGAAGATTCCAAGTTGCCGAAACAGCAAACTGCAAAACGCAGACAAATATTTTCCCCGGAGAAGGTACGAGAATTCGAAGAGTCTTCTGGTATGGCAGCAGAGTTGCAGACTAGTAAGAGAGACAGGGAGAAAAACTAAGTTCTGCTCCCTTTTTAAGAAGAAAAGTTCCAGTTTAGGACCACGTGACGGGTACTTCCGGTCTGTATTATGTGCTAATGAGCGGAAGAAGGGGTTCTCCGATAATCAATTTATATTCCTTTTCCTGCTTCTGGACTAACGGTGATAAGATGGACGCAGCCTATTGCGAAATCTGAATCGCTAACATAGACGAAAATTTAATCCTTGTTTTAACATTGGAAAAAAAGAAAATTTTTAAATACAGAAAGATAGATCCGATAGCCGATACCTATTAGCATAGTAAGGATTTCAAAAGAAGATAAAAAATATACACAAATATATTTTAAAAGATACCAGATATAATGAATATAATACTTGGCGTCACAATTAGAATATATATAATGTTCTTTCGTCTAAGATAGTAAAATAATTTCGTTAAACACTTAATTTTTATCATTATTATAAATAAGCAGTAATTTTAAGAACTTTTTTTTTTAAAAAAAAGAGGGGAAAATTAGCATTTTAATTTATCTAATCATTGCTATGAACCAAAAAAAAGTCATTATACTTAAAAGTTTATCACAGAAATCAATGAAAGTAATCAGAAATGTGGGAAAAAATTCGAAGATATTCTGATAAATGATTTACATCAGTTATCATAGAAGATAAAATATAATGTTATTTAGAATTTATGAATTGATTCATAAATAATTTGCAGCAATCAAATTATGGTAAATCATACGAAATCATTTCTTTTTAAATGAATAAATAAATTTTGACATTTTGTGAGATAATATTGTTTTTTCAGCAAAGTCATGGAGCGAAAGGATAAATCTTTTTACAGTGAACCAGAGTGGCAATATTTTTCTTTTTACTGTTTATAAATAATTTATTATTAATTAAAATACAATCTTGCAAAAACTGCAATAAAATTTACATTCAGTAGTAAATTATCATGAAACTTGAAAAAACATAGCTCAAAAAAATAGTCTAATCTCTTTAATTGCTAACAAATTGACTTAAGTGGGTGCAATTTTACATAATGAAGACAATATAAGTTTTCATTTTAAAAATTCAGTAAAATATTTTAAACTTGATGATTTTCAGTGAAACATTATTTATTCTTTCCGCAATGTTACTTATTCTATAATGTATTTGTATATTGGCAAAAAAAACAATAATTATTTATGCTTAAGTCTTGAAAGAAAATATTTTTATAAAGCACAATGATTAGTTTATATCTTTCAGTTTATTTTGTCTTAGTTAATTATTATAAGTTTACTTCAAAAAATATTTCAAGCTACAAAGACAATATTACAAATGTAAAAAAAAATATTTGGATAAAATAATTCAATTGAATTTCGGTGACGTCTTGAATTGTTTTAATATTAATCTAAAAAATTATACTTTAAATGAAAACTTAAAATTTCATATTTATAGGCATAATTTAACTTTCTAATTTAGATTGTAATTGACGTTTTCATTTTACTAATGCAATATAATTAATATTTGCAGACATAAAAATATAAATTAAAAATTTTGGCTCCTTCATTTATCAAAACATAGTCAGAACAGAAACTTAAAAATCATCAAAAGTTTTCAGAATATTTTTTCCAAGAACTAGAATTTTTCTTTTTCTTCATATGGTAAATAAAGTATATTTTAACCGAATATATTCTTATTTAGAAATAGATTGATTAATACATCATTCAGAACATAAGCTTAATACAATAATTTAACAAAAAATACAAATATTATAAATGAGTATCCTGTTTTTTTATTCATTGTTCTCAATAATTTCGTTTAACATGAAGCCATAATTTTCTTTGAATTTGTTTTCGAAAATTAATTTATTTATCTAATATTGTTGCATTAGTAAGAAATACTTCCGAATAAGCTGAATTACATTTTTAATACATTACATGTTTAAAAATATAAATGACGCAAAATTTTGCATTTACTTTTGAAAGACAACTTTTTCTGCTTTTTTACTATTTATATAAATGGGTATTATTTTTTTTCTCTGATAATATCACTATTCAAAATTCTTTAATATTATTAGGTTTTTGAATGTTTTTTAAATCAAACTTTTGAATACGTCTGATTTACATTGTAGAGTTTTTTACAATTTTATCTACGAAAAGTAATCATTCAGAAAACTAAGAGTAAAATTGTTTTAAATCATATAATTAAATTACTGAAATCTGCTCCTACATTCATCAAACATATTTAAAACAAAAATACCATTTTCATCATATTTTTGGATATAAATATAACTCAGCTAAAATTAAAAAGATCTCTTGCTTTCCTTATGAGAAAGAATTCGATCAGAAAACAGAACAGACGATTAGAAGACAGTTTGTTTTTTCCCTTCTCATTTCGTAGACATAACTTCTTTGTTCTGAAGTCTGAGTGAAAAAGTAGAAAATAGTCTGAGCTTTGATCACAAGAAGTCTCTCGCTTGAAATTGGATGCGGGAAAGATTTAAAATCCACCCTCTTGGTACTTTCAACAGGCTTCAGAATTCACAGGGTTGCTACAAAGTCAATCGTGAAGAACAAACTCACAAACTGCGCCAAAAAAAATCTCTTTTAAAATAAGAAAAATATAATAATAAATTAGGTTTTCCCCAAGAAAGAAAATCTGTGAAATTTATTCATAAATTAAGAATGTCCACATTCATATTAATTTTTGTTAGTTTTAAAATCCTAAAAACAATCGTGAAATGAATATTAATTTCTACTTTATTTTACAAATTTGTGGCAAAACACAAACTTTTAATTCTGACTCTATATAACACAAATAAAAAATATCATTTTTGTATATTAGTTAAAATGATTTTATAAGTAAGAAATCATTTTGAATTCAAAAACACATTACATGTCAAATGAGAAAATTAAATTCATCAGAAACAATAATTAAAATAACAAAGAATTTTGATGGATATATTATTTTACAAAATAAAACTCGTATTACTAAAATGGATAAATTTCCTCTTTCTCTTATAATCTAGGTGAATGATATCAAAATATTTTAACACCCTTATCTTCAAATAATAACTTTTCTTTTTACCTATAATTATAATAACAATTAAGTTAATAAATTTGTAAAGTACATATTTTTTAATATAGGTCTAGAACATAAATATGCAGTTAAAGCATTATTTTTAAAATGCTTATCAATTGCTGGAAAATTAAGTTGTTTCTGCAACGCCGTCTATACACTGATTCAGTAATAAAACACAAAACTAAAATTTATTGTATAAGGTCCCTTATACTATATTGTATAAGGTCCCTTATATTATATTGCATAAGGAGACCTTATACAATAGGTATCTCATCATCAGTCAACGTTGGCGATGGATGATATTGCATAAGGAGACCTTATACAATAGGTATCTCATCATCAGTCAACGTTGGCGATGGATGATATTGCATAAGGAGACCTTATACAATAGGTGAGACCTTATACAATAGGTATCTCATCATCAGTCAACGTTGGCGATGGATGATATTGGCAGGAAAGAAAGCTATGTTAGTTTTGTAGGATGAATTTTAAAAATACCATATTGTGTCATACAAACTGTCATGTGAGAGTATATGAACAAAATAATAATTTTCCCAAAATTCGAAAAATACTCAAGAGAATAACCGCAATGTTTGCTATATTTTAGTAAAAATATTACAATCACCATTTGTATTATCTTGTAGCATATTATTTTTCAGCGGACACAAAATCTTTATTGATTTCTAATTAGATATATGGTTTGGTGCCGTTGATCCATATTTAAAAATTTTTATAACTTGCGTTTGCTACTATCTTTGCAGATTTATAAGATAACTTAATTTCATTAAATATATGTAGATTACCTTATTATATAAATAGTTAGGAATAAAAAGCTAAAATTAATAAAGTAGTAAAAATATGCTTTTTATATTATACTTCAAATGATGAAGTATATATGAAGTCTTTTTAAGAATTTCATGATTCCACTATTTTTGGAAGTCCTAAATTGCTACTAATTGTATTTGCAACTCTTTAAAGGGTCTACAAGACTGAATTTAAAATATCAATACATAAATAACTATAAAATTATTTATGTACTACTATTTTATTAATTTTGAGAGATTCAATAAGCACAAAACCCATTGTCATGTCAAAAGAAAAAAAATTGCATTTTAATGATCCATTTTCATATCAAATAAACTAGCATATATGTATATATTATATATATAAATATTATATAATATATATATATATATTTATATATATATATATATATATATATATATATATATATATATATATATATATATATATATATATATATATATATATATATATATATATATATATATATATATATATATATATATATATATATGCCTTTCACATTATAAGGTAATGAGCCTAAGACCATCATAACAGTGGCAAACAGGATCCCTTTTACTAATTATAAATTTTACTTATAATCTTCAGATTTTATTATTTTTATACAGAAATAATAAAGAAAATTGATAAAAAAATCAAAAAGTTTAAAAATACGGTGTTACTCAGTGATTATTATTTATTTCATGTATTGTAAAACTCTTGAAAATTCTTGTAGTCATAAATTCGTTTGTAGATTTCTAGTACAAAATATTTCAGAACTATTGAAGGTATTATACTATCTAGTAAAGAATGTATTAATATGTTCTTTTCTATATTAAAAAAAATTCACATTATGAATATTAAAACATAAACTAACTTCCAATAAAAAAAAATTTCTTGACCGATTTTTTAAAAAATAACATTTTGCTATTTTTATGGTGTACTAAATTTTTTAAATGATAATAAATTTTGAAAGAATATTTCTGACTTAATTATATTGAATATGAGATTAGCTAATTCCTACTTTAAATAGGATGCATCCTTTAATTGGATATTTTTTTTTAAATTTTGAAATTTTTTTTTTAATTTTTAAATTTTTATATTTTCTTAATAATGTCTTAACAAACATACGCAAATAGCAAAAGTGATTTCTATAATTTTTAAGGTTCTTTCAAAGAGAATGATTCAAGACGAAGGCTCTCAAAATCTCTAAAGTCTCATTAAGAAATGTGAATTAAAATGATTTATCTCTCATTTAAATACATAAATTAAAATTATTTTCACAAATATTTGTTTTATTTTTAAATTAAGAACGAAGGCAAGTATTATTCATTTGACCAAAAATAAAAATAAAACGAATGACGTGATTACGTAGTTTGAAACTGTTTAAAAATGAAGTAATTTAAATTTCTTACGCATATAAAGATGGTCATTTATAGAGAGGTAACTTAAAATAGTTTTCAAATCCTCTTTCAAAGTTTACCAGTCACTCCATGAAATCGATAAAAATGTGGCGTTTTCTGATGCAAGTTTAATGGAACTGATTTCTGCAGTTCATTCTTTATATGGTAGACAGTAGGTATATGGTAGTAAGGTTTTTTTTTTTTTTTCAAATCTCTAATTTAAAAGCAATCACTGTTTTACGGACCAATGGTTGGTCTCTAACATGATCCCCTAGATGCAATGGAACTTGTTTTGAGCATATTTCGTTTTTTAATAATTTTTTTCATATCTAATTTTTTCTTAAGTTTTATTGTTGAGAAATTTAGATCAATAAAAATGCACCAGAGTACAATTATTAGCTTCAAGTGTGCAAATATCATAAGGTATTCCTTTAAGGTTGATCATTACTTGGAATCAACTTATGAAATTGACATTCTAAGATCTGTGCACTTATCAATCTTTTCTTGGAATGAGTTGCAAATAAATGATATCTAGATCATTTTGACCAGCAGGCTTTATTAAAAAAAACACCTTAATTGAAGAAAGCTAAGAATATTCTGACAACTTGAATTAAATTGAGTTACTCGTCAAGTTTATGGAAAAAATATAAATTTCATTACATGCACTCACAACTTCTTAGTGAATTGTCAGAAACGATAAAGAGATTTAAAGATTCATGTTGTTAACAGTATTGTTCACCTTTAAATAACTTAATTTGAAGCAAAAGAAGCTATATATTCTTTGAAAATGCATATTATATCAAATTTTGAGATTGTCTCCAAAGTTTGATTTCAACAAATATTCTACTTATTTTGAATATTATAATATATATGGTTTTCTATGACTTTGTTATGTTCTTATTCAACGAAACATAGCAAAGTCATACAAATGAATGCATAACAACTCTCTTAAAAAATGAATGTTTTGTATTATTTCAGTAATATTAATGATATATCTATCTATCTATCTATATCTATCTATTTATTTATATATATATATATATATATATATATATATATATATATATATATATATATATATATATATATATATATATATATATATATATATGTTTTTTTGAAGCAAAGCTGATAAAAGCTTAAAAATAGTAAAATGAAAAAAATTATAAATTTCTTAATTTTGGAAAAATAACTTAATCGAATATATTTTCTAATGAATACTTTATAAATAAAGTTCACAATTCTCAAGTTGCACGTGTAATATTTTTTTCAAGAAATTCATAATTGGAAAATATTTTGCCTGATTAAAACTCATTTCTCTTTGATTTTAAATTTATATAAATTTGATGCTCTCAAGAATATTCAATTATCTGCTTCTAATTTGGAAATAATGCATGGTAAATGCATTAAACAGAGGAAGATAAGCGATGTGAAATGGGCGCATGTAACACAAGATAATTAAAAGAAATTTTTATGCAATGTTACCTAATTATCTATAAAATGTGGCCTTTTCTTTTTATAAAAGCAGTTCAAAAACAAAATGTTTGAATGAAGGCATTATTATACTCATGACATAATTACATCAAAACCCAAGGAACTCGAAAATTTCCCCTATTAATAGGTAGTAAATAATTAACACTAAAATTAACGCAAATAATTTTTTGTTGCCATAGAAAATACACTACAGATCGTTTGATTTTTCGCCAAGAGACTGCGATTACTGAAGTTTGCTAGTCGTTTGCACAAGATGGAAATGTATACTCGAAACGGCTGTTTGAAAGGGGAGAGAAAGTCAGGGGGGAGTTAGTGCAAACACTAGAGGTCAGAAGAAAGAAATCCCAGTATCCGGTGACTCAGAAGAAGCGTAGATTTCACTCGGGATGGGATCCACCCCCTTCCTCCTCCTGTTCCGTCCTTCTCGCCACTGGGATGTGGCAGTCACAGCGTCGCACAGATTGGGAGCGATGCCACCACAAAACTTGAAATTAATAATCGCAGAAATTACAGTTTTTATCACGCATCACATTACAGTTACAGTAAAATAATTGCTCATTTAAAGATATAACCCTGTTACTCTAATTCTGATGCAATGAAATGAATCCTGTAAAAATAATTTTAATATATATATATATATATATATATATATATATATATATATATATATATATATATATATATATATATATATATATATATATATATATATAAATATATATATATATATATTATTTTTTTATAAACTATTACTTTATCGTATTTTTTTCTTTTCACTTTGCATTAATCGATAATTATATGTACTATTTAAAACCGAATTTAAAAAGAAAATAAGATATATCTTAAGCATAAAAAATTTATTTACCCTTGCTTTTCATTCCTTTTATTTTAATTTATTTATTAAATATTAATGTATTATTCAATGTTTCTATCCTAGTTTTTCATTCCTTTCATTTTATTTATTTTTTACGAATAATGTGGTTTTTAATTCTTTGAAAAAAGTCGAAAATAAGCTCAGTTTTGTCAAAAAATAAACTCAGATGACATTAAATAGTATCCAAAGGATTTTAATCGCTTATTAAAATGAATTAATAAATCTAGATATATTCATGAAAATTTATACGCAGAACAACAAATAATAAACGAAAATTTTTGTATTTCAGCTATAGAAATAATGCGCACATGTATTGTAGCATATATTTACGCATTTTTTTAATTGAGGAAGATTTAACAAACTAATGAATGCTATCTATCGACGGTAATTTTTTTATCAATATTAAACATGGATGTACAGTTACTAAAATATTTCTTGAAGATGGAAAATCGGTTCAGAAATTGGGCTTATTAGATATTAGAGAATCAAGTATTGGAAATGGTGTATAGTTTCTTCTAGGATAGAATTTCGGAAATTCGTGACAGAATAAAAATTTTCAAACTTATTAAA
The DNA here is from genome assembly GCA_037975125.1 of Latrodectus hesperus. Taxonomy (NCBI): domain Eukaryota; kingdom Metazoa; phylum Arthropoda; class Arachnida; order Araneae; family Theridiidae; genus Latrodectus; species Latrodectus hesperus. The sequence goes on along the minus strand of CM075850.1, from coordinate 101,840,787 downwards.
AATTACTTGTTACCTACTTTCGATTTTATTTGTACAACCTATTGCTATAAATGTATACTTCATAATTAAATTCATGAAATTAAAACATGGTGCGCAGTTTTCTAATCAAAATCTCATACGAAAGTTGGAAAATACTAGAAATAGGATTTAAACATACTGGTTTCCGAGCGACTGAGTATCTTTCTACGAACAGACTATGTTGTTGATATAATAAAAAACCTATTTTGAGTTTTGTATTGCTAATATGCGCTGAAATTAAAATAGCACCAAAGAGGGATTCATTAGGCTTGTAGGCAAATCACAGCAAACTAGTTCACCCACATTTTTTCTGAAGATTTTTTTTTATAAAATGTACATTTTAGATACAGTTTCTTTTTCTCAGTTTGTATCAGATATTTTAATCTTTCTATTCGTTCCAATTTAAAAAAGTTAAAATAATATCTTAGTGTTTAATTTTTTAATAGCATGATCGTGTGATTTTAAGTATGTCAAACATTCATGCTAATTATAAATATTATAATCGTAAATTTAAATTAATTAGGGATGGAAAAATTAATTAAAAACTAAAAACTTAATGCATATTCTTTGATATTTCAAATTATTTTATTACAAAAAATTTCCTTTTTCTTGTTTTACTTTTTACTTGTAAAAATGCAATATACTTTTGATGAATAATGTAAAAATGTAATATTTTTGACTTGTAAAAATCTAATACAAGTAAAAAAAAACATAGATAATAAATCTTTTCTAGAAAATTTTCATCAAGTTGATAAAACAGTTTTCTTTTTCCAACCATGATTGTTGATCACTGATTAAAAATGTATTTTTAACAATCATATCGAAAACGTCAGAGTTTATTTTTAGGGATATATATCAGTTCGTCATAATAAGTTCATTGTGCTCTTTTAATACGCTGGAAAAAGCGATTATATTAAATACAAATAGATTTTTGTTTCACAACGACTGCTATTGAGATATATTAAAATCAGTCTTTCAATAAATCAAATTTAATAAAAGTTAGTTACATTATGAACCAAACATGATAACAAATGTCTTTCATACATGTGAATAATTTCTCTTTGTTACAAGTATTTTTTAAACTAAGTAGTATTTTATTTATTCATGAAAAAAAAATGGTTTTTTTTTCTGAGTGACTTCTAAGAGGAAAAAAATTCAGTTTTTACTTTTCTGACATGATATGTTTGTCGGCAATTTTTCATTTAGTTATTATAATCTCTTCGATTATAAAATCTCATCGTACAAATTTGTGATTTTTTAGTTAGCAACAATTATTTTCTTTTATAGTTGGAGATAATAATTGATTCTTTTGAAATTCAGTAGGAACTTTGGAGATGTGAATACTTATAATTATATTGAAGTGTGAAAAAAAATATATATATAGGCAAAACTAGTAGTCATTTATCAACAATTTTTTAAATTTTTTTTTTAAATTTATATGCATTTTGTGACATTTTAAAACTAATCGAGGTTTTGTTTTTAAAAAAAATGCTAGTTTGTTTTATTGACTGAACACAAAAACACTCGTAATCAAATTTGGCATTCCTAGTTAATATTTATAAAAATTTTTAGAAATAAGATGAAATAGGTCAAAAACTATAATTTTTTAATTAAATTATTTTTTTAAATTATATCAATTTTATTCAATTCTAAAAAAGCCCCGCTGTCGTGTGACTGTCTTAAACATGATCAAGGTTTTAATCTTGTATAAAAATTATATTAATAATTTTCTTTCAAAGATAAAAATATTTAAAAGAATTGATATAAAAAAATGTCACTTCACATGATTCATAAGATTATTATTTAAAGAAGAAAGACTTTGAAATTCTTAGAAATATTTCCAAACCTTTCTTCCCAAAGCAGAATCTTACAGAAGAATAAAGAATTCTTTTTCTATTCAGATTTAACAAGTATGCAAAAGTAAACCTAATTTAATAGTTTTTCACTGAAATTTTTCTAAACTCCAAAAAATATCTAAATAGATCTAGAATAATTATAGCACAGAATAATCTAAGCACACAACAAAGAAGATTTGCATCAGATACTGAGGAGGGAATCATTGGAAGTCAATAGATATGATTTTTTACTCTTGAGTTTAAGATGAAGAATGAGAGTTAAATGTATTTAAAGATTACTCATAAAAACTTTCAAATATGATAACCATTTCGATTGTAAATCCCAAGTGTTTATTATATATTTCAAAGAAAAATTACTTTCAGGTTTACAGCAAGAGTAGTAGCAATAATAAAGCTCAAACTGAAGAAAGTAATAATACTGATAATTTTAACGGTTAATGACTCCCAATACGTGATTGGAAAGTCATTTTTCACATATTATATATGAAGAAAATATTTTTTCGGATTACCAAAGGGACATTTTTGAATATATTTCGTATAAATTTACGATTAATTTCTCAAAAATTTAAAACCTAAAATACACATCAATTTGTAATAGTTCTTAATACTATTGGTGTACAATTTAGACATATTAGAGATAAAGAATAACAAATAATATTAATGCAAATATCAGTATGGCAACTAATAATTATGAATACTAAATTTTAAGTCTCTTTTTATAAATTATTTTAATATTTTTAAAGCAGAAGAAATATATAATTTTATAAAAGGCTATTCCTGCTAATGGCTAGGAAAACTTCATACATTTTTCAGTTCACTAATGACGCTGCAGCATCTAATCATCTTACATTTTGCGTCATCTTTTGAGTACGTCATATTTGCCACGCCGCCGAATTTAAGCGTCCCACAAGAAGCTACTTGAATTTCAATCTCTCAAGCGGAGAATTAAAGAAACACGGAAATAAACAGCCCTTTCAACAACGCGAGTGATTTATCATTTTGGAATTTCGGCAAATGGACACACGATGAAGGGTTTTCTGCTGTTCCTCACCCTTGAATATAAATGGAAGCTCCCACTTATTTTCGCAAAATAGAAATGACACCAGGAAGTTATAATTAGCAAAACAAAATGGAAGCAAAAACGAAGATTAAGATATTACTTTAACACATATACATAAGTAGTTAATTTTTCTTTTAGTTTTGGAGAAAGAGCCTTCAACCCTATTAATCTTTAGTAACGATGTAAAATACAATATACAGCCCTTCTTTTTTAAAATGGGTATTAAATAACAAACGGCATCAAATACTGTATTAAAAAAGTAAGTTACTCCATCACGAAATGGAATACAAATTCAATCTAATAAAATATGGAATGTAAATTCTAAGCTGTTTTTATCTGTAAAATAGTTAAACACATCTTAGATATGATCTAATGTATTTTTTAAGTGAGATTAAGTTCTTTCTCTATAGAAAAATATTTTCTTTTTTCAAAAAGAATTAAAATAAGAACACTCATAAAGTTTTATTATTCAATTCCAGACAAAGACAACAGCCTAATGGACTTCATTTACCGGTTCCTATATACTGACAAATACATTATATTGAAATATACGGCATGTTCTTCAACGTACATTTGCAATAAAATTATTTGAATTAAATGACATTTTTTAATTCAGCTTTATAGTGATACAGCAAATTACACTACTGGCCATTAAAATTGCTACAACAGGAAAGCGGCACACCACACACGTGAAATTTGCATGACAGGTAGAACTTGCTGTGATATGCAAATGATTAGATTTTCAGCGCATTCATACAAAGCAGGCGACAGTAGCGACATCTACAATGTGTATAAAACCAGAGATTTGACAGCAGTTTTCTCATACTCAATTTCCGTTTCAACGTTGTTTTCGGCGAAGAAAGTTGTTGTAATGCCTCGTGTAAGAAGAAGAAATGCCTATCAGCACGTGTCTGACTTTGATCGAGGAAGGATTATAGCCTACCGGGACTGCGGTTTATCGTACCGCAATATTGCTGCTCGCGTCGGTCGAGACTCTATGACTGTTAGTAGAATATGGAATCGATGGGTTCAGGACAATCATACGGAACGTCATGCAGGATCTCAGCGATCCCCCATCACTAACAGCAGAGAAGACAGACATCTTATCCGCATGGTCACAAGAGATCGTACAGCCACGTCACGAACCCTGAGTCGAGAAGTGGAGTCATTTGCAAGGCAACAAGTTTCTGCTTGAACAGTTCGACGATGTTCGCAGCAGCATGGATTGTCTGCACGGCGACCATGGCTTCGGCTACCATTGACGCTGCGTCACAGACAGGAGCGCCTTCAATGGTGTGATCAGCGACGAACCTGGACGCGGGTATGGCATCACGTCATCTTTACAGATGAATCTCGGTTCTGTATACAGAACCATGATGGCCGCATCCGTGTTGGGAGGCATCGTGGAGAACGCGCATTGCCAGCTTGCATTGGACATCGCCATACTGGCCCATCTGCTGGAGTGATGGTATGGGGTGCCATTGGATACACGTCTTGATCGCCTCTTGTTCGCATTATCGGCTCTTTGAACAGCAACCGTTACATTTCCGATGTGTTAAGGCCCGTGGCTCTGCCCTATCTTCGAGGCCTCCCTAATGCTTTGTTTCAACAGGATAATGCACGACCACATGTTGCCCGTACTGTTCTGAACTTCCTTGATACAGAACGGGTTTGACTGTTACCCTGGCCAGCACGTTCTCCTGATCTGTCACCAATTGAGAATGTGTGGTCAATGGTTGCCGAGCGATTGGCACGCCATCACTCACCATCCACTACTGTCGATGAACTGTGGCATAGTGTTGAAGCTGCATGGACTGAGATCCCCGTACATGCCATACAATCTCTGTTTGACTCCATGCCTAGGCGGATAAATGCTGTTATGGCAGCCAGAGGTGGCTGCTCTGGGTACTGATTTCTCAAGATCTATACATCCTAATTTCCTGTAAATCTAATCACTTGTTCTTTCCACTATAATGTAAGTGTCCAATAAATATCGTTCTGTTATTTGCATTCCTTCTTGGTGTAGCAATTTTAATGGCCAGTAGTGTATATTGGTATATCTGTCTCACCATAATAATGAAATAACCAATAAAAAATACATCATTTAAAAAAAAATCATTTTGTATTTTAAAATTCTATGTTAATTAAAAAAAGATCTTCCTGTAATAAATTTTAAGCATTCTCAATATTTATATCCATAGAGACTCACTTCGATTTATTGGCAAGGTTTAATATATTATCACTTTCACATATGTAGGTCATAAATATGAGCTCAAAAACATTTTTTCAGTACTTCAACTAAACTTCATTAAATATACACATCTATAGGAATTTTTTCTTAAAACGCTATCTGGATATCATTGAAATAAATTTGAGTAATTTTAATGCAAATACAAATGACAAGTTTCAATGAATGCGTGCAAAAATAACCCATTTATTAACGTAATGAATTGAGTAAATAACAAAGGCTTTAAAAGACTTGTTGTTTTTGCATACATAATTTATGAATAATTGTATACTTCTGAAGAGAGTTTTAATATAAATTTCTAGTAAATACAAATATAATATACCAAGAATCCTATTTTATTAAAAAATAATAAGCAGTTTTCGAATTATTTTTTTAGTATTTTAAAAATGCAAAAATTGTTTTATCTTTCGCCATTTTATTTATCCCTAACAAACAAACAATAATTCCGTCTAAATGAACACAATTTCTTCAAAATAGTTTAAAAAAAAAAACATTTTTAATAACGAGAATGGATAGTTTTAAAATTAATAATAAATGAGTGAATAATTTTCATCCTACATTTATTGAATAAAAAATTAACGCATAGATTTAAAGTATATTATGGATAAGAGATCCTTCTTTTTAATTAATAATCAAAAAGGAAAAGAAAAAACAATTTCTTAGAATATTCAGAACACGAAAATGTTGTGCTGCCATCTAGTATAGTATGTGTGAAACTCGTTTTTAAGATTTGTAATTTAAGGCGGGATTTTAATAAATTAATTTTGTTCTCTAATTTTCTTAATAAATTTTATATTTATTTTAATAAAACCCTAATTATGTTTTGGACTTGAAGCTGACTCATCAGCACTCAGAATTATAGATGATTTTTTTATTACAATTATTTTAAAAATGTATTATTCTAAATTTTCTAATTAATGTGGAAGACTTTATTCTTGCGTAAAATTTCATTTAATGATCATAAAATCAACTTTAAGAAAACGCGTTATCATTTTACACATTATTTTGATAACTGTTTATTTTATTTTCTAGAAGTTTTGTGGAAGTTAATATTTAAGTTGTAACGACATGAAATTAGTTTTAGTTTATTTTAAATAAATTAGTGGCTTTTTACAGCAGTAAACGGCAAGTAATAAGCAATTATTTAAGAATAATTTTTTAAATAATATTTTCCATCACTTCAATTTCATTTTATTTAAAATTTAAATGCATTGGCAAACACCATAAATTTTCATCTAAATCAGATATAGTTCAAATGTTTGAACATAATGCTAATTGTAAATCAAATTTCTGCAATTCAGTTATAAAAAAGAAAATCATTATTCATAAATTGTTATCGAAATATGATTTTCTACAAAATTTAGTGCATATTTTTGATCATAAATTTTACCTATAATTTAAGAATATTTTTTTCAGCCAAATTATGAACATTATTATAATCACCAACATCTGTCACAAATTAAATTATACTTAGTTTTAAAAAAAATTTCTTTTAAAAAACGAAACAAATTTACAATAAATTTCCAAATCATAAAAAGGAATGGAATTAAAATGTATATATTTTTAATGTATGCAATTAAGTAATAAAATGTTTTGGTGATTCATATTTACTCTGTAACAAATCATTCTCTGCAAATATAAAAGAAATCCAGTAAAATTAAATCAATAAAAAATGACAGCAAATTTTGAAGTCATTTTTTATGAATGACAGCAAATCTTATGCTTTTTTTTATATATAAAATGAATATTCCGTGTATAATGAATTTCATTTCCAAAAAAGTATAAAATTTATATGAAAGATTCTTTGACAAACATGTTTGCTTAAATATAGCTACAACATAAAGTTCAAAAATAGAATCAACTTCAAATAATGATAAACTCAGTATAAATATTATGTCGATATTGTACCCTTCAAATTCATGAAGCCAAAGGAAAAAATGTTTTGATTTATTTTCGATCTGATAATACACAACAACAAAATATGATTTTAAAAATAAAAATATCATGAAAGAGAAATAATTTAATTAAAAAATAAATATTAAGAATATCAGGATCTGAAACGAAAACAGTATAAGAACACTTAGAGAAGATGAAAGGTGAATGATAAGCTTTTGAAAAACTGATAATTGATGACACTAAATTTAAGAAATAACAAACTTCAATAAGACATTACAACAAATGGAAAAAACGATTGGGTAAATCTTTTTCACATTTCAAGCTATTAATCGTCTTTAAAATATTTAGTTTTGTCATTCATCAATAAATGTTTTCTATTTAATAATGTTTACTAAAGAGGTACTTGTTTAAGAATATAAATAACAATTTTGTGTGGAAACTATATATATAATTACTTTCGAAATTCGTTGTTTATGAAATATTTTTCTCGTCACATTGATCCAAGCCGATATTTTAAAATAACAAACTTTTTTTTTTACTTAATGAAAAGTTTTTAAGCCAAGTTTTTTCTTTAATTTATTAATTAGACAATGGCTTTAAATTCATAATAAAATTAAGGACTATTGAATAGGAGGACTATTAAGGACTATAGTATATATTAAGGACTATAGGAGGATTTATAGTAAAATTAAGGACTTCTGTTCTTAATTTTAATATTATCAAATCTTGCATTTATATTAAAATGTACAGTATAATAAGAAAACTTATAAACAATTTAAATCTTTTTGCGATAAATTTTTCATACTCAAGCGTATTGGAAGTCCTATTATTCTATTATATAAATAATCTGCTCTTATAAACTTCAAAGTAATTTTTCTGTTTTAAGCTATATATAATTCATATACTTCTACATTCTTATTAAATTTCTATATTATTCCAGTTTTATTCAACGTTTTCAATGCATTTATAAGTCAGATAAACATATAAATCTCTGAGTTGCAGAGAAAAGTTTTAGCAGTTCTTATTGCATTATGAATGAAGTTATTCATATTATTATTTTTTCTTACAGCATATTTCTACCCAAAGAAATGACTTAAACCATGCCTGTGATTTCGAAGAACGAACACATCACCTGAACAGATGCTTTTCCCTCCAAACTTTCGATGCTACATCAACGGAGGACAATTTAGTAATAGAGCATCACTTTATTATTTCGATATTTCACTTTTAATTCTCCTGTATTAATCAGTTTTCAATTTATTTAAAGTCCGTTGTGATATAATATTTCCTAAAATACATCCTTGATATCTTGAAAAATCTTTGTCATCAAAATTAAGCAAATCAGCATAGAATTGCTTAGCGTTCATACTTGAAGGTCACAAGAGAAGCAAAATGAATTTTTAATTTTTAAATAGAAAAACTCTGTCAATACTTGGTCTATCAATGCAATAGTGATGGTTTTCCAATAAAATCAATAGCACAGAGAAGTTTTATTGAAAATTCGAAGTGAATTTCTTGCTGAAAGTTTTCTGAGAAGAACTTCTAATTTTAAGAGAAAAAATGGTGGTATGAAGGAAATAAAAATAAGAAAAGTATCAGAAAAAATGCAAAAAAAATAAGGGATTTACATTTTACAAATTGATACGAATAGTTTTATTATTCTGTAAAACAGGAAAAAATATTAATTTTGCTTTAAAATTTATTCATCGAAAATGATAATATTAGAGATAATTTAATAAGTTTCTAAATACAATCACATTTTATTTTTAATTACAAAGTGGTTCTAAAGTCAAAACACTGAAAGTTGAAAAATCCATCATACGAATTTTATTTCAATTTTCAGAAAACGTCACTTATATTTAATGTCATCTATATTTATCTCAACATTTTTATTTAATTTTTATCTTAGGAAAATAACAAGTAAAAAAATTCTGAATACACAATATACAAACGAGACAAATAATTGATTTGTAACGATTAATATAATTTTCTTAAAAAATTGGAATGAAGTTAAATACAAACCATGTATAATTTTTTTTTATTTCAAAGAGAGAAAATGCAAAAAACACATAAATAAAATGACATTTGTAATAAATGATACTAATGTATGACAAATTTTTTAAACATTAATATATTTATTCATATAAAATTTTATATCACACATTTTAACTTTCCGATATTTTAAAGTGTTTCTATAATTTGCTTATTTTTATAAAAAATTTCTAGAATATTTTTGCAACAGAGACTTTAATAGAATATAAAATTTAACAATATTTGAATAAGAAGTGAAAAAAATGTTTAATGCGATATTTGTTTGTGTTGTGTCATATCATAGAAAAATGAAGATATTTTAAAACTTAACTGGAAAACATAACATATTTAAGGAAAAAGCTTTTATTAATGATATTAAGAATTTTTCTCTACAATATTAAACGTGCTATTACACCTGTATTAAGAGATTTTTACATTTCATTCTTTAATTTATACAATTTTAATGCTATGTTATAAAAATGCACATTTATTCGTTAGTTTTATCTAATATGAAGATTGTTTCAAAAATAACTGAAAAGAGATTTAATTATAATTATATAAACTACAAACAGATTAAACAAAAAACGATAAATTACTGTGATTCAAAGGAAATGTTTATTTCAGAAATATAAATTAGTGATAAAATTCGATTTTAATAGATTTTTATTCCAATAAACCATGATTCCACGCGAAAGGAAAAAGCAACCATATTGTATGAGCATATCCGTTTGCTGCCTCTAATTCATCAACCTGACGAATTCAACAAAAAGAGGCCCAGGCATAACTTCAATTTCAACGACAACAGATTTATGTAGATTCATCGACAACTCGGCGCCAACACACACAAACCTTACGCATTGCTAACACCCATAAAGAACTGCACTGTATTAAATCTAATCTCTCTCTGCACTTTCTCTTGTTATTTTTTTCATTTTCGCCATCTGCTGAAAGATGATCTCATGGTTAGAAAGGCCAAGAGCCTGTAATAAACTTGTTTCATGTGTTTTTATTCACGTAAATCATTTGATTTTCGTGTAAGATTGACAGAAAGATCTCCAAAAAAAATAATAATTTTATTAAAAATATATCAACCAAATAGCGAAAAAATATAACAACCAAACAGCTTGCTTTATTTATACTAAAAATCTTTGCAAGAGGATAACGCATGACGAATAAAGGATGTAAACGGAATTTTTTTTAAATGATGACTCATTCATTTTAGATCATATTGAATTTATAAAAATAAAGGGAAAAAATACATTTTCCAGATCTATCCTGCTGCATGCAAATGATTCTATAATCGTCTGGAAAGGAGAATCGAAATGACTTGATTGCATATCATCAAGTGAAATGAGAAAACGAAAAATCTTCTAAATGAGTCAGAGCGATCAACTTTCATATTTTTTCTTTGGATTCGAATCAAAACCATCACTTGAGAATATGAAACAGGGAACTACATTTTAACATAATTATTAAAATAGTTATATTGTAACATTGTCTCTCTCACCAAAATGGTTTCAATTTAGAAGAAAAAGATTATAAAAATTGAATATTATGTACTCATATTACTACAGTTCGATAGATTTGTCAAAAATTATATTTATAAAATGATGAATGAAGAATTATTATCTTTACTCGTTTGGGTTAATCGCTTAAAGTTATATAAATAACGAGAAAATTTTCAGCATTTTTTTTATAAATGCTGTATTGTTCCAAAGGAATTTAGATCCAAAATACTTAAAGGTTTCTGTACAAGCTAAAAAAATAATGAGGACATGAATTATCCCTTTTTAAAATAATTAAGTCATGAACACGTCAAATATAAAATTTATGTATATTTGAAATATCAGTGCATAAAATTAACATCAGAATATGATTATTGTAGCATACTGTAACAATCATCATATTCTGATATTAAATTTATGCATTGACTGGAATAAGATAGCCATATATTCCGCAAATAAAAATACATAATTAACCAAATTATCACTTCTTCTACACAATCTACCAAATTATTACTAATTATTATTGTAATTCTGATTATGACTGAAAACAAAAAATATTCGCTATTGGAAAATTTATTATGATTATGTGGTTTTAGTAATTTTGAAGAGTAAAAGACAAAACACTGCATAATTTATTAGAGATAGACAATATTTTATGCAACAATTTTAATTTAAATACAAATATAAATAAGTTAACATTATTTAGCAATTTTTTATCTTTTAAAAATGTATACTTTTGCAATGAAAATATATTTAATCAGAAAAAATTGAGATACAAATACAAAATTTAGAATGCTTATAGTGTTGTGTATAATATTCAGAAACAAATAAAAAACACTCTTTTTTTAATATATAGTGATACAAAGAATATATTATTGAATAGATAATAAAATAAATACAAACAGATACTAGGTGATAGAGTCACCTATCAAAGTTTTAAAGTGGTAGATTCTCGAAACAACTGCTGAATATGGTTGGAAATAGAAGAAGTTTTCAAATGATCATAAAATCTCCCATCAAGGAAGAAATTTTAAAATCTGAATATCACAAAATATTTTTCTGATCCAATTAAAGAAATATGGAAGAATAGTAAATTGAAAAAGTGGAATTATTCCCATATTTTTTTTCTTTGTATTTTTGCATTTACATTTTACAAACAATGAATTGCTAGCAAAAAATATTACAATGCAGTTCATAAAGAAAAAAATTCATGTATCGAGAATATTTTTATGGTTTAAAATTAGAGAGAGAGAGAGAGAATAGAATTCATATCATAAGCAGATTAAACTCAGCGAAAATTATAAGTGGAATGGTTATCCGTTAAAAAACTTATATGATCATTTCATTTTTCAGACTATTCAATGATTCTCATGATACTGTAAGGGGTCTGAGACATTTTCATACTTTTTAATTCATGTAATAATGAAAATATGAGCAAATATATAGTATTTATTCATAATTATGTATTAATTTTTTATGCTTTATTTTCAATGTTTCAGTATTATTTCTTGTTTGAATATCTTTTATTTCGTAAATATTGTCAGTGCATGTTAGTAATTGTAGACAATTTTTTTCTAATTTGAATGTATTTTCTTTATAGTTTGCATTTATTATTAATAGCACTGATGTAGTATTTCGCTTTTGGCAACCATGAGAATGAATATTAAATTTATTTTTTAGGTGTTTGGTCAACATTTCCTTCGATGATTCATTCGCTTGGATATTGAAGAGATTGACAACCACTATTTCTAATTCTTTGAATCCTTTTCACATGAAATAAGATTGGAGGATATGCTCAAATTCTTGGGCCAATCAGATCGCCTCATTTAAAGTCACTGGATTTTTCTTTTGAGAGTTTGTGTAAGGATAAAATATTTGCTATGGATGGCCATCCCGTTAAATGCCATTATATTTTCAATGTGACAAATAATGCACTTATCGAATTTCATCAGTGAAGACCATAAGTATTTTTAATCAACTTAACCGTTAATGTTATCAATTTAACTCAATCTTCATTATTTTAAGAATTATTAAGCATAAAAATACGTCAGACATTTTATAGATAATTGGTATATCAGATAAATAAAAACCACAAACCTTTAATGAATATAAAAATTATTCTTTGAGAAACTTGATACAAAATTATGCCTTCAAATAGAAAATAATGGAGAGTAAAAACAGCTATTTATCTTCTTCAGAACAATGCACCAGTTCACGGAAATCATGACCAACACAAAATTGAATAATAAAGAGATCTATCGAATCATTAAGAGATAGATTAAGTTAACAATAAAGCAAATGTAGATAAAAAATAAATTAAAAAAATGATTGAAACAAGAAAAATTAAAAATATTATCTTAATAAATCAAATGTTATGTTAAAGTAAGACTTTATCATAACCTTAATTTTGTTATTTGTTTAAAGCTCTTTTACAAATTTTCAAAAAATTTATTAAATTAAAGCGATGGCTTGTTATATAATATTTATTAAAAACAATGCGCCATGAAATCTTGATTAAGTGACGAAATAACTTTAATTTTCATAATATACTCAAACAGTAATTTTATATCCCTTTTATAATAACGGAGAATTTTTAAATGTTTCATCACGTGTTATATTTTATAAAATTGGTAAGCTGATTACTTTTACCGATGAGTTGGATATAAAAAATGCATGTAAATCAAGAGAAATTAAATATTTTATTCAGCCTTTCCCCCTCAACATAGTTTCTTTGCAAAAGAGTCTGGTCATGTAAAATGGATTGATTAGAAGAAAATGTAGTAGCTATAAGCACTTTAGCATCAAATCTTCAGGGAAAAAACTGAAGCTAGTTTAAAAATGGAGAAATTAACAGGAAATTATATTAAAAAACGAATCTCTAACTTTTAATAGTTACTTTTAGATATAGTTTGAAAATGTCAACTTTTTCATTTAGTGATAGTTTTTCATTTTCTTTTATTTTCATTGAAGGGTTCACAAGTTGTAAGTGGGGGTTCACGAAAAATTGTCATGTTTTCAGAATGAAGAACAAAAATTTTGGCTTGGATTTACCTATCAACGTTCGCAGGTAGCATCATCCACTAGGTAGGTACTCAAAAATATTCGAGACTCAGTTCAAACACAGAATTGAATAGAACAATAGAAAATAGTACAAGTGTACACCACATGTCGAGACTTGCAAAGTGCCGCCTGTGCGCCCGCTCGTCCAGGATGCTTGTTTAGACCTGCAAAGCGATGAAATGCCACTCCAAGAAAAAAACGTTACTCATTTGTTTCCGGGATTTTAAACATAAAAGTGTGACTGTGAGTGAATCGATGGCAGTGTTTGCAGTGCCGGAAAAAATAAGTATCTGCCTATTTGTTATACATATTTTTATTGTATATTGTAATTTATCAACCACATTATATTTGTTTTATTACTTGAGTGTAGTAGGTAGTTATGTAGTTAAAATTATAAATACTAGATATTATTCTAAACTTCTGTAAAAAAAAGAACAAAAAGCCAGGGAAGATTAAGCTTTAGGTACCTAAGTACTTTTTTGTTTAAGTAGTTTTTGCTTGTACCTAGGAACTTTTTGTTAGCAGCAGGGGGTCTATCGAAAATAGTAAAACTTTGAAAGTGGTCCACGAGAAAAAAAGTTTGGGAACCAATGAATAATCGCAAGTACAGTACTTCGAAGAAAATACAGCTTTTTGTTTAAAATCATGTGTCGAAAATTGCACAATCAATTGTAATACTTTTTAATTTATTATTGTGCATATATTGGTAAAGTTCGATGTTTATAACTTTAATTTGCGCACGATGTCACAAAGCCCAAATAATAATAGTTATATAAAATGTACCATTCAAGGAAATTCTGAATATTTTTCGATTTGCACATGTTTAATCCTTCAAAATAAAGACCAATTCAATTTGTAGAACTGAATAGGAGAGAATTTAAATATTTTGGGTATTTCTAGAGTAAAAAACCAGCAAATATTTTGGTATCTTTGAGAAATGAACCTCTAAATTTTTTTTCACTAGAAATTTATGCTTTACAAAAATCAATCAATCAAAATATTTAACCCTTTAAAAATCAAATTAATTATTCATTTTAATTTACAGGAATTTTTTTAAAATATTTATAACGTTCATAGTTCAATAGGAAATATCTTCTAAATCAATAAATACAAATTTTCAAGTTTTATTCCCTTTTTTTTTGCATCTAATATTTAGAAGCAAAAAAATGATAACTATAGGGCTTGTGAATGTAAAAGACTTTCTTTTCAAAGCATTAGCTTTTTATTTTATCTTATTTATTTATTTTTTTTCGTTTACTAGCTGACTCAATTTAATTTTTTTAGAAGCTGATATCGCACTAAGTGTTATAACAAAGGAATACAAAGCGGCCATACAAGCATTATAGACGAGTTTTTTATGCTAACATACTCCATTGTCATTGTAAGTGAAAGTTTGCACACTCAGCTGGGATATTTTTCAATTCATTCCTACACAAATAATGAGAAAGTTTCTTAATTTTACTTAGCACAAGATACCATTGTACTTATATTGCAATAACGATAGTACCAATTAAAATGCGAGGAAACAAATATTATAGTTTAAAATGAAGCATGAAAAATAAAGAAAATAGAAACAATAAAATATTCTTTATAATAAATGCTCTGCATTTTAGCAGGAAATTTGAAACGAAATAACAAATTCAAACAATATGCTCTTAAGCGACTTTATACAAACAAAGAATTATTACAGAGCTATAAGACAAAAACAAATGATTTAAACTGTGGTTATATTAAATAAAATTGTATTAAAAGCAATTTTCTCTTAGTAACACATTTATGAAAAATTCATATAAAAATATATCCATACATACTAACACATTTATAAAAGATTTATTTATATAGTCCAGATTGCATTTATAATTTTATATTTTTATTTACTACTGTCAGCTTTGATAACTTTGAGCTTAGGATAGAATCATCGAGTAAGAAAGAGTTGGCACGCATGAAACAAATTACGCTTCCAACTAATTATCAATAAAATTGTCTGCAAATCTACCATGAATCTTGATTTGGCTCAATGACATAAGGAATCAAATGTTGGCAATATATTTTCAACATTTTTTTCAGTGAGAGAATATTCTTGTTCTATTTATAATTGTATTGCTAATTGATATTATATGCAAAAATGCAAATAATGAAAAATTACAGGTGAATCCCAGATTATTGCAAACTTTTCATAACGATTAATTTGAAAAGAACTGGAAGACTGTTTAATAAATAAATACTTTTACCAACACTCTTATTATTTTGTTTGTACAATATAAAACAAAAGTGTTTGCCACATTCTTGTAACTTAGCATTTCATAAATTCTTTGAATCTTCGGATAACGAATTTCAAGGTCTCGAAAGGCTTATACAAAAAATGATTAAAAGGTAGGGATAATTTATCCTTATCTCATCGACTGTAAGCATCCGTAGGTATATTATAGAACGAATAAATATAAAAATCCTGAAATATCTCCTTTGTAAGTTTTTAATTTAAGAAATAAACAAAATCTTCAACTTTATCGTGTTTAATAAATAAAAAAAATTAATTAATTCATCAATCCAAATAACAGCCAGCTTACCTAATCCCAAATACGATTTTAATACTGGTCAATATATGAGGAATAACTAGAGGCACTTCTTTATATGTGCAGAGTAAGCAATAACAGTAAAAACAACAGGAATTATCTGATTCACCTAAGACGTTGCGACAGCTTCTAAAATAATATTAATTCAGCAGTTCAAAAATCCACTATGTAATCATACTCATTTTATATAATGTGTAGAGAGCTCCCATATTTACCAATATTTCTTTCTTCTAAAAATACATACGGGAATATCCATTTAAGTTGTGTTCACTAGCATAAATTGCTTGATTTCTAGTCATAAGAATGCAATTAGAGTTGTGATTGAGCACATCATAGTAATTCTTTTTTTAAAGGACAATAAAAATTTCTTTAATAGAATTACTTTTTATTTAAAAACTTTATTTGAACTTCACTAGATAGCAAATCGTTTTTGACGATATGCAGAAAATATTGATGGAAATGGAATTATTTTCGAATATTCTAGCTATATTCAACATTTACAATATCATTCACACAAAGTTGCAATTCTTTACTTTGCAATTCTTTACTTTTATAAATATTTAGCAAATTGATCCATAAATTTTAATAAGCATCCAGCCATAGTAAATAAATGTTATTTAGGTGAAAAATGGAAATCAAAGTAACAGAATATATTAATTCTCTTATTTTCAATAATTTATCAACTTTGTATTCTTCTATATGCGGTTAGTAGTAATTATTCCAGAGTTAAATTATAAATACCCTATTTTACATACAATAGAACTCAAATTATCCGAATCATTTTCAGAATTTTAATAAAATAAATTTGAAAGAAGAAGAGAAGAAAAATGATAAAAAGGAAAAGCTTAAAAAAAGAAAAGGTAAGAGAAGGAAGATGAGAAAGAAAAAGAGACGTGTCACTCGAGGAATTCAGAAACTTTCTTTTGAAACTTCCTGAATAATTAAAAGTTAGCGCTGAAGATATAGGAGAATAGATTAGGAGTGAGACCCTAGATTTCAAATAATAATTTTCAAATAGTAATTGGGATGAAAAATATCGAGGTATCTATGAAAATGCTCAGGAAATTTTTTGCAAAATAATCAAATATATAAAAACGAAAAAACTTACTCTTTTAAATCATTTTTTCCTGGAATAGAACCATGTGTCGGATATTTTTTCTTCCTAAAACAGTCTTCAAAAGAGATTAAAGAGAATCTTTGCTTTCCGAAATTCGCTACACGCTGCCTCACGGGCTGAATTTATGGCCCTCGTTACCAACTCATGAATAAAAACTCAAGCCAGTCTCGCTACGGTTTTGTTTAGGTGAATAAGTAATGAATTCCGAAAAAGGATTTCTGGTTTCTTTCCAATCCGACCAAGGTCTTAAACTTATGGTTCGGAATCCACTTAAAACTGTATGTCCCTGTCTAATTATCCCTTGTGTACAAAAACTGACCGTTGAGCGACAAGCGAACAAATCAAACTGACTATGATTTTTGAACTGTTATTTAAAAGTTCCATCTGTCTTCCATTTATATTTCAAACATCCCGACATTCTTAAAATATAAATTAAAAATAAAATAACAAAATACCAAATAAATTGTTAGTTAATTTCTTAGTGGAAACTATTCTAAACAAGTACATTTATTGCAAAAATATATTAATAAGGAATATAATCTATTTTTCATTTGGATTTAATTTAATCTTTCTTTTTCTTCTTCTTAGAGTTGGGTTTGTATGTCATTGGGCACCTCTGCTTTTATCAGCATTAATTTAATCTTTACCTGTAATATTAATTATCAGAAATTAAAAAATATATCATTCAAAACTGCAATGAAAAATTGGATTATCAAAAAATATATTTAATAAATAGGTATAATTAATTCATTCAATTGATAAAACAAATACATAAGCTTTTAGTAAATTTTAACAATGCTTTGGAAGTAACAAATTGCACACAATCCCATAATGGAATGATTTATGCAAATTACTTTGTGTGTGTTTAAATATTAAAACAACAAAAATTCGAAATATTGACGTAAGTAATTAAAATCATCAATGTTTGTTTTCTTAGTGGAAGACTTTAAATTTGCAATATGAAAAGTGAAATACAAATATAGAGACTGATATTAATTTGCCTTACAATTATTCTCTCTTTGAATTCTTTCTAATATTAAAATGTTTTCTGACTTGAATCTTGATCAGTATCGATCAATTTTACAATATATTGATTAGTTTTTAGGCAGAATAAGAATTATAAATTGCCTTATTGCTTATGCTAGTGCGATAAAAGCCAGTATCACCATCAAACTTGGAAACCTATTTAAAAAATGTCCGTACACATTTAATGAAGGAATTAATTTTTCCAATCTTATATCACCAAAATCTCGTTAGAAGTTAACAGTCTATTAAATACATTTTATTAAACTGTTATCGAACAAGAAGAGCTGATGATTGATAAAATGCATCAATCAAGTAACAGCCAGAACTAGATGATAACGATCTTTGTGGTTTATTTCATTGAAGATATCACATGAAGTAGTTACCAGCCTTGATCTCACGAGTACATCGTTAAAAATGTGATCAGTATTTAAAAACACTTTATTTTATATTATTCGCATATATTGTGTACATGTTCAAATTATATTAATGTAATGAATGATTTACTAGTAAACGAATAAAAAATAGCGTATTTTGTTAATTAAAAAAATTATATATAAATAACATTTGCAGCATTTTTATTAACATCTAAAGTTAAACTGATTTTTTAGTTTCAGAAGGTGACACTAAAATTCTTTAAAAAAAAGTTTCATCTAGGTTTCATGCCTTTTAGGGATTGCCAATCTGCTATTTATTTTCTTTTACATGATAAGGAAGCAGCTAATAACCAACAAAAATTCCTGATTGGAATTTCTCTTGACATCAAATCAGCTTACGACTCAGTTTATACAGATGGTCTTATTCAAAAATGCTTAAACTTACGCATTACAGGAAGTATTAGACGTTGGGTACATGGATTTTGAAAAACCACTCTTTTCAAATAAAATGGCGAAATTGTATTTCTTCCATCCGACATATGAAAAAGAGAATTCCTGTGGGGTCTGTTTTATCCCCTTATATTTTCACTGCAGACTTTCTTTAAAACTCCTCTTCAAGGAATCAAAGACTTAGTCTATGCAGATGATATTCTTATTTACGGTACTCAAGACTGCCTCGATAGTTTAAAGACAAATCTCTTCAATGCTTTGTATAATATCAACATGAGGGGTCAATACTGGAAATTGAAAATCAACAATGAAAAATGCTCTGCAATTAATTTATCTTAGCACAGAGGAGATATAAATTGGTGATTTAATTGATTCTTCTTCTTCTTCTATTGACTCGACAAGCCCGGTTGGGCCAAGGCCTTCCTTAAAACACTTTTCCACGCCGGCCTTTGGTTGGCGACAGACCTCCAGTTCTGCACTTTTAAAATACTAAGATCCTCATCTACCACATCCCACCATCTGAGTTTGGGCCGAACCCTTGGTTTTTTCCCGATAGGTTTGTAATGCGAGACTTTGTATGTCAGGGTGGAGGGGTCTAGGCGGCAAATGTGTCCTGCAAATTTTATACGATTTATCTTGATGGCTTTTATAGATTTAATTGATTGGAAATATTAAATCTTATTCCTAGGAATTACAATTGATGAAAGAAATGATCTCTTAAACTATGTAAATGTTCTAAAAATAAAGCTAATAAAAATCAATTTACTAAGGATTATCACAAATCACAGGTACGTATCTAGATCAGATTACTTTTTGCATTTAGTCAACTCCTCTAACTGTTAAACTCCTCTAATTGTTTTTATATTGCAGCAATATTCTAGCGCAGTTAAAATCTCTCCTTCAGCCATTAGAAGTATGTTAGACTTCGGCTCTCCAAAATTACTCTTGATCTACATAAATATACACCAAATATAGTTCTCCACAAAACTACCAGTACTGAAGATATTTACTCTAAACTCAAGAAAATAAATTTTAATTTCTGGGTTAATAAATTTTTCTTAAAAGCTTTTTCGCCTGTATATGACCATTAGCTGCTGCAAAATATTAACTGATTCAGCAGATTGCAATCTGTTATACTTTAAATATTCTACAGTTTATCCCCTATAGCAAATGTTAAATGTTCAATAGGATACCATTCATGCATATGTAATCTTAACTATCTGCGTTTAGACAATGCAGTCCTTTGATATTGCGAAAAATGCAATGTTACATTAAAGGACACAGTTAAAGCATGAGGGAGTCACTAGTACTTATTGAAAATCTTTCTGTCCCAGTTATTTGCTCTTTTTATACTCTTCTACTTAAACTTAATTATATTGCTTGCATATTTGTGTTATAAAGTACTTATATCGTCTGTTATGGCCAAGATCAAGATAATTAATTTGTAGTTTTAGTACCAAGGTTACATGGAGTGTTAAGATATCTATTTTTACAATTTTTATGTGTGTGCAATATTTAACTCATGTCATCTCCCATAGTGGATATTTTGTAAATCTTTTGTTGATGTTATATTTCTGTCAAATTCTTAATTTCAAATATTAGAGACCTATTAAAATTCAATTTTGTTTTCAAATTTCGTGACAATTCTGTCACACTAGATGTATTACGTGGTGGAGCTATACTTGATAACCTAAGGTAGAGACCAGGTGCTCCATTGCGCATGTCTATGTCTATGTATATGACCATATTTCATGAGAAGAAAAGACAATAAACTTGGAATATAAACAGGTTAATCTAGTTCTTCAAAGTCTAAAGGAATTTGAAGTATACCCTAATCATCTCATCTAGTTTGTATGTCCACAGGAACCATTTCCTGCCTTCATCTCTATTCATACCGAAAACTTTGATCTTCATGATAGATATCTCGAAAATTATCAAATATTATTTTCATTCGAGGAATTCCTCAGCGAACAATTTACACCAATACATATGATTTCAACTGATCCATCCAAATACATCAACATCGCAGCAATTGCTACCTGGTCTCCATATCAGGCAATCACAGATTTTGAATTAATAACATAAATACAATTTTTACATCAGAGACTCCAGCAATATTCCAGGCAATTGACGACTTAATAGTTCTTCTGTTCTTGTGGCATTAAAAAATATTACAATTAGATCTCCTGAAGTTATTTCTCGCTTAAGAAACAAGTTATGTCATATAGCAAAAATTTATTTCTTCCTAAAAATCATCTGATTTCTTGCCTACAAAGATATTTTTATAAACGAAACGACTGATAAATTAGCAAAATCAATAACACAAACAGATATATATACCTCCCATGGATTTTCGACGAAGGTTTGATGGATAACATAAATCACGCCTATGTCTCTCTCTATACATCTAGTAAATATAACGAATGCCACCCACCTTGTCTAGTGGTCAGAGTGCCTGCCTGTGGATAGGGAGGTTCGAATCCCAGTTCTGGCATGGATGTACTTTCTCTCTCTGTCTATCCTGTCTTTTTCCTTTCTTTGTATGAATGGGTTGTGAATGGTTGCCTACCCTATAAACGAGTACCTATTGCATGTGTGTACTGAGGAAGTCGGACTCCATACCAAATATGCTTCAGTTAGAAAAGTGAAGCAGCGCACTCCATATTGCCAGCCTAGCTGGCGCAAGATAACAACAACAAATACAACGAATAATTGGAAACATACCAGCGTGGCGTACTATATGTGAATCTCTTACCTCTCGAAGGTTGGACGTTTCATTTACTAGATTTATAACACGAATCTTCTTTATAGTGTGCTTGCTATTTACAATAACTTCGTTTAAGTTAAAAATCGCTACTTTTGAAAGCTATGCTTCATTAGTTTCCTCACACAAAATAATTAAGTCCTCTTTTTTAAAACCTTTAACTGCTTTAAGTATGATGGCTGTTAGAAAAGAGTCCTGTCGTGGACACCATTAATTTAATTAAAAGAAATAAAAATGAAACACTAAGTAATATATTTCTAATACTTTATTTGAATCACTCAAATAAGCTCCAAGCTCAGCAGATGAATGAGCCTAAATTTATATTTACATTTAGCAACATACTTTTCATCAAAATCAAGTTTAAAATGGAGCAGCTTACAAAACCCTGCCTAAAAAACTAAACTATATGAAATAATAATAAGAATATTGGAATGCTGCTATTCAAGAAAACGCAAAAAATAAATAAAACTATTTTTAAAATAATTATACAATTTAAATAATAATTAAAATATTAAAACTGGATTAGCATTTAATCTTAAATAAAAATTATTTTAATTGAATTTTTTTAAGTATTTACAACAATAAACGTCAAAGGAAACATTCATAATTTAAATGGTAACAGCAAAAAGAATATAGGAATTTCCTATGCAACAACGCGTTTCGCTTAGAACAAAACAAAAAGATGTAAAGTGCAAAAATCACGATTTCGCAAAAACTCTTTTTTTCACTCTGCTTTAATTCTGAAATTTAATTATTCAGCTTTTATTTAAGAAACGGTGACTTAAAAAATATAAACACAATGTAACAGATGTAATCCATTTCTTTTCTTATTATTGGGAGCCTTGAATCAGGTAAAAATACAAAGAAATGTAGTTGATGTTGTTGGAATGGCATTTCATGGTTATAGAATTGATTTAAAAAAACATACAGCATAAGACATTAAAAAAGATCCAGTCGTTCACATTTCATCATAAAATGTTGAAAAATAAATACTTACAGTATTTCTTTTCATGTATTACAGTATAAACAAATTAATCGTGACGGAACAAGTAATGCTTCTCAGCTGCAAACATAGTTTGTTGTTTTTAGTGACAGAACGAAATGAATCCAGCCAAACAATCTGAAACAGACTCTATCCTCGTGACCTCCATGCGCATAGACTCCAATGAAGTTGATTTAACTGAGCTCAAAATACAATGTGGGCAGAAGAAAGTGGACTGGTGAACATCGAGATTGGAATCACAGTTTATTAAATCAAATGCTGTTTACAGCGAAGTCCTGAATTAAGTTTGGAGTGTAATACTAGATGTATTTTAATATGAAGAGAAACGTGCTTTCGAAATAACTTCACACTCGTTAAGGAATGATCTCATTACAGAAGAGGTGGGGTTGATGGTATGTCTTAGAGAGGTATGGACTTGTGTACATCATTCAGAATAGCAATTTGATTATCTAAGTATATGAGAACAAGATACTGAGACTTCATATCGCATCTTATGCTGGAGCTATTATTAATTCCTTTCTTTTTTATACGATAATGCCAGACCTCATACACCTTGTCTTAATCCTCGAAGCTGAAACAATACAGCATAGAGATTGGTTCTGATATTCTAACTATTTAAATCAGGTATAATATGAATGGAGCACACTCGGATGACATATTATTGCGATGCTGAGTCCATTTCTACAGTCTGGTAAGGAAATTTCATTTCTTCATGAGCTGAAAAAATCTCACCCAAAGTTTTACCGAAAACTTTATTGTAGGCACCCAAAACAAATATGCAACAGTCTTGCCCTTTTCTCACATTTAAATTAATCCTGATTGAATTACCTCAGTTTAGTAAATTATTAATTATCCAAAAGATCCCTACAATCATACAGTCAAGCTTTGAATCAGTGCAAGATTTGTGAGTGCAACAATTAGGCTAACTGCTTAGGATTCCAAGCTTTGACACTGAGAAGCAAATAGCTTAATATCTGAAAACGAAGTCAGGACATTTAAACAATAACTGCAAAAAGGTGTCTGGGGAGACTTTTCACAGATAAGGAGCCATATTGTAAGGATGGAATTTCGAATGCATTCAAATACTCAACACATAGATAGGCATGCCTGAAGGCACAGACACAGCTATTCCTTCCTGCTATTTTATAATAGTTAGTATTGAACCCAAAACCTTCCACTCCAAAAAAGTATTCACCAAGTCATGTTGAGTCCTATGGAGTTTAAAGCTTTGAAGCAATCTTAAAATATGTAAAAAATTTTTATTTAATTGCCAAGAAAGGACCACCTTGATTCTAAATATATATATATATATATATATATATATATATATATATATATATATATATATATATATATATATATATATATATATATATATATATATATATATATATATATCATTATTTTCTTTCTTTAATTATTTTTAAGTTTCTGTATTTTGAAGGACGCTTAAACTTAAAGAGGTCAAAGAGTCCTTTTACATTTAGAATCAAGGTAGGTGGTCCTTTTTTGGCAATTAAATAAAAAAATTTATTAAATTACCAAAAAAGGATATATATATATATATATATATATATATATATATATATATATATATATATATATATTTGAAATTTTGTCAAATCATAAAATATATAATTATTAAAAATAACACGTAAAAATTGTGGTTGCGTGAAATTACGTTTATGATTACAGATTTTGTATTCGTAATTTCTTCCATTTTTCTTGAAAATGGAATTTTTAAATGTATTTTGTTAACTTTTTTAGCACACAGAATATTTTTGGCAACGAATCAAAACTTTACAAAAATTAACTTGATTCCCTCGCCCGAAAACTGCGAACGATAAGCTTCAAACAGATATAGGCCAAAATAAATAGCTTGGTCCATTTCTGTAAGAATAGCAATCATACGCTTTATGTTCCTTTTGCTTAGAGCTTCTTATCCAGGAAAAAAAATATATGATTAAGTTAACTGTGTAAATAACTTATAGGATAAAAACCAAGTAACCAGCCGATTCGAGAAATGGAAGATATAAACCTCTAATTTAAAGGAACATTAGAGTATGAACCACGTTTCGGTCTTTTATCGTGAAGTCCCCATTTGACGCTGCCAAAGATAAAGGACTCCTTTAAAGTATATCAGCTTTAAAAAGAGCCGCTGCTCTCTCAAAGCAGATAAAAACGAAAAAAAATGTTTTCTAGAGAATTAGTGTTGAAGGCGTTTTACGAAGAAATGTTTTTGCAGATGCTACTGCGAAGTACTGAAACAATTACAGGGAACTGGGTGAGGTTCTGGTTGCTGTTTAGAATAGATGACTGTCATCTGATGAATTCATGACTGTCAGTTCGGAGGGTAGCGATTGAAACAGCATGATATATAAGTAAATCAGGGATATTTTATTTAGAAAATGAAATAAAGGAAATAAAACAGCGACAAAATGATGAATATGTTCTTGAAATGTGGTTGTATACTTGTGTCTAGATCAGATTAGTCTTTCCTTGAATAAATACATGATCGTTGCAATCTAAATGAAATGATTTACTATAACACAACTTGTATCAATTAATTCAAATATGAAATATAGATTATTAATAGAAGTAATAGAAAATGTAAATAAATGTGTGCACAACTTCAATAAAAATAATTTAAGTTGCTGCAGAAAACATATTATCCTTTTTTTAGTAATTTGCTTAAAATTGTTTTTAATTCGATTTCAATTAGATTTTATGAAAATTTAATTTATCATTTTAAACAAGTATTGGACAAAAACCTTTTCAAAAAGTTAATTAAATTATTATATTGAACAAGTTTTGTGATATGTAAAAATGGTTCTGATACATTAAGAATGATGACAAGGAAGTGAATAAATCTGCAGGTAAAATTTAAAAGATAAGAACATGTGAAAGTTTTAAGAATAAAATTTATTATCTTAACATTTTTTTCTTTTTTGAATGAGATTAAATTGTAATTTATGTTTTACATTATATGCTTCTGTATATCTGATCACTATTGTAGACACTAATATGGTGACTAAACAAGAGGTACATAAATAATAATAATAATTTAATCTTTCTATAAAAATTTGTAAAATGATTTAAAAAAATGATATAAACAATATGTAACAGAAGTATTCCTAAAACACGCTAATTAGAAGTAGTATAATTTTTTACATAGTAAAAGATCCATTATAACAGATTAACATGTAAATGCTGGATTTCTTAAGCGAGAACAATTTGCCCCATGTTATTTTTACGAGGATTAATTACAATTCACAAATAGCATAGCACACTTTTATGAGAGCATTTTAAAACGTTCGTTACATTTTTGATGCAAGTTATAACCCAACAAAATAGTAAAATACTAAGAATAAATTCAGCTATGTTTACAGGTTATGTGCATTTTCTTTTTATTATAGGAATTATTTTTATTTTCATCAACAACTAAGACTAATCTTATAAAACAGTTAAGTGACTGAAATATTTTAAGATAACATTGTACTGTCTACTTCTTCATCTGTCCTTAATGTCTTGGGAGCATTCTTGACATAATTGTGGTTGATTGTTATCTTAAATTATTAACCTCTCATGTGTCAGCGTAGTATGAGGAAACCTACTTAAGATAGAACCTGGAGCCTTTTCAAAAGTTTAGCAAGAATTGTGCAAAACATATGAGTTTCAGGAGGATTAATACTCACCATCTGAGGTGCTCAGACAGCTGTTTTTCTGGCAATAAAACTCTTTATGTGAGATTTTTTTAATATGTCTTAAGTTATGATGTCTATATTGACAAATAAATAATATAAGAATGGTGTGTAAAATATTGCAAAGCGTTGGTTTTAGCTCAAAACGGATTTTGAACAATAAATAGCCTTTAAGAAGGAAATAAAATATTTTAGGATAAAATGTCTCTTTAATGATTTCAACAGTCAGGAAAGCACTTAAGTTTAATACTTTAATTCGATGTAATTGGTAAGAATAAGTATACAAACTGTCACCAGAAATGATTGATAAAAAATAAACAAGTAGAAAACAGCATTAGAAAGTCAAACAAAATCATCATTTAAATATAAGGATTTACTGTGTGCAAAGAAGGAGAATACTAAGGAAAAGAAATTTTCCCAAACTAATTTCAAGATCTGAGAATGTTTTTAATTATTTGCTGGAACTTAAATATGCAATTTTAATCAAAATAAATTTTTTCAGTAGTTTTATATTTCCCAATTTTGTATCTCAGTTAGAATAAAGGTTGAAAATTGTATCTTAGAAGAAAATAAAATATTCTTAGTCAAGTGCTAATATATATTAAAATTCAAATTCAAAATGATTCAAAATTTTTAAAAATTGATAAAACTGGCATATCTATTATATTAAAACAAGTCAGGTAAAAATTCTTGAAATTCTATCTTTCTTTTTCAGTTTACAGCAACCATGGTTAATAGGATAAAAAAGTCGAAAGGGAAAGAACAAACGATACTTTACGAATTTGCATTCTCAATTACAGTAATGCCCCTATAAAACCTCTATAATACTGTATTACGCGATTTTCAAGTCCCTCATATAGCACGCGTTTTCCCCCATATAGCACGTTGATTCCCCACATTATATTTCGGTGCAGCGAAATTTATAACGATTTGTACAGTTCACAATCAATCACGCGTATGTTTGCACATAGCGTCAATTGTATTCTTATAAAATTAAATTAAATTATAGTATTGACCTTTGAACATTCTGCTAAAAAAAAGATGTTGATGGAATGTTATTTCAGATAGCTCCTACAGCGAATAAACATGTAATAAAATTGTTTTAGAAATTATTTGATTTATTTGAAATTATCCGTTTTTTAATTACATTTGTATAAGTTTTTTTAAATTTAAAATGTTCTTAATTTGATTTTAATAAAATGCCCACAATTCGTTCATAACATAGTTTTAACTTAATTTTAAACCCATTTTAACGAAAAAGTTGAATCAATTGTACATAACGCGTCAAGTCATACGAGCGCGTTTTTTGAGAATGCTTGCACAACGCGTTTTCCTAACACGTGGAACTAATATACAGTGTTATAGGGAAATAACTGTACTTTTTTATTCGTGTTCAAATAGAAAAAATGCAGGAAATAGGTCAACATATATTGTGAACCATATCACAAAAAATTAAGTTTTGGTCCTTCATGTATGCACACAGTTTGAAAATATATTCTTTATCAGTTATAACATTTTTCGTTATTTCTTTTTGTTAAACTATATAAAATAATTATTTCTAGTTATTCGATGCTTCCGATTTTACAATTTTTCGTATATCGCAGAAAATTTATCATAAAGTTTCTAGTTAATTCGGAGACAGATGCTGGAACTTTCTTTAATGTCGATTCATTCTTGTCCATCTAATTTTCAAAATATCTTCATTTATTGATTCTAAAACTCAGAAAACTAAAATTTAACATCTATTTCAAACACAGTCATATCTTAATTTACAAGTAATTCATTTTAATTCATCTTCCAATACAAGCTATATAGAAATTGTAAAGCTCTTTATTAGAGATAATATAATTTTATTTAATACTGTTGCTTGATAATAGATTTTTAGTTTGATTAGAAATTTAAAATCATCATAAATCTCAATGCAAAATTTGGAAACCAAAAAATTGAGAAGATTTAATAAATTAATTTACTCATCAAAGGAAAATGTCACTTTAAGTTATGACCAATTTTATATTTAAATTAATCATAATTCAAAAAAATTTTTCAGTTCATTCACATTACTTATGAATAAATAAACGTAAACTTTTAGAGCCACGATCTTCTATAATGTGGTAGATATTTTAATAGCATTAATTTAAGCAATTATTGGTTTGAGTTTTAGTGATGAGAGGTTAAAATGAATTTCACTGCAGCTCCCAATCAGATGTCATTCAACAAAGGCTCGATTTATGGGCTGCACTGTGTGTGAGTTCCGTTTAATTATGTCTGACATATGACCTCATTTGTATTTTTGCAATCTCGTCCAGATCATTATTAATAATATATTGGTAAACCTTAGCTATTTTAAATATAGAATAACAAACAGATTCTTAAGAAAATAATTCACAAGAAATAATCATTGACATTTAAATGAATTTCATCTTATGAATATTTGAATTCATAAAATTAAATTCATTTAAATGTCAATGCTTATTTCTTGTAAATTCTTTTGAATGAATATGAAATGAATTGAAATTCATTTATGCTTTTCCTAAGCAATCTTTTATTAAGGTAAAGTATAATTAAAAACAATCGAACAATTCGTTAAAATGCATCACCTACCATTATGAAAAAATGAGAGTATATATTTCAGCAAGAATGATAAAGAAGAATTTGGATCAATAGATCATAATTAATTTTAAAATGAAAAATTTAATTCGTAGATTATTTTAATGACAGGATTTTGGCAAAAATATTTTTAAAAAAATTGCATACTACATTTAAAATTAAATATCAACTGCTTTAGTTTCAAAATTTTTTTGCGGAATTTAGAAAGACACTGGTCTATAGCTACGGGAATTTTCTATTGAAAAATTATTAAAATTTTGCTCAGATTTAATAACCAAATGGAATGAGGAGTCTTCAAATAAAAATTAAGATTTTAATGATTAACATTTTTAATCAAATGATTTGTGGAACTTTTTGGCAAGTGTTTTTTGACGGAAAAAAATCCAATAACCAGTAATATATACTTTTACAGATTTTATTTCATAAAATCACTGATCTGTTTTCGTATTCTTTAATGTAAAGCAGAAATGTAATTTATAATCGCATTTCAAAGTAAATCACAATTTTTACTCATTTATCCATTTAATTCAAAATGGGAAAGATTAATTATTAATTTTAGAATCAAATCCTCATAAATAACAATAAAAAATTTCATGGTATGTTCCTTAATTTATTTTTATGGAAACTAAGAATTTCAATTGCAAGTAGGAACTTTTTATTTTTCTTCATTCTATAGGAAATTATGATTTCTGTGAAATAGTGTAAAACATCTAAATACAGCAGCAAAAGATGTACCTTAATTTCTAAATAGTAATTGTAGATATGTTGAGTGCATTCTCTTTAAAAATAATCGTATATTAAAGTCACAGAGAAAATCATTACACATTAATGTTTTCGTGACAATTCCATTTTTCTCTTAGTCTAAAAATTATTCAATGCTAAACTACTAGCAACTGACCGATTAAAAATCATTTTCTATAGTAAAATAAATCAAATTTTCAAATATGATTGTTAATTTTTTTCCCTCCGTTTTCGTCTGCACGTAACTTAAAAATTTAGGAGTAATTCTCGTATGATATTAAAGTGAAAATAGTTGATGAAGAAATACGCTGATCAAAATGGAAATTTTTAAAGAAACATTCCTCCTTTTTCAATAAATCATTAATCATTACAAAAAGGCATGAAAAAAGATTCGGTGTTTGCATTTTTGTAAGTTCTGGACTATATAATAGATTTACTTGTATGATGGAAATTTCTAGTTACATTTAATTACAAAGATAATGTTCTGTTAAAACGCTTTTAAATTCAAATCTTCCATAATTTTTCCCAATTTAAAAGCTATTTAAGTGTATACAAAAGAGTTTAAAATCTAAATTAAATTGTAAATGTTAAAGAAAGACGTTTGTGCATTCGAAACTTTTAAACCTATATTGCCCTATTTCGTAAACAATTTGATTATGATACTAAAGACGGATCTCCAATCTGTAAAATAATATTTGTAGAAAAAGAAATTGGAAAATTGAAGTTGTTAAAAATACAAAAGAGAGAGAGAAGTAGAAAATTTAAAATTAATCCACATTTATTTTCCTGCATTATTCCACTTTTAATTCTGTATATATAAGTTGTTACTTCAATGCCAGATTTAAGCAATAAACCCCTCCCCTTTCCAAAAAATTGATTGCTAACCAATTTCAATATTTGACGCGATATTTTGCCTTGAAATATTGTAATTCTCAAACTACTTCGTGATTTTGTTAAAAAATATCAGAAGAAATTGTTTATAAAAATAGACTAATCATAATTTCACGGAATTTTGGAACATTATAAGGAACCGTCAAATGTTACAAAAAAATAATTAATATATTCGATTGACCATTTTTGTTAAATGTTATAACTCTTTTAATTCATATCTATTACATTACATTTTTATTAATTTGGAATAATATAATCTTTAATCTTCTTTACATCACACTTTTTCCTTAATTATATTTTATGCATGTATGCGTCGTATAATAGATTACAAAAACCATAAAAATCTTTAATAAAAATGATAAATTTTAATGTGAAACATTAAGTTACTAAAGTTACTTGAGTTTTTTAATCATAATTTAACACCTTTAGAAACATGACGATAAAATAAATAATTTATTTTTAAATAAAATTTTTAATAATAAAGTAGAGATATATTAAATAAAGTTGCACACTGTAAAATGACTTGAGACTAGTATAAGTTTCCACCACTTATCTAAATTAACACGCGAAAAAATTTTTTAAATAAAAATATCTTCCTGTACTTTTTAGAATGCCGAACCTATCATTTGCTTCTGGTTGCCTCTTGAAAAGTATTTCCGGCTATTAGTCTACATACATTATTAACAAGTACTTAAAAAACGCAATTAATTCAAACATATTAATTTTCATATCCGTTTCATTGTATTCAGTTAAGGACTGTGCATTATATTTGAGCACGATAACACACCACCCCTGCGTTGACACATTCAGAAAATCCGGTATCACAAGGCCTTGAAATATACAAAAGTCATCTGTTGCTTTGAAATGGGAACCTTTGTCTCGTCAGAACTTTTTTTAAAAAATTCTCCCGAATTAAATGATTTGTTTGTCGGAAACTTTGTATGACGTTAGTGTATTTGTGTAGTTTGTAACATAAATCCAATCAACATAAATTTCTTTGACGACTGTTTGGAGGAATGATGTAAAAGAACGAAGACGTTATTTAAAAAACAAACAATAAACTTCTAACGAGTAATATAATTGATTTCCGTAAACTTTAAGTGTTAAGTTTAGTGTTACTCTTCCACTTAACAGAAAAAAACAATCAAAAAACAACTGTAGGAAGTTAATAATTTATCGATTCTGTTATATTAAATGTTTGCAATTATTTTATCCCTTACTGTAACATAAATTTTTTAATTTTAAATAGTTTTTTATGATAGATTTGTTAAGGCAAGAAATTTCATGTGCATATTCATGAAAAAATTTTATGGCAAATTTTGATTAACTTGTAATACGTCGACCACTTATAAAATTCTCTAACTTTATTAAAAACTTAATTTATTCTCTAACTTAATTATTAATCTTCCCTCTATTACAGAATTAACATTTGTTAAAAAATATAAATAATATCTTTTTTGAAAAAATTTTAATTGGAAAATCATATTTACAAATTTCAATACACTATAGCTTAACGCAACAGTACAATTGATATAATTCAATAGTATTTTTTTATCATTTTAGTTATCTACCAAGTTTCTTAGAGCAGAAGTCATATTTTTAAGACCACATTCATATCTTCATAAAATTTAACTTATGTATGTATAACATACATAAATGCATAGATGTACACACACATATAATATAAATATGTTTGTGTGTAGGATCAAAAATTGTAAATAGATGTCGCTAGTTGACAGCGACTATCGTAAATGCTTCCAGACAACAGAGAGTAAGTGTTACATGGAGTAAGAGAGACTTTTACATTGCGGACGCGAGTAGGTGCTCCGCCGACAATTGTTTGATATGATATTGTTACCAGTGCGAGTAGGCACTATAACAAAACAGCTTTGTTTTTTTCTTTTGTTTTTTTTAATGTTATTGTTTGTTCAATATATGCAGAATTAAAGTGTATCGTGTTTTTTAAAACTGTGTTTTATCTATATAAACCAGTGTGTGTGTGTGTGTGACTCTCTCTCTCTCTTTGTGTGTATATATATATATATATATATATATATATATATATATATATATATATATATATATATATATAAGCTGACCTAGCCACGCGTTGCAGTGGCTGAATTTTTAAAATACATTGAATCAATTTTTTACTAATTCTTGGGTTCAATAAAATTAATATTTTCTAAAAAAATTTAGAATAGGTTCATTCATAGGAGATTAAAAATAAAATGTTTCACCAAAATTTAATAGTAATAGGTAAAGTATCGAAATTTTGAAATTAAGCACAAATCAACATATAATTTCTGAATTTACATTTTATTCATCTTATATTAAATTATTGTTTGTAATCAGTGACAACAAATTTGGTCTAAATTTTTTGTGCGAGGTTTCTAGCAAAAGCCATTTACCTCAGTGTAGAGAATTTGGGGGTCCATAAGATATTGTTTACAGAATAGAGGAGGAGTTGAACATAGTACATACTGTCTAGAGTCCCTTCCTGAAAGATAGTGCACTTATCTTGACCCAGCTGGCTCAAAAAAGTGCAGAGCAAGAAGTTTACAATAATTTCAATATACAATTCTTGGGTGCTATTTAGCATAATCAGAAAACATTTCAATGCACACATTTAGTAGTTTTCCTTAACTGTAATAATCAGTGACTTACTTATAAAATATACTATATAAATTAAAGACATCTAAAAACAAATTGTTATAAATGAGGTAGATAACATTGACATCGAACTATTATTATTTAAATTTTAAATTATATTAAAACTAAAAATTTTTTCCGCGGCATTATACTGAAATAAAAAAATCAAAAGAATTTATCATTTGAATAAATAAATTAGATCAAAATGTTCTACTGAATAAATTAATAATTATCAAATTATAAAATAAAAATAAAAAATAATAAAAGGCTTTCAAGAAATACTTACATATTTTCGAGGTGGTATGAAAATTAGTAGAGAAAAACAGTAATAAATAAAATGTTATTTTACTATTTATAATATTAAAAATATTCAAACTGAATACTACACAATAATAACACAATACAAAGTATAATTATGAAAATGATTCACGAAAAATTGTTATAGTATCATTATACATCATGAAAATATATGTAAATTCTATATTTAACCACGCGCTTGCGCGCGCACGATAATTTTCTCGAAGATGGTATAATCTAGAAAAATAAACACGTCGCCATCTGCCGAATACCTGTGCAACTTAGATGCTAAACCGCCATCTATTAGGAACTTACAGAACTAACCAAAAAAAATAAAAAATAAAAAATTTAGGGTTGTACTACCCCTAACATTTAGAGGGATGAAAAATAGATGTTGGCCAATTCTCATAGATACCGGATAAGCACAAAAATTTCATCAAAATCGGTCAAGCCGTTTCGGAGGAGTATGGCAACGAAAACTGTGACACGAGAATTTTATATATATATATATATATATATATATATATATATATATATATATATATATATATTGGTATAAAATTAACTTAATAATCTTGATAACTTTGGGCTAATTCATTAATCTTTAACCATACTTGTATTCAGATACGTACCTCCAACTGAGATTTGTACTGGGCCATTTTTGTCCTTGTATGGCATACCTCTTCACTCTATAGTGACTCCCTGGTATAATGTCCGGCATTCCACAGCGCCTGCGCTGCATCAGTTCCAGCGTGGCATCGTCCACAACACCCGTGGGAGTCAAGTTTCCGAACAACTGCATCGTGTAGATGGCCTCTCGTAATTTAAGTTCTGAGCGCAAATTTTCTGTACTGGGATTGGATGGAGGCAGGTAGCCATACTTGGTGAGGAACTCCTGTAACAAAGATATCAAGTCTTAAGAAAATGATTTCCCCTCACATTAAGTCGAAAATACATAATAGTCCAACTTTGCTTTTGTTACTATACATCAAAAATACATGTTTTACCCACAGTTTGAATATATTATATCAATATAAAATGTTAGTATCAATGCATCAATTATTTCAATGTCATAACAACATTTTGCACTGGATATAGTTGAGGATATAAATATTATCAATATTTTCACATTGTTTTTCTTAATATATTTATTAAAATATTTTAGTCACTTGTGATATTGACACCAAGAGCTATAAAATACTTCAGTATTTTCAAAAGTGACGGTTATTAAATTTGATACTTGAATCATCATACTAAAGCATCATTCAAAAACTAATTTTAAGCCATAGCCAATTGTTTACATGTGAAAGTATTTTTTGGAGATTTCTGACTATGTTACTTACAAATGAAAGAATGTTTTCTTCATAAATATGCATATTTACTCAGTATGCAATGAGAGTTTGTTGCAATGAGGCTTTGTTTACTTATCGTTGCCTATTAATGTTTCTGAGTCTTAATTAATCTAACATTATAACTGGTATAAATGAGGCTTCTTGATTGAACTTTTTATTACCTGCTATTAAAGAACTGGTGTTAATGAAGCAGATACGATTAAAGCTTTCTATTTGATGTTGCTTATGATAAACATCCACCAATAAATTTGAGTTAGAGGATGATTAGTGTTAGTCACCCCATAAATATAATGAACATAAATATAAATTCAAAAGTAAAGATTCAAAGAAATTTGTGTAACGTGTCTCAATCTAGCTCTGTGGGCTTTTATTGTACTTATGATTATTATTAACTGCGAACTCATAAGCAAATCCTTTTTAATAATATGATACAGACTGCAAAGATATTTGTATTAAGGGCGAAGCATCATTTGCCGCGGCCAATGATTGAGAGAGTGAGCACACATTCTCTCTGAGTGGATTGCTGGAGCTCCGTGGGTCAGGCACATGTCCACGTTAATCTGTAACGTACGTTCAAAGTCCTTCAGCTGGTCTGCCGTGGATGTGGAGAGGAGGGTGCCAACTCAGGTGTGATCTCGCCACTTGACCGTGGTTCAAAAAGACGTGGCGCTTGATGATCGCCGAGCATTCTAGTTAAACTTTTAAGGTATAAAACGTGTCTTTCCTGCATCGCCATGTATGTGAGCCGTGGTGGTCTGGTTGGTTAAGGTGTCGTTCTCATTAACGGAAGAAAATGAGTTCGAATCCCGGCTTAAACGAAGATCCGCATTGTTCGTTAAAGGCGGCTGGGGTACATTAAAACAAGGCGTGGTCGCAATGTCCTCTTTGTGAAATGATACCTCTGGGGGTGGCAAACTAAATATTGAGGGTCTTCTGCTTGATCATTGCTCCAAAATCAAGAAGAGTCCACCCGGCTGCTTCTGTCTAACTGGTAGAGCCCAACTCAGGGCTAAGTACAGGGAAGTATGCTGGTGCAATAACCGCTATGTATGTAAGCATTAACAGTCGTGAATGCGTTGTTGAATGTAAGTTTTTTTTAGACTATTATGACTAATTTATTTCACTCTAAACCTAAATGTTGTTGATTAAAAAAACTAGTTTGAAACTTAAAGTAGATTTACAGATTCCCAATCAATTTCCAGAACTTAAACATTATAAGTGTTTTCTTGAAAGAAAACTAACTGTAAATGCGTTTCAGCAAACAATTCGTCTACCTCTTAATTTCAAATCAGATCAAAATATGAAAAATTTATCTGTATAAACTTCTATCTATGTAACATTAACAAAATGAATTACACTAAAACTCAAAATCATTTTAGAAATATATTCGCCATTTTTATTTTAAAAATTAATGCCAATCATCAGTAGTCCAATTAAGTTAATAAGATGTGGTTTAAAATAAAATTATAAAAACAGATGGAGAAAAATGCGTATGTTCTCCTGTTTACTTTCCCTGAAATCTTTTTGCAACTAGTCACAATTGTCATCATACGAAAGAAAGAGGAATTTCACCCTAGCGATTAAAAAAAAGTTCAGTAGGCATATTATTAGAAAAAATAAGTTTATAAAGCCCACACAAGTAGGAGTAATCTTGGTTGTGCGCGTGTGCGAGGCAAGGCAGCACTCCACAAAATCTCCCGCCGTTTTTACATCCGCCCAAACGAAAAAGTTAATTAAGATTTTTGTTTGTGTTTATTACTGTTCTTCGTGCTTTATCCAGGGGAGTCTTTTCTGATCAGAAGTTGTTCCAAAATACCTGAGAAACTGAGAAATCACATTTTCCTTAATAATCAATCATTTGGCGACTGAGTTTTCATTTATTAAAATAGTGGGACATTCAAATCTCTTCTTGACTCGAATGTTTTGATTCTTCTCAACTAGAGAGAATCCTTTAAGTTTTCAATTAAGATTTTAGCAAAATAAGTTTAATAAAACTATTTATTTAAAATATAACTTAATTTATTCATTTAATAGAGATTTCATTAAAATAAAATTACGATTTATAGTCCTTGGCAGTAATTAATTACAATTTACAGTGGGTGATCAGTTAACGAACAAAATCTGTTACAATACTACGTTCGCTTTCCGAATTGTTTGTTAGCCGATCATTGATTTACTATAGATTTCTTTTAGTAGTATAGTAGTTAGAATAGTGTATAATTTCTTATTAAGTTAATAAAAGATAATATATATATATATATATATATATATATATATATATATATATATATATATATATATATATATATATATATATATATATATATATATATATATATATTGCACATTAATCAGTCCTTTACATTTTTTGTTTATAGGGCGTTAAAGTACATGTCCAATGTGGATTGCTTTTCTCTCTTTTTCAAGATATTCTGGAAGTAATTAATGGCATTGTCGTTGTAAAATGATTAATAACATTGTTGTTGTTGCCTTCTGGAATTCGTTATTCAAGATTATGTATGAGATAGTGAATAAATAGGGCGGGAGAAAGCAATCAAAATGAAATTAGAATCAAAACCAAAACTGATGGTTTACTTTGACTATAAATATCCTATAGGGAAAAAAATTTTCCTATGTAAAACTTTGAAGTTCAATACGCAAGCAATATAATTCAAGAAAGATGAAAAATGATTTTTGATCCTTTGGGTTTGGTAACCCTCTACATTATGCTTTGAGAGCCAGAGAAGCGTAAGTTACAATTCGCGTTTTAGCTCGTTATCTGAATATGTGTTCGTTGTCCGAACACAAAAATCTTTCGTGAAAGTGTTCGTAGTCCGATTTGTTCTTATTCCGAACTGTTCGTTAACCGATCACCCTTTGTATTACATAAATAACTAAATTCTGGGACACGATAGCCCATGTACGTGACAAGGCCTACAGTGCCCATCTCTGTTTTCTTGATCGAGATTCCCTGGGGTTCAAAGCATATGTCCCGATTAGGTGGTCAGCCTAACAAGAAACCCCCAGTGTTTAGTTCCCAAGCATGCTTGGTACTCAGTTTATCGACCCACTGAAGGGATAAATGTCTGAGTCGACCTTGCCCATCCCAGGGATTGAACCTCGGACCAATGCCTTGGGAGCATGAAACGCTACCGCTAAGCCACAGGGGCTCTGTATTACATAAATATTCTCTATATTATCATTAGAAGAAGATAAGACCCGATGGACTCTCTTTCGCATTTAAGGTATATAAGATTGCTCGAAATTATTTTAAGTCCATAACCATTAATAAATCTCTTTCACCAATAAGGGATTCATAAAAAATTTCACGATACATACGTGTTTGAATTTTACACCTCATGAATTTAAAATCTTTTTGTCTTTTAATTTATTATGATAAAGGTATGAAGATCTCTCAGACTTACAGGACAGAATTTAGAATCGTCAAGTTCAGTCCTGAACAGATGAAGATAACCATGACCAGTAATGATTCTGTAAGAGGTCAATCTTTCAACTCTAGGAAGGAGTGAGAGCTGCATTCGAGCCTGATTATCAAGAATACAAGAACAAGTCTTCCCATTTGCCATGTCTTGAAGAGAGGAAGTTCTTCTTTGTCGGATATTGTTCCTGAGAAGTCGTTTGGCATTTCGCAGAATAATGGGGAGACAAGGTGGATGTAATATTGAAGACTCTAGGCCAGCAAATCTGTCTAATCGTTACTATGAACGCCTCAATGGCTTGGAGTCCATTGGAGAACGAAATCTCTTTCAGTGCTTAGAAATGAGTCAATAAACAACCTGGAGAGTCAATAAAAGAACAATATTTTGGTAAGGAATAAAGGTGAAACTAGAGTTTAACGTATAAAAATACATTACGAAATAATTTAACTAACCCTTTCTAAAAAGAAGATTGTCCATCACGAAATGATAGATCAAGGCAAATCGAATGAAGTATAATACTTGGAAATGCTCTTTAGCTACAAAGTTATTAAATATTGAAGTTGGGACTCTTCACCCCATTTCCAATGAATTTTCGAGCAGTGACATATGGGGAAAGTAGAAAAGAAAGAATTGGAGAAAAGAAATTCTTTTGAAAAACTGAACAAAAAGATAAAATTTTGTTATTTATTTATTTTTTTAAAAAAAATTATATTGTCGGAACGTAGAAAGTAAGATCCATTGCAGAAAATAATTTATCTCTACTTCCAGCGGTAATACACAAATGATAACTTCAAAAGACAAAAAAGATCCACGCGTTTTTTTGCTTGAAGCAAAAGGAACTCCGAAGCAGATATTACGTCGCTTAAATTAATTATAAATGGCCACATAAGCATTTTACAGAGCGCTCCAATCTGTTAATTGTGTAATCACAAAATCTCGTAAAGCTATAATCAAAATCTCGTAAAGAAGTTTAATTTTTATTTAAAGTGAGTCCCAGATTGAAATCATGAAATAAGTTTCACTCTTGTCAGTGCAGTTCTGAATTGAACCCTGGACATTGACAGAGTAAGGATTTTATTCATATAGATAAATTTATGCAACATTTTATCTCCAACAGCAATTTAGTGAGAATGTTGTTTTTCTTTCTATTACTATTACTTTTATAATAAAAATATTGAAAATATTTACTGGATTAGATGAAATTTTATATGTTCCTTTTAATTCGAGGGAATTAAATTTAAAAATAAGCATTAATCTGAATTCTAAGAAGAAAAGAGTACACTAATAAACATTCTCGCTTTCAAAAAGTTCATTATCTGGAAGCGGATTATGTGCGACGTCTAAATTACAAAAGACATCAATCTCTAATAAAGAAGTGTTTCAGTTCAAATAGATATTTTTGAAGGATTTTCTAAGAAATTAAATATAAATTTTTAGTAAATAATTTTATTAATCTAAATTAAATGCAGTAGCGCGATAGCCCTATGAGGCAAAAACCTACAGTGCCTATATTTGTTTTCGTGACCAAGGGGCTGGGGTGCGAAGCAAATATTCCGGTTAGATGGTCAGCCTAACGGGAAACTCCGGTTTTTAATTCCCCAGCATGCTTGGTACTCAGTTTTGAAGGGATGAAAGACTGAATCCACCTTACCCAGCATAAGGACCAAACCTAGGACCTGTGGCTTGGGAGTGCGAAGCGCTATTATTAAGATACCGGGTTTCTAATAACTTTATTATTCCTCAAATAATAAGTATATTAACTATTTTGAGTGTAAAATTTTTAAATGTGTATTTGTGTTTGTTTGTTCTCCTTTTTTCATAAATTTGTCGATGATCTTGCGTTAGCCACGCTACTCAATTCAGCGGATGATCTACTGAAAATTCTCGGCTGTTATCATTAATATTTTTTATATTCTACTTACAATGAATTGTTTTAAAAAAAATTCTCATTTGTTACATTGTATCCAATGCATATGACACTTACCATGTAAAATAAATGCAATACAATAGATAATAAAAGGACTTTCTTTAAAAATTTGACATTGTTTCTAGTTTTATTGCAGAGTTAAGAAGCAATAAATTTTCTCGTGTGAATAAAAATGACATTAGGATCATTTTAGATATTTAGCTAAAAATATCCCTTTTTGAAAAAAGAATCATAAAATATATTTGAAAATAATTTTTTCCGAGGAAATGGTAATTAATAACTTTTACTGATTTCCACCATTTAAAATTTTACTTCATTTTAAGTTAAATAATTAATATCAATCGATATATCGAATTTTTAAAGTATGTATAGGGAAAATTATGAAATGAAAATAATTATAGCAAAACTAAATTCCTGAACCTAGAACTACTTTTAAGTTACAAGCCAATAATTGACAGGCAATAAAATGTTAAATGCATATAAAATTAGAAAAATATATTCCTTGCACTCAATTATTGAGTGCAAGGCATTAATATGAATTTTTCACTTTCTCAATTCATCCTCAACTTGCACTCCTTATTGAAACTTTTCTGTTTTTTATCATATTATTTTCTTAAATATTATAATATAAAGCAGAAATTAGTCATAATATATAATAAATTTTCTATGAATTACAAAATGAAATAGTAATAATTCAATGTGCGTTCTAAAATTGAAATGTAAGTTCAATGTGCGTTCTAAAATTTTCATGCTACGTGTTTGTTGTCAGGAAATATCAGTGTTAATCCATCACCATGAAACTATCTTTACAAACGATAAGATTGCCACAACTGTGCAAAGATGTGTCAGGCACCGATAAGTTTATCAGGAAGTCACCGATAAGAACAAGCCTGATTTCATTTTTCAAACATAGGGTTGCAATATGTCTCGAATCATATCTATTAATATAAGCATCTAAGACAAAACAGTCGGTGCAAAATCAGTACACTGTTACTAAAACTTTCTGCGCAATTAGACATATTTTGTATGCATAATTTTATGATTTGATAACGATGAGATATCTAAGGTGTGAATAGTTCAGGATAAATCTTCATTTCTGTTTACCGGATTTGACTAAATAAAATCACCTCCTCATTATATTCCTCATTTTTTTCATTTGTACAACAATGCAGGTAATTTTTAATACATTTTACGAACTTACAAAATAATGATAAGAAAGTAAACTATCGTGAACAAAACAATGAAGATTACTCACCGAAATAATTTTGAATCTAATTAACTTCATTTAAATATATATAATTATATTAATCTTAGGAAATTTCTATTTCAACTACTTTTTGTCTCCGGGAAAAGCAAATTATTATGAGGTTTCAATATCAAAGCATTAATTTTAATAAAACATAACTAGTACTCTAATTATCCGAATCACTCTCAGAATTTCAGAAAAATAAATTAGACTGAAGAAGAGACGGAGGATAAGAAAAGGGAGAAAATTAGAATGACTGTCAATTGATTAATTCAGAGACATTCTTTTGAAAATTTCTAGATGTCCAGCAGTTAGTGCACAAGATTTAGGAGAAGGTATTAATAGTCAGACACTGTATTTCAAATTGCAAATGATGATAAATTTATTAAAAGTATCGAGGAAGAGGATGACTTTTATGTCCAGGTTGAAGCAGACACGGATCCATCAGCTAGGAAGCATTTGCCAGTTTTGAAACTGCTTTGAAGTGGATGGTGCATCAGCCCGAGTGTGACCACAAGCAAATTCACACACTGTCAAGAGGACGCTCGACTTGGCTGACCGAAAACGGATGAAAGCAGTGAAACAGTTTACTATGAACGAGATGCTCAGCAATCAATGATTTTCATTTACAGCGCTGTACATAAATACTATATTCATGCACAGTACTTGTATGTATCTTAACATGTACAAGTATTGCCTTTTCCTTAAATTCTTTTTCTTTAAATATATATATAGCTTTTTATCCCATTTCCAACATACAATAAATAATTAAAAGGAACTTTTTCTTCGAAAAATTCTAATTATTCGAATTTTTGATTATCCGAATTGGGTCCGTCACAAACTGATTCGGATAATTGGTGTTTTACTATAAGTTATTTTGTAAATCCATTACATTTTTCAATTGATGTTTTGAAACTCATATCAAAATAATTTAATATCAATTGATAAATTTTCGAAAATGATTATTTTCTTAAAAAGTTTAAATAAT
The DNA here is from genome assembly GCA_037975125.1 of Latrodectus hesperus. NCBI lineage: Eukaryota > Metazoa > Arthropoda > Arachnida > Araneae > Theridiidae > Latrodectus > Latrodectus hesperus. The sequence goes on along the minus strand of CM075850.1, from coordinate 101,797,964 downwards.
AATCAAGAAAATAAATTTCGTGAGATATTTATTTAATTGCACAAATTAGTGATTGAAACTTTTATTCAAATGAAAACGCAAATATGAAAATGCTTTTTCTAAATAGACAAAAAATATATTAAAAAATAAAAATAAAATTTACAGTCAAACGTAAATAAAACTATAAATTAGTAATTTTTTTAACAAAATTAACTTATATGAAAAATTTAACTAAGGATATAACTTTGTGTTAGAATTAACATCATTAAATTAAGTCACAAAACAATCAAAAATATCAATTTGGTAAGAATAGATTCATATAAAAATATTTTAGGGAACCAAATCAAACACGGAAAACGCAATATTAATATTATCAATAAATGAATACAATTTAAAATAAAATTTTAATTTAAAGTTATAATAGTTAATTAAAAAAAACTAATCTTGAAAAATTATTCACAGAAAAGGTTTTTAAGATTCTATCCTAAAAATACAAGCTTGAAAAAAATAGTAAAAAATTAGAGTAAAGAAATAAAGGTAAAGCAATTCGAATCTAGAATCGTTTCCAAGATTCCTGAGATTTATATAACTGAGAGTCTTATCTTTATTTAATTTTCTTTACAAATAACATATATATATATATATATATATATATATATATATATATATATATATATATATATATATATATATATCATAATCTTTTTTTTCAAGCGAGCACAATATTGACTGTTAAATGGTGTTGAAAAGAGATTTGTAAAAAAGAAAAATTCCACATTTTAATCCTAACTGAACAAATGATCATTCATAAACTTAAGAGGTTCAATGACTGCTGCAAAAAAATAATAATAAAAATAAATGGAGTTTTTTTTATCTCTAGCGTCCTCGTGAGTATCTCAAGATTTACAAATATAAGTGGTTTCAAAAGTTGAATTAAGAACACGTGCAGTTACAAATAATTTACGGGCCCCATCCGCGAGATTTATAGAAAAGTTCTTCATAAGCCATTTTTTACAAAAATTCTAAAGAAAAAAAGAATATAAATTATTTTTAACCTATAAAAAATATTAATATTTATATTTAAAATGAAATATTTTTACTACAATTTTTTGTCTCTTGATTTGACATTTGTTATACGATGGAAAAAACCTTGAAATATTTTCTAAATAGAATAAAATTGAATGTAAATTCGGAAGAATTTTTAATGTTTGTGTTTTCCATTTTTCTTAAAGTAAATATTGAGAAAGAATAATACAAATAAAGATACAAAAATTTCAGATGTCACTGAAATAAAAGCGTTTTACAAACTGCATAAATTTTGAGAGTACATTCAATTTTTCATTACCTTTTCCATATTTTGATAAGAAATGTTATGGAGTTTTTCCAGCTAAGAAAAAACTTTTAAAAAAAAATAAAATTTCATTCAAATTTTTTGAAATCTTGTAAAAAAAGAGAACTTTTTTTTTACATAGCAAATAACTGAAGTTAAATTTTTATTTTATATTTTCTTATCAATGATGAAATAACTTAAGTAATGAGTACATGTTAAATACGAATCAAAAGAATTTTACAGATAAATTAGTGAAAACTTAAGCAAAAACATCTTAATTATAAAGAAATTAATCTTAATCATAAAAAAATTATAAGTGTAATTTCTTTATCATAAGATATTAATCATAAAGAAATTATAAGTGAATAACGCAGATATTTTAAAAGTATATACTAAAACTTTTACTATGATTGGTTATTTAAAATAAAATTTTGACGTATATTCATTACCAATAAATACTTTGTACACAGGATATTATATTATAATCAAAAAGTAATATAATTTTAGTCTTATTTTAACGCAGCAAAACTCAAATTGTTTTCCAAAACATTTTATCAGGAAATAATTATTTTTCGTGTAAAAATAAGTCAATAAAACAGTTTTTATAACTATGTTGTATTATTGTTTATTCCCAAATTGAAAAACTCTTGACTGAAAACTTATGAAATTCCCTGAAAATGTTTAACATTATGGAAAATACACGGAAAAAAATGATGAATTATAAAACAAATGGTGGAGTACATACCACAGTTTGTGAAAGAGCATCATTTCCTTTGTTTGACACCACAACCGGCAATCCACTGCAAGCAACTGTAAACAAAAGAAACGTCGTTAAAAATATTGTCCATTTTATACGCTTTAACTTTAACCCTATCTTCCATGCTTCATCAAAAACCAGAAGTGATGCCACAGGTATAGTTCCATGGACTCTTTCGGTCCCGAAATGTGGGCACATAACGTTGCATATTCGGGCTTCGCATAGGGGCGAAGCCACGTTCTATGCCGTTATATTCAAACAAAACAACGCGTACTATTCCCGAAATGAAACAACCTCAACGTTCTCTCGCGAGCATCTTCCAATGATTTGGCGGAGAAAAAATCCTTCTTGGCGTCTCTTAAATGCGAATGATTTTTCTTTTTTTTTCCTACAAAGATTTTTAGTGAGATATAATTTGTTCCAGAAGAAGAAAAGAACAGTTGAACATTTGTCTTCTAATTAAAAAAATTATTCCAATGTAGATTTGCTTACTGTACGTCACCGATTTTTTTTTTTTTTTTTTTTTTTTTTTGGAAAATAAAATTAATTAATGTCCGATGTTTTTTCGTCTCCCTCTTTCGTTTTTGGAATTAAGACAATAACAATTTCAAATGAAAAGTAAATAATAATAAATAATTTTTCTTGAATATTTTCTTATTTTTATTGATACTGAAATTAAATAACAACTACGTAGAAATAATATAAATGCTTTGGTACCCGTCATTTTTTGTTGAATTTATTCACTATTAAAAAATACGTTATTAAAATAATAATTTACATATTAACTATGAAATAACAATAAATTTGCTCATGCAATTTGATAAAATTTCTTAAAACGAAGTAGAAATTTAATTTATTAAATGAAAATATTTAGTTTCAACAATTTATATCCATATAAATTTGAGTTATTCATTTTGATTAATATATGATTGAAAATGCTTGAAAAACTATACTTCACTTGTAAAAATAAAAAATTCATATAAATATGTTAAAGTTATAGAACATGAAGTATAACATAAATTAAAATCCATAGCAATTTAACACTAATTTAAGTCCTCATAAAAATGTTACTTGTCATCATTTCTACGCCAAACATCAAGATTTAATTAAAAAAAGAAAGAATATATTTTCTAAATGACTTCAGCATCATTAGGTTTTATGCTTACATTTATTTCACTTAAATCATTCTTCATATAGCAACAAGTTCAGCACAATATTTAAAATTGCTTCAATAAATATAAAATATTTTATGTATAAAACCAATTCTAAGTTTAATATTTCTCTAGAAATAAATTATAGGCCATAGTATGGAAGTATCTTGTCTTTATTTTGATATTCTTTTTTTAATGAAATCAGTGATTTAATGAATTTCAAAAATTATTATCATCGAAATTATTTAAGTACCTAATTTTCTTAATCCTCATTTCTGACAAAAAAAAATCAACAGGCATTCAAAAAGTATTAGGTTGGTGCGTATGAAATGTCGGATTCTCTTTACATGCGAACGTTTTCCTCCCTGTTTTCGTTATACTTTTGTATTTGGCATAACCTCATTCATACTCGTATTGTCCATTGCCAGAGACTCATTTCAGCAAAATAGGTTTTCTCGAAGGTCTTCCCTTTTTTATTTCTTTTGAGTTTATTGCCGATATGAATTCTGCCGACATTCGCGTCATTTTCTTATATGAGTACAAACTTGGTAATAGTGCTGCAAAAGCTGCACGCAACATAAACCAAGCGTTTGGGGAGAATACGGTTAACGATCGGAAAGTGCAGCGTTGGTTCGAAAAATTTCGGACTGGCGATTTTTCACTGCAAAATGAGCCGCGCGGAAGACCCAAAACGTCTGTGAAGAATGATGACCTGAAGGCTCTAGTGGAAGCGGATCCAGCCGTATCCACGAGGGAACTTGCTATCAGGATGAAAGTTGACCATACAACGATATTGAGACACCTTTCTGAGATTGGCAAGGTTAAGAAGATGGACAAGTAGGTACCTCACGCACTGACAGAGCGAAATAAGCTGGATCGGTTAAACGTATGCTCATCATTGCAGCATCCACCATATTCACCGGATCTCTCGCCGACCGATTTTCATTTTTTCAAGCATTTAGAGCTGTTTTTAAGGGGCAAACACTATGAAAATGAAGACAGTCTAAAAAACTCGATATCAGAGTTTATTAATTCTAAAGACCAAAATTTTTTTAAGACAGGCATCAACGCTTTAAAATCTCGTTGGGAGAAGTGTATTGAAGCGAATGGAGCATACTTTGATTGAATAAACAGCTTTTGAAGAAAGATATGCAGTTTTATACAATCACTTAAGAATCCGACATTTCATACGCACCAACCTAATAGAATAATCAAAATTATTGTGAGACCGTTCTTTTTATTTGAGATTGCGGATGAAAATAAAAGCCAAAACAGACTGAAAATCGTATTGAGAATGCTCTAAATAATTCAAATAAACCTTCAGATTTTTTCCAACACAGATATTTAGAAACATACTTTTCCTAAGACTTTACATAATATAGCGCATTTTATTCTTTTCTAAAGTAAAACTTGATTTTGCATAATATGTTTGGAAAGAAATACTGGTTCACTACTATAGATAATCTAATGCGTCTTTATTGCAATAACTTCAAAATTTTCTGAATAATATCTAAGCCGATGCTGTGCACTTCATTTCCTAATAACAGAAACTCGTCAAGCATTTTGTTATGACGTTGAATTAAATTTGTGCCAAGAATTTAGAACAAATAATTTTAGCAATCAATTATTGTCTTCTATGGTTGCACAGAACAACAAAATAAAGTTACATTAAATTTTCATAAGCGAAAACACTCATCCAGCATTCTAAACAGTACCACCATTCTTCCTTTTTTAGCATCCAGAAGAACAGACTACGTTTCTATCTTTTTTTTAGTTTCTTGCATACTAGGATATTTTGGATTGTTTGCAATGCACATGGACTTTCTCTGCCCTTTTTTAAACTACAGTAATGTCTAAAAGAAAAGTCGCGTCGCATCAACATAAACATCATAAAAAATAAAATTGCTAGTGGTATCGCTGGGAATTACATATTTATAAAATCTTAATCATTGTCATGACATTTGGCATTTCAGCATAAAATCTGTCAAAATAAAAACTTAACTCAGATAAAAATTATAGAAAACGTATACCGAAAATGTATATATAGATATAAAGTTCATGGAAGTACTTATATTCATTTAATTAAAAACAGTCTAATGCACATAATTCATGTTGCAAATAATACCAGAACAAGAAATATTAAACAGAAATACAAATTTTTACTTTTGCTGATAAAAATAAGAACACCAAACTACATACCTTTGAAGAATTCGTATCAGATTCTACACCATTAAATAAGAATGTTTTTGTAAATTCTGATATAAATTAGAATTCAAATAGCTTCAATCTGCTAAGTCATAACATTCCTTTTCTTGCTGTATAAACTCTTTATCTGGTGAGATTTGTGGAACAATCCTGATGTTTTTGGTGACATTCTCACCAATTTCTTAATGCTTACTATGGATTTTATAAACCATTCTAGAATGCTTTGTTTTTCTTCATAATGTCACATCCTTAGAAACGTTTCATTGCTAAACTCGTGTTCGTGATAATGCGGTGTTTCTTAATTTAATTTTGGTTTCATTTTTTAAGAAAAGTACTCTTTTACAATCTTGTTGTTTATACGAGGGTCATCCGGAACGAGCCATTCAGAACAAGGGGCGTGGGATATTCATTATTGGTGTTTTGTTACTACACGACAACCTTTTCTCACATACGGTGAATTCCATAAAAAAACTGCTGGAGAATATTAGCTGGGAAATGTTTGACCATCCACCCTATAATCCCGAGCTTGCTCCCAGCAATTTATATCTGTTCTTGCACCTGAAGAAATTAATATCACCTCCTCATAGACGAAGACATGTTGTTTGCATGTTGTTTCCATTTCCAGCCGGCAGATTTTTTAATACTGAAATAGTATGACAAGTGCTACCATTCCGATGGTTCTTATGTTGAGAAGTAACTGAAATATTGCGTTGTATCTTTTGGAATAAATCTTTCTGGGTAATTATATTTGTTTCTTTTTATGAGCCATGGGAAAGTTACTTTCTGGATGATTCTTGTATTTCCGGAATTTAATTTTATTCCTATTTTATAATTAGCTTAATATTTAGTTCAAATTTTAAAATAAACCACTATAGCATCTGCTGTGTAAAAGTATTTTTTGTATACAAAAATATAAAGTAGATATTTCTTACCAAAGACATTCAACAATGTTTTAGTTAAGACTTCGAATCTCAACGAAAATCGGTACAGAACTGCATGAAAAAAAATCTTAAAAAGCAAATGGCATTAAGCCTGAAACATCATCTCTCTGATGCAGAAGTCACCTGGATTAAGCTTGTCATGTTATGTACCACTCTCCATCAAAGAAATGTTTCCTTTTAATATGTTTTGCACATTTATTCTAATATTTTACACTTGCCGAATACTATGCCTTCCAGTTGTTTTGATCTATTTTTTCTTGATACATATAACAGAACATGTAAAACAGAATGTATATTATAAAAATTTTTGAAACATGGAGGTTAGTCATTTTTAATTTTATTTACATTTTATTTTAAAATAATACAGTAGCTTGAATAATACTAAATTGTATTACAGAAATTGTGTTTTAATACATTTTAACGTCAAGAAGGATTCCCAAATAATAAATGAAATATAATTTTATTAATTTAAATATTATAATAAAACAATTAAATTTTATTCTCAAAGATAAAGCAAACTTCACTTCAAAATATACGCACAAAAACTAATTTTTTTAGCGCATTTCTGATGAAATCTCTTTTTTGTGCCTAATACTGCAAAATAATGTTTAAAATATTTTTAATTAAAACGTTTGAAATAATATTAAGTAGTTTTTTTTCAATTGAAATCATATCAGTATATCTACTAAACCTGATTTTTCTGCGGTATTCAAACATTTTCATTATTGTTGCCCGCACTGCTGAGTTAAACTTTTCCTGTCTGTTTTCATTCAGATAAATGTAGGCATTAATAGAAATGATAACTCTCAATGCATTATTTAAAATATCCCTAATTTATATGAATAACTGTGCAATTACATTTAATTAATGCAAGATAAACAAAAATAATAACCAAATGAAAATCCAAAGCATAACGCAACAATCAAACTAAGTCCACGGGATCATAGCTTCTTGCTATTATGACTTTTCAAGTGACGATAAATGAAAAAGAGTAAATATACTCAAGTAATTATTCACCATGAACATATTATGTTTTTTTCCGTATGAATGTTTCTTTCTAATACGAAGGTCACTCTGAAATTTTTGAGATACAACTAGGTTTTTAAAGTTATACTTACAAAATTTTAGGTGTGTTCAAAAGTAGTCTCTTCCAGCATCAATGCACTTTTGCAGACGAATTTTCCACAGATTAAATGCCTCAACCAATTCATTTCTTCGAATAGATGAAAAAATGCATTTATAGCCACATCAATCTCTTCTTCTGAATGAAAACGACGTCCACGTAAGTTCTTTTTTAGATTAAAGAATAACCAAAAGTCACACATAGCTAGATCAGGTGAATACGGCGGATGTTCGATCCCTTTAATTTGTTTTTGTTTAAGAAACTCAACTGTTAATCCGGCTGTATGTGAAGATGCATTGTCATGGTGAAGCATTAGTCCCCTAACATTCAGTTCTTGTAGAATTTCTGGAAGACATTTAATGGTATACCAGTTTGCTGTTACTGTCTTTTGTTCTTCCAACTTGATGGCTTTGACCAATCACGTGCTTCTGAAGAAAACGGCATACATCACTTTTTTCAGTGCGCGTTGTTTTTTCACCATTGTCGGCGTGGGATCATCTTCAAAGACCCATACTTTGCTTTCTTGACGTGTTGGAACGTCAAAAAACGGTATGTACGTTTCATCACCTGTTACAATTTTAGAAATGATGCGGTGGCCACCATCATTCAGCATATTAAGAGCTTCTTTACTGATTCTGACACGCTCCTCTTTTTGATGCTCAGTTAGATTATGGGGAACTCAACGGCAAACTACTTTTTTCATATGTAATTCTTCATGGATGATTTTGTGTATGGCTGCGGATCCAATGTTAAGTTCCTTCTGTATCATTTGATATGTACAGTGATTATCATCCATTAACATTTACGTATGGCAGATACATTATCCGGGATTACTGCCGACGGCGGCCTTCCTGTGTGTTCTTCATCCTGAAGAAAATTGTGACCTCTTGTAAATTCTCTAAACCATCTGAATACAGTAGCACGAGCTGGAGATTCATCATCAAATGCTAATTGCAACCGTTGAACGCATTCTTCTTGATTTAATCCTGCTTTGAAATCATAGCGCGAAAATGTTCTCGCGTTAACTCCATTTTCTCTTCTGTTTAAAATTTATTCCACGCTAAACAAGTTGAAGTAAGTCAGTAAAAAATTGTCTTCTGTGTTAAAATACTTTGTACTTTAAAATTAAACCGTTATTTTTATTTTGTAAATTCTCGTCTGCGCGTATCTCAAAAATTTCAGAGTAACCCTCGTATTTTAAAATTTTCATCAATCTTTTCTATAACCATTAATTCCTGACTAATTTTAATCAAAGCTGAGTGTCAGTTACTTGCAAGGAAAAAAATGTAAAATTTAAATGTCAATGACTTATTCTTATTTTGGCATTAATTGCACTTTTTTTCAAGGGATTTTGCACGAAACAATATTATAAGATTTATGAAAGAATATCACATATAGAAAGGGAACAGATAATATTGCGAATTGTTTAACGTTAATATTTCATAAGTACATGCATAATGCATAAATCAATTTTATAATGATGTTTCTCAAAGCAAACAGTTTCCATATAGGACTCAAAACAACTAATGATAGCTATGGCTACTTATTCTGCCAAATCTATAGTTTTTTATAATTTATGTTTATAGTATAGTTAGTATAAGGACAAATTAGAACAAGAACTAAATTAAGCCATGAACTTTAAAGAAGAAAAAAAGCAGTCATTTTCATTTAAAATTTAAAAAATGGAATTTTTAACCTGTTTTTTTTTTCCCTAAAGTCTTATAACCAATTAAAATTTTCACTTTTTGAAACCCTATGAACCCTCTTAGAAAAATTTTAACGACAAATATGATATGCTTTTAAGTTTTAAAATCATGTTAAAAAGATTATGAATAAATTCCAATTATTTTTTAATGCGATGATAATAATTAAAAAATTTAATTACTGGATCTCCTCTATCATTCTAAAAATTCAAACTTAAACTGTTTGTAAAAATTAAACCTATACTTGGGATTTTTTTCGAAATTCCAGGAACAAACATGATTTTACGCATTTAAATCTTATATTCAATTGTCCTGTTGATTCCTTACAGTTTTTCGTATTCCTATTGAAAATCTAGCAGTTTTTTCCCGTGAAACTTTGATATTTTCCGACATTCACATTCATTGCAGAGAAGGATCAGGTAATTTATTAATAAATTTCTTACTGCTTTCTTATAATGTCTATTAACTTCAATGATTTTAGTCAGATTCACAAGCCAATTGACAGGAAGGGGAAAATCGTACCACGTGCGCCATCTTCTGTCCATAAGGAACTCCATTTATTTTTTTCATAGCAGAGGGCAAATTACCAGGTGAGATTGCTAATTAGTTTTAGTAAAGTATATTGTTGTTCACGCAAAGGAGTTTCAGAGTAAAACATAAGATTTCTTCAGAGTTATAATATTTGAGTTTAAACAGAGGAACGTCGTATTATTTACTTTTTTTAAAATTGATAATTACTTATTTAAGATTATCAAAACTAAATAAGTCAAAGATAGATCCTTTTTTTAGGCCTCTTTACCCATTATTTTTTTATACATTTATAATATCTTTAGTATGGGATGGGACTCAGTATTTCAATTAGTTTTTTTATTATTTTTCTTTAAATAACAAAATAAATGCGGATCATCGGAAACATAAATTTCGTAAAAGCCCATTCAAAACAATCACGTAAAATTCATTAAATCCAACTATATGTTACTTACTTGTATGTGTGTGTGCGTGTAAATTTATGTATATCAAATTTTGCCATCTTATGATACATTAAATTTCTAAAATATTAATAAGTAAAAATATTTTATTTATATCATCTATATGCAAAAAAAGAGTTCGAATAAAAAATATGACAAAATTTGAATTTACAAATTGAAAATATATCTTTAAGAGACAGTCGCTTAAAGATATGTATAAAATTAAATTTTCAGCAAAGATCAAATAAATATATTTTTAAGTAGCTTTGAAATTTTCCTCCATTTCCAATTACTGCATGTTTTTTAACTTAGCAAATTCAAAATTTAATATGCTGATTCTCTAAATAAGCATATCTTAAAATTACTTAACCTTCACTTATTAATTTAAAAAGTAGTTGGTAGAAAAAACACTTCAATGTTTTCTTTCAGCGAATAAAAAATATCTAGAAAGCTTGTAATATAAGACTTATAAAGTTCATGGTCACGAGAATTTTTTAAAAATATCATTAATTTTTTTACTTACTTTACTTACTTTTTTCTCAAAATGAAAATGAAACGCGCTGCAATGGAATATAAAAAATAACATGTGATATTTCAAGGAAGACTTGTGGTTAATTTTGTTAAAACTCTACAAGTTATATATATATATATATATATATATATATATATATATACTATATATATTATCTTCAAAATATACAATATAAAAAATATATTGCTTACATTGTTTATGTATAAATATCAGAATTATTAGCTTATTTAATTCTGATTTTTCCATAATATAAAGATTTACGTTAGATGAATTTTATGAGCATAATTTTCAAATTATTTAAATTCCTTTTTCAATTCTTACTATTGGCTCACGCGCCCCCTATAAATATCTTGTTCGAATTTTCAATCATTTATAAAATCATTTTTATTCTTCCATTCAAGTTCAAATACATTTTTTTAAACTTGTAGTGGATGATATTTCATGTTAATACAGTTTTTTCAAATATTAATTAATTATTTAAATTTAATAAATTAATTTTATGTTTATAAGGGAGAAAAAATATTTTTCTTTGTTGACCTAAGTAGGAATCGACTTCACGAAACTTTTTATATCACTTGTTTTAATGTAAAATAGATAACTTCATTATAAAATGCAAAACAAATTATTTTTTCAATGTTTCATTTGTTATTAAAGTATATCCCTCTCACAGCAATTTCTCTCGATAAATCTTAATTATTTAATTGCTTCTTCAACAGTATGCTTGAAAGGAGAGAGAATCCATATTATCAAAAAGTACTCACCTTAAAACTTCGAGATTTAATGCGATAAAAATTACTCTTTATCTACAAAATTATTTTATATCGAAAAAAAGCTTTTAAAATGAAATAATAACCTTTAATTTTTCAGTTATTTTTTTATAAATTCACATAAGTGAATCTTATACAGCTCACATAAGTGAATTTCTCTCATAAGTGCTCATGCTCACATAAGTGAATTTTATAAAAGTTTTTTTTTTAATATTTAACAATAAATTATTAAAAAACATTTCTCTATGGACAAAAGGTTGTATTAACATTTCAAACTGTGAAGTAAATAAAATTGTACTCATGTAAATGCATTTTAAAACTTATTTCACAATAGTATCAATATAATTTTAATAAAATTATATTATTTGTGGATATCATCATATTCCAATTTTTAATGATTTTAATTTTATTAATTAACTGTCATGAAATATTATATTTACTAATTATGCATTTGATGATCCATAAAATCGTTATTTTTATTAATTAAGCATTAAAAGTTTAATTTAATTTTCAATATTGTATATATATTAAAAATTTCATTACGTATTTATATAGAAAAAAGTGGTCTCTTTCATTCTTTTTAAAATACGATCATAAAAATAGAAGGAATTATCAATATAAAAGAATTATAATATTTTAGTTTCTGTAAATAAATTTCAGAATTCTTTATTACATATATATAGATAGATACATACATACATATTTTTTGCCCATAACTATTTTTAATTTATTTTTTATGCTTTTATTCTGAAAATTATTTAAAGAAGCTAAATTTTATACTTTATTTTAAAATCATTTTATTTTTTATATAAACGTTTATATTTAAGTTTGCAGAAATTTCCTTCAATACCTACACAAAACTAATTTTAAATTATAACTACTAATTCAAGTTAATTTTTTTAATAATAAACTCAGCACTTTCTACAAAAATGAATTTTAAACTTTTATAATGAATATTAGGATAAAATCCTGTGAAATGGTTCTACTAACTTTGAATAAATTATATTTTATTTTGCCTGACAGTGTGAATGCTTTGAATTAAAATATAAATTTAAATTGATACACACATATTTTGATAAATTACATTGGAATATATTTCCAGAATTTTCAACTGAACATGCCAAGTGTAATTTATTCCCAAAATTATATAAAAGAGTAGTTAAATTTAAGATTTTTGTTTTTTATTTTCTATCTTGAAATTTAAAGAATTTCTTTTAAATGAACTTTTTTATTTCTCTAAATATATGTCTATCCTTATAGAAATTTTTAAATTTGCTGTATCCTACTGTTGACAATTCTTTCAGATTATTAATAGATGCCAAGAAAGAAGATTATTAAGATAAGAACTCCTTAACTCAAGTATCAATAAATTTTTGATTAAAATATTTTTATAAGCGTATAGTAATAGAAAATTTTCTTTTCAAAATTTTTATTAAGTAAATGTAACTTTATACTTTCCGTAGAGATAATGTATTTATATAAATAGAATTTTGAATGTCTTTAGAATAAAATACATCTGTATTTTGTTTTATTCATTTTGAATTTGTATATAATAAGTGTAACTTTTTAGTTTATTCGTTAGCATTTTATTGGATGACAATATATAGTATATTAATTAATAATTTATATTTTAAATTGACTAATGCAGCAATTCAAATTCTAGATCCTATTAAGGTTTAAAAAAGTAAGAACTAAATTCCTCATATGCTGATAGGTGCTGAACTAAAATCTTCAAATATTGTTTACTTTTTGCATTTTAAAGAAGATTTTTTATAATTGTGAATATATTTATAGCAATTATTGAATAGTTAAAGATATATATTTAAAACTATTTTGCAGATAGTGAAAAAAGAAATTCAATTCTTGCTAATTATACACAGATATTATATTTTTATTTCTAGTATTAAAAAATAACTAAATAAATGATTTAAATAATTTTAAAAAAATAAGATTTACCATTGATTTGAATTTATTATTTTCAAATATTCAAAATAGAACGAATTCCTAAAACTGACCTGTTAATTATGATAATACTAATGTTATATTGTTAATATTAATATTATAATAATATTGTTAATTATGATAATACAAGAAAATTTTTGCTGTTTTCAATGACCCAAAAGAGCATGACGTACAGAAAGTGTAGCTATTTGTTAGTCCCCGAAGTAATCACTATCGTCATCCAGTACCTTCTGATAACGTGTCTCCAGTTGTTCAATCCCTTTGTGGTAAAACTCAGAGGATCTGGACTCAAAGAAGTCTGTGAGTGTTTGGCGCAAGTCTGCTTCATTGGTGAAGGATTTTCCACGAAGAGATTGTCCAGGGAAGGGAAGAAGTGGTAATCTGATGGTGCAAGGTCAAATAAGTGAGGAAGATGGCACAAAGCCTCCAATCAAGTCACTGAGTGGTATTCCTGGCTAACCGCAAGATATACGACCTCGCGTTATCGGCCAAGAAAAGTACACTTTTGCAATTAACCATTTATGGCTTCTTCTGTAGTAATGCATGTTGTACACATTCCAGTTGCTCCAAGTACAGTGAGAGTGAGTACTTAACTAATCCACCAGACACAAAACATAATCTTGGGTAGGTGGTCTTGCGCTGTGCGGGAAAGTATCTTGGGATGACAACCAATGTTTGGAAATCTTGGGAATGCAATATAGGTCCTACTTTTGCTTACTAGTCAGCACTCGATTGAATATGAATGCAATAGGGTGGTGAGAATGCAATGTTATATAGGCTGCCACTCGTTGTTGCTTATGAACTTCCAACAGCGTGTGAGGAAACTATTTTCTCAACTTGTATGTCTGACTTAAGCGATGCCGATGAAGTCAAACCGTTTCATTGAAAACGTTAAATTATCTGCAAGTACACCACACGTTTGGCTGCTGTCCTCTTCAATGGTCCCCTGCTGGGCTTCTCCATCTAAGTTCTGTGGTCATCCACTGCGAGCTTTATCACAGAGGGACAAATCTACCGACTTGAATTTGTGAAACCAATGCCTTGCCTTACGTTCACTCATAGCACTATCCCCAAACGCTTGATACATTCGACGACTTGATGCAGCAGCTGATAAGCCCACTTCGAAGTCGTTTAGCAAACAGCACCGAATGAGCTCCTTCGACACGTCCATTTCTCTTCGCTATTATACGAGTTGCGATTGATGAATGTGTGAGATGGACCTGCTTTTAAAACGACTGATATTTTTACTCTCAACTGACCGGTGTCTCAACATCATACATTAATTTGCATATTTATTTTTACTTCCTTCAATGGCAACGCGAAACGAAAAAGAAAAAAAAAGCTTTCTTGTTTACCTTGTATAATTGGATTTAAATTCTAATTTACCACTTAATGAAATATGTTTCAAATTTTATACTTATATGATTTTTATATGGAAATATTAAGCCATAAGCTTCATTTTAGCTCACAAGCTGAATATGATTTTAATTGTATGCTTGACCATTAAATTTTAGAAATTTTCGCTTATATTTTACAAACACACTCCAAGTTGTCAACACAGAAGCGGAACTCATGTGTGTTTCAGTCTGTAAATAAAAAAAGATTTCATTAATGAGTGATTACAAATAAGTCAGTTTGCTATTCAAATATAGATGCAGCACTATATATTTACATCTTAAAACAATTCCAACTTTAAAATTGATCATTTATTTTTATTTAAGTTGTAAGCCTTTTCTGTACATTTTTAATTTTAAAAGTTCAATTCCAATGGTATATCCAAAAATTAAATAAAATCATTTATAGTCTTATATTATAAATAATATTTATTTAAGAAATTGTATGTTTCACAGTTTAAACATAGCTATAAGGGATGTAGAAAAAATGTACAGCACAAATTAGTTTTTTATTTATGTTGTTGGGGGTGCAATATGGAACAGGAAATTGGAAGTATTACAAGGTATTTTGTGCATAATAGTGCAACTTTGTCAAAATAATTAAATTTATGTCACATATAATAACCATATAGTATATTAAATCTGTCTAAAATTTTGTAAAGTATTAAATATGAGAATATTCTACTTACGTTGTTTTATATAATAGGTAATTAGATTACAATAAGACATTATATTTATCTACCTTTTTCAGAACATTGATACATGAAATACATTGATATTTTAGCATTTATCGTTAAATCTAATTTTTTCTAAACTTTGAGATAATTTTCTTACTTTTTTTCGCATAATATTATTTCAGAATAATATACATATAAATCGAAAAATAAGTATCAATAAGTAAATAATAACTTTCTCGTAAATATTAAATAAAAATTATAATTCATTTTCACTTATCATTATTTATATTTTTCAAATATTTTGAGGTATGTATGTACACTTCTGGCCATTAAAATTGCTACACCAAGAAGAAATGCAAGTAACAGAACGATATTTATTGGACACATACATTATAGTGGAAAGAACAAGTGATTAGATTTACAGGAAATTAGGATGTATAGATCTTGAGAAATCAGTACCCAGAGCAGCCACCTCTGGCTGCAATAACAGCATTTATCCGCCTAGGCATGGAGTCAAACAGAGATTGTATGGCATGTACGAAGATCTCAGTCCATGCAGCTTCAACACAATGCCACAGTTCATCGACAGTAGTGGATGGTGAGTGATGGCGTGCCAATCGCTCGGCAACCATTGACCACACATTCTCAATTGGTGACAGATCAGGAGAACGTGCTGGCCAGGGTAACAGTCGAACCTGTTCTGTATCAAGGAAGTTCAGAACAGTACGGGCAACATGTGGTCGTGCATTATCCTGTTGAAACAAAGCATTAGGGAGGCCTCGAAGATAGGGCAGAGCCACGGGCCTTAACACATCGAAAATGTAACGGTTGCTGTTCAAAGTGCCGGTAATGCGAACAAGAGGTGATCGAGACGTGTATCCAATGGCACCCCATACCATCACTCCAGCAGATGAGCCAGTATGGCGATGTCCAATGCAAGCTGGCAATGCGCGTTCTCCACGATGCCTCCAAACAGGGATGCGGCCATCATGGTCCTGTATACAGAACCGAGATTCATCTGTAAAGATGACGTGATGCCATTCCCGCGTCCAGATTCGTCGCTGATCACACCATTGAAGGCGCTCCTGTCTGTGACGCAGCGTCAATGGTCGCCGTGCAGACAATCCATGCTACTGCAAACGTCGTCGAACTGTTCGAGCAGAAACTTGTTGCCTTGCAAATGACTCCATTTCTTGACTCAGGGTTCGTGACGTGGCTGTACGATATCTTGTGACCATGCGGATAAGATGCCTGTCTTCTCTGCTGTTAGTGATGGGGGGTCGCTGAGATCCTGCATGACGTTCCGTATGATTGTCCTGAACCCATCGATTCCATATTCTGCTAACAGTCATGGGGTCTCGACCGACGCGAGCAGCTGTATTGCGTTACGATAAACCGCAATCCCGATAGGCTATAATCCTTCCTCTATCAAAGTCAGACACGTACTGATAGGCATTTCTTTTTCTTACACGAGGCATTACAACAACTTTCTTTGCCGAAAACAACGTTGAAACGGAAATTGAGTATGAGAAAACTGCTGTCAAATCTCTGGTTTTATATACATTGTAGATGTCGCTACTGTCGCCTGCTTTGTATGAATGCGCTGAAAATCTAATCATTTGCATATCACAGCAAGTTCTACCTGTCATGCAAATTTCACGTGTGTGGTGTGCCGCTTTCCTGGTGTAGCAATTTTAATGGCCAGTAGTGTATATTCATTTATATCTTAAGGTAACTTTTTGAAATATTTATTATTGTAGAGATAAAAATCTGAAAATACATAAATTATAAACTATTAGAAAATCCTAGTAAGCAGCATCTTTATAAGGAGAAGTTTCAACAAAATAAGAATAGGTTCTAATGAGGAGATATAACTATAAGATATTATATTTATCTGCCTTTTTCTGAACATTTTGATACATGAAATACATTGATATTTTAACATTTATCGTTAAATCTAATCATATAATCAAATACATATTACTTGATTTCATTATGCGTTGAACTTTGTTTGAGTCATATTATTTCCCTGAAAATTTTCTCACGAGAAAGATATTTAAATAGGTATTTGCTCTAGTCCATGGGTTCCCAAACTTTTTTTCTCATGGACCACTTTGAAAGTTTTATTATTTTCGGTGGACCCCCTACTGCTACATTTCTACTGTATTCCCAAAACTTCTAAAAAATATCACCCTAAATTGGGGGTGTTAAGAAGAAAAAAAAGTAGCACATTTTCTTGTGCCCTATTTATTAAAATAATATTTGTGGTTATACAAAATTCTAAACATTTATTATTACAAACAATCAACAATTGACAAAAAATCAACAATGAACTCTGAAATGTAAATCAACAATAAAAAGTAGTCATACTTTTAATGAGACAGATGTACTTGATATCAGCAAATTATCAATATTTGACTTCAATTTGTAAGTCTGCTCATTTTTTTTTTTGTTAACAGGTTGGTAACGGTACTAAAACATTTTTCGACAAGATATGACGAGGGAAATGCCATCAAAAATTTTCTTGCAATTTCCCACAGCCACGGATATTTTTCGGGGATTTCTACCTACAGCCAAAGTGTTTGATAGCCTTTTTTAAATTTAACCTTCAGTTCCTCGTTGGTGCAGAGCTCAAGTAACTCCTCTTGTAATACCACATTCGCCTCTTCCGTTTCATTAAATGGGGTTATGATCCATGGTGGTATTTCCATCTTCAGAATATCTTCAAATCTGTTTTTGAAGTCATCATGCAGGGTATTTAAATGTTGAGAGTAAGACATTCAATCTTCATCAAGACATTCAATCTATGACAAGTGCGGAAACTGGGAAAATTCGCGAAGACTAAAATTTTGCTTCATTAATTTCAATTTACCAAGAAAAGCCGAAATTACACCCTTTGTTTTTATTAAATTAAACTTATGTCCCCTTGTAACAGAAAGGAGACAACCTCTTGTTTGTTTTGAGGTGATTTTACCAGAATATGGCTATTATAACACAACAGAATAAAATTATTGCAATAAAAAAACGAAATGCCCGTGGAAACACCGCTCTCTAATGAATCGCCGTCGTCGCGTAAATAAATATTTTTAAGCAAAAAAATACCAAGGTACCTAAAGTTTAATCTTCCCTGGCTTTTCGTTCTTTTATATAAGTTTTGAATAATCTCTAGTATTTAATTTTTACTACATAACTACCTACTACTCTCAAATAGTAAAACAAATATAATATGACTGACAAATCACAATATACAATAAAAAAATATGTATAACAAATAGGCAGATACTTACTTTTTCCGGCACTGCAAACACTGACATCGATTCATTGACAGTCAAACTTTTATGTTCAAAATTTCGGAAACAAATGAGTAACGTTTTGTTCTTGGCATTCGTATTTATACTAATGTAGATTGCAAGCGCAACGCAAGTCACATTTCATCCCTTTGCAGGTCTAAACAAGCATCGCGGATTTGCGGGTGCATGGGTAGCACTTTGCAAGTCTCGACATGTGGTGTACACTTGTACTATTATATATTGTTCTATTCAAATTGAACTGAGTTTCAAAAATATTCAACTGAGTTTCGAATATTTTTGAGTACCTACATAGAGAATGATGCTACCTACGTTCATAGGTAAATCCAAGCTAAAATTTTTGTTCTTTATTATAAAAACCAGAAATTTTTTCGTGGTCCCCCATTTACAACTTGTGAACCCCAATTTTCTTTTCACGTCTACGTGGACCCCCGTGAGGTCTATTATAGACCCCTGGGGGTCCATCTGGACCACTTTGGGAACCTGTGCTCTAGTCTATTTTTCTCATGATTAGGGTATTCGAATTTTCGGATTTCAAAAATTGCTTTCAAATCTTAAGCTTTTTAAATGAAAAGAAAATTTTTTATTCTTAACAAAAAGGTATTTAAAATTTTTTCATCATAATGATGTAAGTATTTGAAAATCAAATTACCAGTTTTATTGTTGATCTCATTAATTGATTAGAGCAAAAATTTATAAGAATGGTCGTTACAACAAATGTGCAATTTTAATGCAACCTTAATTAATAAAATCAGCAAAGAATTCTGATTTCTAAAGCAAATCTAAACAAAATTGTTAAGTCTTTTGTACGACCTTATGTAGGAACAGAGAATAATTATGATAATAAATATAATAATGATAATTATTATTATTATAATATGTAGGAACAGAACAGAGAACGTAATATATTTGATGAATATACTTTTTGCCTCCATTGAAAATTGAGTCTTGTAGACTCTCCAAGATTTCCTCCTGCTGTTGTGGATATCTGATTTAACTGTTGTGTAAAATTATTCAGGGATTACTTTAGTATATCCATAATTGTTTTTGTGTATGTATGCCCTATTTTATTTTCAAAACGTCTACCACTTTCCCTATTTTGTTCCAGATCTTCAATTTTTTTCTCTATGTTTTCAAATTTATCTTTAATTTCTTCTCTCATTTTTTGGTTCCTTCTATGATTTCCTTTCTAAATTTATTTTATGCTTTGATACCATTCATTTAAGTTACCCTGCAATCCTTTCTGTCTGAATTTTATTTCATTACCTAAGCTTCATCTCAACCTTTATCATTTCTTATTAGGCTCTTCTTGTTCTCTAACTTATACCCTGTCCAGTTTTCATTTATCTCAACAATTTTATAAAATTCTTCATGCCTTTACCTGTGCTTCTTCTTGTAGTTGTCTGTATATCTGGCTTTCGTTCACAAATTCTTTTTCTGACACCATTTATTACGTTCTATTTTGCATATTGATTTGTATATAAGTATTCGCTGTGGACAGACAAGCATAGTCTCTTCTTCAATAATTCAAAAATATGTGAAGAAACTTAAATAAGTTTTTATTCGTAAAACGAATGTATTGAAACTATCAACAATATATCAACCTTCAAGCTATAAAAATAGCACAGCATCTCACAAAAGTATTGTATAATAGGTTTAATCGACTCCAACCATCGCTAAATCTGATTTGTCCCAGAAGGCTTAAGTTTTGTTTACCTTCCGGGTGATTCCAGAAAAATATGCACCAAAGTAGCTCGTCTATACTATATTGCTAGTTTTGCCTCAAAATGCCACCAAATTTGTGAGTTTTTTACCAAATCAGTAATTTGTTGTTTCCACTATTTTCTAATGTTCTCATCTATTAAAAGTAGCTGTACCTTAATTCTTCACATTTCGAAGTCTTCGAGTAAACAAACTTAACAAGGTTACTGCAGATATTTTGCAATAGTTTTTAATGAAGCATTGATTAAATTCAGTTAAAGAACCTGTTGAAAATTTGAAAAGCAACATTTCATTCTTAAATACACTAAAAAAATTATGAATTTTGAAGTAATAATATATCTATAAAATATTAAGAACTATTGCACGTATTACTTCCACTTGTCTTCTGATATTTTGTTTGTTTACATTATAAGCATATGAAACAATATTAATTTGATCAATAACATAAAATTAGCATTTTAACAAAATCTTATAATTATTTTTTTATCCCATAAAAGATTATCCCGAACTGAATCATGAATTTTGTTATAAAATGAGTGTAAAATTTTTTATTGAAAATATCTTTTGAAAGTAATGTATTCTATGTTCATTTCTGAAAAACTAACTACGAGAAAAATGAAGTTGTCTATGTTTCAGTCAGTTATAGAAAAATTAACTTTCTACTTACAAAATACATCACTTGCCCATAGAAATAAATAAATATTCAATGAAAACTCCTCAGATGGATATTGGAGCATATGCAAATACATCAGTATCTCTGCATGAACTGTTTCAAGTGTGCAGATTTCTTTTTTGCATGCACATATATCTGATAGACAAAAAAGCTAACTAATCCATCTAACAGCACGTTCTAAACAATCAGATTCCTATACAATTTTTGCGGTTATTTTAGCAGTAGAACTATACTTCATTTTGGTTGATCTTACTACTTTATTACTTTCATTAGTCTTTTGATATTTTATTTGTTTACATTGTTATCTCTTCCAAATTGGTATTCATTCCATTGTGCTTTTTTTTTTTCCTTTTACAACTTTTACTTTTATATTCAATCAGAGTCATTGTAAAATTACATCTTAAACTAATCTTAAAATATGCCTGCACCTTTTACAATCAAAATTTGCACGAATATCTATTTAGGACTCTCATATTTAAGAAAGATAATATCGACATTAGTTCCGCAACTTGGGAGAAAATTTGGAATTTCTCAAAATAAAGTTGTGAAGACTCTGCGTAACTTAGAATAATCCAAGCTTTATCTTAAAGATATGATATTTACTTTGCCCAGACTACCAAAAGTAGGCAACATATTTCCCACGAGCTGTTAAAGCAAGATTTGGAGAATAAAATTTTCTGAAATATAATTCTATATAATTGAATAACTTTTTACTTGAAATATTGCATTAAATTTATTGTATGATCAGACTAGCCTCGGTATGTTCAGCAAAATCAATTTTTAATTAAAAACGTGTGTACCAAGTACGATTTAGCCTAACTGTTTGGCTTGGAATGGTTTTGTCAATGACTCTACATCTGTTCTAGAGCTATATGATAAACAATGCTTATTTGAATTTTTGGAACCTCATATATTAATATTAAATTAATCAATTCTTCTATTAATCTAAATTATTCTAATGTTCTAAATTATTCTATTCTCACAAAATTTTCGAGGTATTACATTCATATGCATTTACAGCCTCATTCGAATATTCTAGCACATACATTTTACACAAATTTATTAATTATTTATGTATATTTTTCCAAATGTATGAAAATCTCTTTAAATTGAAGTTGATATATTTTGTATTGACTGAATACCAAAAACAAATTAGTTTTAAATCGAATAAAATATTACTAGATTTACTTGATTATTATTAATTTACATATATTTTACTATATATTTGAATTATTTGAACATATAAGAAAATAATTTGCACTATCTCGAGAATATAAATATTTATTTATAAAATTATGTTATTTAATCCAATATATCAGATAGTGCTATAAGAATATGAAATACCAAACTCATTCTCTATAAAATAACAATCAAATATCATTAATTGTTACACATATATTGTTTATTTTGAATTAAAAACCCACATATTTTAGCCTCATTAACATGCAAATAAATTAGCATACTGAAAACAGAACATGCAAAATAATTATTTGAATGTCATTGAATCCATGTATTGAGAACGTGTGGGCAATGGTTGCCGAGCGATTGGCACGCCATCACTCACCATCCACTGCTGTCGATGAACTGTGGCATAGTGTTGAAGCTGCATGGACTGAGATCCCCGTACATGCCATACAATCTCTGTTTGACTCCATGCCTAGGCGGATAAATGCTGTTATTGCAGCCAGAGGTGGCTGCTCTGGGTACTGATTTTTCAAAATCTATACATCCTAATTTCCTGTAAATCTAATCACTTGTTCTTTCTACTATAATGTATGTGTCCAATAAATATCATTCTGTTATTTGCATTCCTTCTTGGTGTAGCAATTTTAATGGCCAGTAGTGTACTTCCCGCAAATTCTTCGATGTGACAGTTTTGAGTTTCAACTTCAAACTAATTCAGAAGAACTCCAATCACCAGAATCTCTGATTATTCAAATCGATTTCAGAAAAATAAATTAGACTGAAAAAAGAGAAGGGAAATGAGAAAAAGGAAAAGGAAAGGTATGAGGAGGAATTCAAAAACATTCTTTTGATAATTCTGGGGTGTTCAGAAGTTAGCTCTGAAGATAAGGAATGGAAAAAATGGTGAGACCCTAGATTTCATATCTAATGATGGTAAACTTGTTTAAAGTGTTGATTAAGAAAATGACCTTATTGTCCAATTTGAAGCAGACTCGATACCATCAGCTAATGAAGCATTTGCTACCTTTGAAGTAGATGGAGCATCAGCCCGAATGTAACCACATACAAATTCCACTGCCAAGCGGATGCGCGACTTAGCTGCCCGAAAACAGATGACAGCGCAATGAAACAGCTTACTTTGACCAAGTGTTCAGGAAGTATTGACTTTCATTTACATCAAGTACTGTATTCATGTACAGCACTTGTAAGTACTTCAAAATGCAAAGTGTTGCATTTTCCTTTAATCGATTAAAAGTTCTTTTTCTTTAAACATTATGTATTATTTTCTTCTATTTTAACGTACAATAATAAATTAAAATATACCTTTTAAAAAAAAAAGTAAATTATCTTAATATGTGAGCATCCGAATGAGGTCCGATACCAATTAATTCGGATAATTGGAGTTCTACTATATAATTACAAAAATGTGTGTGTTTCTTATAAGTAAGCTATATTCTTAATTTGTATGAGAAAAACATTTGTTATTTTTTTAACCTCTGTGACTACTTTCATAGAAAGTTTAATTAGGAAAATCAAACAAAGACAGTTTTCATCTATTTCAAAATTATATATTGATATAGGAATTGTGTCAGATTGAAACGTTATAATTCAGAGAAGGAAAGTTAATTTAGAAAACAAAAGTTTGATATCAGTTAATATTTGTCCAATTTTTTTTAGCCATATATGTTAGTTTGCATTTTGTTTTTTAAATAAATATCCTAGAAAAATAGATATTTAAAATTATTTATTATACATTTATATTAAAATATAAAAGTTAATATTTAAGTCTTAATTTCAGGGACTTTTTTAAAGAATTGTTTTTTTTTTAATTTAATACATAAAAATATAATAATTCTATCGTGAAAATATAAAAGAACTCACAAAATTGTAATATTTATAAACTATAATAATACCTTTAAGAATGTAAGACACTTCCTTTACATTAAATCATTAAAGACTGAGAAAAGTATAAAAAAAATAATAAATTTAATAATAAATTTTTTGAAAGGAGAAAATTCAATAGCTTTTTAAATATTAATAATTTAAAAATAATTTCGATTCCATTCTTAAGTTGCGAACATTTACGTTTTCATGAGACTTAAACATGTCATTATATAACCATTCAACTATGCATTAAAGTGCTATAAAATCAAATTACATTTTTGTAATATAATTTATGCACTGTTATACAATAGGTACATGGATTATATGGGTAAAAAAGCAAAATGAGCAAATCATTAACAAATATTAGGTATCAATTCATAGTTTTAGTTTATTTGAGCCAATTAATTTACAAGATGATAGAAAATTATTAAAAAAAACTAGCCTTATTTGTTTTATATTCACTCTGTATTTAATATTCATTATTTTTAAATGATTGATTTTAACATACTATCCATTCATTATTTTAAAAACGCAATTTATTTAGGAATTTGTTTTGAAATTCTCCCACAGATGGTAGCACTGTATGCTTAGCTTGGTTCAGAAACATTTTTGCATTAAAATTTGTTCCAGAGAAACAGATTTAACACCTCTGGAGTATGTAATAACTAGGAATAAATATCATCAAAAATATATCTTTACTATAATCCACCAATTTTATATTTATTCTTTGCCTACATTTCTTTAATAACGTTTTTCGTACATAACAATTTTTTTTGAAAATGGCTTAATTAATTTTTTACAAAATCTTTAACTCGGATTTTGCTGCTAATTATGTGCACTATATAATATTACAGGACATATCTGGCTAAATATTCTCGCCGAGTAAAACTTGTTATCACAGCCAATAGCCTCATAGTTTTGAGTCATGATTTCTTGACAATTGACCAAAAAATCATCATTTAAATAGGATACAAATAGTTACACAATGCTAAATCTTTATCATGGAATATTTCACGTTATCAAATATTAATTATACTGATTCCTTGAGCATAAAACTGGAAAAAATAACAACAAAAATTATAAATTTTTACGCTTAAAAATTAAAATTACATATCTTTATCGAAATACTTTACAGAAAATTCTATATGTATTATCGTTTCAAAATGAGTAGTATTTATTGTTCAAAAATTACTTGTAACACATCCTTAATTCAACACACACAAATATATATGTGTGTGTTGAATTTAGGATATGTTACACACCCATAGATATATATGCAGATATATATGTGTGTGGGTGTATCTATTTGGAACCAATGCGTGCATTTTTTGAGCAAGCATAATGAATCAAATTAGGTTTAGTGTATTGCTTCATTCGTAATAGTTACATTTTTGCCTACTGGATTGTAATTTTATTTTGAAGTCAGGATAATAGCACAAGAATAATTAGATTTCAAAAGTAGAACCTATTTAAAAACTAATAATGAGGCACAGGTGCCATATAATCCAGCATGCCAAATTCTGAGATTGGCGATTTTTTGCAGATTTTCTTATGTATCTTGCAACCTCGTTTTTATTATGTCATAGATATAGATATAAAAATTATGCAGAAAATTCTATTTTGGTAACCCTAGTATTTACGTCATCGCGCACGTCTTCTTACGTCTTCTTGGCAACATTTCTTCATCGCCAAAAATATTCAGAATTTGGAATCATGGATTACACGGCACCTGTGCCAATAATGAAATGAATGCTGGATCAAATTATTTAGGGTGATAAAATAACGAAGTTAATATTATTTATACATTGCATCAAATTCCTAAACAGCTACTTGTACCATTTCAAAGCCATTAAATACAGCCAACTAAATCAAATTGCTAAAACAGAAATATGACGAGTTCAACATCTGAGATAGCAGCATCTATCCGCATTTCCATTCTATTTATTTTGAGCCTGATCAGTTTAACATGCATACGTTCGATCAAAATAGTTTTCATACAGATATTTTTTTTCTGATATGAAAGCGTCACGACCTTCCAAATAAATAATATTTTTTATATTTTATAAAACTATTAAAAAATGATGAAAAAAATTCAGCTAAATTTCCAATTCTAAATAAATTACATAAAAGTTTACATTTACAGTGTGGCATCAATAAAAAAAACGCAATCTTCGAAATTTTATCATATTTAACCATTTTTAAAATACTTTATATCTCCCAATCATAACACTTAGTTTACGCAATTTTAATTTTAAAAATAATCATAAGCCCCTATGTATTTATAATAGTTATTCAATTTATAAGTCATAGTAAAACCCAAGTTGCAATATGGATATCAGCTTTAGAATAGAAAAAGAAAGGCTTCCTGAGCTCATAATGGATTACTTACGAAAGATTGAAGACTGTTCAATAGTGACTAAATGTTCATACAAATCCACTAAAAAAAAGACAATGGTCTCAAACGATTTTCATACTGCCATACAGAAACTTAAAAAAGAACGCATACCAAGCCTTCAGCTTTCGTCGCCAGCTCTTTTAGGATTTGAGCAAATCATCTTTCATATAATTGAACTTTTTGATAAGGAACTGAAACGCCTCACGAAGATTAAGAGAACTAAAACTCTAACAGTTCATCAATTAGAAATCGTGACTAAACTCTGCTTACCTCCGAATTTAGCAAAAGGAGCCCAAGAGTTTGGAAGAATAGCATTAAACAAATCAACAGCTCGATAATAATGCGTTTTTTATTTTTATTTTGATGATGTAAAATAGAAGGGTGACTTTAAAATGCATCTGTTTTTAATCCTTAATGTCAATGCTATCATGTATAATACATCACCAAGTTCTGACTACTCGAAACCAAACTGATATTCATTTTCATTAATAAATATATTTTTAATTGGTAAGTTTATATAATTCATTGTTTTTATGCAATATAAAATCAATCGGTACAACTGCCGTAATCCTTCAGAAGATTTTTTTAACTTGGTGAAATTTTTTACGGATTTTATTGTTCTTCGGGTAACTTAAAATTTTTATTGCATCAGATAAATATAAAAATACTAAACATAATCCACAAAATTCTTATTTTGCAACCCTAGTTTAAGTCACAATTATGAGAACTTGAAAACCTTTTTTTCATCACCAAAATATTTTAAAATCACCAAAAGGATTATACCTTAGCCTTGCCAAATAATTTCACGCTAAAACTCAATAATTGTGATAATATTTAAATACATAGGATTTTATCATTTTTTTTTGAAAAAATAATTTATAATTTTAAAATTTCAAATATGAATGATTAATTTTATAAATATTTCGAGATCAGTTTTAAGAAATAATTTAACACTTATGAATTACTTGTTCCACTAAAATCATTAAATTATTTAGAACTCACATAAGTTTGCGGCCCGCCAAGGTAAAATAGCCAAGGCATAATATAATACATAAAAAGTTTATCACCAAGGAAAAATAATATTAACAATAATTTTGGAGCGGCTATATTTCGACGACCATTTATTAATATAATCTCGTTGGAATTTTGTGATTCCAATATTTTCTGATGCATAAATTCGACTAGATATGACGGTAGATGGTGGATAGCAGTGCCTCTTTGTCTTCCTTCACTCAGCGAACCCCTTAGAGTCTCTTATTATTTTGTGCTTATGCGCTCGCAGTTGGATCAATGATTTCTTAACTACTCATTAATAGTTCTATTAGAAAGGTATGTAGCAGAAGTTAAACTAAAAACGACTTTTCGAAAGGAAAGTGAACGCAGTCTCCAGCCATGAAGCAAAGTGAAAGTTTAATTTTTCACTCTGTGATAATTTTGGGTAATAATAAAGGGTAATAAAGTAATTGTGATAAAAAATAATTAATAATGAGGTAATAAATAATTGTGATAATAAAGGGTAATAATTTTGATTTCTTACTTAAGAGTAATTTAAATAATTCAGCGCTTGTTTGACAGCCAGTAATTTATAATGTTATCTTATAAGAAACAAAGGTAAAATCAAAATCTATATTATTTAATAATGTGATCTCTTTCTTAAGAATTGAAAAAGCGGATTTTATTGCAATGGGACAGCAATGGGAATTGAAAAGCAATGGGAATAGAAGAACAGTAATGAGGCATTTTATTGGCAAAAATGATCTGTACAGAACTATCCAAAGTCATTAAAAGCATGGATAATCAATGACTGTGGCAAGAACTTTTTTTTTCGTAACTTTAACCCCAGTAGTCTAACAGCATTCCACTCGTCTAAATGATAGTCTGAAGAGATTGCTGAAGGCAAACTCTTAATAGACAAGTTCTGTCAGAGTGTATTTTATTTTCTTTTTCAAAAAGTTTCAGACATAATGGTTAAACTTGGGCAAGAAAACGTTTTCTCATTATAATCACTTGATTCAACTTGAATCACACATTTGAATCACTTGAATCAACTTGAATCACTTGAATCACACAATTTCTACAAAAACTGACACAAAATATATATATATATATATGCTTTATCTATTCAAACTTTCTCTGAGAAATGGCCCCTTTAAAAGAAATGGTACCTATGGCAAAAATCAAACTCATAAAATAGTGAGTTTAACGCAAAATAAATTCTATGATGCTCATCTTCAATTTTTTCTTTAAAAGGACATTATTTATATTATATCTTATTAATTAGAATAATTATAAAATAAAAAATACAATATATTTGTAGAGATAGTTTTAGAATAACTCTACAAATATATTGTATTTTTTGATTTATCTCGACAAGCATTATTCAAGTAAATGTTTTTATGAATATAAGTCATAAAAATAGACATTTAACGTATATAAGGATTATTTACAGTTCCTAATATATGAATATGCTAAAAATTATAAATAATTTTTAATGCTAACACATAAGTTTCATACTAATATTATACTTCTGATATAATACTTCTGACAAATATTAGCTTCACAAAGAAGAATAATTCTTATTGAATTGAATTATTTAACATTTCATTTTGATAAAACCGATTTTAATTTAAAATATAAATCAGATTTATATAAAATAAAAAATATATAATAGATTCTATCGCTGTATGAGAATTTTTAAGGGATAAAAGCATGACCCAATATTTTTGGATTAATAACAAAATACAGTAGAATTCCAGTTATCCGAATCAATTGGGACCGGAAAATTTTTAGGTAATCAAATATTCATATAATTGGATTTTTTTTAAAAAAAGTGTCTATTTTAATTAATTTATTGCACGTCGAAAATAGGAGGGAAAAAATGACACAAGAACTTTTAAAATTTGAAACTTGTTAATTTAAAAACGATAATAAATCCTTAATAGTAATATACACTGCATCAAATAAGAACTTTCAACCAATTAAATGAAAATGAAGCACTTTTACATGTTAAAGTACTTACAAGTGCTATATATTTATACAGCACTGGTAAGTACTTTAACATGTATAAGTGTTGCATTAACATGTACAGCGCGATAAATGAACGTCATTGCTTGCTGAACATTTCTGTCAGAGTAAGCTGCTTCACTGCCTTCGTCCGTTTTCGGACAGCCAAGTCACGCATCCGTTTGACAGTGAGAGTTTGCTTGTGGTCACACTCGGGCTGATGCTCCATCCACATCAAAGCAGTTTCAAAGCCGGCAAGTGCTTCATTAGCTGATGGTCCCGTGTCTGCTTCAACTTGGACATTAAATTCATCTTAATGGACTTTTTAAATAAGTTTACCATCATTAGCAATTTGAAATCTAGGGTGTCTCTCTAGTAATGACTTCTAGTACTAACTTCTAAACATCCAGAAATTTTCGAAAGAATGTTTTTGTATTTCTCAAGAGACACATCATTCTCATCTTTGCCTTTCTCTTGTTAGAGCCTTTTACTTTTTCTCATTTTCCTACTCTCTTTAGTCTTATTTATTTTTGTAAAATTCTAAAAGCGATTCGGATAATTGGAGTTCAGGTGTACATAAATAAAAATATATCACGTGAAAACTTGTTAATTTAAAAAAGATTAGAAACCCTTAATAGTAATAAATAGTGCATTAAAGTTAACAGAAAATTTTGGTGGTGCACAGGAAAATTTTCATTGAATTATTCCCCGGCTCTAAGGTGTTATTAATAAGTCTGTAAATATGTATTGTTTACTCTGTGGAACAAACTACTTCAGTATAATTAAATTTAAAATGAAAAATTATCGAGTCGTTTATGAGATAGAAGCAAATAAGTGTAAAATTACTATGTAATATATCATGGAATCACAATGTAATGGATTAAGAAGATAAATATGCAACAACATTTATTTACTATAATTGGAATGAATAAAGCAATTGATGATTACTGAAAAGTAATTACAAACTTTATATAATTTAATTAATAAAACTTTTATTTGAATATATTTTAAACTTTTTCTAAAATCATTAAATTGTCCGTACGGTAGAGTGAAAATTTTGATGTAAGCTGTTTGGTGTTTTTTTGTTTTTGCTATCTCTCTCATTAAACACTAATATACTCGAAAATGTTAATTAAAATAGAAAAAATTTACTTTAGAAGAAATATTTATATCGAAATAAGGGAAAAAATTTTTAATTAATTGTTTTAATCTTTTTTTCATAACCCAAAATTTCATCAAAAAATTACACTATTCAACAAAAAGAATTCTTGTAATACAATTAATAGTTCTCAGTACAACAACGTCTTTTCTACAAGTTAAAAGTGATTGTAAGTAGCGTAATTTAATAACGAGATTTAATCCTAACATAACAAGAAAAATATATTTAAATATGATTTGAAAAGAAATATATTTTGAAATAGAACATCTAAGTATATTTTTAACAATGAAATTATCTGTTTTGTCATTTAAATGTGAATTTTAGTGTGAAAATCTCACTTTCTTTATTAAATCTGAAAGAATTCAAATTTTTGTTAGTTTATTGCTATTGTAATATTAGTTTTCTAAATTTTGAAAAATAATTAATAATATTGAAATCAACATCCTGTTATTGCTGCGAATCTCGTGCCTATCTAGCAGAGCTAGACAATCCCCATGAATCCGAAAATATCCAAAATTAGAGAAATGAGCCGCTTTAATTGATCTGAAGTTCTGGGGCATCAAAGGGGAAAGTCTGACTCACCCCTTGGTATCTGCTTGTTTTAGCTGTGCATAATGGAATGGCCTGGGGTTGTTGCATGTCCCCTTTGGCAAACAGCACTATACCAGGTCCAGTCACCCCTATGGTGGCCCTACCAGGAGTAAACTCCCGACGTACTTCAACCATTCCGCCCAGGAACACCCCCTTCGCCACTCAAATCAATATCCTAATAATCGATGATTCGAAATCAACATTCCAATAAGTTCATGTCAATTCATGCAGATTTTTGAATCATCTGCATGAACTGAAATGATTTTCAAAGTCAAGAGGTTGACAAATTGAAAGTAACAAATTTCAACATTTGATGACTCTTATAAGCGTAAGCAGTATTTCCATGAATATAATGCATAGTCGTCATCAATACTCAAATGCAACAATTATTATTGCCAGTGAAACAACTACAATCATTATTCCAGCATTTTGTCATTGAAAATATATTTCCCCTTGTGATACATTTCAATTTTAAAAAAAATCAAAAACAAAAATTTACAGAAATTTATAAGAAAGAAGAAAATTTGCTGTCCATGAATTAAAGCAAAATAAAGGTTAAAGAAATTATTCTGGTATTTTTTCCAGCATACCAGCAATAGTTGTTTCATGCATATCGGTTATTAATCTGCACTACATTTCCAATACTATTGTTGAGTGTCTAAGAAATTGCAGCATTAACTACAGGACTTATAAATAAGCAAATATACCCCACAACAATATGCATTTTTCTTATTGTCCTTCAACACCTATATTTTAAAAACATCATGTGTACCAGCTGTCATTAAC
Source organism: Latrodectus hesperus (assembly GCA_037975125.1). Lineage (NCBI taxonomy): Eukaryota > Metazoa > Arthropoda > Arachnida > Araneae > Theridiidae > Latrodectus > Latrodectus hesperus. The sequence goes on along the minus strand of CM075850.1, from coordinate 101,765,769 downwards.
GCAGATGTAGTTCAACAATCTTTATCTCCAGTATCGATCAAACCACCACAGATTTTTAATCATCGAAGAATTAAGATCACCGAAGATTCAGGTAGCAACACTTGTCGTCCTCTAATCTAGCACATATATATATATATATATATATATATATATATATATATATATATATATATATATATATATATATATATATATATGTTCTGCCAAAGATCCACCGAGTATACATGCGATATACGTGCTCGTTAAATCTGTGGAATCGAAAGTCCTGTATTCGGTCATTGAGCAGTTACAGTGGGTGCAATGGCCTGGAGAAAATTTCCTTCCTTTCAGATCAATGTCAAAATTGAGGGAGAGGATCCTCTGGTGGTGCCATCTATCGGAGGATTTGAAGAACAAAGTCGTACTTTCACCTTCGTGGTGCTCTGATTAAACAAAACACGCTCTCTATTGACTTAAATTCGCGTAGCCAAGGCATAGCGAGCTTGGATTGTCCAAGTGTCATAAGTAACAACAACAACAACACACACACATATATATATATATATATATATATATATATATATATATATATATATATATATATATATATATATATATATATATATATAATTTTTAATTAAGTAATTTAAGTGCAATAGCTTTACTTTTTTGCAACTTTTTATTTTGAATCATTGTTATTGGCAAAATTGATATTTAAGTTTTTTTTTTTAATTTAATACTTCAATTTACTCTGTGAATAAATTTAATTCAAGGGAGTGAATATCGTATGAAGTAGCGATATAAATTCTATGACTATTAGTTTTTACACCATATTAAAAAGTAATCTATATTGATATCACAAGATTAATGTGAAGAAACTTTAGTCCTCTTCAAATTTCTATCTCACAAACATAGAGAGTAAATCACGCTTTACTCATATCCGATTTCGGAACTTCAACTATAAAAATCGCATTTAAATATATATATATATATATATATATATATATATATATATATATATATATATATATATATATATATATATATATATATATATATATATATATATATATAACTGAAAGAAAATTTCTTTAAATAAAAGAAAACTTATATTATAAGTTTCTAAAATAGATCATAATTTTCTGGGTGCTGCTTTGTTATGCATTTTTTTCTTTTAATTCTTAAACAGAATGCATTGTTATAAAATTTTTTGTTCCACTAAGCATCTTAGTTTGTTTTAGATTATTACTAGATGTGAAGGCACAATAAAATTGACATTATTCAGCAGTAAAATTACAATAACATTTTATTGATACATGCTGATGCTGTGTAATATAACCTAGTCACTATAAAATGACTAACCCAAAATATTTATATATAGCCAACTCAACACATCTATTGAATAGTTTTTTGGATAAAATCTCCGTTTTTAATGCTGAAACGTTTGTGTTTCCATTTTTAAACGTTAGATGACAGCACAAATGCATTAATTGAATTGCACACGGGTTTAAGATATTGGTTATTGTGAATGCACATCATTTAAGCACTTTCTCACGAATAAACTATTCACTTGTTCTTTACAAGGGATGGCAATATGTATTGTAATTGTTTTAATATTATTTTTAAACAATTACAATAAACATAATGAAATCAAACGAATATTGTGAATAAAGGATAAATATTCAAATTTTTTTTTAATTTCACAATCAGAATTTTGCAATATTTAATATTGAAAAAAAGTACTTTTCTTTTCTCTGAAAAATATATAATGCACAAATTTTCAATTTAGTAATGTAATATGTATTTTTGTCTATTTATCATTCATTTTATTATATACTAGTTTAAAAAAGTATAGAAAGTTTAATATTAATTATATAATATTGTGGAAATTCTGCCACAACAAATTAAAACCGTGTAAAAATACTAAGCTCAGTATTATTTTATTAAATTGAAAGGATGATAACGATGGATAATAAAACTGCTTTCTTTCCAAATTCTCAGAAAATAAAATACTAATGAAAAAAATTTTATTTTCATAGCAGACACAGAATTAATTATAAAATATTTAATAATAATAGAATATTAATCTCCTTTCCTTGGAATAAAACCTAAGTGATAAAATAAAAACAGTTATTAAAAGAAAAAGTAAATGAAATTTTTTATAGAAATTTGAGAAACATTTTAATTACTAATTACATGTATTAATTCTAAATAACAGAAAAAGGCTAATTTTGATCAATACATTATTTTTTTTTCGACACTAGACTAGTAATCTAATTTTCGGAAAAAAAATCAATAAATATAAATTCATGATCTAGTTTTCCGGAAAAAGCAATACTTAGAACGTAATATCTGAGCAACTGAAACTAAAATTATAACATGTTATTTCCGTTTGATCGTAAAGGAACAAGCCCCACAATCTGGGAAACCAAAAGATACTTTATCTTTTCAAATTGTTTTGTTAAGATAAGAATAGCCATTTAAATAGAAACAAAATTGATAAGAGATAATAATGGTTTCGAAGAAAATATTGAGTAAGTTTCGAGTTTAATAGATCAAGAATTAAAAAAATCAATCTCTCGTTACAATAGTTATAATTATTATGACTAATTATAACTTAAGTTATTATTAAGTCATAAATCTACTGTGATTGTAATTAATATAATAATTAAGCATAAATTACTTATTTCATTGAAATTTTTATAGTACTACTAATTTACAATTGATTTATTTTAGGAGAAATTATATCGTTTTATTCTGAATGATTATGAAACATCTTAATACGAGCAAGAAATATTTTAAAGTTCGTTTTTGCAGCTATAACATTTGTTTGTTTGGATACTTAATTAAATTTGTTTCAAATAGAGTTAAATTTTGTGAATATGTTAAATTTTGAGTTTAAGCAATAAGAAAGTTAAATATAAATTTTTCTTTTTTTTGTGGGGGAGGGGAGGAAGACTTATATTTCAGTACCCATTACAGTGCCTTGAAAATTAAATAAAATTCTGAGGTGGTTTTCTATTTTATTTTATATCATTTTTCGCGAAGATAACTTTATACCTTTGAAATATTATGTCATGAAAATTACAAAAATCGAACATTACAAACTGTTAGCCCAAATCAGTTTGTTATAATACTGAATTGATTTTAAAAAATAATAAAATTGTGTTCTTAATATTTTGAAAATGTTGCTACATAAAAGACCTATTCTTGGCAAAATAAAATTATTGGTTTAAAGCAGTTTTTTGACAAAGTCAAATTAAATATAAGTATAAAACAATAATATTAAAACAATGTCACGCAATTTTCACTATAAAAATGTTGCAAATTTCATTATTATTATTATCATACAGTCATCGGCATATTTAACTACAGTTAATTTTGCTCACATAATGAAGATTGACATAGAAAATATTATTTAAATGATTTGCCAAAAATTTTGAAAATCATTTACATACTTGAAAAGCGACACTTTATTTGAATAATCTGAAGAGAAAATCATATTCGTGCGACTATCACTGTGCTATTTTATACAAGTATATTTATGGCTCATAGAAAATACATGCACATACATTCACACAAATACAATGATAAAAAATAATAAAAGCAGCCATAAAAGTTATAATTGCTATTGTAATTTTTGAAAAGAAATGTGTATACATTTTACTCAATTATCTGTATTTTCATTTAAGAATTTCCAACATTGATTAAATTATTTTATATGTCTAATTTAAAATCAAAACTATATTCGAAATCAAAAATATTTTTATCTTTTAAAAGCTGAACAAATAATTTAACTAAAATGTATGTGCGTCAAGCATAAATTAATTTATTATGTGCAGTAAAAATATAGATGGTTAATTATTAAAATGTCATTCCTGATATTAATTAAACAATATTATTTGCTTTCTCAAGGTTCTTAATTGATTTGAATAAAAAGCTTAGAAATCATATTACAAAATTTTAGTTGAATAATTTTTATTCACTACTTTTTACTCAACTCTACATTTTTAACGTGTTTTTTAGATAAAATAATTTACGAAGTGTGTATGCGTGAGTATAATTTTAACAGCTTCATTAAGTCAAGTTTATTTAAAGTGCTATTAAAAAATTAATTTTAAATAGGTTTGGTTAGGTTAGGACATATAACTCTTATAGAGCTTTATATTCATATGCTTATAGCTCGCATTGAGTACGATAGTTTTATTTAAAACCTAAAAACTTAATTTTAAATTTTAATGTTAATTTGAAAAAATTTTTATTATGATACTCGGACATTCTTCAAGTTTACACTATAATAGAGGATATTGAAATAAGATTAAAATCATAATAGTATCAAAATAAAAATACCAAAAAATCTTAAAAGTGAATACAATGAAGTAGAATATATTTTAAAAATATTTTATAATATTTAAAATGAAATATTTGTTAATTTTGGAATTTTTTTTTAATTTTAAGATTAAAAATAATGTGAATATAAACAGTATTCTATTTTCGAAACATTGTTATTCACACACTTAATAATCTTATTTATCAGTAAATAAATTATAAAATAATGTTAAAAAATCTCGTAAGGAGAGAGAATAACTTATTAGTTTGTTATTAGTCAAACAAACAAATTTTAACATGTTTTAAAATAAAAGATTTGAATAATTTACCTTAAATTAAAAATATTTTAACAGCGCCTCATCATTGGCTTTATCATGATTAAAGGTGTGAAAATTAAAATTTTTTAACAGATTTAATACTATTATACCAATTACGTAGAACAATTACTTTCATCAAATAAATAAAACAATAATCTGCTTAATTCTTAGCATCGCTTAATATAAAATTATAATCTTTACTCCTTATAAAATTATTGTATAAAATTTACAAATAATTTATAAGATTTAACCTTAATTAATTACCTGTCAATTAAAATCTATTAATAGAATGGTGACATTTTTACATTTTACCATAATGAAAACGACACTTAAACATACAAAAATTATCTATTATATTTTTAACGTGATATAATAATCACAAAAATGCTTGATGAAGTTACATTTATTTTTTAGAGACCACGAAGTAAGTAGTTATAATTTAGTAGACATGATTATTTCATGAAAATTGCATGAATATGACTTGAGAATCAATTAAAATTTCATTTTGTGATTCATAATCATATTTAAAAAATATTTTTTGTGCAATGTAGATATAAACATCAAAAATTTCCTTCTGAAACCAATATCTGTCAAAACAGATTTTTAAACGAGAATTTTATTAAACTAAAAATAACTTTATTAATAAGATGATTTAACAACAATTTGTAAGAGTGATAATAGAAAGTTTCATTAAATGATTTTTAATCAAAAAATTGGTATAAAATTTATATAAAAAACAGTAATTAGTTTAAATTTGAAAATAAACCATCATGCAAATATAGAAAATTACATATGTTTTGATGTAATTTTCTATATTAACTCTGAAATCAATCAATTTTATTTAAAGTAATGAAATTTACATTTAGAAAAATATTCCAAAATCCTTAAACACAGCATTACAAAATAAAATATTGATTTGAAAGTAATTTCTACTAGATGGCGTTGCTAGTCCAAACAGAGAAAAAGATCGAAATCTCGAAACGCCTAGAATGGTCCAGATCTACACCGATGTATCATTCAGCTGACGCATGCTTCAACGTACGTTTACTAGAAGGTCAAGTAACCACGTAGGATACATGGAATTCTCCAGAACGAATTTTTTTATCTCTGGAAATTCTAATACTCTCGTTTTGCAACCAATGCCGATAAATTTAGGGGGAAAAGAAATTAATTTGCTTTAAGAAATAGATTATTATTATTAATAATAAATATACATTTCTTTATTTTATATAAGTTTGAAATAAAATTATTATTACTAACCTTACAGAGTAAAAATATTCTTATTTCGTAAACAGAAATTTTAATTATGTGAAAAACAAACGAATTCCATTTTATCACACTATTTCAATATGAATTCTTAACATAAAAATCGGTAATATAATATTACCTACATGTGAGATTTAAGAAATAAATATTTCATTTTTTTTTATAATATTTTTGCATTATAATAAAATAGTTTTCTGAAATAATTATCAAGAGGATCAAAGAATGAGACCAAGTATTTTTACAAGATAATGATTTATAATCTCACTAACATTTAAAAAATGAAATTAGGCTAATATATTTCAGAAAGAGTTTTTAAATTTTATTCATTTTTACTGTTTTATAACTTTAAAATATGACAGTCAATATCTTAGCGAATATTTACGACCTTTTTTACAGATTCTTATCGTTTTACATTACGAAAAGTAGAAAATAATTTCGATAAAGACTTAAACTTCCAAAAATTGTTATTCAATAAAATATTTAATTATTTTTAACTTTAAAATTTTAGAAACTTATTAAAGGTTGATTAAAATTATGAATAATTTAAGTTATGAACGTAGCATTGCGTTCCTAGCTATTTTTCTGTTAATTATTTGTTTAAAGTAATAAAATTAACATCGATTTTATTTTTTTATTTTACAAAATTTTTATTTTTACAAGTACACTGATAGAATTTCTTCTGAGTAAAAGTAACACTTGATATAAAGTAATTCTTTTGCAAACTAAAACTGTATTAAACATATTTTCTATTTAACTGGATTTATAATTCGGCTAAATAGTAAATAAATGTATGCCTATTTCTAATTATTTAAATTTTCTGTTTATTAAATATTTGAATTTGATAGTAACAAATTGTAATGACTATTTTAAACACAAATCTTTGACAACTTTAAAATTTTATTTAGATTATTCATGTATTGCTCAGATTAAAGTAGTCAAAACAAAACTAGTAAAAAATTTCATGTGCACATCAATTAGTTAACCTGCTTAAAAACAAAAAAATATCCTATTAATTTACGATTATATTAAGAATGGACTTATGAGATCCAGCACTATTGAGCAATTTTTTTAATAACTAAGAAAAAAAGAAGGGCACTTGAATAACTTTTTAGGATTATTTTCTTTAATCAATGCTTACTACAGAGAGCCATTAATATCAAATAAAAATTAACTTCTTTTTTAGAACTGTCAGTCACTGAGAAAAGTTCTTAATTATATGGAAAAAAAAAAAAAAACTAAACAAAATATATTGAGTTCAAAAATAAAATATTACATGAACTTTAACATACACTTCACATAGATATAATGTTATGTAACTGAATTTATATCAGGATTAAGGATTATTATATATTAAAATACCTAAAAGTTATTGTTTGATCTTTGGTACCCAATGTTAAGCTTATATTATAAATGACAATAAATACCATTTTAAAATAGAAAATATTTCCTTCATAATAACAGATGGACAAATTGATTATTTAAAAAATAATAGAAGTACAGTAACAAAAATAATCAGGATATAGGTAAAAAAAAATTTATTGTCATATTTTGCTAAGGCAGAAACCTAGAATAGTTTTAATAGAATATTTTGTATTATCTCTGTGAAGTAAATAAATTTTATATAAAAATGAAGCACACATTTCGATATATTTTTCATTTTCAATGATTAATAATTGTTTAATTATTAACTGTCATCAGTGTTGATAGCACAATATTAGCAATAGAAATTTTGAAAAACATTAATTCTCATTCAGGTATTTTAGGGAGTCTAAAAAACTGAATGCCATTGGCCATTTGTTGAGTGAAACAACTGTCTCAATAAAATATTAAACAAAAATGAACTCAAATAATTGCTAAGTAATTTCAAATACAAAGAAATGCTTATTATATATATACACTTGAAAAAGTTTTTCTTAAATCAGGTTTTAAAGACTGTGTGAAATAAAAAATCAAAATTACATAATACAAATTAGAAGATCCTGTTAAATATAATTTGAATCTAGACAATCAATTACATGTGCAAGAAATAAGCACCATGTATCAAGTGAAAGCAAGAAAACCTGATTATGATAAATCTTTTCTATGAAAATGTCTTAACTAAAGCTGATAGTATGAAAACAGGTTACTGTATGCAAAATAATTAATATTTAGTTTCAAAATTTTTTAAAAATTATTTACCATAAATGATCAAAATTTAGAATTCATTATTTTATTAAACTGAATAAAAGTCTCTTATATAGTGTAACAAAGAGTAAAAATAAAGGGAAAATTAACAATCACATAAATATGCTGACCTTTTAGAAGGAATGTTACTTAACTTCTGATATCATAGTTATATACATAAAGATAACACATAAAAATTGTTTATTACTCAAAATATGGTAATGAAACAAACTTGTTTAATTTGCTGATCAAGGAAAACCCTTTCTGAAAATACATATTAATTGAATGAAAAAGTTAAGAGAAATCCTAGTAAGAATTATACATTTTCTTTATTAAATAACATTATTTTATAGGGATGATTTCCTAATAGTGATGTCTTTCGTAAATTAAAAATTTCTCACACATTCTTTCTATATTATTAAACACTAAAGTATAAAATTTGACTTTTAAAAAATCTTGTATGCATTAACATTTCGCTAGAGGATTGGATTTCTAATTTCTTGAGCCTTTTATAAAATGTAGGATTTGTTTTAAGTAAATTTTCAAAAACTAAACCAGCTTTATATTTCATGTAATTTTCTAAGATTGGGGTTGAAAATTTGCTTTATAGCCTATAGTTTCTAAGCCTTTTAACAAAGGACATATGTGACATATTAAGATATGATTTCAAGAAGTGCTATATAAAATACAGGAAAAGTAGACAAAAAATGCCTTATGTTTGTTTTTAACATGAACATGACATTTTGACAGTGAGATTGTTTCAAGGAAAGGATTTCAGTCAGTTATTTCAAAAATAATCAAACAAATTCACATTAACTTATTTACAACATTAAAACTAGTTAATTAAGCTACTATTAGATATTTGTGTCTTTATAATTCAAATGAATCAATACTATGAAATATACTTGTTTAGTCAATAATACTATGTAAAAAAAAAATATTTACTTCATTAGGTAACTTGATTGTTTCCATATTTATGAAAGTAATGAGGATTAGTGAATTGATGTTAATGATTTAACATTAGGTTATCATGTGTCTTTTACAGTCCCAATAATAATTCATAATACATATGTCTAAGGGATTATTGAGATTTCTATCTGTAATGAATATAAAATTATTGGTGTAACCCTCTTTAATTACTGTGCAAAAACAAATAATTTTATTTAAAAAAAAGAGACTCTAATGTTTGAGTATGTATTTATTGTTAATTATTCATCATTCTCTTTTGATTGTTGTTAATAATTGGTACTGCATGTGTTAATTCCTGTTAAGTATTATTAAGTATAAGATTCTTGTTCTAAATTGTTAAGGCAGAAGTATCTATCATACGTAAATGTTCTTTGGATATTATGAATCCAAAATTTTTAAAAGCTCAGTAAAATTTTTCAAACTTAATCAAGATATTCAACAATTTTTATTAATTTGATCTTAGTTACTAATTTTCAGAATCATTGATACCTTAAATTTTTCCATTACATGTCGAAAAAGTTAACGAATATTCCCACTATAATTTTTACATATCATGTGTCTCGTCCTAACCAATTCAAGACATAAAACTTTTTCTAAGATCAAAAACAGCTGTATGAGAAGAATGAAAATGGGTTTTATTCTGGACCAAGAGATTCTTGGCATTAGACACATCGATAGGCTCAAAATGGGATGTAGAAAGAGGCTTAACATTCTGAAATATATCTCTGGGCAAGACTGGGGCGCGGATCAAAAACTTTGAAGGTAACATGTGCTTCACTTATAATGCCCATTCTGGAATATGGGGAACCAATTTATTCATGTGCTTCAGAGTCAAATCTAAATAAATTATTAGAGAAAGAATTAAAATTAGTGCTGCAAAAATCATTGCTGGATTGAGACATAGTTGTCCAGACAGAATTGTTCTTTTTGAGTCTGATTTACAACATAGCAGTTTAGAAGAAAATCTAGTCTTAAGAAATTTTACAATAAGCTTATTAACAGAAACCAGAATAGAACATCATCTTATCTCATAAATTGAGGCAATAACCACAGACTGAAAAGAAATAGTCCCTTATCTTTGTCACTACAAATGATTTTATGTATCTTCCTTGCTGCATTGAACCTTATTAAGCAATTGGATGAAGGTTGGTGACAGTAGCTGGAAATTCAATATTTAATATAATCTATAGGCTCTCAAAGACTTTTGGGATTAATTTTCATTTTCAGCAGATCTCATCACACATCACCATTAAGGAAAATGAGATTGCTGATTCACTGGCTAAGGCTGCCTCTTTGGAACCTTCAAAACCTGATTTGCCATCCACCTTTAATGAGGTTTTTACTGAAATTAAGAAAACACTTTTGGATGTCTGAAGTATTCCACTTGCTCATAATTGGTATCCTAAAAAATGTGCTGCTGGCACCTTACTTCTTGAGGGAACTAGAGGCCAATAGACATTTAGTTTGTTCACAAAATGTAAAGCTGAACAGGCATCACCTGAGCATAGCTTGAGTTTTGACTTGGCAGAGGCTTTTTTAAAGCCCTAAATGTTTTTGGATTTTCTGGCTGTTTATGGATTTGAGGAGTTGGTCTAATATTTTGGACCATCTGGGATTAGCAATGATAACAAAACCTTTTCTCATTTTGTTGATCAAAATATTTAAGCTTTATCTGCATCTAATTTAAATCCATTTGTTCTTTTTATTTATTAGCCAGTTAGAGCGAACCTGAGAAATTATAAAACTCCTGCTTAATTAAAATATTTAGCAAGTTAATGATAAACTTTGCAGAAAATTAGAGGATAGATACATATTTCTTGCTTACAGTTCCTACATATTTCTCCAAAATAGGGCATTTTTTATAAACTATACAATTTGTATTTCTTTTTTTTTAATTGAAAGCTGTTGAGTTTTATATCAAAATATATATAATAAAAACAAAACTCTATTCTAGTCCCTTTTTTTAAACTTTTTCATCAAAACCAGAAATCATCTTTTTCAACATTAAGCATTTTTTAAAAATACTTTTAAAGATTAATCTCTTAAAATAGCTTGCAACTAAATTAAACTCTAGCAACACAAATACTGTATCATATTAGCATTAATTCAATTACAGTATTAACCTAGACAGATCAATCAGTTTAAAGTGACATATACTGGCTCTATCATCTGTACCTTCAGTTCAATAATAAAGGTTATAATGCTCGATTTTCAATGATTAATTTTATATATAAACTCATAAAATTTTTTGAAATCATTAATTTTTTTGCTCATACATTTTTCCTAGTCTCTTTCCATCACAATGAATGCTGAAATATAAGTGCTTTTAATATGAAAAAAACTAACTCCTACAAGAGTTTTAAATCAGTAAATGTTGTTACTTTGTGTCAAGTCATAATACAAAAAGACAAATTCTTTATTAAGAAATAATTTATTAAATTTTTCAAATAAAATTAAAGAAAAAATTTAATTTTGTAAATTAATTATTAAAAGAATGTTTGTGCATTTTGAGAAATAAAATCCAAGCTTACTTATCTATAACAGCAGTGTATAAATGAAAAATTATATTAATTTGTGTTTTTTTAAATCAAAACATAATTAGCTACACCATGGCATAAAAATCATTGATTACAGCTTTAACAAGTAAAAAATGTGATATATTTAGCTTTGACTTGGATTCTTATATACATATAACCAGACATTTATAAAGAAATATAACTTATTTTATCAAAAGGAGTTAATAACAGATTGTTAACAAAACTTTCTAATCTATATTCTAATAATGTACTGTGGATTATATAAAAATGAAAATCTATTTTTAAAGAATAATTTGAATGAAAATTCTTCTATTATTACTTTTCCCTTCTTTTGAGTATCTGATTGCTATAAAAATTATTGCCATGGAATTTGATTAATTATTTGGAGCATATTACTGGCACTAGGTAAAGTAACCTTGGTATATGACAATAGGATTTTTTTCTCTCATATATAATATAATATGTACTACAAACTCCTTATAAATTTCAATAAAATGGAATACATATAGTAAAGGTAATTAAAACTAATAAAAATTTTTGTGGAATTAGTAATAGAAAATCTCAACAAAGATCGGAAAATACTTCAAAAATGAAATTTTAAGAACAAAAGCAATGTTTTTTAGGACATCTAAATTTGGACCAGATTCCAGTGTAGAAATTATCCACAACCTCATGATGTAAAGCACTGCATTGTTTGTTGGTTTTAAAATTAAATTCAAAAGTGTGTAATTACTTTCCCCACTCTCTAAAATTTTGAAAACACCCTTCTAAAAGGTGCAACTAATTTTGTATATTTTTCCTAATGATTCACACTAACTACACTCCAGTTTCTTAAACAAAAAATAAACTAATATGGCAATAGGGGAGATTGGACAAACATAAGTATCTAAAAATGATATAGTAGTACTTTTTGCTACATTAATCATTCGTCATTTCACTTTTGAATATATGCAAAAAAATGATCAACAATTTTCTTTATTATATCCCTTGAATAATAAATTAGAAACTCACCATTGTTTCTCAATTTAGTAGAAATTCAAAAAGATAATTTACTCTTTTCAAGCATCTTGATTGAGCACACATTAAGTAAGCTATTACTTTAAAAATGTGCTGTACATTGCTCAAGATTTTAATAAGTTGCTATATTACTGACATCAATTATTAGTAAAATATTGATATTTAATGTTATGACATACCTACTAAAAACTACAACTTCAATATTTGACACCCTCCTATAAACATTAGGCATGTCAATTTTGTAGCCCAATAACCATTGTAAGATTAAAGCTTTTGATTGACATTAGAACTCTAATATTTATGAAATTTACTATAATCAAACTTAGAGTTAAAAATAAAGTCAATGAAAGATTTTGATTATAAAGTTATGAATTAATTTTAGCTTTCCCTCCATTAATTGATGAAAGCTTCTTACAGAAGTTATTTAAATTTAATGTTAGTAGCAAAAATTTATATTGGAATTCAGGAGTTCTACATATTTTGATTTACTGCATTGGTCTTTTTTGGTTCACAAGGGTTGTCTATTCTTAAACACTACAAACATCTTAACGAGACATGAAATAAAACTTAAAAATGAACTGTATTGTAACTGCAAGATTTTTAAGCCTGCACACCCAGCTGTTCAGAAGCCTTTACATATGCTCTAATAAAGAATACATATTTTAGTGGACATAGCTCATATACATTGAGTTAGAAACCTTCATCACTTCCTAAAAGCTATTTAGTTTTCACAGAAACATGAAAATACTTTTAATACTTCAAGAAACTGAAATCACAAATATTAACTAAATTGTTATCCTATAAAAAAATTAAAACCCTAACAGTTACAACCACTTTAAATTTTCATTAACAAGACTTGAATGGCTTACAAAGTTAACTCTTACAAGATTTACACAACTGCTTTTAACAAATTAGTAAAACTTATGAAAGCCACTTTCCTCTCAATTCTTAAAATTTTATAAGAAAACATAAAATGTAATTTCTAAAAGTACATTTACTGGGAATTAACCCTTGTTCAATTCAGCATTGATGGGTAACCCCTATCAGTCAGACTGAAGTACAAATGGTAATCCATTGAAATAAGTTCACTGTTATGCACTATCAGTGTGAATTAAATATTTAAGTGGAACTAGTGCACACATATAAAGTTACCTTTTATCTGGAATAAAATTAAGGAAGATTTTTATAACTTACCTTTAACAGGAAGCTCCTTGAAAGCCAGCAGACATCTCCAATTTATTTAATAGTTAAATTGCCCATAAGAATGAATTAAGATTTTAAAATTATTTTTTTTCCACTTAAAATTGTAAAGTATCAAAAGAAAAACATTTGCGAATTAGTTTTTATTAATGCTACATTGAGTACAACTTTATCAATGAAAGATGTTAACAATAAATCACGATTTTCTAATGATCACAAAATAGAAAAGTAACACATTACATATATACTTTTAATCTTACAGGAAATTTAAAACTAATTTAATTTAAACAAAATTAGATTATTAATTGATGCAAAGGATTCTTCAAGCATGCAATTGGTATAAAAATAATTATTTCAATTTTTCTCCTAAATATTTAACAGAATTTTAATGCAATTTTCATTAACATTTAATACCATTTTCATTAATGTCAGAAACAGACTTCATTTACTTAATAAGTTGAAATTATTAACATAATATTGCATGTAATTATAAAATAAACAATTTATTGTGTTATGGGAAGAAAATAATGAGAACATTTTTAAACAATGAATTAATTTATTTGAACATAATTATACAAAACTTTTTACAGCAGAAAAGACTTCATATAACTAGATGAAAGTGGAAATGAAAACAATGCTTTATGATTATAATGAGTGTCCAAAAACTGTAAATTACCTGAACATAATATAAACTGTTCTGGGATGATTCTTTTCCCAAACTGATTCTTAGAAGCAGTTCAACAGTTTATCACAAGCTACAATATAAATTAACATCACAAAGCAATGATGGTGAAAGTTCTCAGTCCACTTCTTCAATTGTTGGTCCTCCAGTACTTCCTCCTCCAGGAGCTGCTCCAGCACCAGGGAATCCGCCTGGCATGCCACCAGGTGCACCACCAGCAGATTGGTACAACTTAGTAACAATTGGATTGCAGATGTTCTCAAGTTCTTTCTGTTTGTCATCAAACTCTTCTTTCTCAGCTAGTTGATTGCTATCAAGCCATTTCAAGGTATCATTTACTTTATCTAAAACTTTCTTTCGGTCATCTTCAGAAATCTTATCCTTCAACTTCTCATCTTCAATAGTTGACTTAATGTTGAAAGCATAACTTTCAAGGGAATTCTTGGCAGCAATTCTGCTCTTCTGTTTGTCATCATCATCTTTGTATTTTTCAGCATCTTTGACCATTCTTTCAATTTCTTCTTTAGAGAGACGACCTTTATCATTGGTAATAGTGATCTTATTTTCTTTACCAGTACTCTTGTCAACAGCAGACACATTTAAGATACCATTAGCGTCAATATCAAAGGTAACTTCTATTTGAGGTACACCTCGAGGAGCAGGAGGAATACCTGTGAGCTCAAATTTTCCTAGCAAGTTGTTGTCCTTCGTCATAGCACGTTCTCCTTCATATACTTGAATCAACACACCTGGTTGATTATCAGAGTAGGTAGTAAAGGTCTGTGTCTGGCGAGTAGGAATGGTTGTGTTTCGCTTGATGAGGACAGTCATCACTCCACCAGCAGTTTCAATACCAAGAGATAATGGGGTAACATCAAGAAGCAATAGATCTTGTACTTGCTCAGATTTGTCACCATTAAGGATAGCAGCTTGTACAGCAGCACCATAAGCTACAGCTTCATCTGGGTTGATACTCTTGTTCAATTCCTTGCCATTGAAGAAGTCTTGAAGCAATTTCTGGATCTTGGGAATACGTGTTGATCCACCAACTAAGACTATATCGTGAACTTGAGCTTTATCTAATTTAGCATCCCTCAAAGCTTTCTCAACTGGCTCCAATGTGCTTCGGAACAAGTCAGCATTCAATTCTTCAAAACGAGCTCTAGTTATTGTGGAATAGAAATCAACACCTTCAAAAAGCGAGTCTATTTCAATACTAGCTTGAGTACTAGATGACAAAGTACGCTTAGCACGCTCACATGCAGTACGTAGACGCCTCAAAGCCCTTTTATTGGTGGTTAAGTCTTTTTTGTGTTTTCTTTTAAATTCCTGAACAAAGTGGTTAACCATTCGGTTGTCGAAATCTTCTCCACCCAAATGAGTATCACCAGCTGTGGATTTTACTTCAAAGATCCCATCTTCAATGGTCAAAATAGATACATCAAAAGTACCGCCTCCAAGATCAAAGATAAGAACGTTTCTCTCACCTGTACCTTTCTTGTCCAACCCATAAGCAATGGCTGCTGCAGTAGGCTCGTTGATAATTCGAAGTACATTCAATCCAGCAATAGTACCGGCATCTTTAGTGGCTTGCCTCTGGGAATCATTAAAGTAGGCAGGAACAGTAACAACAGCATTTGTTACAGTTTTACCAAGATAAGCTTCAGCGATTTCCTTCATTTTGGTTAGGACCATAGATGAAATTTCTTCTGGGAAGAAAGTTTTGTTCTCGCCTTTGTATTCTACCTGAATTTTAGGTTTACCGCCATCACTAATTACTTCAAATGGCCAGTGCTTCATGTCAGATTGAACAGAAGAATCATCAAAACGTCGACCGATCAGTCTCTTAGCATCAAATACTGTATTGCTAGGATTCATGGCCACTTGATTCTTGGCGGCATCTCCTATTAATCTCTCAGTATCAGTGAAGGCTACATAACTAGGGGTAGTTCGATTACCCTGATCGTTGGCAATAATTTCGACTTTACCATGTTGGAAAACTCCAACACAGGAATAGGTAGTACCTAAATCAATACCAATAGCAGGAACAACAGACATTTTGAACGAATACGGATACAAGAGTTCAGCACTAAGATCGAGACAGACACAACAAGCAGAGTTCTCGTAGAGGAAATGAAAGAGTCGTGTGAAACAACCGCCTTTTTAGGAAAGTTAGAAAGTTCTAGAAGCTTCGATGATGTTCTACCAATCAAATTTCAAGATATTGTTAACTGACGTCATAATATTGTGATGTCATCTAGGCAAAGTGGGTGTTCTATTGGTTACGCAGTTTACATGATAAAGTTACCATAATCTTCTAGATTTGGCATGATTTCGCTATATCATAGACAATTTATTGAAAGAATAAATATTAATGTTATTTTATAATTAAAACTATTCTTTTAATGTATTTTTTATTACATTAAAGGAAATACTTTATATACTTATTTAAAAAATCTTATATTTAATATTTTTAAGCTTTTATTTTTGCTCAGAAACTGCAGTTATTTGTGAATTATCATTGTGATTCGTTAAATAAGGAATGAATGAATATTAAAAGTGTTTTTGATTTTTTTTATTTTATATTAGCCTTTATTTAACAGTGGGAAGTTTTTACTCAAATTTATTACTACAATTATGTAATTTAAAATAAACAAAATATAAAAGTAACTGTATATTTCAGAATCTGGGACACGAGGTGAAATATATTTGGCGATATAAATGAAACGCCGGCTCGCCAATCTCAAAACTGTAGCCACAAGCTTTTATAAAAATTTTGATTATTTTATTTATTTCAATTAGGTAATAAAAAATTTATTCTAGACAATAATTTACAAATAAAAAATTCAGTCGATTAAAGTAATTTCAATATCAATTAACATTTATAATTTACTAGAACTCTACTTAGTAATTATCTCAAAATGAGTATCATTATGAAGAAAAGCCGGCTGTCTTCTTTCTTAGCCGTGAAACTGAAATCTTTTTAACAACAAGCGGGAAATAATTTTTAGAATAACAATGAGCGAAAAATTAGTTACCCATAATTTACCATGGTATGAATGTGTTTCAAATAATTAACATTTTATTATAGAAAAATAACTTGTTGAGATTTAAACAATATTTTTTACTATTTTACAGGGTAGAAAAATATCGTCCTGAAAAATTAGACGATTTGATTGCTCATGAAGATATTATTCGAACGAGTAAGTTCGTATAAATTAATTTGATCATAAAATATTTTGCGAAAAATATATTGTTATGGATTATATACTCTTTAGAATCCGTTATTCATCATTGCATTATATAATCAATCATTAAGAACATTTCTTTTTATTACAACTTATACTCATGTATTTGTTAGTATCCAGTAGTGTTGGTTGTTTTTAATATTTACAAATTTAATTTCTAGGTCAAAATATTTAATGCAAGAAAGGATGAAATACATTATTCCTTATCCTTTCTGTTCTTTATTCTATTTAATTTTGTGTGAACACATATTGCTTGAGCTTTTAATATTAATCTATAAAAAATTTCATTTCATGATTTCAGCTCCATGCAGTTCCTGATAAAAATTTCGCATCTTTTCCAATATATTATAAAAATAATGTTTTATCGTCCAGAACCAACTAAACTTATTTTTAGTGTCTTTGAAAATTTTAATTTGACAATAAACCAGAAAAATTTATTTTAAAAAACTACACTATACTTTTGTTTTATTAATTGAGTTCATTTATATTCAACCAGTACTAAAGAAAATTAAAGTATTAAAATTTATATCCTTTTAAATTACTTATTTTTAATTTATTATAAAACTTGTTGTATTGCAATATACATTTACATGATATTTATTTAATCACTCTAGAAACATTATTTATGATCTAAATAAATGAGACATTACTGTTACTAATGAGAACTAAAAATAATGATAATTAATTTAAGGTATTTTCTATTATCTACCTACAATATCATAAAATTGTCCCATTAATTGACATTTTACACCCTATATTATGATAATCTTCATAGTACTGAGGAGCTGCATTTTGTTATTTACAATGGTATATGATTACAGGCAGATAAAAGAACAATGCCTGATTGACAGTGCCGTAGTTAAATTGAGGGCTTATTTATTGTTCTAGGTTTTGTTATGTGATAAAAATTCATGTTAAAACATGTATTGATTTTTAAATGAAGCTTTGTTAATTATGTATGATAAATTAGTAATTTAAAGTAATGAAACATTAAATATAAATTATTTAATTTGCTAGTAATAGGAATATTGAAAGTAATCTGGCAGTCAGTTAATGTGTCTTAACCTGATGAAGTAACAAAGCTGGAGTTTAAATAATCATTATTGGAAATATTCTATTTAAATTATTTTCTAAATTTTATCTACTTTTACAATCATTAATTTGAGTCACATAACAAATCTACTTTAAATTCTTGATTTTAAGTTTACCATGTTTAAATTTTATTAAAATTTCCTAGTTAACAAGTTTATAAAAGAAGACAAATTGCCTCATCTTTTATTCTATGGTCCTCCTGGAACAGGGAAAACTTCTACAATATTAGCATGTGCTAAGCAAATATATTCTCCTGCTGAATTTTCAAGCATGGTCTTAGAGGTGATTATTTTCTTTTGATTTAGAATTTTGCTATTCAATAATTTTATTTTAGAATATATTATTTATACAAAAATTAAGTTTGTATTTTATTAAAAATAGTTTACTATATATTTTAATATCTACATAGAATTTTAGTGTAAAAATTACAAAACAATTTATGTTTAACACAGTTATAAAATAAAGTTTATCTAAAGAAATTTATTTTTACTGTCTAAAAAAAATTCATAACAGAATAATTTTCTTAAGGAATGCAGAGATTTGCTATTTCTTAGGAAGTATGAAATATTTACATTTCCATATAATAAAGCTTGAATAGTGGAAATTACTTCCTCCACAAAATTATTCCTATCCTAGACCCAAGGTAACTCTTAATCTTTACCATCTGAATAAAAGTAAAATTTACTGTTCATTTTTATATAAATTTTTTTTATTATGTTAAAGTAAACATCAACTCTTATTTTGCAATTTTGATATTGTTATTTACCAATCTGTCTGTTCTATTTCTTAAGTCCTTAGATAAATCCCGTGTTCTCTTTAGGCTTATTATATTAAGCATATAAAAAATCTAAATCTTCTTTTCTGAGTTGATGAGTATAATCAAATGAATTGAATGAATTTGTATAAAGTTTTAATATTAATCTATACACGTTTTTCATGATATTTATTATAAAAAAATTGGATTTAAGAAATGGATGAAATAACTAAAACTAGTTTGTAAACAATTTCAATACAAATCTTGTATGGTTATATTATTCTAAAATCAAAGAATGACTTTATTGTTATTTTATTATTTACGCATACATGTATAAAAAACCTGAAAATGGAGATTTCATGAAATTTTTAGCAAGTATGTCTGATTTCTTAAAAATAATTTAAATTATATTTATTTTTTCTTAAATTGGATTATAGAAAACATAGGATAAGTTTGTATAAAATATTTTTATTTTGCTTTAAATGTGAAATTTGTACTTTTTAAAAAAAAAAAAAAAACAACAACATTATTTTGTTTTAAATATGGACTGCAAAACAAATGTTATAAATAACTTTGCTTTTGTATAGAAAGTTAATCAAAATATCTATGAATAGTTTGGAGTAACTAAGGAGAAAGGAAAATAATTTTTCAAAATTTGTTTGGTTTATATACTATATCAAGTATATTGAAAGAAATTTCATTGTTTTGTTTGTGAATACAAGTGCTGTCCTGTAAAATTTCTTCCCAATATATTGAATACCAAATTTAATATTAATTAATATTTAAAAACAAGTGTTTTTCTAAACATTTAGAACATCTAAAGTTTGTTAAATTTTCATTAAAAATTTTTTTTACATTTTATATTTGCTTATAATTTTAAGCAAAATAAAATATGGTATTTCTCAGTATACAAGAATAAATAATATTGCTTAGTAGCACATAATAATTATTAATAAGACAATAATAAAAATCAATTATATGAGAGGTTTGAAGGATGTTACTCATGCCAATTAGTATATTTTTAAGTGGATACTATTTTTGTGCTTATTGTTTCTGTTATAGAATGAAGTATTCTTCATATTATATTATATTATTTAATAGTTTGACAAACTATGATCTGATATATTTTTGGATTGTTGAATTTTTCCAATTCTTCTCATGTGTCTATTTTTTCATAGAAAAACTTAAAAATATTGTGAACAAAAATACTAACAAATTTGATTAGTTAAAATAAATCTAAAAAGAATTGGTTAAATAAGAAGCTTTGAGTCTGGCAGTTGTTTAGTCTTTTTTAAAATTACGATAAATAATTATTTAATCTCCCACCATAAAATGAACATTTATTTAATTTATTCTTGAAAAGCATTTATCTATTTGCATCTCATTATAAAACTAAAAATCTTTATCTTCTTAAAATTTGATTCGGAATTAATGAAAACTTAAATATAGAAATTGTAATTCAAGATTAAATTAGCACAATTTATAAAAATTCTGGGTATATAGTATATATTAAAGCACTTTTCTAAAAAATCTGATATTATTGGAGAAAAAAATTTTCAATTATCAAAATTTAAATAAAAGTATTATTTTTTCATATTTGTAAAGTGTATCTGGTCCTTTTCTGGACCTTGCATCACAAAACCCAGTCAGCCAATCATATTTACAAAACTTTGCATTCTCAAAGTTCAGTTTTTATTTTTATTTTATTATTATTATAAACTTGTTATAAATTTTAATTTCATTTGGTGATTTTCCTTTTTACCATTTTAATGACAGTCTTAAAAATGTAAAATCTTACTTCTTTAGAATCTTCATTAATATTTTATATTTACATAAAAATTTTATTCTCCATTTTGAAAAATAATTATTTCAAATCTATAGTATTCATTGCATCAATGCTATTTTCTCTTAAATGAATTAAACAGTTTTTAAGTATATTAAAAAAATATGTTGCCATATTAATATGTAACAAGGCCATTAATGAGACTGAATAAGCAAATCATTTAAACATTTGAAGGAAATAGAATAATTGGATTAAAATACAAGTGATGTTTACTAAGATTTCTATAAATTTTTTGAACAGTCTATTAATGACAATTTTTTTTATTAAGTAAAGGCACAGATGCTGTACAATATAGGATTCCAAGTTCTGAATTTTTTTGGTGATGAAGTAATGTTGCCAAGATGAAGTATTGTGATTTAAGCAATGATCTAAATACTAAGGTTGCCAAAACAGAGTATTGTGCATAATTTTTATAGGTCCCCATATCTGTGACGTAGTATAAACCAGGTTGCCAGATGCATAAGGAAATCCTCCAAAAAAATCACCAAATTCAGAATTTGGAATCCTGGATTATACAACATCTGTGCCCTGAGTAAATATCTTAAATGTGTAGCACCCCTCTCCCAACATCCAATGAGTCCCTTCTACTGTTCTATAGTACAAATATTCATTGAGGGCTAAGACTCTAGGAACATCGACATCAAATACCCCACCTCTCCATTTGTCACTAACATTTGTTTTATGCTAATCTTTGTTGTGGGTTGTTTAAAAATATAATTATTTCTACTCTTAACCATCACCCTTTATTTCTAAAATATTTAGCTGGTCCCTCTTATAAGGGGAGCTAAATAATTAATTTCCCCCTTAATAAATGTGTAATATTTTGTTAATAAATTTAAAAAATTCTTTAAAGAGATTTGCTCTGTTTAGAAAAATGTGAATATTAATGTCACTGCATGTTAATTTCCATTAATAATTTGAATGTTAATGAGTAAATTTAAATTTTTACGGAAAATTTTATGTTGTTGTAATTGAATTTATTGCTAAAATCATTAGAATATTGAGTGTCCAAGAAAATATGGGTATCTTTGTGTTGAAAGTCAGTTGTCTTTGAAAAGATAGCTCTGAAAAGTATTCCTTTTGGAAAAATGCAATATTGTTTCTAGATTTAATCAGTAATGCTATCTTTTCATTTTTTATTACTAATTTGCAAATATGTTTTGTGTTATTAACTCAAAAAAGTAGCTAAGTATATTTTGTAGCATTTGATTTAATCCATAGGTTCTACATTTTTTTCTCAAAATACACCTTTATTTACCTCATTATTAATTCTGTTGTAGGCTATACATTTAATCTACCCTTATCTTTCGCAAGTAAAACAGTAGAATTTTTATCTAGTGTATTATCTGAAATTATGAGGAGCCCATCTTCATCACTGTAAAGCACTCCTTGCCTTTGACTTTAAAATCTGATATAGGTGTGACAGATATTGTGTAATGCAACAACTTTGACATTTTTCACTTTGTAGATTTTTATCTTTTTCTAGAATTTTGTACTACAAACTTTCTGTTGACAATAATTAACTAACATTGCTTTATTTTGCCTTGCTTTTAGAAATAAAAATTTAAAAAAATCTGAAATTGCAATTACACTACATTTATATGTTTTATCACATTAAAATATTAAAGATTTATGGCAAAATTAATTTTCTCCATAAATTTTTAATATTTTATGTCATGCTGAATAATTATTGGCTTAATCTTAGAACTTTTTGTCATATTGAATAATAGATGTTCAAAATAAATCTCATTCAGTATTACAAATATACAAAACAAATCTATACTTCACATTAATTTTTTTTATTAAAATATGATTTTCCTTATAATTTAACATAAATATTACATTGAATGTCTTGATTTTTCTAAAAATTTAGCTTTTTATTTTAGAAAGTATTTAGACAATTTTTATTTTATATATTTGCTTAATAAGGACTAATGTTGTGTTAAAATTAATATTAAGTTTTTTTGGTATTGTTTGTGCGATTAAAATTCTTATATTGATGATCACTTTTAACATTTCAGCTGAATGCATCAGATGATCGAGGCATTAGTGTTGTACGTGAACAAATATTAAGTTTTGCTAGTACACGAACTATTTTTAAGTAAGTTTTTAACTTCTAACTGCATTACTTATGTAATACTTATGTTTTTTAATAAAGACAATATTTAGGACCATTGATATTTTCTAGTTCTTTCATTTGAGCTAATTTAATATCAGAATTCTATAAAAACTGTCACAAATTTAAGAAAAAATGTAGTTTAATGAAACTTTCTGTTGTGTTACTTTCCTTATTTTTACAGATCTGGTTTTAAATTGATAATCTTAGATGAAGCTGATGCTATGACAAATGATGCCCAAAACGCTCTTAGAAGAGGTAAAATTTAAAAAGAAATCTGAATGTTTTATATTAATATGATATATATTGAAGAGAAATCACTTTTTAAACTCTTTTAAAAATTATGCTACTGTTTTTTTTTTTGAACATTATGAAATTTAAATAAAATAATATTCAATATACATGAATTTTATTCAATAAATATTAATTAATTTATTGAATGATAAAATTATTTATTTATTAAATTATATTATAGATTTTCTTGCACACTCAAAGAATATTCTAAACAATAAAATTTCATAAGTATGTATTTATTTTTTTTCTAGTTGACGTAGTAGAGATTTTAAATGCATCATTTTAACATTCTAAAATTATTGAGCTGTTATTATTTTCAATTATTATTATTGAAAATTATTTTTTCAAATATTATGAAATAGGAATTGTAAAATGTAAACTTATTTTAATAAGTCATATGTTATGTGTTTTGAGAGTACAGTCTTAAGAAACAATGGGGAAATTTTGTAAAAAAATTTAAGAATCATAAGTCAAATGGGGTTTTAAATGAAATGACTTAGTATTTAATGATAGTATTTAATCATGAATGTATGCTTTTATTGATTTCTTTTATTCATAAATGTGTTCTGAAAATTCTATGTAATTTATTTCAGTGATAGAAAAGTTTACTGAAAATACAAGATTTTGCTTAATTTGCAACTATTTATCTAAAATAACACCTGCTATTCAATCTCGATGTACACGTTTCAGGTTTGGTCCTCTTTCAAATAAACAGATAACACCGCGTTTAGAGTATGTTATTGAACAAGAAAAGTACGTAATATTTAATTTCCTGTTATAAATTTACTTTCCTTGTTCTCCACTTGAGATTTCTTTTTATAAATAAGTTGTGGCACCAATTTGTTATTTATCATAGGTTAAATGTGACTGATGATGGACGGAAAGCATTGATAGATTTAGCTCAAGGTGATATGAGGAAAGTTCTAAATGTTTTACAGGTTTGTTCTTATTTTTAAAAAAGTGATCTTAATATTTACTTGCATGCAGTGCGTTTCAAATTTCATTTATGTAGTCATTATTTATTTAAAGTCCTTAAGTCTTTATTATCTTAATAAAGTTAGCAAAAATGATTTTATTAGTTATACAATAATAATTACTCAAAATTGACATTTTTTTTATTTTGAAGGTGTACATATTTCATTTATTGTAAGTAAGCAATTATGAATAAAACTGATATTTTATACTATAGTTAACCTCGTAAATATGTTCTAATATTTTTTCAAATCTCCTAAAATTTAAAAATACTGTGCTCCGTTTGTTTTTAGACTATCTTACTTTTTTATTGCTTTTTCAGGTATGAAAATTTTTACTCATAATTTAATCAAAAATTTAGAATCCAGGTTTTACATTTTATAATATTGCTCGAATAAATTTATTCATTTGTTAAAATGTTTAATATTTGTAACAGAAATTAATTTAAAAATAATGAAACATTTTTATTTTGTATATTGCATTATTATTCTTTATAGGTGCCAAAATTCTTTACAGTTTTAAAACTGATATTTTTTTCACTCATAGCTATTTTTTAGTAATGAGCTATATCTAATGAAAATTTATTGAATTGAGTTTTGTAAGTAAGTCATTTCATTGATCGATTTTGTAGAGTTTCTTCAATATAGCTTATATTCAAGATATTTCATTGCCAAAGAATCCCATTTATGCACACATATTTATCATTGTACTATCAATCTCGTAATGTAATTCTCGTAATGTAATTAATTAACCAATTTCCAGATATTGAGTTTAATTCATTGTGTTGATGCAATGGGAATTTATCCAGCCACTTGTTAAGTTCACGTGTGTTTTATCTGACATAAATTTCCCTTTATGGTATAGATAAAATGCATTTTAAGATTCATATTTAATGGAAAAAGCTTGTATTGTCATTTATGAATAAATTTAATTTTATCAATAATTTTCATTGTTTATTTATCTGGAAGGCTAGTTTTTCAGTTTATGTAATATGTTATCATGGAGACTTAAATAATTTTTGAAAATACTCAAAATTTACACTCCCATTTCCAACAGCAAATTAATTTCTAAATGGATGCAAATTTCTGTCTTAATAATAAAAACTTGTTGATTTATTATAATGTTTTTGATTATGTATTCAAAGTTATTTAGTAAATAAATTGCCATAAATAAATTGAAGCAAAATATTTTCTTAATGCGCTAAAATGTAAATTATTTTATAAATAAATTTTTAATATGCTTTTATTTACAACCATATTACAGTGTTAGTGACATTATAATAAACATTAAATCTATTAATTTGATCAATGCTTTGAAAAATTCTAATTCTAAATTTGTTTTTTTTTTTTTTTTTATATTTCTTCTAGTGTGCTTCTTTAGCTTTTGATGTTGTCAATGAAGAAAATGTGTATGCATGCGTGGGTCATCCATTAAAATCAGATATCACCAAAATAGTCAACTGGCTTTTGAATGATGATTTCAAATCTGCATTTAATAGTATCCTTTTCAAAAAGAAATTAAAATTATGTAAATTATTTCTTCACTATTGAAAATTGTCTTATAATTTGATTTTCTTTTATAAAAAGAGGAATCCATTAAGAGCATTGTTAGTAAGAAGTTACTGAGCTCTGTTAATGAAAAAATTAAGTATGTTTCTGAAATTGAAGGAGAAATTTTCCTTCACTACTTTATTTAATTTGTATACAAGGTGCTTTTGATAATATCATTAATCCAATCTAGTTTTGAAGATTTTAAGAGATAAGCATTTAAATGACATAATTTATATGTACAATATGCCAGGTTATGTTGATCACAATTAAGCTCATTTTTGGCGAAGATTTTAACATAACCTGTTAACTTGTACACAAAGTTATGTAAGCAAATAATGCACAAAAATTGCATTTACATTTTTATTAAAGTACTAAAAAATAAGAGTGAGCTCTTTTCCAAAACTTTTAGGTGTCCAAATCAACATAAGATTACAGTAAATTATGTTGGCTTATTAATCTCTCCTGAAACAAACAGGCTTGGAAGTTTGCAAATCTAATATTATTGAAAGTTGTGTTTTTAAAGAACTTAGAGATTTTTTTCCAGTTAATATTTTCAGATTTTTAAAGTATTATTTGTACAGGTATTTTTCTTACATGTGCAAACTGTTATTTTTCCCAACTTTTTATTTTCTCTATTTTTTTATTCAAAATGCTACTAAGTATGATATTTAATAAATGTTTATATATAATCTTTAAAAAATATTTAATTTTTTTTATATCATTTATACTAAGTTTCATTTCTAGATAGTTTTTATTTTCATTTTCCCATTTGCTTTGTGTTACAAATATATTTAAACAATGAGTCAATTTTCATTTTCATGCAAATAACTTTATTCAAAATATTAATTTTGTATCAACTTTATTAAAATCTGACAAGATTAAATTGATAAAAAGTTGAATAAAAAATAAAATAATGAATTGCCACTATATATTTTATTAAATATTAGATATTTTGTTTTGATAATTTAAATTTAAAAAAACATTTATTTCATTAAAAAAATTTTTTTGTAGTCTTAGTATTTTTTACATGTTTAATATTTTTCAGTTTAGTCATACAAGTATTCTATGAAAGAATGTACATTTTGTGTAAAAGAAAATAATTGTGAATGTAAATTTCAAGAATATCTAAATTATTGTTAACTTGTCAGAATCTTTAGTAAACTGTGAGTTTATTTTTTGTCACATATACTAACATGTAATTGATATGTGTTTTATTTAATAAATTTGATCTGCAGTATAGAGTACAATTTTTTTTAACTCTCTAGTATCTTTATTTTTTTTTAAATCTATAAACTTCTGTTTATTATATGATGAATTATTTTAAATCTATTCTCAAATCTACTGTTTTAATCCTTCATTACATATTTTAGATATAAATGATATGAAAACATTAAAAGGATTAGCACTTCAGGATATTTTAACCCAGGTTCATTTGTATGTTCATAGAAGTAAGTAATTACACAAATATACGACAATTCTACTTCGGGTCTGTTCATGTGGTATATGTTTTTAATATGTGGGCTGTTATTTTATTATTTTTTAAAAATAACCTGCTTTCAATAAAAAATCAGTAAATTTTATTTATATTTAGATAATAAGTTTGATTTAATTTATGTTTGAATATCCTATTAGAAGAATAAAGAAAAACAAAAGTATGCAAAGATAAAATTTGAACCATATTGTCATGTTTGTGGCGTCAATGAAGAAATTAATTTATGTATTTCCCAAACACACAACAACACATTCACACACACACAATCAAAGTAACAAGTCTTTAAAAGCATCATGAAATTAAAAAAAAATCAACCCTCAGAATTGGTAATAAACATTCCAAATTGTTTAATTGTAAAATGACTATCACAAATTTATGTCCATAATTTGTTTAATTATCTGTAGCAAAATTTGTTAAGAATAAGTTTTAAATATCAGCAAAAAACTTTTGTAATAACTTAATTTGGATTTTTTTTTTCAATTAATTGTGTGTGTGAAAATTATTTGGCAACAAATTTTATTGTGTACTATTTCGTAGATAATTTCGTGTAATATTACGTTTCTAAACATGTTAATAAAATTTACTATTTTTGTCGATTTTATGTTTAGATTTCTTATTTTCTTACTCCTGGATTTCAAAAAATTGTTTTAAGAGTGCTTGAAACTTTTGGAATTTCAACTTGACAATTATGAATAACCCCTGGAAAATTTTACTTAAATTTTGTTGATTTTTTTTATTAATAAAATTTTTAGTGTAATAGTCCAGAAAGGAAATTGAGGATTAGCTATTAATGGTATCACTAGATACTGATGCAACTATTTGGCTGTTATTGTGTGTATAACTGTTGATTGGAATAAAAATCCAATTCAGCCACAATAGCTTCATGATGATCTAGTTCAATCAAGATGTAGTATTTAGAAATATGTGTGTGAAGTGAGGAGTAATCCACAATAAGATTATCATGTGGTGCAGGTGTTAATTAGGCAGGTGATTTTAATTGATTCTTTTTCTATTTGTTTTCTTTATGTTTTATAAAATTCACTGAATATTAATATTTAAATATAAAATTTCGGAGTTAAAATATATTTTCCGTGTCATCTGTGGTGAAAATTACTTATTTCAATGAATCAGGATGAATTTTGTTATCAATGAAATAAATTATTTAATATGCCTGTTGGAAAGTGTCTTTTCAGTGACCAGTGATCTCTGGAAAAGCCAATACCAAAATTGATGTTTGTGTGGTTCAGAATAAACTCATGTCCATTGTCAGCCTAGTTTGCCAGAAAAACTTCTGTATTTCAAATATGGGCATATCAACTGTCAAATCCCATATGAAAGAAAAAAAGCACATATTTATTAGAGCAATCTGTATCTGCCCAAAAATCTACTCGTTTAAAAGATTTTTTCACTACAGTTGACCCTATTAAAGAAAGTGAACCAAAGCATGTTTTGAAAATTTTGATTCATTTATTTCTTCTAAAGAAATTTTAAAGGCGAAATTCTATGGGTCCTTAAAATTTTAAACTGTGTATTCAGCTACTGTTCTTGTAGCAATATAAATTCTCTCCTTCAAGCAATGTTTTCCGGTAATGCTATTGCAAATTCTGGTTAAAAAAGTGTACTTATTTAACAGTTTTTGGAATTGCACCTTATTTTTAACAATTTATTGAAAGAAAAGGTTTTAAATGCTTGTAATTATGTGTTATTTTTTTATGAAAGTTTAAATGATCACCTTCAGCAAAAACAATTGGACTGCCAGGTAAGATTTTGGGATAATTGTTGTTAAAACATGATATTATTATCAGATGTTTTAGATCTCTCAACTGCAGATATTTTATTTGAAAAAGTAAAGGAGAAGTGTTTAGAATTATATTAACAAGGTGTCATGGGATAGTCTGAATGTCAACTGGGTTGTTTTCACTAGAATGATTGATTTTTTAAACTGTGTATTCCATTTTTAAAATTTTGGGAGCTTGAAAAAGATTGTTATATACATCTTGAAATACTCCGTAAATTAATAAATTAGAATATAAAAATGTTTAAAGATTATAATTACCTATTATTTTATACAATATATAATTCAGTAAAGAATATTGTTTATATAAATACTGATTGATTATTTAAATAAATTTTTTTCTGTTATAGCTGTAAATTCAATGAAAATTTTTAAAGTAATCATGAAATATAAATAAAAAAGTCTAATTAATTTTTACTGTTATTTATTTCTATTCTTTACAAATATGATTGAAAAATGTTACACATACATAAATATATGCATATTTGGTTAAAAACAAGTGGTAAAATTAAAAAATATATATATTTAACATGAATGTCAATACATCTTAGAAATGTTTTGATTTGACTCTTGTAAAACTCCAATTTGATTCTTGGAAATTCTTACAAACCCTGTATGTTAAGGTTTTATTATAATTTTCAACTTATTACATTATTTTCTTGCAATTTATCATAAAGGCATTCTTTTATATTTGTTCTCTTTTTAGTTGAATTACCCATCACTGTTAAGATACATATACTTGAAAAAATGGCTGATATTGAGTGAGTAATTTCCTATCAATGATATGCATAATTTTTTAATTACTCTGCAGATATATTAATAAATATGAAAATTTAATTTAATGGTAAATTAATTATTAATATATGCAGAACTTTTACTTTTCAGAAGAAATCATATTCCTGATTTTGATAAGCTAATAAAAAATGTCTTTACAAGTCTGTAAGCTTAATATCTCCACTAAAGACAAAATATAGTAACACTATCAATTTATGTATGTATATTTAAGTACATGATATGCTTATTTCTTCTAATTTTGATTTAAAAGTAAAAACAATATGTAAAGCTAATACTTTGCCTTGAAATTGTGGTTTTTTAAATAATGAAATAAAAAAAATTTATATTTCCTCTAAAAGTAATACATTAATTTAAATGTTTGTAAATGAATAATATTTCCACAATAAATAATTTATTAAACCTCTTTGTTTTGTAAATATAGAAGCTTAAATCTATTGCAAAATAAGTGAATAGAAAATTTCATAATAATTTACCAAGTGGTTATTAAAATCTTACTTGATAGAGAAAAGTATTATTACTATTTTTTAATGTAAAAGAACATAGAACTTTACAACATCCTTTGATAGAATTATTAAGTTTTTTTATTTCAATTAATGAAATATTGTTCCTCATTATACTCAAATAAGATCAATGATGTTTTTATGATTCTGGATTGTTTAAAGGCCTGTTGAATATTTGTTGTGAAGAAAATAGATGTGCTTTTTCAGTTTTCAACAGTACATGTTGATTCATGTATGGTCATCTTTTGATAAAATGCTTTTTGATCTAAATTTTAATAAAAAATTTTTTTATCAAACTAAAATATTTTTTCTTTTTTCACTTAATTGAACAATGTATGTTGAATAATATAAATATTTTTTTATCCTACACCCGACCTTGGTTTTTCAACCATCGGTCTCTGTCGTGCAGCCCAATACAATCTTGAGGTGAATGAAAAGTCATCTTCCTCAGAATTTCTAACTGCGACATCCAAAAGTCCAGGGCAAGTGTAAAAGTGGTCAACAGTATTGTCCTCTAGTCCACAAAAAGGGTAGATCGGAAAGTCCTTCAAACCCAAATGGTGAAGGTGTTTTTGCAGATAATCGTGCCCAGTTTTAAGGTGAAAATTTGCCTCTCCCACAGCTCTGTGGAGGTTGCACAGAATAGGCTTTGTTAGTAAGGAAGCCCATGCTTTCCCTTTTGTGCACATCTTGTAAACATTTCTACGATAGGAGGCTATATTTGACTTAATAAGCCTTTTAACAGTATGGTACTCCAAAGCTGGAGACCCCTCAGGGGGTTTACCTTCTTTAGGTAAACACGGGTATCACAATCCCGAGGTACCCTAATGATCTGTTCTCCTCTTTATTTTCTTCTCTCCTCTCTTCTGCTTTTTCTTCATCTTCTCCCTCATTGTGGCTGCCTTGTAAGAGGTTAAGGGCTCCCCTTGAGTAGCTATTGTCGCCCTGTTACTATTAGCTTCTCTTGGGGACTAAATCACCCGCGTGTTTGCTGTGCGTGGATACCCGTGTCCCTGGAAAGGAGGATCC
Source organism: Latrodectus hesperus (assembly GCA_037975125.1). NCBI lineage: Eukaryota > Metazoa > Arthropoda > Arachnida > Araneae > Theridiidae > Latrodectus > Latrodectus hesperus. Next base: position 101,733,830 of record CM075850.1, on the reverse strand, counting down.
TAATAATTGAGGCTCTCAGAGACCAATACATTACTTTGGCCTCTGCCTCAGGTAAACGGGCGGTGTGTTGTGGTCCTCAGTATACCAATCGGCTTCCATGAATCAAGCGATCATATATCTGCTGTGTGACTTGATAAGGGTGAAGACGACGTCAGATATATTTTGAAAGCGTATAAGGTCTGGCTAGCACTGATGCAGTTATACTGCATCCCCTTGTTGGGCTCGGTGATGGGTGGTGCAGTCGGGCCTTGAAGTAATTAACCTATTTCTATGGAATGTACTTCTAATTCTTTACTCCCTATGAAGCAACAAATGATACAGGATAGGAGATATTTTGTTATTAAAAGAACTGAGGGTAATTTTGATAGTGTTTCCTCTTTCTTAATTAATAAGAGTCTTATCGATACAGTTAGAAATGTCAAAAATGTTCGCAAGATGAAATCTGGTGATCTCTTGAAGTTTTATCAATTGAACAGGCCAAAGCCACCCTAAAACTAAAATGCGTTGGTAATATAGATGTTATAGTATCTCCTCATAGTAGGATCAACATCTCTCATTACTATTTGTAGCCTTTACTTACCTCCCCATGCGATCATCCATGAAAGCGATTTAAACAGTTTGCTGGACCAACTACCTACACCCTTTATTTTACTTGGTGACTTCAATGGTCATAACACCTTATGGGGTAGTGATAATATGAATCCTTGGGGCAAGACAATTGAACAGTTCATTTCTAATAACAATATCTGCCTTCTAAATTCCACAGAAATAACATATTTCCATCAGCCATCAAGAACTTTTCACTCATTAGATTTATCTATTTGCTCTCCATCAATTCTACCTTCATTAAATCTTAATGTTGATAAGGACTTATATAACAGTGATCATTTTCCTTTAATTATAAATCAAACTGGTATAAGCAGACCATAAGTCTTCCACTCTTATTCTTATCATCGTGCAGACTAATCTCTCTACACTCAATTAGCTGTGATTACTGACGGCATGGTTAGCCAATCTTTATGCAATCATGGATTGCCAATCTTTTAGATGAAACTTTTGCAAGGGTATCTAGTCCAGCCTCTTATGATCCTAAATTTCTCAGAACCAAAGAGCAAGCTGAAAAGAAACCTATCAAGTTTCATATAAAAGCCATACATCCATATAATTGCAATTTCTCTTTGCTGGAACTGCAGAGAGCCCTGTCCCAAACTAAAAATACTAGTCCAGGAGAGACCAGATGGTATCTTATATGAGATGCTTTGTCATCTTAATCATGAATCTTTAATAAACATTCTTTTTCTATTCAATAGAATATGAAATGAACATGTCTATCCCAGTCTTTGGAGCAAAGCAATTATTATTCCAATTCTTAAACCTGGGAAAGATCCAACAAATCCTCAAAACTATCGTCCAATTGCTCTCACAAGTTGCCTTGCTAAAACTTTGGAGCGTATGATCAATGCCTGTCTTGTTTATGTACTTGAAGACAATCAGTACATATCCCTTTATCAAAGTGGATTCCGGAAAGGTCGATCTACTCTGGACAATATTGCATACCTAGAAACACAAATTAGGAATGTCTTTGTACGGAGACATCATTTAGTGTCTATATTTTTTGACATAGAAAAAGCTTATGATAAGACATGGCGTTATGGAATTCTTCGAACTTTGTATAGTTTTAATTTCAGAGGAAATTTACCCATTTTTATTCAGAGTTTTTTAAGTTCTCGCATTTTTAATGTCCGTATAGGATCTGTTTTATCTAATCCATTTATCCAATGTGAGGGGGTTCCTCAGGGAAGTGTCTTAAGTGTTACTGTTTTTAATATTTGCATCAGCAACATTCTTCATGTATTGTAACCATCTGTCCATGGAACATTATATGTTGACGATCTCCAAATTTCTTGCCAAGGTTCCAATATGCGACTGATTAAACGGCAATTACAAACTGCTGTCAATAATCTAGTTGCTTGGTGTAATGAAAATGGGCATACTTTTTCCCCTTGTAAAAGCGATTGTATCTATTTTTGCAGAAAAACTGGGCTTCATCCTGATCCAGAAATTAAGATTTCAGGCACAAATAATCCCGTAGTTAATCAGATACCATTTCTTGGGCTTATATTTGATAAGAAGTTAACTTTCCTACTACATATCTTAGATTTGCGCAAAGGATGCGAAAAATCACTAAATATTCTTAAAGTTCTCTTTAATACCTCTTGGAGTGTAGATCGTAAAGCATTACTTCAAGTGTATCAGTCAGTTATTCTATCTCGAATTGACTATGGTAGCGTAATTTATGGATCAGCCAGATCATCAGTTTTGCGCAAATTAGACCCTGTTCATCACTCAGCTTTACGAATCTGTTCTGGAGCATTCCGGACTTCTCCTGTCCAGAGCCTTTATGTAATTTACAACCAGTTACCTCTAGATCTGAGGCGTAAGCAACTCTCTCTACATTATTATTTCAAAATGCTATCAATATCACAACACCCTTTGAAATCGATGCTTATTTGTCCCTCTTTAAGAAGGCTATATAATGCACGGCCACATAACATATTACCATTTTATGAGCGTACAAATTCATTCCTGTCTTCATCTGAGTTCCCTGATTTACATATTCAAATCACAGATGCTCTAAGATTTCCTCTTTGGAATATTCCTGTTGTCAATATAATCAAACCCTTTACTGGATACAATAAATCAGCTACATCTTCCCTTATTTTGCAACAAATGTTTTCACACATTCATTCTCATTATTCCTACCACATCTCTGTATATACAGATAGCTCAATATCAAGTGGTCATGTTGGTTGTGGTATTGTTGTTGGAAATACAGTTTACAGCTATAAATTGCATGCATCATATTCTGTGTATACAACTGAAGCTGTTGCTATTAAACGTGCTCTAGAAATAATACAATCCAGCTCTTATCGAAAATACTGTATATATACAGATAGCATGAGTGTACTCGTGCAATTAGACAATTTTAAAGATAAATCTCATCCAATTATAGTGGAAATATTAGATATTTTAAATATATTGAAGAATAAAGAATTTGACATCTTGTTTTGTTGGGTTCCAAGTCATGTTGGCATAGCTGGGAATGAACTTTGCTAAAAATGCCTCTGACATTTTGCATAAAGCATTAACATTTTTGACATTAAACAAATTATCAAAGATTTCATTTCCTCCCACTGGCAAAAAACATGGGATTTGCAGAAGAACAATAAATTATATAGTATATCCTCCCACATTCTTCCATTCCCAGTTGCTCCCATGCAAAGAGTAGATGAAAAACTCACATGGCTTCATATTGGACTTAGTAGATTTACATACAAGCACTTATTCTTGTCTCGTAGTGCTCCAATTTGTGGCATGTGTAATGTACCAATTATGTACATTCAATTGTGTACATCTGACTAGTATTTTAACACAAAATTTTTACCTACCGTTTTAAATATTGTACGGTGCAGAAATGTCCAATATTGGACCTTGCATCAGTAAACCTCACAAAATCAATCAACCAAAGCTGGAGAAGGCTGTTGTAGATCTGAGCCAATTTGTCAGCTGCGTCATTTCCCGCAATACCACAGTGGCTATGTATCCATTGCAGCACAATTTGATGTCCCTCTTCTAGTAGAGAACTAATTGCCATTTGACAGAGATAAACAGACCCAATACTGCTAGGAGCAATTGAAAAGAGCGACTTGATGGTGGCCTGAAAGAGTCTATAATATTAATATAACATCTACTTTTAATATTCAAATGTTTACAAAGTTGCTCTTTTTTTTAATTTTATGTTTAGCTAATAAGAATTTTTTGAAAATGATGGGGGGGAGTTTTGAGTCTTATTTATTATAAATATTTTATATATAATTTCTCGGATCAGCCTAAAAATCAAGTGCATTGAGATTTTGTCTTAGGATTACCTTTAAAAATGTTATCCTCCTCAATTATCAATCAGTTAGCAAGTAATGGAGAAATATTTTAAATTTTACCAAAAAATGTAATTTAAAATTTTTCTGTATATTTAGTATTTGTTTTGATATATATATATATATATATATATATATATATATATATATATATATATATATATATATATATATATATATATTTTTCCCCCATTTAAAATTACATTCAGATAAATTAATAAACATGTTTGCATTTTTATTTCTAAGTAAATATTGTATTGAGACAAGAAAAATCACTATAAAATTCAAATGCCAAATTGTTCAAAATACTTGATGTAGCTTAAGCCTGTTTCACACATCATTGACTTGCTATATCATCAAAAGAAACATTTGTGAAAATATTGTACTTCATTTTTTATGATTTAAAATTTGATAGCTTGTGTTGCTGTTTTATACAATACTGAATTTTTAAGTTGTTACTTATTACAAAATGTATTATATTTATGTACAATATTTTTAAATGGTCATGGCATTTAACTAATACTTGTCAACTTGATTGATTAGTCCAGATAAGTTTATTGGGATGAATAAGTGTTGCAGCAGACTGCTCCTATGATTGAATTTTGATTTAACAATTTATATGTTAGATGTATTTTAATTTATAAAGATACAATAAGCAAATTCTTAATTTGAACTTATTTGTTTCCTTAAAATAAATTGGATTGTTTTTTATATTAAATATTTTAATCAAATTTACTTACTGCCTAAATCCAAAGTAAATTAAGTAGCATTGCTGTTAACTTTAGCCTACCATTCAATGCTTCTATTCCAAAGGTTCTTTTACTGATCTTTTTTTTCAAGTATTAAAATTATTATTCAACTATGGAAATTATATGAGAAATAATAGAACAAGAGTTGCATTTCTCAACTTTCTCTTCATATTATGGAATTAGTGCAATATTACTTTTGTAATTTTTGAATTGAGAAAACTTTTAATTTCTTGATATTTACAAAAATTTTATTATATACAATTAACTGCTGATCTGATTTTATCTAAGGAGCTATATGAAATAATTATAATGCAATTTAAAATTGCAAGAATGCAAAAAGTATTTTAAATATTTGATTATTTTTATTAAAAAAATTCTTTTTACTGAAAATGAGTTTTAATTGATTATTTATTTACATACATTTTCATGTATAAATTAATCATTTATGGACAATTATAAATGTTTATGGAATCAAACTGACTGCTGAATATTTAGTGGTTGGACTCCAGTTCAATAGTTTGTAGGTTTAATATTACAAACGTTCAATATATTCAGATTTCTAGCTCAAATATTTGCATTAATCCACACAATCGAATCCATTTAAATTATACATTCTATCAAATTAAAACTTGTATACAAAAAATGGATATAGAATGATAAATTATATATATATATATTGATATATATATGTTGGTGTGATTTGGCAGAATAAACATACTATTGACCAGCTAAATATTATTTAAATACATACTATGCACATCTCAATCTATTTTCTGTTATTTGTATTGATTAAAATTCTTACAAAATAAAAAATACCAATGCTCTCGAATTCTTATGGATGGTAATTTTATTCAAACATATTTGAGAGAGAAAGAGACAATGTTTTATGTTTAATTTAATTTTGTGTGATGGAAATATTACTGGTGTCAATTTTAAAACTGAAGCTAAAAAGTTTAAACATTTATTATTTCTGAGTAATATTTTCTGTGTTATTTACTGAAAAAGAGTTAAATATTTATAAAAATGATTTTTTTTTGTTGTAAATAAGTGGCAAATTCTGTAAATGAAGGGCAGTTTTTACATATGAATAAAAAAAAAAATTCAAAATTTTATTCATATTCAAATTATTTATGCAAATGTTTTGACATGCCATATCAATGTGATATTTTTAGATAAAGACATTACAATGTTGTATCCGATTGTTGTACTTCTATTTTTATTTAAAAATTTATGGGTGTAGAATAGTTTAAGTGATAATTATTGCTGCTTATTCATGTAAGAAATGAATAATATATCAATTTTGAATTGCTATTTTTATACATCTGAACTCATTTTATTTTTCAGAGAAATAGAGATCATTTTTGATTTTAAAAAATTTATATTTAACTTGGTGAATTTTTTTCCTGGCTATAAAATTTACTAAATGTTTGAAAAAGCAAATTACATTTTTTCTAAATTATTTTATTTATTTATTTTTTTATCTTGTGTGTGAAAAAAACTTGATTTATAATTTTTATAAAACAATCTATATTTTTAAACATTAATTGAACTTAAGGGATTACCATTATAACATACTTATTGCTTGTTTGGCAGTATTTTAATTTTTTCTCTTCAGAAGATTGCAACATGCATATTTTTTTTATCAACTGTATTGTAGCAATTTTTTATTTCATTAGTTTTAGCATGAATAATTTTATTTTTCATTAAAATGATTGTTTTCATTTTGTGTCTTTCTAATATTTTTCAGAGATCACTTAGCTTCTGGTACCAGTGAAAAAATTCAATTAAGCTCATTAATTTCTGCATTTCAAGTAGCCAGAGATATGGTCCAGTGATTGTTTATATGTGTTTTGTAAATAATAAATTCATGTTGTATTTTTATTTTTTTAGAATACACAATAAAATACATTTTTAGAATTCATCACAGTTATAAACAATTTACAAAAATTGTCAATTGTGCAATCTGCATTAATGCTATGCAAGAAAAATACTGTTATGAAGTAAATATTTTTAAATTTAATTTTAGTTAATTTAAATAAAAATTCCAATAATTTTTGTTTTAGCTTACCTTTAAAATCCTAAATATAATCTGGTTCTGGGTTAAAAATTTAATGAAGATGTTTTGAAAATAGTTATTTTTGCAACAAGCATCCCTTAGTAAGCAAAATAATAGGATTTAAGCAAAAGCAATGCAAAAATACCTGTTCAACAAAAAGAATAGATCTGAAGTTCCTGAAAACGCTCTCAGTAATGGCTTGAGGTATCAAAAGCAAGAGAGAAAAATTGCCTCTTTTTTTCATTGAAAATCTGTTATTTAAAAAAAGTATTGAAATCTCATCAATAATGTAGTGTCTGTTCTGTAGAAGAAAGCACAACTCAAACAAATACAAACATTTATTTAAAAATTAAAATTGATATAATTAATAGTATTGTATATTAAAATTATAATAGAAATTTGATTATGGCCCTACTCGGCCAAAAGAACAAACACCCAAGGAGAGCCAGCTAAACCTCCTTGTTCGCTGGTCAAAGACAATCTCTGTCCGCCGGAGCCGACTCCCTTCTCTCCTCTCTCCTAATGACTACAGCGCCATCAGGTTGAAGTGTATCCTAATACTACATCCTTCCTGCAATTTTGGGTTTATGTTCCACATAAACAACTGAATTAAATATGTTAGGATACAAAAGAATAACACGCACTTAATATTTTTGCAAACAATTAAATATTAAACATAAAATAAATAGGAACTTGGAATTCAGAAATAGTTATAGGTATATAGAAAAAATTATATTTGCAAATGAATTACTTAAAATTCACAAGTATGCATTGAATATTCAATATTAATAATATGTATATAAAAAGATATAAAACAAAATTAAAAATCTATACACTAAATATATATATAAATTGAAATTAATTTAAATAAACAATATACCAGTAACATTAATGTAAATAAACAATATACCAATAACATTAATGTAAACTAACAATATACCAAATACAATGATACAAATAAAACAAAATATATTTACATATATAGAGTTTTTACACTAAGCACTCAAGTCAGTTTTTATCTGGAAAAAGTCTAGATAAAGCATCAGCATGAGGCATCTTAGCTCTTGCACAATGTTTGATAGTTATATCTCTGAAGAGCAAACAACCACCTCTGAAGACGAGGTGATTGAGGTGCACATTTGGTCAAGTATGGTAAGGGATTGTGGTCAGTATAAAACTCAATTTCTCAACAAAAAATTATTGATTTAAACCTTTTTAACGACCACACTATTGCATAAGCCTCAAGTTCAATTGTAGACCAGGATTGTTGAGATTTAGTCAATTTTTGACTATTTTTTATTACATTACATTTATTCAGACTTGTATGCTTGATTCTTGAGATCCGCTTGTAAGTAATTTTTGACTAGCATATGAGACTGGATGAATTATCATTTTTCACACTGAGACAGGCAAGCACCAACTCCTATCTGAGAAGCATCAGAGTAAATTATGAAAGGCTTACTTAGTGATGGAGTGTGAAGTGAAGGTCCCTTAACTAGGGCTTGTGTTTTAGAGATATAAACACTGTGTCGTGCATTTCAGTCCAGGGAATATTGTCAGGCACACGTTTCTTAGTAAGCTCAGTTAATGGATATACTAGTTCAGAATGTTTAGGAATGTACTCACGATAGAAGTTACACAACCCTACACACTCCTAAGATCCTTTTTGGTTGTTGTTCTTTTAAGTTGCTGAATAACTTGCACTTTTTCCGGATCAGGTTGATGTTCTCCAGATATGTCCTAAGAACCTGATACAAGGCTTGGCAAAATCAAACTTGTTTATGTTGACAGTAAAGTTGAGCTCCTTTAATTTTCCTAAAATAATATTTAGATGCATTCTTCTAAATTATTCAAAAATATAGCTATATCGTCAATGTAAGCACGTGAAAATTCCTCAAAGGAAGATAACACTTTATTCATCACCTTTTGAAATGTAGCGGCGGCATTTTTCAATCCAAACGGCATGACTTACCCATAGAAACGATATTGAGATCTATGGGTTTTGAATGAGGTGAAATCACGACTAGCTTCTTCTACTGAAATAGCCAGTAAATCCAATACAATGAATTAATTGCATTGAATCTTCCATAGGAAAATCATCTGTTTTTGTCACAGCATTAAGAAATCTGTAGTCGATACACATCCTAATTCCTCCATCCTTTTTGTTTACACATACCACTGGATGTGCTGTTTCAGCCGAGCTCTCTATGAGATCTAATCCCAATAGTTCATCAATCTCGTTCTTTCCCTTCTAAAATTATCTTGTGTTCATCAACTTGGGCTATTTTTACATTTCCAGTAAACAAAGTCTAATAATTACGTAATAAACTCAAAATCTTTTCCCTGTCATCTCTAGATAAAAGTTGCATACATACATTTTGCAAAGGATCTTTGGTATGTAATTTACTTTTGTAAGTCTTGGAGAAGCATGATTTTCACCAAATTTTTCGTCGTCTTCAAATATAATTCCCACAGCATTGACCCTTGGACAATATTTTCCGATCTTGTTTACATGACAATGTCTAATATTTCCATCTGGGAGTTTAACTTTATAGGAGTTAGGTAGGCAGTGTTCAATTACTTCACCAGGATCTGTCCATCTGACATACAATTTGTTAGAAGAGTCCCGAATCAATAAATATAAACCTGATCACCCACCTTAAATTCCTTAGGAACAGTCCGGCGATTGAAGTAGTTGATATAGGCTTGTTGTTTTCCAGCAGCTATCAATGAGGCTTGTTCGACGGCTCTTTCAAATTTTACCTTCTGATCTTGATAATAATCAACAACAGATTTACTCATATTTAATGGAATAGGGATTTCACCAGTCCAGCTTGATTTCAAAACACTTAAAGGTCCTCTTGCTTCTCTACCGTACAAAAGCTTGAAGGGAGAAACGCCAGTAGTGCAATTTGGCACTTCTCTGTAAGCGAAGAGTAAATAAGGGATATATTTATCCCAATTGCTGGGGTCTGATCGTATGACGTGATGAAGAGAGTTCTTCAGAACTTTATTATATCTTTCAATTAATCCATTATTGGCAGCATACGCTGGCGCTGAAAATCTGGGAGAGTATCCTAAGCGATTAATAAATTCTTGTGTTAATTTAGAAGTAAAATTAGTCCCTTGATCACTGGCAATAACACTTGGAATACCAGTTCTCATAAAAATCTCCAATAGCGCATCACAAGTTGCCTTTGCTGTTAGAGAAAGTAAAGGAATAGCCTCTGGCCATCTCGAATGCTGATCCATCAGCATTAAAACATATTTGTGTTTACGTGCCGACGAAGGCTCAATCGGCCCGATAATATCCACATTCACAGCTTCAAACGGTAGGTCTGGTCTAAGCACTGGAGAAATAGGAATTTTATCGGAAGATTTCTCAGGAGACCGTAATTGGCTTTATTTACATGATTTGCAAAAATTTAAAATATCGTTGGACAGTAAAAACTATATCTAATTCTCTCTTTTGCTTTCTTTAATCCCATATGACTTCCAAAAACAGAGGTATGAGCCAAATCCATAACTTTCTAACGGCGACATTTCAGTAAAATTAACTGATTTACAGTTTCACCACAAACTTTCTCTTTGTGGAATAAAATGCCATCTAAATCAAAATATTTACCCTTGCCACGTGATAAAGAAGCTCATTCTTATTGTTCTTTTTTAAATTGTAATGATTGGCTCAATTTACAATTTGATTCGGGTTCCAGCACTTCCACATCATCAGAAACACCCGGATTCGTGGCGTCATTTGAACAGAGAACCTCACCCATATTTTAGGCGTGTGATGATTCAGCAGCCTCATTATGATATTCAACTTCTTGCGACGCCAAAACAAAGCAGACGGCAGACTTCTTGTTTTCTTCTAGCACTACATTTTCCAATAAATGAAAAACTCTCGTTGGTATTATACATTGCCCTTGTATTTTATTAGTAACAGCTGCAATTATTTCGATGGGTTTCGAGAACATTTTATTATTTTCCGTTTTTAACGCTATTTGAAAGCTCATTTTTTAATTCAGCTTCTATATTCTCTCAAAAAGCACTGATTAAAATAACTCTTCCTTTTTCTGTTATTGATTTTGGAATAAAGTCATTATTTATGACTGGAAGTTGGCATCCCGAGTCTACGAGAGCTTTCACTGGAGTATTATCCACGTAAATATCCACATATTGAAGAGGATTTATTTCAATTTCTGTTCTTTTGTGTTTTAATAATTGGGAGCGAATTTCTGCTGCTAGAATATCGCTTTTCTTATAATTTGCTTTAAATCTTTATGGACATTCTCTCGCAAAATGTGAATCTCCACAAATATAATATTCTTTCACAGTTCTTTTTTCAAAATTTTCTTCTTTCCGAAAATTTTTTAATTTTTGTTGTCTAACATACGGAGGAGTATGTTTTGACTCTGCCGAATATTTTTGTTCTTCTTGTTCGTTAGAATTATATCTCTTGAAATATTCTTTGCGAGGAAATTCTTTCGGTTTGACACTAGTATTCATTCTGACATTTTCATAATCATCCAATTTACTTGTTATTTCTTCTGGAGTTTTAAAATTTGACCAAACATCAATAAAATGTTCTTTAATTACTACGGGAACTTTGCGTTTTATTTGATCGGTTATTATTAGATCACATAGGTCTTCAAATGTTCGTATTCCAAGTCCATTGATCCATTCTAAGAAATAATTTTTCAGTTCATTAGCAAAATCTCACCAGTTTATTTCTGGTTTCTTATGGTGCTTCGTGAAGAATTGTCTAAATTTTTCAGGAGTCATTTTTTACCTTTTGAGAAGTAAACTTTTTACTTTATCGTAATCCTCGGTGACATCTTCATCTTCTCATGCTCTAATTTGTACAACATCATATGCCAATAATCCGATTAAATGCGTAACCCAAAGTTCTTTTTTAATTTCAATTCTTTTAGCTTGTCTTTCGAAGAGGACAAGATATAAACTTATATCATTTGTTTTGGGATCAAACTTCTGTAAAATATTATTCAAATCTAATTTCGCCTTAAAATGAAAATCATTACCAGTATTTCGTAAGTTATCTTCTCCTGTCCGTTCCTTTCCCATTAAACTTAGTTTTTGAAGCTCGAACTCCATTTCTTGTTTTCGTTTTTCCATTTCCATATTCCATTTTCGTTCTTCAGTTTCTTGCAATCTTTTCCGCTCTTCGATTTCATTTCTTTTTCGTTCTTCAATTTCTTGCAATCTTTTCCGCTCTTCAATTTCTTCGTTTCTTTTTCGTTCTTCAATCAACGAATTTAAGAATTCTTTAATGAAATCTTCGTGGTAGTTTTCGCTTTCTGTTATCAATTTTTTTAGTTCGTAAAGTTTTAGATTCGCAGCATTCTCAATGCCTAATTCCACCGCAATAGTTCGTAAATCTTCTTTCTTTCCTTTTGCGAGAAAAGCCATTTCAATTACTTGTAAAACACAAACAGTCAAATAAACAAATTCACAATTCCGTTTCAGGTTATGTCAGAAATGTCAGCTCGTAATCCTGTCGGGTGCGACAGTGTAGTGTCTGTTCTGTAGAAGAAAGCACAACTCGAACAAATACAAACATTTATTTAAAAATAAAATTAATAATTAAAAGTATTGTATATTAAAATTATAATTAATAGAAATTTGATTATGGCCCTACACGGCCAACAGAACAAACACCCAAGGAGAGCCAGCTAAACCTCCTCGTTCGCTGGTCAAAGACAATCTCTGTCCGCCGGAGCGGACTCCCTTCTCTCCTCTCTCCTAATGACTACAGCGTCATCATGTGAAGAGAATGAAGAGTATCCTAACACTACAAATGATAAAGAAGCCAAAAAATTATTTAAAAACGATTTGTCCACATTTCAACAAAATTAGCCACTTACAAAACAAAGATTGTTCAACAATGGGGAAAACAGAATTGTCTATCTTTTATTTCCACGGATGAAAGGCCAGCACCCAGTCCTGATCTCAACTCACTGGACTATTGCATATCCCTATATGCAATAGTCTAGGTGATGTAGGAAGATTAAATTGACAAATCTAAGACCAATGTCTAAAATTCAAAAATTTACAACTAAAGCTGTGGAATAAAATTTATTCTCTCTATTGTGCATACCGCTGCAGAAGTTTTTGCAAGAAGATTGTCGCTTGTGAGTAAAGTTAAAGAAGTGAAAATAGAAACCATTAGTTAAACATTAAGCGAAAATGATTTTACTTTTATTTAACAATTTTTTTTATCATTATAGAAAAAAATTTATTATATTTATAAAATTTTTTAAATAGTCACTGTTATGTGAGCATCTTGTATAAGACTATATATAATTAAGTGAAATACTTAAGATGTTTAAAAATTTATTACTGAAGTTTTTTTCTCTTATTGAAAAATTCTGCTAAGAACATCTGCATTTTAATGTAAAAACCCTTTTTTTAGGGTTAAGTTCAAAATTAAAAGCCTGTAATGCTAATTCCCAACGCATTTACCCATAATTTGAATTATATTAGAATTTCACGACAGTATATATAGTGCATTACGATCAATCTGGATTTTAAATTTTTGTCCACCGAAATAGCACTATAATTCTTTTTACAGCCCAGACAATTGAAGCACATTCTTTTTTCATAGTACAAAAGTTTTTTTCTGTTTCCGTGGATTTTCTGCTAAGATATAAAATAGGATGTTCCTCTTCAACCAATAGAGAAAATACTCCATCGATTCCTTCATTAGATGCAGCAAAAATTCTTTCTACACTGGTTTTTTAATAAATTATTTTTCAGTTCTTTAAAAGAAGTTTCATATTATTAGGAGTACATACTATTTTCTTTTTTCAATCTTTCTTTTAATTTAATCAAAGGAGCTCCAATGATAGAATAATTTGCAATATATATTCGATAACAACTTGACAAACTTAAAAATGGCTGAATTTCTGTTTTGGTGATCGGAAACGGAAAGTATTTCATGGCTTCAATTTTTAATTCCGATGAATTTCTCTCTCTCTTTGTTACATTTTCTATCCATATGGCTAAAATATTTGACGTATTTTTGAGCAAAGATACTTTTAGAGGTTTTGATTTTTAAATGTGCTCTTTCAGTTCAATGGAAAACATCTAAATTTTTAAAATGAAATCCCGGTATTCGAAAATATGCCAGTATCATCTAAATATGGAATTGCAAGGAATTCTATTTCTTATATTCAATATTTCACCATTTTTATAGAAAAAGTACGGTGCATTTTTCAAATCAAACTCTAAAAGCCTAAAATTACGGTAATATAAAGGGAGATCTTGCCGCATATACCTCAAGTAAGTTTATGTACGTGGGCTGACTAGGGAACTCAACGTAAACTCCAAAAGCAAACAAAATGTAATCTTAAAACAGCAGGAGCTGTCACTGTATATGCACTATTCCAATCTTCGCTCATTACAGCATTATCAAAAAACCATGTTTACATTGCTTAAAAGGGTCTTGTTTTGCATAAATTGAATACATTATATTCCTATTCTCCTTACACATTGAAATGCATGCTGAACTCTTATGAGATAAACTCATTAATTATTACTTCATAATCAGTTATAGCCGGACCGACCTTCTATTCAACAGTTTATGAGTTCGATTTCAATTCTGATCTAGCTTTTAGTAGTTCAGAATCCAATTAAAATTGTAGGTGTCTATAGAATTAGCGTTTTTGTGTGGAAAAACTATCAGAAAGCAAATTTATTTGCTTTTATTATCGCGGTTAATATTCTATTGGATTAATTGAAGTGAAATGTTTGGATACTATTCAGACAAAAACGTTAATAATTTTTTAGAAAGAATTCAAGACTTCTAGATTAAATTATACCCTATTTACTTCTTGTAGACAGGAATCAGTTCTGCACACCCATGGTCATTCAATATCATATTATTCTATTTTACTTTAAAAAGGCTCCATATTTTTGTTTAATAGCTCTTTGTCAGATTGCAAAAATTTTAGTACACAATTTTTAATTTTTATAAGGTGTTTTGTTTGGTACAGTGTAATAAAATTTCATAATATATAATTTGTATGTAACATATATTTTCACATTAAAAATGAATATCAACTACGCCGTAATAAGGAAAGTGTACATTAGTCTATTTATAAACTTTCAGCCAGTACTCAAGAGCGTTATTAATATTTCATGGTTTTCTATATAAATCATAAATAAGCTTAGTTTCGAAATGGTTAGTTTTTTAGTCTGATTACCATATTTATAATATATTGTATATACTTATATTTCTTTTAGAGATTCCATCATTTTTATAGCTTTTTGTATTGGGATTTATTATCTTTCTTACGTTTTTAATGATGCTACAGATATTTTACTGAGTACAATTATGCAGAACCTGACTGCGGCAGGGACATACGGGAGCTGTGAAAACTATTTTTAACATCAAAGTTGTTAAATATTGAAGTCGAAGCGTGTTTCATTTTCTTTCTAGAGCATTTCTGATCTGCGACATATTACGAAAAGTAAAAACAATCCTTTTTCAAAAATCAAAAAAATAACAAATATTTTTTTAAATAATTACTTTATGGAACTATAGAAAGAAAGGGTAGATCTGTGCAATTTTATCATGAACTTATTAACTGTAATTTCTTTATCAAGGAAATATTCCCCTCGTTTTTCTGTAAGTTAAAAAAGATTATTGCAAAATAGATTATTTTCTAAAGAGTACAGTTATCCCCCCATAGCACGGTATATTGGTTCAGCATTAAAGGAAAACGCGTTGTACGAGCATTCTAGTAAAACGTGAAAGTTCGGACTCGTTATATACAAATAATTCACATTTAACTTTTCTCGTTAAACTATGTTATGAACGAAATGTGGATATCTTATTAAAATCAAACTAAGGACATTTTAAATAAAAAAATACTTATACACACAAATGTAACTAAAAACAGTTAATTTCAAATAAATCAAATAATTCCAAAAACAGTTTTATTATAAATTTATTTGCTGTAGAAGCTATCTGAAATAGCATTCCACCGGCATCTTATTTTTAGCAGAAAATCCAAAGCTCAATAACATAATTTAATTAAATTTTATAAGAACACAATTGACACCATGTGCAAACACATGCGAAATTGATTGTGAACTCTACAAATCGTTATAAATTTCGCAGTTCAGAAATATAACATGAGGAATCAACGATTTATATGAGGGAAAACACATGTTATACGAGGGACATGAAATCGCGTAATATGAAAACGCGTTATATAAGTACCGTGTTATAGGGGTGATTACTGTAATTGCAAACAATCTTTAGGGAACCATTTTTTTTTAAATATCTACATTTTTATTGGTTAAATTTAAATTATACAAAAATTAGTATATTTTGTAAATTTTTGATAATATTTAATTATTTTGGTGTTACATAAATTGATATAAAAAGCATTGTTAAATTTTAATTGCATTGCATAAATTTATAGACAAATTATTTAATAAAGATAGGAAGAAAACAATTTAAGAGCAGAAAGATTATCGTATATCCATAATTTATGCAGATATTTAGAATTGATTTTTATTTCTGTCTTTGAAATTTCCGCCTCAGTTGTGGATAATAAATACACTCAAATTCTAGAAAAATTAGTACAAGAGGGGAAATGCAGATAATAGAGGCATGTAACTGATCAATGATGTAATGTGATAGACATTGGATGTATAAGTAAATAGGTTTCTGAGATAAAGCTGTTAAATCGGGTGTTGTTCCCTCACAATATATATAACATTATCAAGACTTAAATAACTTTGAATGGAATGTTATTATCAACGTACAATCTCTGAGATAGAGGTGAGATGGTTTTCAAAGAAAGAATATTTCACTAGAGTAGCGTGAATAATGACTATACGGTAAAATACCAAATTTGGGATCAAAAAAGAGTTGGTAGAAGGGGATCATTAACGACTGATTCGAAAGCGAGATAAAAGTGTAAATCTTAAATTATTGTTTATTCCAATGCTCAATGATTACCAAGCATCAGCGTACAAATTTGCATACTATTTCTACCTACCACAAACTCACGGCACAAAGCTTTTAGCCTCGCTTGAGCTCGTTGACACTATCAGTCGATTTTTGGAAGCACATTGTCTGATCTAATGAATCTTGTTTTCTATGTCATCGGTATGATAGATAGAGATGTGAAATTCACGGGAATTTACTCGAGAATTTTGGGAATAAATCCGGAATTGATGGGAATATAAGCTCAACCAATCATCTTTCGCGTAAGTATTGTTTTGTCTTACATAAATGAAAAGTAAAATAATACAAAAATATGCAAAAAAAGTCTATGCTGTCTTCTAGTAAAGAAGTTAATTAGTTTTGTAATGAGAAAAACAAAAATGCTTGTTAAAATAATAAAAAATGATGAATTAATATTTAATAAAAATATCAAGATATACTTTTCGGAACTATCAGAATAAATCTTGACATTTTCATATTTCCGTTGTTATAAATTCCTAAATTCATACAAAGAAAGAAGAAAAATAATTATCTCAATATTAATTTTTGAAGTTATTTGATCTAAATTGATTATTAACGTATAGTTAATTTCTTTTCCAGGAAAACTCTCTATTACCTTAATTAGTATTAGAAATCATAAAATATATGTAAACTTTTATTTATTTTAAGGAAAACTTCAAAAATTTCTAAATCAGCTAAAAAAATTGTTGAGATCTTTCAAAATTTCCGGAAATTTTTAAAATTCATAAGGGAATAAAGCAGGTTTATTCCCGGAAATAAAACCGGTTTTTCCCTCTTTTACAATACTAATGATAGGGGCATGAGGTTATGGAGAATAACTCATGAATTTTTTTTACGGCACTCACATACTAACAGGGGACTGTTCAAGCTAATGGAGCATTGCGTACACAACTAGCGCTCCTTTCGTAGGAATTTAATATATATCGAGACGAATCTAACAGATATTTAAGCATCCTGGCTGATTCAGCAACATTCCTTGATGTTTTCTTTATATTACAGTGGACTTAAACAATTTAAACAGGACTGCGGGAATTTTACACATGTAGATCGAATTGCTTCTGAGTGACTCAGGATTACTTTTCTGATCTTCTGTTGCAAACCTAAATCCATAAACATGACTATTATAGTATTGAACATTATATATGAACATGGCTCCGCAACACGACATATGTCGCACGAAAACGATTGTGGAACTTATGCGCTTGTTGGTGAGTGTGTTGATATATTTGGCAAGTATACCAGTTTTTTCTCGTATTTGAATGTAGAAACACATATTTTCATGAAAAGTTTTGTTTTCAACAATATATAAGTAAATTGCAAAGTATTTCTTTTGTAGATTTACTTGAGATGATTGAATTCCTTAAATTTGCAATAACTTGTGAAGTGTTACGATTTAAATGACATATTAAATGTTAAATAATAACTGACAAAATTTCTGTTTTTCATTTCAACAACTATATTACTCTTCCATAGATTAGAAAGCTGTGTTTTTCTTATACATTTCCTAACAAACGTTATATGATTATTTATATATATAAGTAATATGAAATATAAAAATAGCAATTGATATCAGTTGCTAGTTATGAAGGACATTTTTAAAATTAATATTAATTGATTTATACAACCAATTACATTTCATTAAAGACCAATTTGTGTAACAATGATCTTAAAATGAATCTAAATTGCTTCTAATTTTTACACTATTTGGAATTTTAAGGAGCTTATGAGCAAAAGCCTATTTCAAATATAATGAAAACTGATCTTAGGAGAAATATAATATGTATATGAAATTTTTTAATGAATACTTATAAAATATATTTATATATTATATTTTAGTGCTTTTATTGTCTGTTAATAATTAAAATTGGTTAAATTCTACTTGGAGATATTATGCAGCAATAGATCTCAAATATAACATTTTTGCCAGCCACCCAAATAATTTGTGAATTATTTTATGTGAATTTCACGAAATTACTTTTTCTAAATATGGCAACGAAAAGTTGAATTGTTTTTCAGGAGTCTGGAGGTAAACATGATTGTTTTCCTTTTGTGAGCTTTTGATTTTGGTTTTCAAAGTTAGTGTGAATGTTGTTGAAAGCAGTTATTTGAGTGCAAGATTTATTATTAAGTATCGTATAAGTTTATTCTTCTTAGTAATCTATGTGGATTTTCAGAAGTTAGATTTAATTTCGAGTTTTTAATAAAGTTTTAAATAAAGCTTTTATTTTCGAGTTTTAGATATAGATTCGTAAATATATAGAAACTGATTTTTCTATATTGCTTATAAGGTTTGTGCCAGAATTTGAAGATTTGCTGAGATATTCCTATAGCATTCGTCATAACATTTATTTTTAACCATAAAAGTTTCAATAGTTAGCATTTATAAACAATAATTTCAAAAAGTATACTTAAATTCATTCATATTGAAGATGTTTGCTTGCAAATGCTTTGAAATTAGGATAATTGTTAATTTAATTATCTGCGTTCTGTTCTTCAGTCTTACGGATTTTGTGTTTTAAGTAAAACAATTCATAATATTCTGATTGACTCTAAAATTATTTCCAATTTTATGTAAGTGAAAGAGAAATATCAAAATTTAAACTTACAACTATTCAAATACAAGCATTTTAATTTCCTAACTGATTTTTCTGTTTTTTTAATTTTTACTGCTTAAAATATGGATCTGTTAAATAATGCAAAAAATCAGAAAATTTTGACTAGTATTATCATTAAACAAAACCAGAAGCTTATAATTCTTAGCTTCCTCATTTGAATTATATAGTTTTGTCTTTTAGCTTCAGATACTTTTAGCAACAAGTCACGACATGTATGTTTAATTCCAATTCTTGAGTGAATGATTAGTTGTTTGGAGTTTAAGAAACTCATGCAAATGTAAAAGTATTACAATAAAATTATAACTCATGCAAAATGTAGGCTTTATGCAGCAAATTAAACCAAACATTTCTTAATTTTATCCATTCTATAGCTTTAGAATTTCTCAACCAGTTCTTGGGACTATGATATTAAAAGTTTATGCAATCTTCCAAAGAGATGTTCATTGTATAACATATTTTTGTATCACTGCCTGTAACACATTCATCATATTTTTTCATGATCTTTTTCAACAGTTTGATCATAGTGGGTCAACATTTCTTATATTCATGAAGCCAATAATTTCTTTTCGTGAATGCATTTTGTAAGAGTTATCCCTAATTTAACTGTGAATGGCCAAATATTCATTTAATAAATATTGATTATATAATCTTCTTAACTATTATCATTAAAAATATGATTGTGTAAACCTATTTAAAAGTGCTATCTAGTTTAGTCACTCATATCCATAACCACATATAAACCATCATAACAAAGACTTAAAGGACCACCTGGTGTCAGCAGTGTCTGCGACAATGTCTTTAAAAATGTTTTATCCACACCTCTTTATTAAAAAAATTTATTTTAGATACTTTAAATATTTTCAATTGTATTATAAAAGTAGAATATATACATATCTAAATAAACTGTAATATAGTTATTCTTTATACAAGAACAATTTTTCTCTTGATTATTAATAAATTTAATAACAAATGTTAAAATGTTCATCAAAATATCAATCATTTAAAAAAATTCAACAGTTTCTCTTTTTTTAAAGTTTGCTATAAAATTCACTCAATGTCTTTTCTGCAAAGGTTATATCAGATTGAATTTCAGCTTTAAAATTTTATTCCACTTTTATTTTAATAGTTTTGATTGTTTAATAATATTATATTCTAATTTTTTTATTCATATTTTAATAATTAGGATATTCTAAATTGTATTGAATTGCTGCTAAGTTGGAAGATGAGCTGTGAAGAATTGCAAGACGTATGTTCATTATGTTACTATCTTTATCTTATTTTATAGACCTTGATCAAATAAGAAAACATTCACATTCTATAAAAGTTTTCTTGCAGATAATTAAAGCAACTATTTGATGAAAATTTTTTTAAGAAATGCAGTCTGATTATTGGATAACTTTTCGCTATTACTAAAGTTTATTTGTATATATTGTTATTTTTATTTAAATACTATTTAACCTAAAAATAAATATTTTTGGGAATGTTTAAGAATTTTTATTGTTTTAACTTGTGAAACAGCAGGGAAATTATTGAAATTTTTAAGCTAAACAATATTTTCCCCACAATAATTGCAGTTAATACTATTGCATTATTTCCAAGAGACATTGAGCTTAAGATCTTTAAA
This sequence comes from Latrodectus hesperus, assembly GCA_037975125.1. Lineage (NCBI taxonomy): Eukaryota > Metazoa > Arthropoda > Arachnida > Araneae > Theridiidae > Latrodectus > Latrodectus hesperus. The sequence continues at coordinate 101,712,851 of CM075850.1, read as the reverse complement.
CAATTGTTATTTATTATTTCAATTTTTTATATCATTATTCAGTAAATTTAGGGTTTATTTAGAGTTATAAACTTGTTAAGCATGTAACTAATGTTAGATTGGGTTTTTTATGTTGTCATTTTAAATCTTGTAAAGTCTTTATTTAAATGTTTGATTTATGAAAACATATGTTGCATGGTTAGTTCTGGATATAAATTATTTGCTTTTGTAATATTTCTTGAAAGACCAAGAAAATGTTTACTTAAATTCTACTGAAATTTCTTATTCACTATTTAATATTTTTTTACAAACTGACTATTATTATAAATATGTAATGACTCATTCAAAATTTATACAAAAAAACTAGTTATGTTAACTATGCATATATTTGTATCCCAATTTGTACAAACATGTACTTAATTATTCAGTTTACAAATATAAAATATTTAAAACTTAGAGACAATAGTAAATTTCTAAAAATGCTATTTATTAAAGATAAAAATCGGCTCTATTTTTATAATCAAAAATGAATGTAACTCTGTATTATAATTTGTAATTGATTTTTGCAAGTCTATTTTCAGTCACTATCAATCTAATTCCTTATGGTTATTGTTAAGCAAATAGACTTTTAATATTTACTTGTTTATCATTAATCTATCATCTAGTACACTTTATAATTATATGATTCTAAAAGGGAAAAAAGCTATTACCTTAATTTTTTATATGTTCTTTCAATAAAATTACTATTTTTGTTTCTAATAATACAGCAACTAAATTGTTTTTATATTAATATATCTATTGTTTAAATTTTTTTCTTTACAGGAAGAACTTGAAGTTTTGTTATCAATATATGATGGCGATCCCCAATTTCGAAAAATTTCAAAAACATGTTTTCAGTATAAGGTTATTATATTTTTTATTGAAAATGAATATAAATTTGAACTGTCAAGAATATTTCTCATATAAATTTGAACTGTTACAAATATATTCTCATTGAGTATTTTGAAATTGTTTAATGAATATTGGGGAACAAATTTATGTTAGTTGAGAATATTTAGAGATTTTAATAATTGCTGTAAATATATCATACAATGTGATAAAGTTCCTCAAACTTTTAATCTGCAGAATAAGAGCATTAATTGTCTGAACTGATGTCAATAATATTTCATTTTCTATATGAAAGGTTCATAGGCTTCTGGTTTCCACAATTTTCAAAATCAAAAGCCACTAATCCATGTCTAGAACCTTTTTGTGGGATCAATTTGAAGACCGCAAAAACCAATGTTCTTAGATGGGAAAAACGGAAGATGTATGAAGCTTGGCTCAAATCTCCTGGTCAAACCCACGCTAAAAGTATGATCTGTAGATCATCAGCGAGGATTTCCTATGAAATTCTAAGATGCTCTAGGCAGAAGATACGTTTAATCGTAGGCTTCATAACTGGGCACTACTATTTCAGAAAATATCTCCATAAAATGGGACTGTTTCAGCAAGACCCTATCTGCAGGAAATGTCATATGCAAGAGGAAACGGCCAAGCATATCATTTATGAATGCGAGGCTCTTGCCCTCCCTAGATTAACCTCTTTAGGCATCATCCATACTAGAGAGTTACACCTAGATTCCATTAAAGGGTTATCAGACTTTATTAATAAAGTGGGTGATCCGAGCAACTGGAACTAAGAAACATTGGGTTTGGAGTTAACAGTACAAAATGCTGATAAAAGCAGAGGTGCTCAATGACATACAAACCCAACTCGAAGAAGAAGAATCCATATCTAGTCACATATTCTAACTAATTGATTTGTAGTAGCTAATCGCTTGCTAATTAATCTCTTTTGCATTTTCTGTAAAAAAGATATAGTAGATATAATTAAAACAAAAAGAATACAATGGTTTATATATCTTGAGTGAATGAGTAATGAAAGAGCAATAACAAAAATATATAGAGAAAGACTGGATGTTAAGCGAAAGGTTGGATGTCCAGAGAGAGGATGGTTAGATAAGGTGGAGAATGATTTGAAAAAAATAAAGATCAAGAATTGAAGGGCTAAGGATTGAAAAAGTGGTTCTATTGGCACTGGTTGCCAAAATCCTATATGGTTTGTTGATTTCATTCTTATCTCAGAGATATGCACTATAGCAATACCAGTTATACAATTTACTTTAGTGCAATAACAAAATATATAAAAATCTGTGAAGTCTTAACTAACTGTGGTATTTATATGATCCAAAATAATCAGAATATACTGAATTTGATAAATTTGTGAATTATATTTTAAAAGATGTATTTTATATATTAATATTTTCATTTGCTATTTTATATATTTCAAAAATTTATTTAATTACAAATGCTAAAAGAATAATTTTATAAAAAATTTTTAAATACATTATTCTTAAAGATGTTTTATGATTTTATTTTTAAATTCTTATATAATAATTATGTAATGGGTAAAATTATACACATTTATATATATAAATGCATTTATGTGCTTATCTTATTTTTAATGCAATTTTATATATTAGATGGATAACATTTTGCTGTGTATATATATACATAGTTAGTTTTAATTTTATTATTTTATTTTGCTAATTTTTAAAATTATTTGTATATGATATATTTTTTGTCATTGATAAAATGTTATTTTGTTTTAAACTCTATTATTTTTAAATACAATTTTAAATATGATTTTAATATTTCAGATAGGTACAGATGATGAACCTAAATCCTTTTTGTTAGAAGTATCTTGGGTTGATCAATATCCAAATGTCCCACCAAAAATTAATTTAGATGCATTTTACAATAAGAAACTGTAAGAAATTTTTACTACAAAAGTTTAACATTATTAATTAAAAATATTTAATTTTATGGCTAAACATTTTGTACAATATAAAATTTCCTATTTTCCATTTATTTTGCAGTATTCCAGAAGTAAAGCAGAAAATAGTTGTTGAATTACTAAACCAAGTAAATAAGTTACTATTTATTACATAATAATAAATGTATTATAAATTTTCAGTTTACCATAATTAATTAAAATTTGCTTCTTGAATTCTGAAATGTATTATTCACTGTTACCAGGCATAATTTACAGAGGTATATGGTAATTATTATACTTATAAAATTTATCATATGTGTATAATACAATTTTTTATAAATTATTTCTTAAAGTTTCCTCTTTAACTTGTGGTAATTAGTATTTTAAATCATTCTCTTAGGATTATTTTGAGTTCTTTAAGTTTTTTAGGTTAAAAATATTAAATCTTGTGTGATTCACATTTTATTAAATATTTGAATTTATGTTAAAATTGTTCTAATGTATTTTACTATTTATCATTTCTAATTTCAAATTATCAGTTCTCTTTTTTTACAGTACTAACTATTAAAATTAGTACACCAGAAAATAGTGCACAAAATATTTACTGAGCAAACAAATTATATTGGAAATAAAAATGACTAAAATTTCAAGAAATTTGGAAGCATAAATCCTGAGAAATTAATATTTAGAGCAAGTGTTTCTGATATAAATAACATCACTTATACATCTTAGGATTAAGTTAAACAGAAATTAGATGGCAAATTATACATGCAAGTACAGCTGTCAATACAATTCAATGCCACAGTCCATTGGCACATGGTATTGAGCTTGTCACTGTTCAATTATTATTATTTTATTGGGAAGATTCAGACTGTGTGTGCTTGCCAAAACAGTAAGATACTTGATGAGTTGACAGTCCAAATTGCTAATGAACTGTTACTTATTATTTTGCAATGAACCCATTTCTTGACATAGAATGGACCTATTAAAGCCATTTGTGTAACATGTTTATCTTCTTGTTAGTTAATGATAGAAGGTTGTTAAAATTCTGCATGGCAATTTATGTGGCCATTTCAAATCCATCAATTACTTTTTGTACTCAGTTTTGGGATTTCTAATGATGCAAAACAGTCTTTAGTATGATAAACTACAGTCGTGACAAAAATTATATCTGCTAATGTCAGAAATGTGCTGATAAGTATTTCTTACCCAAAGCAGTAAACTTTCCCCTGCCAGCAAGATTTAAATGCAATTTGTGCCTGAGAATTTATTGTTTAAATTCTTCATTTCAACATGTAAGTGTTACAAATGTCTATTTTACACGAATGCATAGAAAAGATTATCATTTCCATATCAGTTTTTTTCTCTCATTGTGTTAATTTCTTATGCAGTTTTTTTCTTAATGGTTATAAAAATCTGCAGCCCAATAAAATTACACTAAGTTTGATTTCTAAATAATATTTAATTTTTTATTTGTATCAATATGTGCACTTTACTCAGTCTTTAAAGGATTCTAAATCAAAAATTTTGTGAAATTACCTCTTACAATGTAATACGATGATTTCCATGTTATTTTATCAATATAATTTACTGTTCTTTATATTCAGTGGACTATTAACTAAGAAATTAATAATTAGTTCAGCAGTATTTTAAAATAATTGGGATTATAAATTTCTTGTCATTCATTGTCATAATATTTTTGTTGGAAAGAAGGAAAATGTTACATTTCTGAAATTACCTAATGTATAATCACTGTTTTGCCTTAAAAATTTCTAGAGCTGAGCGAATGTTTTTAACTTAAAATTTGCCTTTTAATAAATTTTTTGGTAGTTTTTTTCAAAGAAATTTTACAGCTTTTACTTCTGTCAAATTGTACATTATTAAATCATTGATTATTATAATTTGTGTCGCAAAAAATGTTCTTAGTTAATATTTATTTACTTTTGTCTTTAAAATTCTAGGCAGATATGTATCTTGGAACTGCAATGACTTACAATTTATTTGAATGGGCCAAAGATAATGCTGAAGAGCTTACAAAATTGCAACCTGATACATTTATTTCTCCTGAAAGTACACCTTCGTTTGAAGATAAAATTACTCTAGATGAAATGGTGAGATTTTTTATATTTGAATTTCATTATTGCACATCAAAATTTTAATGAAAAATGTTTTATTAAAATTAATGATATATGCAGAACGTTTTAATAGAAATTGTTTAACTAATTTGTGGATAAATATGAATTAAGCTTTGTTTTCAACATTATGTAAATACAAAAAAATTTTCAGATTCATTGTAGTCAATTTTATTCAGTAAAATCCATTAAGATTAAATTTTGCTGTCAAATAGTATTAATTTTGATAAATGATAGAATTTTTAGTATTAAAACATGCATGATTTAAAATAAAATGTGTAATGCAGTGCTTAGAGACCACATTTTATTAATATTAAAATGCATTAGATTCAATGCTAGCATGTGAATAATAGGATTTTATACTTTAATTTTATTATATTTTCCATAAAATATAAAGGCTTCATAACAGCTTTAACTTGTTTGGCAAACCATTTGCCTCCCTCCGTCAAGATCTTGACATTATTTTTAAAGCGTGTTCTATCAAACCTATTAAGTAATATGTTTAACTGAAATTAAGAAAATTTAAGCTGTCACATTTTTTGATGTGCTATTTTTAGAATTTTAACTAATTAGTAATGTATAAGAGGTAACACTTTTTCATAAATTTATTAATACTATATAAAATATTTTGTTAAGAATAAATGTTGTAAAAGTACATTAAATATACAGAATATTAAAGCTTGTTAGTGAAATCATTGTAGTCATTTTAACTCGATATTTACTATAGTATCTTAAAATATTTAGAAACAAATCATGCCTTTTGTATCCTTTTATTATGTTTAATATTGACACACTTTGCTTTTCTTAATTTTTAACTATGAAATTTTTAAGTCAAATGTGTACTTATAATTGTAAAAATTATATTTTCTTAAAATCTAAATGTTTACTGCATAATATTTAGACAGAAATTCAAAAATTAAACAAATTTTTTTATGTAATGTTTATTATTAATAGTTAATTCTTTTGCTTTTTTTTCTACAATAAATTTGTAATTTTTATTTATGTATTTATATCACACTGAAGCTTAGTAATGATTTTCCCTTCTTCCTTAGAAAAAGCCATTTTGGGTTTTTTCCCTTAGTTTTATATACAGTTATAGTAATTCTACTAAATATCAAGTACTCAACAATTAAATAACTTCCACGTGAATTTATGTAAATATAATACTATACTATGTGAATAAAATAAGAGATAACTCTTTTCCTTATTGTATTTGTCAACCTACCACAAAAGTATTGTTATGAACGATTCTATGCTAAATTTATACTTTAAACCCATAACTGAAAATAATTGATTCAGGATTGAAATAAGATATTAATTGAGAATTTTTGTTATGTACATAAGTATCCATGTCAAAGATGGAAATCAAACTAATAGTTCATTATAAACCAGAGTGCTAACCATTCTGTTGCCAACTAGGCGTATATTGTACTATAAATGTCAAGGTGGCCTTCATAATTTTTGATGTTTGAATTATCGCTTGATATGAAATTTTGAATTCCCAAAATTTCAGTTTAGAAAGTTTTGATTAAAAAAAATTACTTTTTAAATCTTCAAAACAGGAAAGCATGCTTCTATAACATAAAAGTGGTATCCACAAATGCATTTTCATTTATCCATTGATTACCATTTACTGATACTCACCACTGATTAATACTTAATGTTCTCTATTTTGTGTTGAATATTTGTGTCACTTATAAATCAAATTCTAATACATTTTGTTACTTAAGAATTGCCAAAATTACAAATATTTGTACAACAATTTCAATATTTTAAAAAGAAAACTAAAAAAATAATTATTAAATTACAATAAATCATTCAAGATATAATTTCCAAAACGAAATATATTATTACCAATGCAATATTGTTAAATAATATGCTATTTTTATCTTTAGGTAACTACTTCATCTAAAAAAGAGAAGAAACCAAAATTGAGTAAGCAGCAAAAAAGAAAATTAGCAGAAAAATTAGATTCTAAAGGTGAACGTCCAAGAGGCTGGGATTGGGTAGATGTTGTGAAACATTTAAGTCAACTAGGACCTAAGCAAACTACGAATGAAGGAACATCATAACAAATTCTAAGTGCCAATCATGTACATTATTTAAATTATATTTTTAAAAATTGTGTAAATAAATGTGTATTAAAATTTAATTATTTTTATTTTTAAATAGAATCATACATATTTATAATAAGGATGAATTTAAATTTAACAATTATAAATATTTTTAAGCACTTTTTCTTGTTTTACAAACTAAATAAGAAATTAGATAATTTAAAAATCAAATTTCATTAATAGTTATTTTTAACAGTAATGAATTATTTCTGATTAGAAGATTGCTTGAAATGGCACTCCAATACTTCTAACTAATTTTATTGACTAAGAAATTGTTGTATTTAAATATGATAAAAAATAGTGCTATGAAATAAGAATATATGTAAATCATGTTTGGTATTTAAAAAAATGAGGATTTGGTGCAATTTTGCAAAAATATACGAGTAACATGTTAGAATTTTCTCTGAAAGATTAAATCAAACTGATAACATGGATTATTTGGTTATAATCCATGTTATCAGTTTGATAAATAATGCTTCTGAAAGATTTAGGAAAATATCTTAAAATGCTTAATTATATTTATTTAGTGTACTAATAATTCATGAATGGAAAGCTGATTTTTTCATCATGTTTATATACACATTTTGAAATGGAATAAATATAAAATATTAATGTTAAAATATATTTTTTATTAAACTATAGTTACAACATGTAGTAAAAATATATATCATGACATTAATTTTAGATTAACTAAATTTTTAAATCAAAGTTGAATTCTTATTTGCTTATTACAGCTCTTCACCTATTATCACAATTCTATAATAACTTTCAAACAAATACTCTTTAACAGGAAGAAGCAAATAAACAATCTTAAGAAAAATAGTTATAGTTAGTTTAAATATTTAGAATCAAATGTTAAGACAATAGAGCAGACATAAGAAATAAACTATTTACTTCATTTTTTTAAGTTACTATTTACATTAAAAATGTTTTATATTCAATCAAACATAATGAATACAAAAATATAAAAGTTTATAACAATGGAATGCATATTTCCAATTTTAATCTTCTCTATTTGTATAGTAAGTCTTACTGAAAAATACATCTGTGTTATTAAGCAGAACAAAAAACATTTATTTATGTCTAAAACTAGTATCACAGATAACTTATAAATTTATCACAGGTAAAATGAGGAAATATACAATCTTCCTGTTATGGGAGTATTACATATTATTTAAAAAAATAAGTTAATCTTCAAGTCTCTGATAGCCATCTCCAACATCATGCTTTACAGGAACTGGTTCATTTGTGTTAGTTGCAGTTACCTCAGACTGCAAAAATACATATTCATTATATGATGCATTTTTTTTTCAGATTTTCATTTCTGGATGTTAACTAAACATTATCTTGAAACAACTATTAGAAAAACAATTTTAATAAAAATTCATTTACATATTAAAAGTTATTTTTAGAATTTTTAATTTAATAAATGTAACTATAGAAAGTTATGTGAAATCATTTTATAAAACAAAATTTAAAATAAATTACAGAAATACATTTTAAGAATTTTGAGAATGAATTTGCTTGTAATTTTTTTGTCTTAATAACTCATTATTCTTTATTAAGTAAATTTAGAACTTTTATTCTTTTCCTCAATTTTTACTAAGTTTTGAATTTTCTCACATAACTATGATCGCAATAAATTTTAGTCTGAGAATGCTAATTGAACTGATAGTGGTGTTTAAAATATAAAAGCCGCGGCAGAACTGACCAAGCAGTTTCTATCGGTTATTGCTGGGGCCTATTTACATTAAAAATGTTTTATATTCAATCAAACATAATGAATACAAAAATATAAAAGTTTATAACAATGGAATGCATATTTTCAATTTTAATCTTCTCTATTTGTATAGTAAGTCTTACTGAAAAATACATCTGTGTTATTAAGCAGAACAAAAAACATTTATGTCTAAAACTAGTATCACAGATAACTTATAAATTTATCACAGGTAAAATGAGGAAATATACAATCTTCCTGTTATGAATTTGCTTGTAATTTTTTTGTCTTAATAACTCATTCTTTACTAAGTAAATTTAGAACTTTTATTCTTTTCCTCAATTTTTACTAAGTTTTGAATTGTCTCACATAACTATGATCGCAATAAATTTTAGTCTGAGAATGCTAATTGAACTGATAGTGGTGTTTAAAATATATAAGCCGCGGCAGAACTGACCAAGCAGTTTCTATCGGTTATTGCTGGGGCCGTGGTGGGGGTAGGCAGTTGCATATGGTCTGCCTTTGTTTAGTCAGTGACCCCATTTCAGTAGCAAACATGGTCTGGACTGGTGCACAATGTGGTTTTGCTGTTCGCGCTTATTAAGAAAACAACAGATCTGTGTTGGCTACACAATGAGCTTTTCAGTGATAGTTCAACATTCCACGCAACAATGCTGCAACTAATGTAAACACAATTTGGTCTTGGATTCAGCAGTTAGAGGAAACTGGTAGCACACAAAGAATAGATACACATGGCTGACGCAGATTTACCAGAACGGCAGAAAATGTGCAGCGGGTGAGAACAGCAGTTCAACAATCGCTGCATAGTTCTACTCGACGACATACTGTTGCATTGAAGATTTCGGACTGGAGTTTGAAAAGGATTCTACATTGTGATTTGAAGTTCCAGCCTTTCAAAATAATGATTGGTCAAGAATTACGTTCAACAGACTATGCCAAGTATCAAAATCTGTGAGCGAATGCTTGCTCAGATCCCTCCGAATGCAGCTTTCTTCAGTAGTGACGAGGCACATTTTCATCTTAGTGAGTGTGTGAATAAGCAAAACTTTTGCTACTGGGCTGAAAATAATCCCCAAATTATTCATGGAAGACCGGAATATTCTCCTAAAGTGACAGTGTGGCGTGCCATATCACAATTTGGCGTGGTAGGCTCTAACTTTTTTTGAAGAAGGAATGACGGTGACAGTAAATTCCACACATGTGGCAATGTTGCAAAATTTTCTGCAACCCAGAATGGATGAGATTGTTGAAGTACATGGACTGGGGGACTTGTAGTTCCAACAGGATGGAGCTACTGCTCACACAGCTTGAATCTCACTTGATATTTTGAAAGAAATGTTTCCGCGACACCTCATCTCTTTGAGGTGTGATGCTGGGTGGCCTGCGCGGTTACCAGATTTGAGCATGTGTGACTACTTTCTTTGGGGATATTTGAAGAAAAAGGTTTTCTGAAACTGCCTTCACACCATACCAGAGTTAAAAGGGCAGATTATTGACGAAGTTAATGCTATACCTCACGATATGTGTGCAAGAGCTGCTCGAAACTTGAGGGATCGTCTACAACAATGTATTGATACTAACGGTGACCATCTTGAGGACATAATTTTCAAAACTAAATGAATGCAAAATGGTATATTGTACTAATTTAAAAAATAAAAGCATTTTTTCTCTAGACATCCAAGCCTAATTTTTACTGCTCCTTAAAACTGCTTAGTCTGTTCTGCTGCACCCTGTATATAAAAATTATAAAAGTAAAATAAATGAGAGGAAAGCAGCATTAAATATGTAAATTAAAAGCAGAATGTTTGAATGGTTGATAAATTTTTTTTTATCCAAAACTAATAATTAATTATAAAACATCTCCTATAAAGAATACACATTCTATAACTTGTGGGCCGATTGTATCTCACATAACAGGAAAAGAAAATAGAAGTGAAGAAGATAGAAAAGGCAGATCACTGGGGTAACTTGGGGTTGCAACAGATATATTTACTTAAAGAGAGTAAATCTCCTGACGGGTGTTTACTTTAGGGTTAATTAAACCAAAATGATAATTTATAACCAATTTAAAGCCACTACAAATATCCACACCTGAAGTGATTTTCAAACTTACAAATGTTGCATTGAAAGTTAAGAATGCTAATTATTCAACTTTTAGCCTTGGCAATAATTGAAGAAAGTCTTTGGATACTTATATCAGAAAAACATAGTATATAATAAATATCTTTTATGATTAATCAAGGAATTTTTCAATAATTAAAAAATTTTTTTTGAATACAGAAAGTTATTTTGTATTTTTTATCTTTGTATTATGTAAATAGTTTGCAAAGAAATATAAAAGCATATGAAGAATGAAATTTAATTACTTAATGTATTATCAAGATAAATAATAAATTACTTAAAAATATACTTCGTTTTAAAATCACTTTTCCTCTACATTTCATTTTTAAAGAAATGTTTTAAAAACTGCATCCGAATTAGTTTCAGAATTTTTAATAAATAAAAAGTAGGAGTATTTGTAGAAGCAAAATATTTAATTTTAAGTATTTATCAAAGCAAATACTTAAAACTAAATATTCTAACAGCCTTTTATTATTTTTTTTATTTAAATGTAATAAGATAACTTAACTTCAAAATTAAAACTAAAATTAAAACGTAATTGTTAAATTTTGAATATTTAATAGGAGCATTTTCATCATTTATAATTATGTTTATTTGAGAAATGTAATGAGTATCATATGAAAAATAAAACTCACCAAAGCTGAATTAGCACGTTCTGGATCAACTTCTTCATATTTTTTAGACTTGAAATAGTACCTCTTTTTCACTAAATACAGCACTACAATATCACAGATTACAACCTCCTGCAATTAATCAAAATATTTAAAAATTTTTAGATGCAAAGCATTTTTATAATGATAATTATGCATATAATAATATAATACAATTCTATATATAAGAAAAAAATATATATCAGAATTTTATTTTAATTCATTTTAAGATAAGTTGTAATATTAGGTTATATTAAGTATTGCAATTTATCTTCAACAATGATCAGTGTATAATAAATACTGTCCTAATTTTCTGGCACTGAAAAATTTTAAAAACGTAAAAAAGCATTTAAAATACATAAAAAATTACATCTAATGGTAGCAAATTATTACATATACCTGAAATACAAATTCTATTTAATATTGAAAAAGAATAAAAAAGGTTTTACAGAAAAGAATTTTTTAACTGAAACGTCTATTCTTTACAAGAAGCTATGGTTTTTATCTTAAAAAAATACAAGTATTAAAGAAAAGAAAAGCTATTAAATTTTATCTATTTGTAAAAGCTATAGCAGTTGTTAAACATAATCTATGTGAGAGTGTAGATTTTTCTAAATATAAATTTGAACACCTAGGTCATTACATAATTGAATCATGATGAATGTAAGGCATTCCTATCAAATGTTTTGAATTATTGTTTTATTTTTCTCGTTTGAATAATAAATAACTTTCAGGATAATATAGATAATTTGTCCTGCTCTACTTCATACTCACTTCCAAGACTAAAAACATTTCCCACAAAAAATGAACAAAGCTTTGAACTATATTAAGAACAGAAAACTTTTAAAGTATTAACAGCTTTTATCTAAATACAAAACAGGATCATCAAAAATTTTTATTTAAGTTATTAGTAAATGATTAGGCTATTGTATAACTGTTTGTCTTTTTCAATTACTCTAATGTTGATAAAAATGTATTTGCTTTTTAAAGTGATTGATAGTACCAAAAGTAACATTTAAAATGTATCCTCTCACTATTTTATAAATAGATGTCCATATATTTTTTATTTTGTTTGGGTATAATTAAATCCCTCATAGCATTCATTTCACAGAAACATACAAGTTTTCCAATGATAATAGATGTTTTCTTCATCTCATATGAATTTTTAAGTTGACTGATAATCAGTTCTGAATGTTTTTAAAAATGTTAAGAACTGTATTTTCCTGTATATAATCCGTAGATTATGCGTTAAAAAAGTTTCAAATTTCATTGTGCATATTACATGTTGCAGCAGATAATCTGATTAAAAAAAAACAATCTCCATCAAAAAGCTTACAATAAATTTTTGAAAAAACGGAGTTTATGTTTCATAAAATAAATAAAAGATGGTGCCACGATTCGACTGACTTATTTCATCTATAATCAACTTTGTCAAATTACTTTTAAGAAGAAATTTGATTCCTTGAAAAAATATTACAGTTGCTATTATATATTGAAAAAGAATCCAAAATGGTCATTTTATCATGACCTGAGTTGTTTCTGTTGATCATAAAATATTTCTTAAAGTTTATATTCATATTTAATTAAAATAAATATACTTATATGGTCAACCTCCAGAAACAGAAATAATTTCAGAAGTTAAATAAAACTTGAATTTATGTTTAATTTGTTTCCAGTGATAGAGGAGAAAGTTTGGATTTCTTTCTGCTTTCAACAAAACTTGCATTTGTCAGTCTTTTATAGAGTCCAAGATTTTAGCGGCTAAGTGGTTGTTTTTCAAAAATATTTACCTTCAAGATTTTGGTTTTATCTATTAAACTAATTATTGTAAATGAGTGGTGCTTAAGTTATATATTTAAGGTTGTGATTGGAGGTGGGTATTTGTTGAACATTGACAACGAGAATTTGTTCTTGCTAGGTGACTTACGCCAAATAGCTTTGCTAAGCACATGCTTACTTAGTATTAAATTTTCAATTAATAAATACTCACAGTCATTTATTGGATTGTGGAGATGCTGTTATGTATAAGTGTTTAATAAACTGTAATAAATCTAAAGTATAGTAAAAGTTACTAGTAACTTTTCATCACTCATTTTAAGCCACCAAATCTCAAAAATGAACTTTTTAGATATCTACAATATTTATGACTTCATACTGCAGCACACTTTGAGCTTTTCTGTTAATGTTGAAGCATAAATGTGAATTAACCAAGAGTTTTTTTTTTCGGAAAATTTTCAAGTTAATATATCATTGTGTGGAAGGAAAAACTTTTAAGTTACACAGCGGATTTTAAACTAAAAGCTATGAAGAAGGCAAATAAAAAAATGGGGACAAACTTGTTAAAGTAAGATAAAAGAGCATGTGTGGATACAAAAGAAAAAAATGTACCCAATGAAAAAAAGCATATTTTTTCATATAATTATAACTAATTTTAGTTTTAAAAAATATATTTCTAATTTTGTTTTAAAAGTTATTAAAAAATAAAAGATGTCAAATTTTATTAGCTCCACAGAATTATCACTCTTGTTTGGGCCTAGCTTTTATCTTATTTTATCACACTTTGTGATGAGGTGGATTCAAACAGTTTTTCAAAATAAATGTTTTTTCTGTACAATTTATATTTTTAATCACTGCTTACTTTTTTATTTTATGTGACACCCACATTATCATCAGTATATATTTTCAATTTTTGCCAGAATATTTGCCGTGGATCATATGGCGCTGCGGATTATGTGATGGTTTTTTGTCCCTTAAACTCGGATAAAAGGTCTCACGGATAACACACTGCTGCAAATAATATACTGGAAAATATCTTAACTTAATATTTACTAGTCACATAAAATATTACATAATAAAAATTTTTTAGTGCTGTATTACTTACCAATGCTAAAAGTCCTAAGCCTGCACCAATATTTTGTAGAAGAGGAATGACTCGAAATTTTCCAGCTTGACCAACCACACTTATTGCTAATCTAATACCATACATTTTATATAATGTACGTCTCTTATCACTAAAGTAATTAGCATACCTATAACCAAATGAATAAGCATAATTTAAATTAGCAGATGTTAGGAAAAAAATTTCATTATTCAATTATGATAAGAATACATACAAAAAAAAACAATGTAAAATAAATAATACATTAATTATTAATTCATTTCTGCTTACAAAACTAGTGTACTAATTCAATCGTAGCAATGAATGAGGTTTAAAATATCAGAAATTGACTTTATATTATATTTTATATTATTCCTTTAAATTAAATACTGAATTTATACCTAAAAAATTATAGAAATTACACCAAAAATTGATTTACCCATTTGTAAAAATTCATTGATCTATTAGAAATGAAATTAGGAAAATCTTACCATTAGTGCAGATTAATTTTCTATTCTAGATTTATCCTCAATTATCATAACTAAATGATTTCATATATTTTTAAAATTTGAGTATTGTTCTATTCCATATATTTCCTACACTTAATCTATTACAATTGGCCTTCACTGTAAAATGACTTGAACTCACAATTTTATTTATAATTTATCAAAATATATATTACAAAATTAAGCATATTGTAATAAAAAACCCAACACTTTCGCATTCATTCAATACAAGAATAAAATTTTATAATAAAAAATTTTAATTTATCAACAATATTAGCATTTAATGAAATCACTTATACTATTGATTAGAGATAAATTAATTTTAAACAGCATTAGAGGAATTAAGTAAACGATATAACTTTTTACAATAATTAGTTTCAATTAGACAAGGAAATGACATGCCTTTAAAGTCATATGTAGTAATATGAGACACTGGCAAAGAACCAGTCAATGGTAATAAATAAAGAACAGAAACAATTTTTTATGCAATTTACTCTTAAATAAAAAAAAACTTATGTAACAAAAATTATTAGATTCATTTTATTTGAATATAAGGATAATTTGCTATATTAAATACCTACAACACATTAAAACCAATACACATGCAAAATATATGCTTAATAGATACATTTTACAATAAATACATTAAACACTAAGTTAGATAATTAGGTTGATATTTTGTTGCATCTGTGAAATAAGTGTGACATTTAAAATCTGTAAAAAATATAATTAATGTCTTGATAGCAGAAAGTAACCAAAAATTAGAATTTACAATGTTTAAATTGTAGAAGTGAATAAGAATAAATTGCACTATAAATAAAAATTCAAACTTAGTAATATTAAAGTATCTCTACATACAAATTAAAATTTAATATAAAAAAATTCAAATAGTAAACAGTTCTTAAATCCTTATTTTGAAAATATATTCACAATACATTTTTTTTACCTGAAATTCCATCCTGGAGCTAATTTTGCATCTGGATCATCTAATCTATTAAATTCATATGTTGGAAAACAATATTTTTTGTCATAATCAAGATTGCAATCCCATTTTATTACTAATGCAATAATTCCACCCTATATAGAAAAAAAAGTATAAATAGTTTAAGTAAAAAATCATTCAGAGAATAGTACCAATTAATAAAAATACAATACAATGAAAAAAAGTTTCACAAAATTAAAATTTTTTATAATGCAAGAAATAAAGAATATAAAATTTTTTCTTAATTTGTTAAAAACTGAGTTTTGCTTCTACACAATTTTAAGCTACATTATTCAAGTAGATCTGTATTGTTAAAAAAACTTATAAAACATACACTTACATTCATAATACATAAAATTTATGAATTTGAAGAAAAAATTATATTTTTTTAAACACCATACCAAATTTTAACACTTGAAAAATAATTCAATAATGTTAGAAAAAATGTAAAATTAAAGTAATTTGTGTTATAATTGAGTACCTTAGATGCAATATCATTGTAATTTTCAATGCCACTCCATTTCACAATGTCACCAAGACGAAAGATAGGACAATCTTGATATTTCACAGGATCATACAGACAAGTTTTCAGGTAAGTACTGTCTGATGAATCTTTTATATTTCGTCTAAATGCATAGAAGACACATAAGGCTTTATCAGGCTGTATTAAATCACATTAATGTCACATAGTGAACAATCTGTTTGAGATTAAAAGGGATTTTGCAAAGAAATATATATTAATTGCAAAGAGCTCCTTAAAAATTCAGATAGTAAATAATTACACACTATAAAATTTAAATTTTTTGAAAAATGTATTAATAATTTTTATCATTAAAATTCAGTAAAATTTAAGTATATACCTTTTCGCATTTTGAAATTTAGGGAAGTCAACAAAGTTTTTGATAAGGACTGTGAAGTCTTTGCTTGCTTCTAAGAGAGCTGTATTATTTTTCCTAAACAAAACAAAAAATGGTTAACATTTTATTGAAATCATAAATTTAAAACTTTTATACAATCTTAGCATAGATCACTGAATGTAATAAAATAACTAATTACATAGAAAATAGTAGATTGTTATAACTGGAAAATTCATTTTCTAAATGATTTTTTTAAATTTTCTAAAGAATTATAATTACAAATATAATACATATTAGTATAACTATTAAAAATTTAATTTCTTAAATTTTATTTCAGAAAAATCTTTGAAAAATCTACATATAAAAATCATAGTTAGTTTTAAGTTATAATTGCTTTACAAACAAATTTGTCTGAAACTAACTTAGTTAATACATTAAAGAAAAAAGAATATAACTCAAAATATGTAAAGAAATATGTATAATCAGAAATATAATAATAAAAATAAGTTTTTTTGAAATTGAAATTAAATTTAATAAAAATAAATATTCTTGAGTAATTGCATAGTTTATTTGATATTTTATTAAATAACATAACAGTAGTCACCTGAAAAATTTTAAGTCGCAAATCAAAAAATGAAAATAACAAAGCAATGAAAGATTAATAGTTTATGTTTCGAACTTCGAAACATTGCATATTACATAGTTATTATACAATATATTGGTTTAGATGGTTTATTAAAAATGCAGGTATTCCATTGATTTTTAAAATAATAAAAACTAAAAACCTTTATTTATACAAAGGAATTTCTTTTGTAAAAATAAATGATTTATTGATTATATAACACTGTGACTTAATAAACAACATATTAAAGTTTTCCTATTCTTTCTAACTCAGTAAAACTGAACTTGTAAAAAAAAAAAAAAAAAAATATATATATATATATATATATATATATATATATATATATACATAAATATAGCATTTACTAAGAACATAAATCAATAAACTATTATTTTGTAATGAGCAATTATAAGAAAAACACAGCTTTGTTTTCTCTAAAATTTTATAATACATAAGAATAGTTTAATTAGATTAAGAAGAAATATTTATTTACCTTATATAAATGAGAGTAACAAAAAATTTGTATTTCTTTGTTTATAGGAATGTTGTCATGATAAATAAATAGTTCCGAAATAAGGTATCTCTCATTAAAAATACTTAAAATGAGACAGGACTCAAAAGCTCACAGCCCGAGTCTATAACATAAAATTTTTTTGACGAGTGTGATTACAAGAAGCTTTTAGTCTAGTTAAAAACTTATGGCGACAACATTATTTATAGGCAGGTTCACTTAGTAACCAGCAATAGAAAAAGTGGCGTCAGTTGCGCAGAGAATAAATATAAAATTTTATATTTGCTTGGAAAAGAGTGCTATGGAGACTTTCAAAATTTTGAAGCATGTGTACAGAAGTGAAACATTATACAGCTTTCGAGTGGTGTCATCATTTCAGAGAAGGAACGGAAAACGACAAAGATGACAATTACTGTGGCCGTCCCGTGACTTCATACATCGATGAAAACATCGAAAAGGTGTTTGCAGCAGTATGTGCGAACAGGCAGCAAACAATTCGTCAAAGCAGAATTGATTTGGATATCAGAAGCCACATACATGTTAGTGTTTTCTGACTAAGGATTTTAACATGCATAGGATGTTTCAACACATTGTTCCTTGTAAGTTAAACATAGAGTAAAAGGGAATTCAAATGTAAATGGTGGGAGACAACCTTTGCTGTTGACAAAGACTCTTCCCTATTTGCCAGAATTGCTACTGGAAATGAGAAATGGTGTTTTTTGTATGACTCACAAATCAAGAAAGAATCAGAAACATGGAAATCACCATAATCTTCATGGAAACAGAAATTCTGTCAAGATCACTCTAAAAGAAAGGTTGTTGTGTGAGAGGTATTCTTTGATAGCCATTGCATTGTGAACCTGATATTTATCTCTGTTGGACACACTGTGAACAAAGAATTTTACATAGAAATTCAGTGAAATTCGCGTAAGTCGATACAGAAGAGACCAAAAATGTGGGCTGAATGTTCATGGATGCTGTAGCATGAGAACGCTCCCACTCTCAAATCCCTACTCATCAATGAATTTCACATGAAAAAACAAAAATGACTACTTTGTCTCATCCTCCTTACACACCTGATCTTGCACAAAGCAATTTTTTCATATTTCCTAAACTGGCCAGACATTTGCAGGGTTGTCAATTTCAATCTTCAAATGGAGTTAAATATACATCACAGGGTGAGCTAAAGGATATGTCCAAAAATAAATTCCAGACATGCTTTCATGAACTTTACAGGCACTGTCAAAAGTGTGTTGTTGCACAAGCGTCTTATTTCGAAAGAAAAGATGTGTTTCTGCAATTTAATTCATATTATTTTTTATGTTAATAGACTCATAGGGGATTTTTGAATCCTATGTCATAATCATTAAAAATCCTAGGGAAAACATATTTTGTTAATTTCCTATTTTTTAAAATCTAAATACTTTTCACAAGATAAACATTTTTAAGTCAATAATATAAAAATTATCTATACTTCATTTTAAGTTACGCTTCTACCATAAAGGTGAGTTATATATAAGAAATTCATATTCATACATTTAAAATGGTAAAAAAAAAAAAAAAAAAAAAAAAAAAACTGATAATACAGGATAAATGTTCACATTTTAAGGAAATAGAAAGTTTTTTTTCTAAATGTAATAATAATTTCCTTTTAATGTAAATCAAATGAATACGCATGAATATATAATATTTTGTAAATAACAAAACTTATATTCACAAAACTGAGACCAAAAGGGAATAAGGAATGAAATAAGAAAATTCTTCAATATATATTTTTTGCTTTCATGATCAAGAATAATCAGTTTTTAAGCAAACCTATTTTTTAAAATGCTTAAAGTAAATCAAATTCAAATAAAATTCATTAAAAATATAATTACAAAGGGAATATGTCTTTCTCAAGTGGACACCAGGCATATATTTCACAAGTTGACACAGTCTTGACATCACTATCTATACAATCTCCGGTCATAACACCTAAAATAACATTTTAGGATGTCATAAATTTAAAATGTAAATTAATTATATTCAAAATAATCTTAAATATGTGACCAATTATGAAATAAATAAATAAAATTATATGCTTTTAATATCATTATTCAAAATTTTTTTACAGTATATATTTTTTGTAGTTTGATATTAAAAAAACTAATTCATACCATTTCCAGTAGGAAAAGATTTGCCTGCAACACACGTGTTATTGTCTTTATCGCACCTAGCCTCAAGAATTGCAGGATCCTAGAATGATTTAAAAATATTCTTAAAATAAATTACAGTAATAATAAATTTTTTAAAATATTTATGTTTTTTAAAAAGTATATAATTAATATTAAAGTTGAATCTAAAATAAAAAAAAAATATAAGTCAAAATTTAACAAAGCTTTTAATTAGTTAAAATCTGATAGTATGATAAAATAATTAAATTCAATTATTTTTTTCATAGTCTTAAAATCAAAAGAACTATATTTAGCGTGCAGTATTTAAGTTTTATATAAAAATTCAGCATCAAGAACTTCGTAAACTTTATTGTTTTAAATTATTTTGAAACAATATAAATTATTTTATTACTATGTAATATAATTTATAGTTATAACAATTAATTTATAGTAGTACTCAGTAATAATGTAAATTATTATATTATTGTGATTTTTTAGTAAATAGTTTTATTTTTATACATCATAAAATAGAAAATCTTTATCATTGGAAAAAGGGATGAAATAAAAAGAAACATTTTGCACCACATATATTTGTTTCACACACCATTTATGATTTTCTGAAATACATTATAGTAAAACTAAAGAAATATAAAGAAAATTTTTCCCAGGAGAGATTCTTAAGTTCTAAAATTAAATGAAAAATATTAAACTTAACACACACAAAAGTGAATGAACTACATATGACAACATAACAGATAAAACTGGTTTTGCATATTTTCAATTCAAGCAAGTTTTTTGTGAGATATTATAAAATATTTGACAATACTTGAAGAATATTAATTTTATAAATGTATCTATGCAATTCTTTTATAAAAAAATGTTTAAAAATCTATTACAAGAAAATTAAGCATGTTTTAATTTCTTTGTACCATAAATATTTAAAATTACACATGAAAATTAAATAATTAATTAACAAGTTTCTCAAAAAGAGAATTAGAAAGTTGATTAGCTTTAATTGAATAAAAATCCTTCAAGAATATTGAGTTCTGCAAAATTCTTAACCTTTTTTATATATTCTTATATATAAAGTAATAAGAATAAAATAAGTTTTTGACTTAATATCTAAATTTCTCATCGTTACTGAATGGAAATAAATATGAGAAATTAGACTGAAGGAATTACAAACACGAATAAAATAGAAAATGAACTGCAAATATAATTATAAAAGATAATTACTTCCTTATTAAAGTTAAATTGCTTTAATAAAAGAGATAATATTGTAAAAGATACTGCAATTTTATATCGAAAAATTCAATTTTAATAATCTAAAAATGATTAATATTTTAAATTTTAGTACTAAATCAATTACTAACAATTATACAACATCTATTAATTTTCTAGTAAAAGTGAGCATTATGATTAAATTGAATTATGATTGAATAAAATTGAGGCTAAACCTTTGGAGTCTATATAGTTTATAAAAGATGATTTGAAAACCAACTTGAAATAGTTTTAGAAAATCATGCTCATACAAATTAATAACAGAAGATGGCATTAGTGAGAAACAGGAGGCATTTTTATTGGATCAATAAATATTCAATATAAAGTAAAGAGTGAGAGCACACCTTCAGTAGATGAATCACCAACAGGTAAGAACATTCGTATGCATCTGTTGTCTCCTGATGATAATAGAGACTTTGAAATTTACCAGATCTAGTACTGATTATAAAACCTGACAAATTAAAAAACTGTATTTAAAAGACTATGTGTAAACAGAATATTTTAACACTAAATTTGAACTTTAATATCTTTTATAATGACTTCATATTTTTATATTTTTTTGTATCTAGTTATATTAACAAAAAATTACCTTTTCTTTACTTTTTTAAAAAAGAGAGAGAGAGACATAACATATATTAATATAAATCTTCACTATTTTGTATAGCTATAATCGTATCACATAAGAAGAGCTCTACCGTTTCTGCATTCTAATATTATCATCTATATCAAGTATGTAGCACAAGGATGTGAATTTCAGATACTTATAAATTTAATAAATTATTAAGTGCTTAATGTTATACATGATTTCCATCGAACACGTCAAATGTCAGTATTATGTCACTTTATTTTTCATTATGAAACATAATGCATAATATAAAAATTCTTTATAGTAAGTGAAATAAGGAAAAGTTAAAAATAAATATTAAATTATTAAATACATAAGTATAATGAAATAAATGTTTAACATATTATCCTCATAAACATCAAATTTACTATATAAAAATATTTATACACAAACTTAATAAGGATTTGAATTTTTATATACCTCAGCACATGTTCCTTGAGTCTGATTTTGTGTGATGATTATGTTAGTAGCAATGAACGTAGCACCATTTTCCTAGAAAAATGTAACTGATATAGTAAAATGTTAATATCATTAAATGTGAAATGAAGCCCTCAAAGTATAAGAGATGGATATATTAATTTAATTTAACCAGAAAAAATTATAAAGGAATTATAGTTATTTTAGATTAAGCAAAAATAATAAATCTATATTTAATAACATACTGGATAAAATGTATACAAGAAAATTAAAAATTTAGTATCTAAAACTATTGTTCTAGGAAAAGCATACAAAATTCAAATGGTAAACATTTACGTATTATTTCAAGCAGTGTTATTAAAAATATCATGCCTAAATAGATTAATTTTTTAAATTATACACATTTCTTGATTAAAAATGTTTCATATGAGTAAAAAAACAACTAACGGATGGAGGGACAACAAAATCTGCAACATCCCAAATTCGCTTATACCATTCATGATGTTGAACTCCAGGATTGAAATCATCATCCGAGAAGTTAGTAAACACGATACCTTTCACTTTTGTTGTAACAGAACTTTCAACTTCACTAAATTCTTGATATCCTTTCTTTAAGACAAGAACATAACTAAAAGATAAGAAATTTTATATGCATTACTTCTTACAATTCAATGAAAGATTTAAATTAAAAAATATTACTTAAAATACTTAGAAAATATTTCTTT
Organism: Latrodectus hesperus; assembly: GCA_037975125.1. Classification (NCBI taxonomy): domain Eukaryota; kingdom Metazoa; phylum Arthropoda; class Arachnida; order Araneae; family Theridiidae; genus Latrodectus; species Latrodectus hesperus. Next base: position 101,689,742 of record CM075850.1, on the reverse strand, counting down.
TTAACAATTATTCGATTTTATTAATTTGATTTATCAAATTTTAGTCTCTTAATTATAATTGTGTTTCATGATTATAATTCATATAAAAATTGTGTTTAGGTAATCAAATTATGTTTTCCAATTTAGTTATCAAAATGCAAAGTTTTGTGTAAAAATAACTTTTAATTACTTAAAAAGTAAACTTCAATTCAATGTCACAAAAAAGCATGAAAAATTATCACATTTGACATAAACATATACTAATACTTTGTAGCCTAAGTACTAAATAATCCTGTTTTAAAATTTTACTAATTCGTTTTAATTATAATTTAAAAAAGTCTTGGAAAATGATTTTGTGATAACTGAACATTTTCCCAGGAAGCATTTTTAAAACTAATTACCAAGCATAATTTTTTATTTATGACATAATGCATAATTTTTTATTTTAAAATATTAAGAAAATCATTTTCCTAAGACTCTATTTTTAAAATTTAAGAAATACACAAAACAAGCTTAAAATTAAGGGCATTTCTGAACCACCATGCATGTTAGCCAAAGCGATGAATTGTATTTTATATTGTATTAATGATTCCCACATCAGGAAATATATGAACTAAAATATACAATAGTTTTAATCAAAGAAAAGAAATATATCCTACCCAATAATATAGGCAATTATTACGAGTTGAATTATTCGGCTAATGATTCCGACAAATATGCTTTTAATCTGAACAATTTTTGGAGTTTCATAAGAAAATAAAGATTCAGCAATCTTAGAGCAAGTAACCATGATTAAATTCGGAAATCAGTGCCGGATTTTGGAATAACAATTGGTGATAGTTGGCCAAAAATTAATTGAAAAGGGGGAGTAAGGAGAATGTGTTAGCTTTAATACTGTACAAAACTGATAATTCATTTCATTTGTTTTTAAGATTAAAATCTAAATCACAACTGATAAACGAGAACAAAATATAATAAACAGATAAATATTTTTTTCAATTTTGTCTGCAACTATTTTGAAACAATGACCGTTACAGTTAAGAATTCATTAGTTTTTCTTAAAGTTTATTTGGTCTTTACATTAGTTAATTTATCTTTTAATTAGCTTAATTAAATCGTGGAAATTTCAACTGTGTAAGATTTATAATAAGCTGCTATAAATATTTGAATATATTATTTTTGAAATGGAAATTAAAAATTTTCATTATTTTTTATACCTTACAACTCTTGAAAAATTATATTTAAAATTACATATAAAGTTAAATTTAATTGAAATAGGAAATTATATTTCAAAACTTAAGCAATAACTAAATTAAATTACCTTTCATTTTAATAGTCTCTGATGTCAGAGCAAAACCTTCATAAATGCACCAATAACGATACTTACAAATTTGGGGGAGTGTTGTTTATTTCATATCGTCATCAACCTGGTGTAAATAATTCAGTTCAAGATGTCGACTATTTGCGTGGAATTTATTTAAGACGCATAAATAATTCTGTTATGGATTAAATCTCACTCTATTTGAGTGAATGAATTTGCTTTTAAATAAGATCATTTTCATTGAAATATGCCTCCTGGTGGTATGAATCGTCAAAAATCGGACAAAAAAACCATGAAGGAAATTATACATAGTGGTCATTTCATGGTATCTGATATCGACGATCCAGACGTTCAGGATGGTGATGAGAGTCCATCGTTAGTTGTTCATGAATCCGATTGTGATCAAGAGTCCTTGCCGTTACCCGCAAAAGGATTTGATTTTGAATCTGCTTGCAAAGAAACTTCTAAAACGTATACTTTCGGATCTCGGAGTACACATTCAATATCAATTGATGCCTCGCTCACTAAACTTTTTGAATGTATGACTTTAGCATATAGGTAATATTTCTCTTTTTCAAACGACACATTTATTGCTCTTATAATACTCAGTACGATTCACAGTAAACAGGAAAATGAAATTTTTTGATCACTCTCGACACCACACGACTTTTCTGCCTGAATATTGGAGGAAATGTTAAGATTAAATATAAATTTTTCTTGTATAATTATGAGAAAAAAGTTATTGTACAATTTTTATTTTAGTTGATTGAATCAATTTTTTCACATTAGTAATTGTAATGTAAATAAATCTTTTAAAGTGTCTAATTATTTTTTTTGGAGACCATTTTTAAGCAGTGAAAATATAATAAGCAGCAGCAGTGAAAATCCAATAAAACTCGTAAGTTAAATGTATTTAATAAATTAATTTTAAAAATTTTATGCAGTTTAAAATTTTTTTATACTGAATTGCACGATACCTAGAAAGTATCAGATTCTGATGAGGTATACTGAAGTCGAAATACATTTTTAATTATAATTATTTTAAATGACATTTTTAAATTTAAAAGCTTCAAATATTTTTTAAATTTCGTTTGCAAATCCTCTTAATCTTCTGCAAGTCCACTATATTAATTGTCTGGATTAATGGACAGATGGATTTTGAAATGATTATTGAAAAATAAAATAGCTGCGTGAGATATTAAACTATATGAATAATACTAATTATACATTTAAGTGTGTATCTTATTGAATAATATAAACTAATTGCACGTAATGTGATATATTGATTACATATTTGGTGTGTATTTGATTATATTGTTTTCTAATGTATATTGATATCTGCATTTATGCTCAAATATTCTGTAGATTAAATATATTATTCATATTATAAGATAAAATGTGAAAAATATTGAAAATCCCAGAAACACAAAATTGGAAAATTACTAAAATATATAATACAAATAATAAGAAGAAAGCATAGGGACCACATCTTCATCAGGAGGGAGATGGTCAGCTGTGCAAAATAAACACTCTTTTCTGACATGCACAAAGAACAAATGTCAAAAAAACCTCTGAGCAATTCCCCTGAAGAGTGTTCCTATTAAAAGAAAAATCACCGATACACTTAGTTCAAAGATTAAAGTAAATATATATGCAGAAAAGTAGATGAGACACACACAGTAGAAAAAATATATAATACCAACACCAGCAAATTAAATTGAATTTAAATATTAGAATAAATCGAGAGTTGCCAAAGGTAGATTTGAAATTGGAATAAGGAAATAGCTGTCAAGAATAATTAAATTCAAAAAGTTAAAGTGGTTTAGAAACATGCAGTAAATTTGAATTAAATTGTGTTAAAGGAGATTTAAAGTTATGTTTAAAATGATAGAATAAAAGAACGTGAGTAAATGTTGGTGTTCTCAGGATTCTTGTGAGAACTTCAATGCTTGGGTGGCCTTCTCTAGTTATAAAAACTATGCATTACTTCAATCTTACAAGCAATTCCCTATTTCCTACATATTTTAAAATAAAATTAGTTGGAATATTATTATTTTTTAGTTGAGCTATATTTGATTATTAGTAGATTCATAATTGTTACAGATAACATTAAAGTTAAATTAATTTGTTTTGTTGAAGGCATCAATATATATAGTAGAATTATTAATAGTGATAAATAAATCCTAAAATTCTGTTTTAGTATCAAATAAATTAGTTTTAATTAGAGTTCATCAGGGTAAATAGTTTTATAAATATCTTCAAAATTTAAATTATTGAAAATAATGAAATCATCAATGTATCTAAAAGCAAAAGGATATTGATAAATGAAGCTTTTTTCAAAGTAATGTAAAAATAAATTTGCTAGTGTGCAAATTTATTATTTTTAATTTATTATTATTAAAATAAAAAAAGTTGGATCCCTGTGGAATACCACAATTTTGAATAAACATTTTCACTGTTAAATATGAAATTATTATAAATACTTATTTTTACTAGATTATTCCAATATTCAAAATCAACGTTTAATAAGTTCTTATAGTCCTCATAATAAAGGTGCAATACATCGTTTCATTTATCAATGGGAATGTTAATAAAAAGGTCTTTAAAGTCAAAAGAATTAACTCAATGTATACAATTTTTTGATAAAAAATTCAAAATATGTTTATTATTAATGATCCAAGTAGCTTTAGATTTAACAATATTGTCTAATATAGTGTTAAGAAATTTAGCAAAATTATTCCAAGTTTATTCATGTATGATGTACCACAGGTGATAAATCTAAATTTTATAGTTTTGTGAAATTTAAGAATGACTGTTAAATAAGGAGACTACTTTATAGTTGTAAATATTTAAAAGTTTATAAAACCCAAGAATATTTTTATTAATGATATTAACTGTGGAGTTTAAACATTTATATGTATTGGAAGTAACTGTCTCATTATCAATTAAATCTAAATAAAATTTTTTACAAAAAAGTTTGTTATTATTAGAGGCTTTATCTATTAGCGTAATGAAGTTATCTTTTAGATTTTTAGTAGCTGGTTTTAATGGACCAAGCTTAACACCAGGAAATGTTAAATTATTAACAAGAATAAAATCCTTTATTTTATTAAAATGCTTAGACTTCCAGACTGTAAAAAATTCAATGGGTGTATTATAAAGATTTGAGATTTTAAAGATAAATGAATCAATATTATGTAAAATTAATTATTTTAAATCTATTTAGTTGAAAAACTGGTCTATATCTAGTGCTTTTATTTAATATTTCATTTAATTTAAGGTCATTGACAATGTTTAAATTACCTGTAATAATATACCCGAAATTAGGGCTAATAAATTTTTTAAAATCATTATTATAACAAATACATTTTGAGAGTTTATATATATATTTATATATGTATAATTTATTGTTATAGACAGATAAAGATGTACTACTGCATATACTCCCACTTTCTCTTCCCAAGATAATGATTTGATCCTAATTCAAATAAATATATATATTTAGAAGGTTAAGAAGTTTACCTTTATAATAGTTTTCTGATGTTCATTGATTGTGTTCTGTTTTAATGCTGGCAAAGAGAAGAAAAAACTTGTTTTGTATTACTTTAATTTTATGGCAAGATTTTAAGTGTTATATGTAATTTAAAATAACTTAGTAAAACAGCAACTGATGACAGCAGAGTTCATATCTTCAGCTGGCTATATTGCCAATATCTAGAGTTAATGGTAGATGAAAGCATCCAAACTCAATATTTAAATTTTCAAATGAATTACTTGTTAATATCTATTTATATTTATAGTAAAAGTTTTAAGAAGCTTAATTTTTATTAAATATTTTTTAAAATTGAAATTTTTGGAAAGTGCTCAGATTTAAAAAATATTTTTAAATTTGAGATTATTCTAAAAGTAATTTTTAATTAAAACTAATTTTAAGGTAGATTAAAGCTAATTTTAAAATAGTTTTCGTAATTTTAATAATTAAAGTATTACCTTTTTTTTATAATATATCTTTTGCCTTTGATTAAAGGCAAAGATTGAATTAAAATATGTTTTATTTGATATCATTTTAAGTTAATCATCATGAATACTAAAAATTCTAAATTTATAAATATTTATCATAAAGACATCTTTAAAATTAAGATTGAATTAATCATCAATTTAGTGCTATGCAAATATTTGACTTTTTTTTTCACTGAATGCATATCAAGTCATCCATATAATTAGAAACAAAATATGTACAGTTAAATGAATTTAATTAAATTTATTTATTATGGATCCAATTACTTGTTATTTTCTATTGTGTAAATTGAAAAACTGAACAGTAGTCTACTATAACTTTCTAAGAATAAATTTTATCATTAATTTATTTTAAAATTATTATAAGTTGTTAAAATCTATAAGCAATTTAATGCTTCTTTGAGACAAATTGTCTTGTTAAATAGCTATTTTTTTCCAGAGATTATCCTTATTCCTTATCTGTTTTGTCTATTTTTACATCTCTAGAAATTGGAGTTAAATATTGATGTTTATTCAATTATCTTATTCACATCAAATTTGTCTTCTGTTAATTCTCATTTCAATATCATGTCAAATTTAATTTTTCTTTATGTGTTATATTATTTTTATGTATAAAACTAATGATTAAAGATTTTATAACAATTGAATTGTCACACCCATTTTTATTTAAAAAAATAACAAAGTGTCCTGATAATCATTAAGAGCATTAGTTTAAAAGATTTTAAGATAGGTAATAATAATAATCATTGTATTTTTGATGTATTTTGATCTTGTACAATTAGGAAAGTTATTCAAATTACAATTGTATAACTTTCCTAATTGGTTTACATTAGTTTACAATAGTTGGTTTACATTAACTTTTATGTATATGTAGATATGTATGTATACATATGTTTTTGTTGATTTATTGAATTTTTATTCAAAAATTAATCTAATATAACAGAATACATAAAAATTGTTTTAATATTTTATATGGACTTTTTTACATGTGTTGAAACTTAAAGCATAAGACTATTAGAAAATTTCTAATTTTAAATTGTATTATTTAAAATTTGTTACTATATTGTAAGTTTAAAGAAAATGAATTCACAAGTTAATGTAACTTTAAAAAGCAAGATAAAATTATTTTTAAAGTTGGTAATGAAATCACACTGTGTAAATTTGGTATTTATGAGTAAGTAAAAAAAAAATCTTTATCAAAATGACAAGATAACTATATTCCAGTATTTTCTGTGCATCAGTTATCAGTGGAATGACCTTGTTTGTTAACAGGGAAGACAAAATACTGACTCTTATCTAATTTCTTTCTTAATATTTTTCTTAGATAAGATATATTCAATCCTTCATATTTTTATTTTAAAAGTTTCAAGGATACAGATGTGTGCATTTTCTTTTTCAAATATATTCTATGCATGTTGTAAGCACTTTATGGTACAAATTACATTAAAGATTTTTATTTTTTAAATTCCCGAGAAATCAAATGCTGTTAACATATTAATATACGAATTTCATTATTATTATTTTAAATATTTTCAATTTGGAATATAAAACTATTCCTGTTTCAAGTAATATTCACTTTAAAAATAACACAATAAACTAAGTTTTGTTAAGAAAGAAAAACTCTTGAATTATAAATTTTATTTTCTAGTCTAGTTTAATTGTATTTTACATGCAACATGTAGGTTGATAGCTTAAATTAGTTATTTTTAAAAGATAGTGACTAAAAGAAAAGTTTTAACATCAATTAAAAATCATGTATGATAATTGACAAATTATACATACAAGTCACATACTTTTAATACTAGTCAAATTTTTTAGTTTCTATGATTTCAAATATGCTTCTACAGTTTTAATTGATTTCATATATCATTGTTTTTATATTCATTGTAAGTAAAGAGTTTTTAATTTTAGGCTTCATAAATCATGGATGAAATAAAAATAAATTATGAGTTGTCTTAATCAGTCTATCTACTTAAGAAGGCTTTACCAAAAACTTGTGAGATATCCCTTTGTGGTTTCTGAATGTACATAAAAATTATATTTCTTTTAACTGAAAATCTATAAACTGAAATATTTTAGATCATACCTATAAAGTCTACATGCTTGTGGTGTGCATTTATCACAAAAGAATACTATGCATTAGCAATATAGCTTTTTAGACTTTGTAAATTCTATGGAAGAAGAAAAGTCTGTCATATGCATCATTTCAACTTTCCACACACATTTCTATGGGATTAAGATAAAAGGTGTGCTTTGTCAGGGAAGGTATTGGAAGTTAGGCCAATGTTCAGCAAACTAATTTTGAGCACTTATATTCTGATATATTGTTGCATTATTGTTTAGGAAGTATCTATTGCCATTGGAATAAAATGCAAATTGCTGAGTGCACTTGATATACCAGTGTATCTTGGCACCTCATAGCTATTTGTTTAATTTCAAAGAAAATCAGAGCACCATGCCAGAACAACAGGACTCATAAGATATTTCCATCAGTCTATTCACAGTACAAGACAAGATGAATTCATGGCTTTGTGGAGTTCTCACCAAATTTGATGTCTTCTGTAACTGTTAAGTAAAAAGTGTAATGTGATTCACATCTAATCACATTACCTGTTTCCAATGCTTAAATTTCCAGTGTTTTTTTTATCTGACACCATTGCAAACAATTGTTTGCATATTAGACAGAAATGAATGATTTTCTCTTAAAGATTGGACAATGTATTCTTATCATTTACAATTCTGTTTGTATGATTTGAGCTGAAATATTTTGAGAAGAGCCTTGGTTAACTATTTTTAACATTTGAAGCTCAGCAGAATCCTGGCTCCTTTCTACAGTTTATCGAAGATGCCTTTAATCATGCTCTAGGAAAACTGCTCAAACTGCAGTCACATCTTCCAGGTAGATTGTATCTATTATTTCAACTGCACAAAAATCTTAAGCTTCTTTTGAGAACCCAGTGAGATTTGCTGTGCTTATAACATAAGTTCTTGTTAAATAAGCGTTGGCAAGTTATTTTCAATGTTGGAAGCTCTGTCACTGTTCTCATTTTTCTTTATTCATAATGAAATGCACTCTCATACCTTACATATGTTAGCATTCGAACAACATGAAAACCATGTAATGAAAAAATTTACATACTTCATCCGTAGCAAGCATTTAAATGAAAATCTCTTGGGTTTCTAATTCATAGATCGTTGCATATACTTTGTGTGTGAAAAGTTACTGTAAATTAACACTAAAGTACAGATAATTCTTCTGTATTAAAAAGTGATTGTTGGATGATAAGAATAATTTTTAAAGTTTATATGAACAATCAAAAAACTTAATTAAATACCTTCTTTTTTGGTGTAATATTTTAAATGACCATCAGTGTAAATATTTTCATAATGATATTCTTAAAAATATTAAAGTATGATGCATATAAATGAAAGTTCAACAGCAGGATACTATTTAAAAAATACAGATTTATTGTAGCTTATTGTAAAAACTTGTCCAGAATTTATACCAGTTGAATGTAGAAATTAAATTATGTTTTATTTCAGTTTTTTATTGTCTTGTCACTTAAAGAAAAATGTATTCACATTTTAAATGTTTTAATGAGATTGCAATTTTTATCTGCTTTAAATTATCTTATTCAGTTTCATTATTTTGTAGTGGGAAATTAACATCTCCACGATGGAAGCAATTCAAAGGACTAAAGTTACGTTTAAAAGAAAAAATAAGATTGAACAACATGATTTGGAGAGCTTGGCATATGCAATGTAAATTTTTTGATTTTTCTGTCATTTTTTCCCCCATTTCTTAGTTCCCATTTATTATTACAAATTATTTATTATTAGTTTGTACAAAAAATAAACCAGAAGATTGTTTGTATTAAAAAAAGATATTATTAAAAAAATTTATTACTGAAACTAACTGTATAAGTAGTTTGTTATATAAACAATCACATTTTATTTATTTCTTAGGAAATAAAAATGTATAAAAGGAAAGCAGCATTTAGTTGATATTGTAATTCGTTTATCTGAAAAGCATATTTTTATCTTTTGGTGTTATTTAATTTAAGAAAACATTTAATATATTTTAATTACCATGTTTTAAATCATTTTTCTATAAGTTAATATACATATGTATGAACATCTTGATAGTAAAATTTCATTTAAGTTGAAGTTGATTGCTGTTATAATTACTTTTAAAAATGGATTAAATATTTTATTTTATAAAATAGCTTTTTACTCTTACAATCATCATTACTTTTCTTAACTTATATGCATTTGCTATTATACTATATTCTTCAAAAGCATAAATATTAATGTTTATAATTATTATTTTTGTATTTATGCAAATGTATAAATATATGTATTTAGTTTACTATTATGCTTGGGTATACATTATGGATCTCAATCAATTTTTTACTTTTCCATTGCTTAATTATATTCCAGAGAAGTAAAAATACCAATTTTTTAAAGACATTTAAAGCATAAATAAAAAGTATGATGGTAAAAAATGCATAATTCTATTAAAAATGTATGATAATTTAAATAAACTAATTATAAATGAATGGGCACACTGCATATGGTATTTATAATTTATTGATTTATTTATATTTTCTTATAAATAGAATTTTCGATAATTTCTATTTAAAACTTTCGAATCATATGATCCTTGCCACTTTAATAATGTGCTGGTATAATATTTCTTTTAATATCTTCTTCCTTGGAATTAAATTTAGAGAAATGCTTAGTCAAAAAATTGTTAAAATATTAAAGCATTTAATAAAAAGATGCATAAAAAGAGTGCAAAATTTCTTTTCTCAAACTTTTTTTAAAAATCATTTTTTACGAATTGTTTTAAGCTTATCATTTAACTTAAATCACATGAATATGATTTTTAAAAATGAATGCAATTTTTAATAAGCAATATTATCACTATTTAAGTGCACATTCTATGATACTTCTGAATAAATGAGTCATGATACATAAATTTTGGAATTAAATTGTTGGAGAATTTTTTACTGTATAGGGTAAGCATGGGAAGTGAGGTAGGAAACATATTTTTTTGTTGAATCCTTTTAAATAATATAATTTTAAAAATGAGAAAAATATTTATTGCTTTGTAATCTGTTTTTTAACTATAATACATCCATTTTTTCATTTATAAATCAATTCAAATTCAATTTTTCAGCGTTCAACTGTTCATATTTTTCTTCAAATTTTTTTAAAAAGAAATTTGTTAAAATATTTGAAAAATATCTCTAATTTATCATAATGTAAATATTTAAGGTTTCCCAGTTATAAATAAAAGAATTAAAGTGAGTAATAATCATAGTAAAATGTATGATAATTAAAATATTTAATTTTATTAAATATACTCATAAAACAGAAAGCTAATTTATAATTATTGAATTTATGAAAAATGCTTACAAATTTATTAATTTGAAAATTATTTTTAAAGTATTAATAAATTTTAATATTATGAAAATAATTTTTAAATGAAAAAAAGTATTTTTGTATATTTCAAGCTAATTAATTGAATATTAAAATCAATCTACTATCCCAACATAAATATTTATAAAAATGAATGTTAATTAAGATTCATAAATGTTATAAAATGTTTTTTAGTTTTGTTAAATATTCTGCAGTTGGATAAAGGGGAAACATTTGAAACGATATAACAAATAGTCTTATGGCCAAAAGCATCAAACATCTCATGAATTGCTTTCCAGAATACTTTTTATAGATAATGAGTTACTAAGATCTAAGAAATTCTCATCTTAATGACATGAAACCTGAGCATCCATTTTCTATTACAGTGAGACTCAGATTCTTTCACATTAAAGAATTTGTTTCTATCACTGGGTCCTGAAAGCTTAATGAAATATAGCATTTAATAAAATTATTTGATAGAAAATAATAAATATATAATTCAACTTAACGTAACTACAAATAAATGATCTTAAAAGCATTTGTAATAATTCCAAAATATTTATCAAACAAAAGAAAAAATTTCTTAAGAAAGCATGAATTTTCTTCGTGATTTTTAAAATTTATCACATTATTTTTTATGTTTAAATAATTTTAGCAGCTGTTTTTTATTACAAAATTTCATCAAACATTTCATATCAAGCTCTAATGAAAAAATTGCTTTTTGTTGAATGATCTTTTCAATTACACAAGAATTGATGAATGATTTAACTTATTTTCACATTTATGATAATCTTGAATTGATTAATAACAATTTATATTATTTCTTTATCAAATTACATACATTATCTGTGTAGTTGTAATTAACTAATTTAATCAAAACATCAGAGAAAATATATTAACTAAATTTCAATGCATATATAGATGAAACAATTTGTGTTCTTGTAAACATATTGTTCTTAAAATTTATCATATATAAAAAAGAAGTGAGATTTCTCAAAGATAGATTTTGTGCTTTTATAAAAAATTGTAAAATTAATGAAAGCATAATTAGAAATTAATAAGAATTTGAATATTTGACTGTTTAAAAATATTGTAGTATAAATGATATTATCAAAGAAATTACATCTCAAAATTTTCTTTTAATAATGTTAATGCATTTTAAAGGAGCTCATTTAACCTGTTCATTAACAATTGTTCTATTAATCTATATAAAAATGTTTTACTTGAATAATTGTTGGGATCATTATATTAATATTTCAGAGATTGGATAATAAATAACTTAATTGGCAGTTGAATGATTAGTGCTGAGGAATTATTTTCAACAAGTCAAAAGTTTGATTTCCATCCCGGCCTTAGGTGCCTGGAGTAGTCTGGAATCCGCTTTCAACTTTCCTAATCAACCTTCATGTGCAGAGAATGACTGTTGAGCAACAAATAAATGAAATAAATCAAATCTTGATAATAAATATTTCCACTACATGTTTAAGTTGATTTTGCAATCAACAAAATAAAAATTACATAAATTATTTTTTTGTAAATTTTAAACGAAAAGATATTGAAAAATGATAATTAAACATAAAAGTAAAAAAGTAACAAGCTATTTTAAAGAATTGTTTCCATAAGTATGTATTTAGTTGGTAGAATTATAATTAAATTTTCAATTTTAAGTGAGATATTTACTAGATAAATTTTTTAATAATAATTACAGCAATTAATAATGTATTATTAGTGTAAAATGTTTTGCAATTTACAAATTAGTATTAATGTTGGTAATGTTTTAAATATTTGTGAGTGTAATTAAACAAGAATAAGTATATGCATTTATTTTTGACTTTATTAAGTATTTTTTAGATTATATCTCATTTTTAATATTACTTTTCATATTTAATTAATAAATATTCTTACATGGCCTTGCCATACTTGTTCAGCAATCTCCAAAAGCAGAAATAATTTCAAATTTCACACCAAAATTATTTACAAACTGTTACAGAGATGTAAAACATAACTTGAATATATGCTTAGCCTTTTCTAGTCACAGTGGTGAAAGTTTAAATTTTTTATTTTACATTTGATAAAACTTGCTTTTGTTGGTTTTCTGTAATGTCCAATAATTTAATTGCTAAATGGCTGCTTTACAGAAATATTTTCTTTGCTTGTGTGCAATTGCCTGTTAAACTAATTGGGAGGTGTTAATGCTTACATCATATATTTTTGCTAGTGACTGGATGTAGATATTTATTTAAAAACAAATTTATGTTCTTGCTAAAAAAATTAACTAGTGCCAGATTGCATTGCTTGTTTTGTATTAAATATTTCATTTTTATGTTCATCATCTGTAAATACTCTTAGTTATCTGTCCAGTAGTAGAGATGACTTTATATATAAATGTTTGCTGTTTTTATAAATCTCAATTTTGTGGTAAAATATCTAGTTATTTTTCATCATTCATGTTAATCCATCAAGTGACTGATGTCATTTTTTAATATCAGCAGTATTATCCTGCAGTACTTTGTACATCTTTGCCAATGTTGGAATGTAGAAACTTGAAATAATCAACATTGATGACTGTATAATGTATATAAATATTTTCTGAAAATTTTTTGTTTTTTTGTTTCATGGAATTCATTATTATTAAAATATTTAAGTAATTAATTAAAACTGATTTTACATGTATATTTAAGCTTAGAAATGAACATTTGTTATCATAATTTTAAATATTAGTGGACTAATACTACTGAAAAAGCATTTCTGTCATGATACAAATGTAAAGAGCCAATATTCCAAAGTCAAACTTAAGTGTGTTAAATCAAGTTTTGTTAATATAAAAAACGTATTTCTTTCGGTATTATGTGAAGAGATTGGATAGAATTCTTAAAAAGTAAATATTAGGTTTCATATGTATAGTATTTTTACTTAGAAATTTATTTACTTAATTTGATCCATTTTAAATAAAACTTATGTTGATAGATATCATCTAAGTAAAAATTGATATTGTATTATTATAGAATCATATGAGATCAAAATTCTAGTCTCATACATTTTATTGAATTTCACAGTTTATAAAATTAAGCAAGTAATTTTTATTTAAATTTGCATTTTGTAATTGGTAGTTAGATTTATAAGTAATCTTTCAATGTATCTTTAATTAATTTTTATACTGATTATAACATTCTGTATTTATAGTTGTTATGAAGATAAAAACAGACAAGTTATGCCAATTTGCTACCCCTTTAGATGGAGATACTCACATGAAAGCAGAGGTGATTAATTTTGATTAGTTAATTAAATAGGTTTATTTATTCAGGTTTCTAACATGAATAATAAACTATGACTTTGTAATTTTTTATTTTATTACTTATATGTTTGTTTCTTAAAATACAGGCTGTTGTTATCGAAGGTACCTATTGGAAAAGGAGAATGGCTAATATTACAGCAGAATATCAGAAATGGAGATTATTTTATCGAGATCGTTTTAGATTAAAACCAAGTCCTAAAACTGAAAATGTTAGTTACATTATTTCTTGCTTATACTGTTATTCTTTATTATTAAATAACAAATTTCTCAGTTTATTGCAAATTTATTTATTACAAAAACTATTTTTTTGTAAATTCTTTATTTTAAAAATATTTTCTGTAAAATTTAAATCTACTTATATTTTCTATTTGTAAGAGACTTTATTTTCCCTCTAATTAATTACAATGTTATTGCATCAAAGAACAGCACTATTTTATCATAAGCTTCTTAGAACAGGAGCATATTAAATCACATAGCCTATATGTTATATTATATTCTAACACTTCCAAATGACTCATTTACTTTTACATTAGTTCTAAAGCTGTTAATGTTAAGTTTAAATCATTTAGAGTCTTAAAATTTTCCAACATATTTGTTTTTTATTCCTAAGCAATGTCTAGCCATTTTAATTTTTATTAATTGCATGATATGCAAATGATGCTCTAATTATTACTTCATGATGTATTAAATGCAGAGATTCTAGGAAGTTTTATTTAAATATACAAAATTTTGGAAATAGTTTGTAAATCATTTCATCTTTTGAATTCATAAATTATAAAGAAAGATAAGCATTTATATATAATTGTTCCCATATAAACTATGAAAATAATATAGATATAAATGCTTATTTCCTAGTTATACAATTTATATTGGAAATAAGTATTTCCTGTGTAAATATACTAGCCTTTCCTGTATCAGCTTGAAAAATCAGTCATGATTTATTAAAAATACTATGCATTTTTAAAGACAATTATAAAAGTTGTTAGTATTATAGTTTTAATTGATGTGACTTTGATTTGTTTCAGAGTGTTATTAAACTAATATAACATTCATGCAATTAATTTTTATTTTACTAAAGTTATTAATTTTTCATTTTATAAATGCAGTTTTTATTCTTCAAACATTTGTTGTTTCCTTTTGACAGTGATTTTATAAAGACATTTGCAATAATATATTTAAAATTACAAATGAGATATTCACACATATGATTTAATGT
Organism: Latrodectus hesperus; assembly: GCA_037975125.1. Lineage (NCBI taxonomy): Eukaryota > Metazoa > Arthropoda > Arachnida > Araneae > Theridiidae > Latrodectus > Latrodectus hesperus. The sequence continues at coordinate 101,674,490 of CM075850.1, read as the reverse complement.
TACATTCATGAAACAAATCTATAAAAGATACGAAACAAATTTATTTAAAAAAAAAATTGTGGTGCATGTGATATAATTTTACATTTTCAAAAATATATTAAAATTTTTATGTAAATCAGGCTTAAAATTTAAATAAAATATATGGAATTAAATTTAATATTTTTTGAACAGAGTGATAAATAACTATGCCTAATAATATTTAATGTACAGATACCTAATACTTTTTGTTTTTTTAAAAATATTTAAAATGTTTTGTTTTTATTGAAATCTTGATGTTATAAATAGAAAAACTATTATTTTCACTGAATTTGAAAAAAATTATGGAGGACATTAATAAAATAACAATCTAAAACTGTTACAAATAAAAATGGAAAAAGTTGTATATAAAAATAATACAATCAGAATGCAAAATTTGAGTTTTTATTCAGAAATCAATACTCCCATACTTGTCATATTTCTTATTTGAAATGAAAATTTATTTCTAAAATGTTAATTTTTTATTTGTAATTTCAAATATCTATCCATAAAAATATCATTTTACATAAAATGACCATTCCTTTAATAATTACCATTCAATAGCAAAGGGTTATTACTGTAATAAGCAGTAAAATCAAAATTTACAAATCTTTAGAAATGTTGCATTTTACTTCTTTTTCCTATATAACAATATTCTATTTTATATAATGATGCAAAAGAAATTACATTAAATTTAAAATAAAGTTATAAATTTAAAATTCTAAATATGTAAAATTAATGTTAGGGTATTGTTTTATATTAGTATACAAATATGACTGTTAAAATAAAATTTTATTTAAATAAATTTTATTGTTTAGATTATTTGTAAAAAGATTAATTTCCATTTATAATTGCATTTTTTGTGAGAATTTTAATTATTTTATATTCTGTTTTATTGTATATATATTATTTAACATTTTATTTTTACTTTTTTGCTATATTGAATATAATCTTTATTTTGAGATAAAAATTCCGTTTTTATCTTTTTTTTATAATCAAGTTTTAACTATTAAATTAATTTTAATGACAGATGGAATTTGATCTGGATACAAGATGGCCTTCTTGGCCGAAAGATGGATATTCACCCCTTCAAAGTGCCATGGATGAAGATTTTATAATGGATTTTACAGATACTTTATTCACTAGTTTTAATCCTAGTCAACCATTTGATTTCCCAAATCCTCGAGAGATTGGTATGAAATATTTAATTTTATGAAATATTTAATGTTCGAAATGATTTGCTTACAATTTGTAATTTTTTAAACATTTTTATGATGAATATTGAATTTTTGAAATTTTAAGTTACATTAATAATAAAAAAATTATGCTTTCTTAAATATCGTATTTTGTAAATGAAACTAGTAATATTTTGAAACTAAAAATTTAACTTGCATTAATTTTAAAAAATAGGTTTTATTAAGTATTGATTGCTATATATCTTTGCATCTAAATAAAAGTAGCTTAATGAATAGCTAATTTGCTATCATTATTGGTTTTATACTGTTAAATCCACAAGAGACCTTATTATTTAGACAAATTATGGAGAAATCCCACAAATGTAATAACAAGTTACATTTGATAATGTTAATGGTGACATTTACATTGCTTATTTATTAACTACAAATATGCATGTGATTACATCAACTATAACCAATTATTTAGACTTGTGCATGATTTTAATATTCCCCTGAAACTGATTAATTTGTCATAAGTGACTTTCTAAAGTTTTGATTCAAAATTATCTTGTTAACAGTTTTCTTTTTTAATGAAATAGAGTTAAGTAAGGAAATGTACTCTTATGCCATTTATCCAAAAATTTATTGCAAAAGGTCAACAGGAAATCTGAAGTGAATATTTGGAACAGCATCTTTAAAATAATCTTACATTTAGTCATGTCATAGCACTAATGACATGTCATTGTAAACAATTTAATGGAATCCATTGAAGCTATTGAGAAGGAGGCTAAACTAGAATGTTTTAATCTTTTTCTGTAGCTGGTGTATATAAAACTAAATACATGCCTGTTATAAAAAAGGCTTTTACCTTAACCTCTACTCAAGACTAATTTTAAGCTGTTGAGAATTAAGGGGAAAAGTGCACAGATCCACATATACACACAGATGTTTGTTTCTATTTTGACACGATGTAGTGGACTGCCTAGCAGCTGAAGTCCATTGTAAGGTTTTAATCTCCTCCGTGTAAATTATCTTTAGGGAAGACTTTTTACAGAGAGTGGGTCATATTTATGTTTTATAACTGAAGAAACCTAGTTAACTATAAAGCACCTAACCAAAAAATGTGCAAGCGGAAATCAGTATCTCAATGTTCAGCAGTGCCTGATATTGAACCAAGGACATTATTCCACAGAAAGCACTATCCTACAAATAAACCACAATGAGCCCAAATACTTATGTTTGAAGTATTTTATATTTCAGAGTCATTGTGAATAAATAAATCAGTTGCAATAATTGGTTGAGTTTAAAAATTATTTATAATTATCAGCAATTTATTTTTTTGAATTCTATTAAATATCCTATTGATTGATTGCATTAATGTAACATGTTATCAAAATTTGTATGATATCTTACAAAAAATTTGTATTTTTATGTTTTTATTATCTTTGGTGTGTAAATCTAATCTAAAATACAAGAAAAATAAAAGACAAATTAAATTTTTTTTAAATTTATGAATAGAATTAAAATGCCTTTTTTGATTTATAATTTATAAACAATAAAAACATTTTTAAATTGATAAATTGCTATATAGAATTATTTGATAGGATTATAAATCAAAATTTCAGTCATATTAAATTAATACATTTCTAAAAGTTAGATTTGAGGGTTTGTAGATTGGATTCCTGCAACGATCGTGAAAGCCAATAATAATTCAGAATGACGTTGAAGCATAGTTCCATATTTTATCATAGGCAAAAAGTGACTGTAAAATGATCAAATAGGCCAACCTAAACAGCTATAAAAAATTTTTATTAGATACATGTGATATCAAGTCAATTAAATTTAAGTTTCCTAAAATTAATTATTTTAGTATCTAAATAATTATAAGTTTCAAATCAAATAATACTTACTTTATATTTTGTTTCTTCGTATCTGAATGTAAGTGAGTATATATAGATTATTTAATAATTTATAACTCATTTTATCATAATTTTTTGGTTTCCACTATAAATTAAGTCTAACATTGTAAGAATAAGAAAAATCATTGTTTTCATTTTCTTTGAAGTGTAAATTATTTCAGATGATATTAGTTAAAATTTCAAGATAACTGATTTTTTAAGATCAAATTGTAAACTGTTATGAACATTACTTATACAATAGTAATTATTGATTAGTTATGAAATTTTCACTAAATTTTGCAAGAGGTATGCCAAAAAAGGCTACATCATTTTATTAATTACAATAATTTATTTTAATTTCTTGTACCAATTTAGTTTCATTATCAAATTGACAAATATTTGATTAAAACCTGACATTTTTTCATTCTTGTAAGTATGGTCTTTGCATATTAGTACTGTTGATGTTTCATTTATAATTATTTTTAATATTATATTTGATTAATTTATAATAAGCAAAAAGACTTTTGAGGTATTGCATAATTTTTTTTTTTGCATTTTATTGTTAAAAAGTTTTTTTTTTAAATTAAAAAATAAAAAATGATCACCAACTAATTGAAGTAAATTTTGTTTCAGAATAAATAATTTCTAAAACTCAATTAGCCTTGTAAACTTGTTATTGATGTTTATTTCTTGATTTAAATGTTATCAAACATGAATTTGTGCAAGATACCGAAGTAAATTTTCAGTACTGAAGAAAAACACTAGCAAAGGTTTTAAATTGATATAATAAAGGTCGGAAATATTGTGATAGAAATTGCTGAAGAAGCAGGAAATAGAAAAATTAACAGTAATTGAAAAGTTGTACTTGTATTTTCTTTGAGTTTCAAAGAAGCTAAAAAGTATGTTTTAGTGTTAATAATGAACTAAAAGAATAAATGTGAAAGCTATAAGGTTGAAATTTTGCTAAAGAAATATTTATAAAAATTTGTTTTAAATAAACAGAAGCTCCAAAATATGGATATAAACTGACTGAGTAATTCTAAGAGTTTAAAAATTAACGGAAAGATAATTCATAATTTTTTTATTAGATATGAAGATCAGAAAAAGAAAATCATTTAAATCGAAACTTTTTATAAATGATGATTGTATTTACTTAATCTTGATTTATGTTACCACTTATTTTAAAAGAAATTATGTTTATACTTTGCAAATTTCTAATAAGCCTGTTATCATTCAGATAAAAAAAAAATTTTCTTTAAGGCATCATTATTGAACAATAACATCAATTTAAATTTTTCACTGTACAAACATTCATTTAATACTTATAATGTATATTGAGAGCAGGTTTCCCACTCTCCTGGTAAGTTCAACATGTAACAACTACCATGTGCTCTCAAACACGGAATATTGATTCTGACTTGTCCCTTTCACCTTTGGTGGAGAAGGAAAACAAAAGTTTGAAGTTAGAATTAATCGTCTTACTTTCATGTACTTATTTTGAAAAGTCTAAATAAATATACATTATTATTCTTTATATATTTAAATAATTAATGTAAGAGTTGAATTTTTAAGTGAAATCATTTCTGTTGGTGTAATGTAGTGTTTAAAGTAATTTTGAATTCATTATTTTTTTAATATTTAAATTCCTATTTTTTTAATTTCCTGTTTTATTTTATAACTAATTAATTATTGGACAACTTTATTATTATGTTACAACTATTTTAATTATTATCTAAAATACTTTAAAAATATTTTATCTCATAAGTACATGAATATTTGGACAAAAATTGTGAGAGTAATAATAATTTAATGCATGAATGTTGAAATCTGACTCCTGGAAGACTCCTTTAAACTTTTAGAACTTGTTTTTGAGAATCTATACAAACCCTGTTTTATTTATTTATTTTTCTTCCTTTAAAATAATAAAATGCAAATTAAAAAAAGTAATTTTAATTATTTTTAAAAATTAAGTTTATTAGTTTGGTAATTGATTTGTATGATACATTTGTTTTATTATAAGAATCACATGTATTAAAGTTCTAACTATTTTTGAGTGATTTCATTAAAAATGAATGATAATTTTGGTTTAAATTATTTTCTAATATTCTTTTTAATAATAAATTATTTTTATTTTTGAATTTGTCAAAAAAATTATGTATAATATTTTTTTATAAAAGAATTTTATGATTTTGACTTTGATTCAATTTACCTAAACTCAATTTAATGTTAATGGTTCTAAAAATGAATTTATATATGTGTAATTAATAATATGATATTTTACATTTTGATTGTGAATTAAATTTTGTACAGTGGGAGCAAGTCTTGTAATAAATATTGGTTTCTAGTTTTTAATATTGGTTTCTAGTACTGGTCACTCAAATATTTTAATTATTAGTAATTGAATAGTTTTATATAGTTATAATTTGATTTTATAAAACTACTGGGAGTAAATTTTGACTAATATCTTTAAATTGTCATTTGTTTTGATAAATCTTTTAATTTTCAGCCTCATAAAATTTTAGTTTAAAATTTTTTGTTGAGTTAAAGCTATGAATTTTAATACACTGTTAATGATACAATGTATTTTATCTATTAGACTTTTTTAAAATATTATTTGTTAATTATTATTATTTTAAATATTTATTTAGAATACATTCTGTCTGCCTAAGAATATATATATATATATATATATATATATATTAGAATGCATGCACATGTATGAAATTTTGAAAATCATTTAGATAGTATGAATGAAATATAACTTTAAACTTATCAGGAATATATTTTTTTAGCTATGTTTTGTTTTGTTTGCTTTCATCATTTCTAAAAATTTTAAAATTTTTTTATACATCAAATTAAAGCAATTTTTTCGTTTATTATATTTTTTGAAATAAATGGAAATTGTTTTCATTATGCAGCTGCTCGTGCAGGAATTGCTGATTTTATTCAGCCTGGTTTAGTTCAGCTGCAACCTGCTGTTGATGATTTTATGGATACATTGGAACCTCTTTCAGGTAATTTTTTACTACATGTGACTCAATGTCCTTGTAATGCTTTTTGACTGTCTTTCTTTTTGTCTGTTATTAATTTACTAAAATTATAATGAATTAATTTCTAATTTTTAGATTTGTTTTCTGATTTCTTAAATTCTAAGTTACCTACACTACCTGAAGAAAATGTGTATAGTAGTAGCAATATACAAGATATGGTTTCTTCAGCAATGGAACAACAGGTAATGTTTGAATATTAATTATTTAGCCTAACTTATAAATATTAGGAACTATTCCAATTTTTATCAAAAGTAAATGGTCTATTTTTGAGAGTTTCAAGATTGAATGCTGTAATAGAAATTTCTGATTAATTTTGAAAATTGCTTGATATTGCAATTTTATCACATTCAACCTAACTTGAATTGTGGAGTACTTTTCTTTTAAAATCGTTTTATTTAAAAAGTTAATGACATTGTAAGACACTTTTTTTGAAAATAGATCTAAAAAATGAGGTTCATCTTCTACGCTGATAATGTGTCTTATACATTGATACTCAGTTTTTAATTACATTCATTTTTTGAAATTTTCTTTATTTAGAGTTATGCAACTTTTTCTTGTTTCTTTGCAGAGTGTAGGAATATTACAGTTACATAATGTTCAATGAATACATATATGTTGTCATAGACGATCACAGTTGATTCACTTAAACTTTCATATTTTTGTGAACTTTTAAATGTGTGATATTTTTACTGCTTTATTTTCTTTAATTTGTTGCTGAGTTATGACTTAATATTGGCATTCCTATGAAATAGTATATTAGTTATGTGCGATTGCATATTCTAAGGAATAGGGAAAGAGGGCTATAAAGTGTCATTTTTGGCCATCCGCAACTGAGAAAAAATGATAAGAATTTGCCAGAATTAGGAAGAGGATATGAAATTAATTCTGAAAATCATTCACATCTATGGGACCTATATAAAACAGACAATGGTTTATATTTAAGAAGTGTAATATTAGTAATGTATTGGATAGTACAACAGATAGTTTGTTGTAGAGAACTTGGATGCTAATTTAATAGAGATTTGAAGTTACAAAGAAGGCTAACAGTTATTTCCCAGATAGATTGAGTATTTTTAAAAAGCATTACTTTGTATTTGTATAAATTTATATTTAAAACACTAAATTCATAATAATGAACAGTAATAGAATTTTATCCCTCAAAAATATGTATGAGAAGGGAATTTGTCTTAAATGCCATCAAATGCAGTACTTATGTTCTATAAAAACATATTTTTGATAAAGAAAAGATTAAAATACTGATGATTTTCATATTTTCATATGATTTAAATAACTTGTTTTGTAAGTAATTATATTTTATTGACTTCTATCAGATAATTATTTTAGTTTGTACTTATCACTTTTATTTATTTTGTTTTTAAAATTTTTAAAGGATTTTAAAATTGTAGTTTTTTTTTAAATTTATTAAACACATTTTTCAGTATCCAGCTATATTTGAAAGAAATTTCCAACCATGTAATTTTCATGGGTATTTTTCAGTCAGAATATTGTATTTATTTTATCAGTTGCATTTTTAAATTCTAGGTTACAGTTTAATATAAAAATATTTATACATTTTTAAACTATGATGTTAGAAATCTAAAATGTTTACAAATATTTTTAACTTCTATTTTCAATTTATTAGTAATAATTGAGAAGCTTGTATGACAAATAACTATTCTTCCTCAATGTTTCCTAGTAATGTTCTCTTCTAAAGTAGGATTTTTTAAATTTGCAAAAAACAAGGGAAAATATGTGTCAGTTTAAATTTAAAAATAATTTTATAATTGGAAATATATTTTGCTCAACATAATTTTTGAAAATGTTAGATTTCATATCATTACTTACAAGTCACGTCAAAGCTTTTAATTGCTTCTTATAATTTTTTTCAAAATATGAGAGTTTAATCCACATCTATAATATTGAATGTAAGAAGAATATATGTATTTACAGACCGACACTTTTCTGCCCTGTTTCCATATTATGAATATTTTTTATGTTGATATTCTTTTTCAAAAATTACATTATTAAGAGAAATTTTCAATTAAGTCTAAAGTCTCCTTTCAGTCAACAGATAAAATAATTTAGTTATAGGGACTGTTCTGAGAAATTCAACTTGTCTTTTAGAGCTATATTCAGATCATATAATCTGGGTTCTTCTGTGATGCAACAAATTATAACATCATTCTTAGAAATCTGAAAACTTCCACTCAATTTAGTTACTAAACAAAAAACAATTATCACTGCAATTTTGAGTGAAAACACTCTTAGTTTAGTTCCAAAAAAATATTGAGCTCATGCAGAAATTGACTTATTATAAATTAGCTTTGACCAGACTAAAGAGGAGAAAAGCTTATGCAACATATATCTCAAGATAGAACTGATGGTGTGGCTGGAAGTATGAGGGAATTTTTTTAAAAAGGAGAGAGCAAATTTAATTTTTTTTCAGTAAATATTGATGAAACTACGAAATATATTAATATTAATATATTAATAATTAAATAGATATTAAATAATTATAATAAATACAAATTATAAAAATATATAATACAAATTATAATAAAATATTAAATAATGTAATTAAGATTTTGCTGAGGAGACTATATTGATTATTATATATTTAAGATCTACAAGAGAAAACTTATCTGTTGCTAAAAATATATATGTTAAAATAAAATTAATGAAAATGCACTTAGTATTTGTAAAATAATAAGCTATTTATTTGATATTTACCTAACTATATGTAGATAAATAAGCCCAAAAAAACTTTCATGTTAAGAAAATATCTTTTGATAGTAGATGAAGGTTTTGAAATAGATCCCCACTTATTTATGGTTCGTAAATTGCATAACTCTTCAAAATATTATTTTTGAGTTTTTAATGAAGTAATTGGGATAATATTTATTGAACTAAACTTAATTTGCATTTTATTCAAACAATATTTGAATTATTATGTAAACTTAATTTGCCTGACCTATTCAGAATAAATTTTTACAGATGCTTCTGTGTGTAGAAGATTTAATAAATTAAACAATTTATTTTTAGTATCTTTTTTAATGTGCATGTAAAACGAATTGAAAATTGATACATGTAAGTAATCGAGGAAAATTGATACATGTAAGTAAGATTTGGAAGAAAATTTCTGGGTCTGGGCAGTAAAGGAATATTTTGATCAGTCTAGGAAAAATAGTATTTTAATATTGTTCAATGAGAGAAAATTACTTTATTTTCAATTTGCTCATAATTATTTTACTATATTTTAATAAGTTTGTAAAATTTCTTCTGAAAAGTTCTACTCTTCTGTAATATATAGTGCATTATAAAATTTTTGAAAAGCTTTTACTTATTTTTTGTATAAAACTTAAGCAGTGTGCATGAATTTTTACTATCATTACTTTGTTTAATTTAAAGAGTTCTATTAAAGATTCTGTTACTAGTTTGGGTATAAATTTATATATATTAGTATCTTTGTGTATTAAATAGTTTAGATTGCTTGAAAAGAGAAATGTATTCATAGATGAAACTACTGTTCAAATCTCCAAATAACTTATTGAGAAATGATTATGAATTTAAATTCAAGTCTTATCTACTGTGATCTCAGGAGAAGGATCAAGCTATCTATTTGAAAAAATCAGAAGTAAACTATTGCATGAAATGATAAATAAAATGGATAATGTTAAATTAAACAGTGGGATTTAAACATTCAGAGTTGATTAAAATTGAAGATTTCTTATCTTTTAAATAACTCAAGATTGCATTCCATAATGTAAAATTTTTGACTCTTATTGAAAGTTGTAACTGCATTTCAAAATCTTTGGTCAAAGATTTCAGCTTTTAATATTATAAGTGTTATTGCCAGTAGCAAAACAATGTTGAATACAGAAAATTATGAAGGAATGTTTGCATAACCCTGTGTTATTTATGATGTCAAAACTTGGAAAGCACAAACGCTGTAGTTAATTAAAAAATTACCAAGTTCTACTCTTAAACAGAAAACTAATCAGAATTTTACATGCCTAAAGTATTTTTCAGTAAAATTGTTCTTTAATGTTACAATCTCTAATTCCATACATTAATTTAAATTATCTATAAGCAGCAAAAAGTAAGGGAGAGAGAGAAAAAAAAAAACTTATCAAATTTTGAGCTTAATGTTAAAATATGTAGCTTTGGAAAATAAGCTAATTCATCTCAATGAGAAATTTTTTTTAAACACTAATTTCTAATATAAATTAAATACATTATAAAATTGCGTAACATTTTAAATATTTTTTTAAAAATTTTTAAACTATGACAGTTTTCTAATGTAGCATTCTTAAGAATATAGTGATAGCATTTTTTCTCCATATTTCACTTGCTATATTTAACACAGAAATAAATGCACAGAATATATGTATGTGTGTGTTATATTAAGTTTTTAAATTATATTGATTCTAATCTGTTTACTAATTTACTATATTATTTTTATATAACTCAATAACATGTAAGATTTTTCCTTTATATATCGAATTAGTTTTATTTCTAATTTTTTGTAGGATTTTTATGGCAAATCATCTTTTGGGAGGAACACACCAAATGTATTTCATGCATTTAACACCCAGTCCTTGCCATATGCAGCTTCAAAACGAAGTTGTACATTTAAAAAACCAACAGTGCCATCAGTTCAAAAACAAACTCAACCCTCATATTTAGGATCCAGCACCTATCAGAATAAGGGAATGTTAGAAACCATCTGTCCTAACAATGCAAATGTTTTATTACCCAATAATGTGCCTTTGATTGCTCCTGCTCAACACTCTACTCAAGCAGATTCTATACAGCCCTTTCTGTGCAGCACAGTACCAAATCGCCCATCTTCTCAAAATTCTACAATTGAGACACTATTACAAAGCAGTCTTTCAAATGATGTGGCATCTCTGCAACAGCCAGTTGAAAGTTTACAACAAACCTTGCAACAACCAGTTGAAAGCATTCAGCCAACTTTGCAACAGCCAATAGAAAATCTACAACAAACATTGCAAGTGCCAATAACTCCTCGATCATCGAAAAGAGAACAGCGTAGTAATCAGTTCTTCCAACAACCATCATACATTTCAAAATCATTTGATGAGGCTGATTTAGCTCGTCAACATTTGTCACAATCATCCACTGCAATGCAAGTGCCTCTACAAACTATTCCTCAAGGACATGTTGCAGAAAATATTATTTCAAATTCAAATGAATCTAAAAATGGAAAACATCCACTATTTTTTTCCCTTAGTTTAAATCAGTTAAATCAGACTCCCTCTGTTTCCAATAATTTCAAAGGACCTAGTCAAATTTCAAATATTAGTCCTGTACCTAATAATTCTTACCAGCAATTACAACAGCAATCTCCAATTACAAATCTGGGAAAACAATCAGCTGCAGTAGTGACATATACAGATTCTCCTGCATTTAGAAGACACTCTTACACTACAGGACAACATGCATTAAGTTCTGGAGATTATATGAGTTCTCGAAGAAGTAGACCGATTGCTCCTGCAACTAATACTTCAAACTTTGCTGTTCCTGAACTTCCTGTAAGAATATTTATTATTTTAAATTGCTTAAAAGTATTTTGTTTATCATAATACGTGAAACTATCTTATTTTTATTTGCATTTTTACTTTATTTATTCCTTCACTTCTGAATCACTTTTAATTATTGGTATAAAATTTTTCTGGAATTTAGATTTTTCATTTTTGTTGAATTTTTATTCATTTTCTCATAGTGAAATTAAATATTTGAAATGTCTAAATTGCATGTATTTTAAGAATTATTTTTTTTTAATTACAAAAAGTGAATGGATCCATTTTTCTTAAAATATTATTGGTATGAAACTTGATTAATCTGTTTGAATAAAAATTTTTAACAAATCTTTTATTGTTTTCACTACTATTTATTTTTCATGTAAATTGGCATGTTAGTATTATTGTGGGATTACCATATGGGCTTCTCTAAACATGGCCTTAATTAAAAAAAATCATCTGCTATTGCGGATGATTTGTGTAATCTGTAGAGCCTGTACAGCTTAAAATTATATCTGGTTCTACAATGTCCTTCTTTGTGCATTAGGCCAAAGATAGTTCTGAGGAAATTTAAATTCTGTCTTTAACATTAATCTTTTAACATTATTTTTTCAATATTGCTTTTTTTAATAATCATTTGGTTTTTATATATACATGAATATATTGCTATTAATGATTTTAATATATCTTCAGAGATTAATTTCAAAAGGAATATAAATGATATCAATTATATATGAATACTTGCCTAAGAAACTCCTTACTGAAAGAATTAAAATGAAAATTTATGAAACAGTCATCAGGCTTGTTGTAATATATAGTACTGAAGAAGCTTAGACATTGATCAATAATAATGAATAAAATTTAATAATCTTTGATAAAAAAATTTAAAAAGGATTTTTCGACTATTCAAATTAAATAATCTTCACCTGAAAAGTAGAAACAATAACAAACTTGATTGTCTAATCAAGTTGGAAAATATAATTTAATTTATTAAAATTTGAGCATTTAACATAGTTGTGTAACAAGTAGACAATCAATGAAATAAGGTTTTGAGAAGAATTAAAAATTAAGCCTTTGAACAAAAACACTGAAGAATATCCAAAATTGTATGGTTAAGTAATACAAGCAAGTATTTAACAGCCTTGAAATTAAAACATCTAGAAATCTACAACCTAGAATAAGAAGGTTTAGATTGACATTATTCACCAACCCTAGAATCACATCAAACTGCAATGCTGAGCTTGCAGACAAATATTCTGCACTATGCTCTTCAGTTCAGCAGTTTGTTATTTCAAATACCTTTTTGGGCATAGATGTAATGGTCTGTAGATCCTGATCTAATTAACTTTTGAAAAAATGACAGTTGAGTGATAAACCTGAACTGGATCATTGTGAAAAAAGAACTATATATTTACGCACGTTTTCATTAGGCATGTAAAAAATTTTAAGGTAGAAAAGAAAGCAATTAATATTGCATATATGTATTTCTTTTTAAAACGTTGATTTTGACTAAAATGCAGTTGATTTCTTTCAATTTTAAAATCCATTTCCATTTGCTTTTAATGTATTTAGTAAGTAAATGATAACTGCTGGATAATCAATTTATGTTAATAAAGATTAATGATGTAAAAATCTATTCTTTTAAAAGCATGGTAATGGACCTATTTGCTTACATTTTTTAGTTCTTGAAATTTCATTTTATTCATACTTGATAAAACTTGCAAACTCTTTGCAACCTATCTGCTTCCATTTCATTTTATTTATACTTGGTACAAAATTTTAAGTTAAATGTTCATAACTGGAATTATGATTGATGCATTATTGTAATTTATTAATTCCATTCTATAGTAAAATTTGTATAATAATAATGGACAAATATAAAATTTTAAAATTTTCTTTTATAATTGGATTATTATTTTATAAATTAAAGTAATAAATACTTTGCAGATTTTAAATTTCTTAATCTTTCTTTCATGGATTTTAATCATATTTATGAGTTTTATATAAAATTATTTTTATCATATAAAATTTTTAAGCAAACCATTCCATTTCACCGATCACTAAATTGATAACTAATTAAAAATGACATAATACAATAAGTTATAAAATTTTATGTGCACTTACTGTGTACAGCAAAATTTCACAATTTTTCATCTGATAGAAATTAAGAAAATATTTTGCAAACTAAAATATAAAGGTAAAATGTAGCTGGGAATTTGAATTTGTTGATGAACAAGTTTTTCTTTTTTGTATTGGGCAAATCAGCCTTTTTGATAATCACAAAGGAAAAAAATCTCAAGAATTCAGTTTTTTAAATTTTATTCTATGTTTCATGAAAAATTCTGATGCATAGAAAGTAGGCTTTGGTTTCTCTTGTGTAAAAGGAATATTTTTATTACATTCATTTTCTTTAATTTGTATCCTTAAACTTTATGATAACTATAAAAAAGAAAAAAACAATTATTGTGAGAATATAGGCATATTTTTGACTTTTTTACTTTATGCATTAGTTCATTTTGGCTGAAATGAATATTTGCATGTTTTTTCTTGACATGAAAAAAAAATTGTAAGCTATTTTGTTTCTTGATTTGTACTATAACTTTATATTTATTAGTGATAAAATGCAAAGAATTGTTTAATTTCTAAACAAAGATTTTACCAATAATATGTTAAAAGCATTAGATAGAAGACATTTTATTTTATTGGAAAAATAAAAGTTTCAAATATTTATATGTTGTTTAGTATATTAATATATGTTGAAATATATATATATATATATATATATATATATATATGTATATGTATGTGTATATATATATATATATGTATGTGTGTTTATATATATATATATATATATATATGTATGTGTATATATATATATATATGTATGTGTGTTTATATATATATATATATATATATATATATATATATATATATATATATATATATGTATATGTATGTGTGTATATATATATGTATGTGTGTTTATATATATATATATATATATAATTATTTGTTAAATGTATAATGTATATATTTAACAAATAATTATAATTATTTAGTGTTCTAAATGTTTTTCCTTAATTTCCCTAGGAAGAAAAAATTTAATATTTTCGTTTATCATTTATAATTGGTTGTAATTTTGTCAAATATTTGAAACTTCGTAAAAATCTATTTACGAGTTATTTTTTTTACTAGAAATTTATCATATCCCATTTTTTAAACCTTTTATTTTTATATATTTTGTAATTACAATTGACTTTGACTTAAACTAATGGTTTAGGTATTAATTCTAATAATTATTACCTTTTTATTTGAGTTACAATTTATAAACAGTTATTTTTCAAAAAATCTATTATTATAAAAAAAATAAAATCCTGAAAATATAAGATAAAATTTAATGAAATAAGTCATTGCTATGTCTTAGATAATATTTTTTCATTTATTACTTTTCTTTTATTTTTTTTATTAATTTTGTATATTATTGTGATACTTTTATTGAATTTATAATAAATTTTAATTTTTAGACATTGTAAAGTAATGTAAATTGAAAATTAGTAATTAAAAATTTAAATGTTATATAAAAAATTGAATATCTGAAGGTAATTTTTATTGTGGTTTAACATTTTTAATTTAATTTTCAATTTCTTAAAGATAATTTTTAAGTAAATTAAAATTGATATTTATTTTTTATTGATTTTTTTTGTTATGATGTAAATATTTTTATGAGAATCATCATTTTGTTTTATATGAATTAGATCTTATAGTTTTTAAAAGTCATGTTTGAATATTTAGGTAGTTTTTTGAATAATTACATGAATTGTTTTGCATTATGATCTAAAAGAGTTTCAACAAATAAGTAAAGAGCATAAACTTTGTTGATTTACTTTTTAGTTAAGTAGACGAGGCCGTTCTCGAAGTGTGTCATCACCACAATCAAGCAGTCCTAAACCCATTCTTCAGCAACCAGTTCAAGCTGTTTCTTTAACAGATATAAGTTCACCCTTGCAATCTGTTGTGACTTCTGAACCTCTGAAGAGAGCAGTACAAAACTCTATGGGGCAGAATGTCAACGTTACAAATTCTAATGTACTTCAACAGAATGCTCTACTGGCTCAACTACTCTCTTCAGGTGTTAAATTTAATTTAAATAATTTACTTTTGAAAATTATATAGTTATTTATCTTTTTGAAAAATGTAATAAAATTTTTTTTAAAGTGATTTTAAACCAGATCTTAATGTTAGTTTTGAAATTAATTCAGTGTACACTATTTAGTGTTAAATAATCTGATAAAAAATATTTTACAGTAAACATTGTGTGTATACTGGTAACTATACACTGTAAAGATTGATAACTATTTTTTACTATTTTTTTTGAAATATTTATTTTAAAATTATATAAAAATTATTTTTAAAAATTTTAAAAATTGAATCCTTTCTAAATCTTAACTTTTAATCAACTATTTTTACTCATAAGTAAGCAGTTTAAATATGTTTTTTGAATGATTTTTTGGTTATTTGATGTTTTATTTATCCAATATTTTTATTTCAGGATGCTCCCAACAAGATATTGGACAAACTCTTATTAAAGTAACTAGTGCTCCTGTAACAAATGCTTCCTCTTCAGTAGCAATTATCAGGCCTCTGCTTAGTACTACAGCTCATACACTTGTTTTTTCTCCAGTCTCCATGTCTACTATGAGTGTAATTATATTTATACTATATTTTGTATATTTAAGTTTATTATTAGGGAAACATCTAGAAATATTTATATAAAAATGTAATATTTATTCAAGTTATAGAATTTTAAAATTGTATAATAAAATACTAAATTTTATGTAATATTAAATTTTTTCTTAAAATGTGTACAATAAATGTGAATTAAATGAAAAAGTGATTAAAAACTTCTTTATGGCTACTTTAGTTTGTAAGCTTTTAAAAGTGCTTTAGATTTTACTAATATGTACTGGAAATAAAAACTACTGATGCATTTATAACAAATATCCAAGTTAAAATTCTTGTATATTTTTTTGTATTTTAAATTTTATGGGAATAAAAATATTTAATTTTTTGAGATATGAATATGGAGGATATGAATAAAAATATTTAATTTTTTATTATGTTTAGCATAGTTGTTTAGTTATTGTTATTTGATTACTTAATATGTCTTGTAATTGTACCTTTTTCCAAATTAATGAAGTTAAATTTTATTTCATAGGTATAATACGTTTTTCTTTCTTAGGGTACCATCTCAGGGTTTCTTTCTCAGGGGGGGGGGAGGATATGATTATTGTATATCAACCCTTCTAAGCATACTGCAGTGGGTACTTTTCAGTGAAATAAAGTAATTTAAAATTGAAAGAATGTCAAATAAAGGATTTGCTGCTATGCAATTTGAAAAAATGCCTATTTAGTAAAGATGCTGACAATTTTGCTGATGATAATTTTTATAAATTTTTTCTCTTCATTTAAATATTTCAAAGAGACAAATTTAATATTTAGAAACTATTATATCCATCCAAAGAATATTACTCTTTAATTCAGCAATCGAATTAAAAATGGGTAGCATTAAGAAAATATTTTCAAACTATTTTGCCAATATCCTACATTTGTTTTGATTGCAAAAACCATTGAAATTTCCTATCATACTAGGAAGTTGTGTAATGGAATATTGATTATACTATTTAATATAATATATAATTGTAACAAACACCGTAAATGAATAGATTGCAAAAATAGGTGCTTTCCACTTTTTCATTTTTAGGTTTGTAATTTAAGTCAAATAAAAAAGCTTCAAAATGCTTATCTAGATTTTCTTGAAATATTTGATTGAATGAGAAAAATTTTAGTAAAGTTTAATTATTTAAAAATATTTTTCGATGGAATATTCTTTTAAAAATATCCATTTTGTTTACTTTGGCTCTCCTTTTTCAAAAGTAGATTAAATCTTACAGCTCTAACATTACTAATCAGGTATATTTTTACAGATAAAGTTTTGAAATATTTGTATTTTATTTTGTAATTTTTATAACTCTCTAATCCTTTGAATCATTAAAGTAAAGTAAAAAAAGAATGATAGTATTTTTATTTACCTATGTATAAATTGTAATTATTAGCTATTATATAATTATTAAGTGATGAACATTGTTTTTATGGTCAACATAAATATTAATGTGACAGTTTTTCAAAAAATTGAATATTACTTTTAAATAATTCTGGACAATGATCTCCTGCATTTGCCATTAACTGTATTTTGTTCTACATTAATTTTTTACATTGTGCATATTTTAAACAATAAGTTATTGTGTTTCTTGTATATGTCCCAGTATCTAAAATTTGACTTAGTTGTCAGCATTGTAAATTAAGTTTTTTAAGTAGATAAACAATTTACATATTGACTATATTGTTAATATTTTACAAATGGTAGATACACACATTATAATTAATAAGTATTTTTCTTTAATTAGTGTAAATTAAGTATCATTTTTTCTCTAAAATAAGTTATTTCTTATGCAAAGAGCTTATTTCAATTAGTCAATGCCCCATTTATGCCAAAAAATAATATACTTGATTTTTTCTATAGTAGCATATAATAATAAAATTGAAATTATATGCTCTATATTAGATGCTTCTATCAAAATATGCTCTTTTATTAATTTATCATGGAAATATATTGCTAAGAAATTTAATATTTATAGCCAATTGGCATGAATGATCTTCAAAGAAGTGTTCTAGTTGGTGCAACTAATCAGGTATTAAGTAAACAAGATTCCCCACCTTCATGTGTTCTTCCAGCCCCAGATAGTCCTGGTAATTGTATTATATTATAAATGAATTTGTATCCTATATTCACTATTTTTTCATTTTAAAACTTTATTGAATTTTATTTAGGTTCTTCAACATGCAGCTCATCTCCAGTGATACCTACTATTTCTTTTGATTCCACTGTAAGTTTATATTATTTGTTTACATTTTTCTTGCAGTTTATTGAACTATTGTTTTTTTAGTAATTTTTAGAGCTCATAAAACTTCTGGAAATTGTTTAATTCTTCAGTGTCTTGGAAACTGCTAAAATTTTTGATTCCTGGAAAATATGTATTCCTAGAAATTTTTTATTTTATCCTTATGCATATTTTTTATAAGAAAATACCTATTTTGTGAAATTTTTTAAAAGAATAAATTGAAGCAAAATGAAATATTAGTTTCTGTTATTCCCACTAAGATAAATAAGATTTTTTAAGAAATAAAAGTGTATATTTATAAATAGAGTTTGGTTTAATTAGTCATCAAATTTTATTATTGCCGAATCGATGAGACTTGTACATCTCCTGGAAACTCTGAAATTCATAGAAATTATTTTTTCTGAGATCTGGAAAATCCTGGAATGTTGATTCTTTGGAAATTAAATAATAGCTGCTGAGTAATTTTTATTTTTTGCATACATTATTTTGTTAGAAAATATTTATTTCTTGGAATGTTTTTTGAGGATGGGATAGAAAAATATTAAAATATTAACTTCTACTGTCTTCATTGGATATAAGCAAAGTATCTAATTTAAAATGTGCAAGACCATGATCAAGAAATAGAAAATATATTGTGGCTAAGTAATTCAATTTGGTTTTTCTGTAAAAACATTCACATTTTGTAAAATCTTTGTACTAATTAATGGTTTGTCAAATTTGTCTGAAAATATAAGGTAATATAGACAAGTATTTCCTTTCCAATTTCTTTACAAATCACAAGGTGTAGGCTGCATACATGTATTATATACACACTCATATATATACAGGTGATAACCATAATAAAAAAATCACCATAGATTTTAGACATCATAGATTAGAACCACCTTTCGCATGTAATATGGCTTGGATTGACCCAGGATTCAATTCACACAAGTGCTAAATAGTGTTTAGAAGATTACTGTACAATTGAATATGATATTTTGAAGTAATTAGTAGAATATATTCTTCATAGAGATATTGTGTAAGTTCTGGGACAGATTTCACACACAGTGGAGGATATTGATTCTGTATTTAACATCCCTAAATTAGATCATAATAATTTAAATATGTTGAAGTTGAGTGACTGCTCAGGACAAGATGGATGTTTAACTTTATCCTTGTGTTCATCAGACCATAATTAAACAAACCAAACTGTATGATATACTATTTGGCTAAAAGTATCTGGATACCCCTTAAAAAAAGCCTTAAAAAATGACACAATTAGATGTGTTTTTGAAAGCTATAAAAGTGTTGGTACTGGTTTGCCAGGTTGTATTTATGCATTTTTGAGGATAAATTCCATCTGTATTTATTCTCCTATACATTTTTGTAGGAAATTAGTTTCTGAGATTGCTGTCATTCTACTAAAGCTACTAAAGTACACTCTGATTGAAGTAATTGAGAAAAAGGAAATATCGAGGCTGTACATGTTAGAGTTTCAGAGAAAGAAAATTAATGTTAATGGATGAACTAAAGTATAAATCTGTTGAATAAATAAATAGCTGGTTTGAAATATGCATTGGTAATAGTTAAAGAGCTTTAAAATTGTTTAAAAATAAGAATAATTAAAAACATATTTTTTAATATCATTTTCAGTGATTAGTAAAAATAAATCATTCAAATTTGATATTACTTGTAATTTTTTCATTTTTATAATATCAATTTTGTTCAGATATTTGGATTTTTATATAGAGAGTACATTTTTATACATCCTTTCAAGTTCACAGTATATTAGTAGAAAGGAACCATGTAAACAAACTTTTAAAACAAAAATATTGATTATTATATACCTTTAGTAATATAATTTTGATCTTTTAAATGAAATAAAATTTCTTTTGATTCATTTACTGCCTTTATATTATCATTTAACTCCACTTCCTCTTTCCTATCACATCTAGTACAGTCACAAGGTCACATGCCAAAATTGTAGGCCATTCTGCTGTGTAAAGTATAAAATGAAAGAGTGCTACAGCATCTCTGCAAAGTTTGTTTGGAATTGCCTTTAAACAAGCTTAGCTATGCTTAAAATTTGCCCTGAATTTCATGATTTTCCTGAAAAAAATTTTGGTCATGAAAAGTCCTTAATTTTAAGTCAATCCTGAAATTCCTGAATTATTTTCCATTTCAACTTGAAAGCAAAAGAACACTCTTATTTTCGGTTTGAGAAAATAGTGTTCTTTCAAAACATGGGCGAATAAAGGACAGTTTTTATAATGACGTCATGGAAGAATGAATTCACTGGCGATTGAAAAGAACTGTTGCTGATGATGTCAAAAGAAGTGCCTGCCTCTTACACATCAATCAAGAATATGACAGCTCGCCATAGTTTCCCCTTTGTTCAGAAAATGGAAATTGTTTATCTCAAGATTTTGAGAGTGGTTGTCCATTAATTTTTTATTTTTGAAATATTTTGTTTTGTATGTAGATTTTCAAAGATTTATACGAGGGTCACTCTAAAATTTTTGAGATACAACTAGGTTTTTAAAGTTATACTTAAAATTTTAGGTGTGTTCAAAGTAGTCTCCTCCAGCATCAATGCACTTTTGTAGACGAATTTTCCATAGATTAAATGCCTCGAGCCATTCATTTCTTTGAATAGATGAAAAAAATGCACTTATAGCCACATCAATCTCTTCTGAATGAAAATGACGTCTACGAAAGTTCTTTTTCGATTAAAGAATAACCAAAAGTCGCACATAGCTAGATCAGGTGAATACGGAGGATGTTCGATCACTTTAATTTGTTTTTGTTTAAGAAACTCAACTGTTAATTCAGCTGTATATGAAGATGCATTGTCATGGTAAAGCATTAGTCCCTTAACATTCTGTTCTTGTAGAATTTCTGGAACACATTTAGTGGTATACCAGTTTGCTGTTACTGTCTTCTGTCCTTCCAATTTGATGGCTTTGACCAATCCTGTACTTCTGAAGAAAACGGTATACATCACTTTTTTCAGTGCGCGTTGTTTTTTCACCATTGTCGGCAAGGGATCATCTTCAAAGACCCATACTTTGCTTTCTTGACGTGTTGAAACGTCAAAAAACAGTATGTACGTTTCATCAACTGTTACAATTTTAGAAATGATGCAGTGGCTACCATCATTCAGCATATTCAGAGTTTCTTTACTGATTCTGACATGCTCCTCTTTTTGATGCTCAGTTAGATTATGGGGAACCCAATGGCAAACTACTTTTTTCATATGTAATTCTTCATGAGTGATTTTGTGTATGGCTGCGGATCTAATGTTAAGTTCCTTCTGTATCATTTGATAAGTACAGCGATTATCATCCATTAACATTTTTCGTACGGCAGACACATTATCCAGTGTTACTGCCGACGGCGCCTTTCCTGTGTGTTCTTCATCCTGAAGAAAATTGCGACCTTTTCTCAATTCTCTAAACTATGAATACAGTAGAACGAGCTAATTGCAACCGCTGAACGCATTCTTGATTTAATCATGCTTTGAAATCGTAGAAAATCATAGCGCGAAAATGTTCTCGCGTCAACTA
Source organism: Latrodectus hesperus (assembly GCA_037975125.1). NCBI lineage: Eukaryota > Metazoa > Arthropoda > Arachnida > Araneae > Theridiidae > Latrodectus > Latrodectus hesperus. The sequence continues at coordinate 101,652,299 of CM075850.1, read as the reverse complement.
CATTTTCTCTTTTGTTTAAAATTTATTCCACGTTAAACAAGTTGAAGTAAGTCAGTAAAAAATCGTCTTCTGTGTTAAAATTCTTTGTACTTTAAAATTAAGCCGTTATTTTTATTTTGTAAATTCACGTCTGCGCGTATCTCAGAATTTCAGAGTAAATTAAGATGCCTTGATTTACGAAATTTTCATATAGTTGGCTTTCTTCTGATAGTAAGGACAAAAATTTTATTAAAGATTGCTGTCAAGCATGTGAATACAATAAATATTTTGATTTCTGCCATGTGCATTGTAAAGAATTTAGTGTTTTAAATATGGGATTTTCTCAAGTTTTGATTCATGCTAGTTCACTTAATCATAAAAATTGAAGGAAAGAAAAGTTAAATTAGGTTGTTTTTGTTTCTAACATATATACAAAAATAGGGTCGACAAAATTGTTGCTTGTATCATCTCCCTTAAAGCATTGGATACAGTTAAACACACAAGATAAAGTTTTAAAATCCAAAGCAATAATTTTGCTACAACTATAAAATGTAACTACTCATTTTCTTCAATAAATGAACTTGAAAATATTTTCCCCATTGCATTTGACGATTCTAAAATTGCCAAACTTGTTAAACTTAGTGAAGCCACAGCACGTTATGTGACAAAATTTGGAATACCTATGTTCAGCATTTCCATGTGATAATATTAAACATGATTTAACTAATTTTGTGAGAAAATTTATTTAAAATTTCCTGAAGCATCTCTTAATTTAGAAATTTCATTCCAGAAATAGTAAATATTATATTTCTGCAGAAGTTTTCAATTGTTTGTTAAAGATTTTCACAAACATACATCTCAATTTCACCTTTTATTTTATTACAAAATTCATCATTTTTGTTACTTTTAGCATATGATTTGCTAGTCAAATAAAAACCTTTTTAAAATGTTTATCATCCTTTCTTGATGGATGAATATTCTATTCATCATGCAAAAAAAATTTGAAAATGGCAACTTCTCGTGTAAGTAATAGCAGGTTATCATGTAAGTACTTTGAGCGTTGTGCAGAAATCTTTTGTTTTCAGGATAAGCAATTAATTTGCTAGCTGATGAACTAACATCTAAATTTTTAAGGGGTAAAAACAGTTTGGCTTCTTTGCAATATATATTGCGTAGAGGCATTCTTTCTTTTTGCCAACAACATCAGATTTCAAAAATTTATACTTCTAACTAATTCATTTTGCTTACTAAGCAAACAAATATTAATTGAGGTTTTCTGAAAAAGTAGAAGATGATGAAAAAATATGCTGCAAAAATAAACAACAAAATGTTAATATATTAAGTTCAATGGTTCTTGTAAGAGCTTTGAAATAATTACATATTTTTCACCCTTTCCCATGGTTTTTTGGGACAATATAGATTAGATAATTTTCTTTTAAGGCTGGATGCTGTTCAATTATTCATTCATATGTGGGTGATAGAATTAACCAACAGGGCTCTACATGTTTTTTGAACAAATGGTCAGCAACAGAAACCACTAATGAAATCTGAATAGTGTGACTATATTCCCTTCTTGCTGCTGACAAATTAAACCATTCATATAGACAGTAAATTAAACTATTTAAATCACAACTTAAATTTGATTTACCTTTCTTTATGGCATTATTGATAACATGTAAACTACACCTATATTAATCAAGTTCAAAATTTATTAAAATGAGGAGAATTTCAAAATTCCTTAAGAATGAGAGGAAATGAGAAATTAATTTTCTATGAAATGATAAATTGACATTTGGTCCATCCAAGGAGCAATGGAGCAGTTTTTCAATATTTAAACCCTTTATTGAAATAAAATTTAACACTATTTTTAAAATTTTACTAGTCTGCATGTCCAAGAAAAAAGGAATCACAATAATTACTAACTATCTTGCATTCTTTTTCTGACCAATAAGGTACATAAATATCCAATTGTTTTTTTTTACTTTCCTGGTAGTCATTTCATAAAAATGCTGAACTGAACATGAATAAAGTAGATAAAGAAATTTTTGACTACCTCATTACAGAAGAAAATAACCTTTTAAAAGATGAAGCAGCAGCTCTCCAGTTGATCAATAGCTCATCAGAAAAACTAAGAAATGCTGTAAAAATTAATGATTTTCAAGAAATAAAAGTTGCTCAGATAGTGTTGGATGCTGCCAATTATAAAACTAAAATTGTTTCAGAAAAATTAACTTTAACTCAACAATAAATTGCACAAATTAAAAAGAAACTAATTTTTTCTTTTTAGTTTGGAATTTGATTTTTTTATCTCTGTAAAAATATTTATAATTGTATGAATAAAATATTGTTCATTAATATTTCTGTTAATAAAAATATAATGAATTTGACAAGTTTTTTTCACTTTACATAATATTTATAATAGTAGCAATTACATAATTAGCAATGATTGTAACTGGATAATCTATAAAAAGTATAGTTAATTAAAAGTTCAGAATTTATAACTAAAGCTTATTTGTAATTTTAAGTTTTTAATTTTTGTTGACAAATGCAAAGCTAGAATGCTATTAATATTTTTTTCTTTAACTTAACTATTAATAAATTAAGTTTATCTTGAAAAATGTCCTGAATATTTATTTTATCCACTTCTATGCCTGCCTAGCCGAGGTGCTGTAGCCCTCTTTCATCTCCTAACAAATCATGACTACCTGTGTGAATATTTGTATCGCGCATTTACGAATCTATGACCATTCTGATGTTGACTATGTAGTTCTAAAGAATCCATGAATCATATCCATTTCTATCGCTATATTTCATTCTATGGAGCTTCTGGAATAATGACTTTAGTATTTCTTTTACTTTTTGCATTTTTTTATGTTTTTCATTCTTCTTAGTTGTGATTGTTAGCTTTCCTTGCCTTTGGAAATAAAAAAATATCATTAGTTTTAAATAAAAGATATTCGTAATAGTTTTTACAAATGTTTATTGTTATTATCCTCTCTTTTCATTTGGAAATTTCCTGGAAACTTCTGAAATTTCTTTCTTGAGACTCTGTATGTAAGCTTTATTTTACATAGATTTTGAAAAGTAAAATTTCCATTATTTAACTTATGGTTTTTTAATCATTTTTTTCTTTGCAGTCATCTTCTAAAACAGTAAGGTTAAAATCTGACGAGGAGAAAATTCAATACAAAGAACATCGGAGAGTATGCCATATTAATGCTGAACAAAAAAGGCGTTGTAACATCAAGGTAAGATTGTTAGCAATTGTTATAATTGCTTTAAAAAATAAAAATTTGAAATCTTTGTTAAACTAGCTTTTGAAATAGTCTTTCTGTGTACAAAATTTGAATGTTTTTGAATAGTGACAATAATTAAAAATTATTTCTTTACAAAAGTGGGTCGTACCAAGTCTGTTGTTGGTAACACTTGTTTAATCATTTAAAAATATTGATTGTAATTACATACATTCAGTGAGTAACACATATATATTGGTTATTACTCATTTGATATTTAAGGAAAGACTTGCTACAGTTATTTAAATTATTTCTCTTATGACTGGTTGTAATTATTTAAGTTGTTTAGCCTTTTAATTGATAACAGTTTAAATTAAAATTTTTAAAGAACTTAAATGATATTTATGTTTATTGACACTAAAAATTGTATGATATGAAAATTTAAAATTTCTTCTGAAATACAAGATTTATTTTATATATTTTCAACTAAGTGGTTTTACTATCTTTTCCAGTTTTATAATCCGTTTGAAAATTGACGTTATTTTCTATGTTTAAGAAAAGCAATTTATTTTTTGCTAACTTGATGTTTCTCAATAGTAAATCATTTTTAATTAGTTTGCTCTTTCAATATAAATGTAACTGCTTTAAGTGTTTAATGTAACCTGTTAATATTATTTATCATTATTATACCAAGTTTATAATATCAAATTAATATTCCTTAGTAACCATCCATCCACACAAAAAGTTTCATCCTCATTTTTTCAAAATGACAATTTTTCTTTCAAAACAAATGTTAAAAAAATTGTTTTCTGTATTTTTTTGGCATAAAATTATTTTGTAGGGTTATTTTAAATAATAAATTGTCTCAATTTTCCGTACATATCATTACAATTATAATTTTTATTTTATTTCAGAAACATTATTTTTCATTATAGATATTACACTATTCTAATAGCTTAAGTTTTAATTGAATTTATAAAATTATGTATCTTTTTCATTTATTTTTTGTTATAATACAGTTTCTTGCATTTAATGTACTATAATAATTATTATCAGTTATTACTGTTTCAAAAATACTTTCTCCAATTGTAAATCCCACCCATTAACATTATTCTTGAGTCTTTTATATTATTTTGTTCAGTTTCTATATTTTTAATTTATAATTCTAAAGAATATTTTGTTTAATTTAAATCTTGCAGTAAACTAAAAACTCAAAAAATTTTAATCTTAAAAATAATAAAGTGAAGGATTTATTGTTATCTTAGATAGTAAATTATTCTATTTCGTATACTGGCATAATTATGTAATCTTGAATATTTTTTCCACATAGAATGGTTTTGAATCATTGCACACACTTCTTCCAACTCTGGGACAGACACCAAATTCAAAAGTTAGCAAAGCAGCTATGTTACAAAGAGGTAAATTTATTTTAAAATAATTAATTTATCTAGCTATTTTAATTTTTGTGTTTTGTTATACTTATAAATTAAAGTTAAGCACTTAATTAAAATAAAATGAAATGTATCAAGTTTGAAGTATAGCTTATAAATAAATATTTCTGTGATTCTGTGCACACACATACTCTCACGTGTAAAGATATTACAGATAAGATGTTTGAATAACTTTTTAATTTCTTAATTAATAAAAAACATTTACAAAATTAGATTAATTTATGAACAATTATCTTATAACAATTTTTTCTGAAGTCAATCTGCCAGGTCATTGACTATTTCAATCCTTACCTATCAGAAACCATTGACATGTACCTTAAACTTGTAGAATTTATGTCTCTGTTGTATGATGGGTAAGCCAGGAAGAAAAATTCTACTTTACTTAATGTTGGTTGATCAAAATATGTAACTGATTCATTCATAATTATTATGTTGATTGTGTTACAGTGAACATTTTAATTGGGAAAATGTCCTATTTGCCTAAAGAAGTAAATTTTCTCTATATATTTTTATGAATATTTGCTTATTTTCATTGTGAAAGTTCACTTTAATCCATTTATTATACTCTAGCATTGTGGGGCAGGACTTCAAACAATTATTGAACATTACTTTGAATCAAAGTAAAATAATAAAATAAATAAATAGTGGTAAAGAAAATAAGTTACTTACAAATTACAGCTGAGTTACCTGTTCTTTTTATTTAGGTGAGATGTTTCTAATGTCTTAGTTATTTTCCGGATTTTTCCAGCTGTATTATGCTCTCTTTCATTTTTAGTTTTAATAAATTATAATTGCTTAAAAATTTGTTCATAATTTGTTATAACAATATTTGTAAATATGGAACTTGCCATTTAATTAAAAATATGTAAGTTAAATAAAAAAATTACTTAAAATTAAATAATTTATTTAGAATTTTCTAATTTTTTAGACTAAAGAATTTAAATATATTAGCAATTTATGAAATTATTTTTTTCAAAGTTGGTAATATATAATTAAAAATGGTTGAAATTCCTTAATATGATACATTTTATTAACTTTCATTTCCCCTAATATTTGTAGAGGTTTTATTAAGAAATTTAGTATGACTTTATAAGTTCAATTCCAGTTTCATGTTGCATAAAAGATAGGAATAAAATTCTTCTAGGTTAAAGGTTGTAATATTCTGCTTTTCTGTAAATTTTTCCCTCATACTTGGTAAAAATTTTTTTGATTTTGCTGACTTTTTATGAATTTTTTAGTGTTGAATGTTTAAAATAGTGGTCTTTTGACCAAACACATTCAAAAAGAAAAGTAATAAGAAATAGAAAGACAGTTATGAAAATTCTATTAAGTATTTGTATGATGTGCTTGAATAAATTTTATATATATTTATTCAAGCATAAATTTTAGGTGCTGAATATATTCGTACATTAAAAACAGAAAGACAACAACAAATAGAAGAAGCTGACATGTTAAAGAAGCAAATTGATGAGCTAAACCAAGCAATCAAGTAATAAAAACTTAAATGAATTTCAATTTAAGTAATGTAATTTTTGGTAAATTTTGAGAGTGCATTTAAAAAAATGCAGTTAAAACTGTACATTTAAGTGGATTAAATAAAATTATTTATATTTGTTATATATAAATTTTTGATTTAAATTGGTTATCAATAAAGGCTCAGAGTTCTTTTGTGACTGCTGATGTATTTCATATTTTGTAATATAAATTATTTCAAATTACTTAAAAGGATATTTTGTAATTCCAAGCTCTATATCTACTTTTCATTATTTTTAATTCTAATTAAAAGTATAAATTTTCCTAAATTAAATAAATACTAAAGATTTTAAGAATTGTCAAACAAACAATGCAGGCTGGATAAATGGAGTGTTACATATTCCATTTTATGTTTTATTTCTATTCATTAATAAATATTGCAGTTTGTTTTCAATGTAAATTCTATTCATGTTTTTGTCCCAAATAAAAATCCTTTAGTCATAATTTATTTAAAGAATTATTTTAAATATAAGAATTCCCCCCTAGTATTTTAAGCTGTCATGGATTTTTTAGAAACAGACCTGTAAATTCATTAAACATTTTTAAATGAAAGTCGCCGCCCAACTTGTCTATTGGTCAGCATGCCTGACTGCAGATTGGGAGGTCCTGGGTTCGAATCCCAGTTCGGGAATGGATGTACTTTTTCTCTCTATCTTGTCTTTGTCATTTCCTTGTACGAATGGGTTGTGAATGGTTGCCTACCCTATAAACGGGTACATGGCATGCGTGTACTGAGGAAGTCGGACTCCACACCAAAATAGGGTTCAGTTGGAAAAGTGGAGCAGCGCACCCCCTATTGCTAGCCTAGCTGGTACATGACAACAACAAATGAAGGTCTAAATTTAAAAATTCAGGTATTTAGGTATTAAATATTATGCAATTAATTAATTTTTATGTAATGTTTGAAATATGAATAAGAGTTTCTTTTTTAAAATTAAAACTTCTTAAAATCTTGCTTGCCAATCTACTTGGAAAAATTATTTTTTCTGTGAGTTGTGTTCGATTTTTTTTTATCTAATTTATTTATACTATCATTTAAGTTCAATTAAATGTAAATAACTTCTATTTAGTATTTATAACAATTTTAATGTATAGATAAGAATTTTATTTGTAATATTTAAAAATTATTAAAATAATTGTATGAATTAAGAGTTACTACTCTATTTGTTACTTTCATTTATTTTTTAATTTTAAATTATTTTAAGTAGTTATTGTTATAACAAAATAATCACTAGAGGTAAAAGTATTCTAAATATATGAAATGCATTATTTAAAAAAATATCTTGTTTCTAAGTAATATATATATTCTTGTGATACTATTGTGAATTTTTGATTGTCAATCAAAAAAGTGTAAGATCTAATTTTATGAATGTTTTAAATTTGTATTATAAAAGAAACTTTAAAATAATTGAACTATTTTTATTTAATTAAATTTATATATAAATAATTTCTTTAATATAATTTCAATATTTTTAATATAGTTGCATAGTTTGATTTGAAATATAAAAAATGTTTGACTATTTATTTAGTTTATACCAAAATCAGCTTCCTGCATCTGGTGCCCCAGTCCCTTGTCAACGTACTAATAGAATGAAAGAAATGTTTAGTGAATATGTTCGACAACAAACTCTTCAAAACCCAAAGTTTTATATTGTATCCTTTTTTCTTGTGCTGAGTAGTGTTCTTTACAGATTTTCCATATTTGTATTAATAGAAATTTTTTGTTAAAGAAAATATTTAAAATAATTTTTACATAAGCAATATATTTTTATAAATTGAAGGTAGTTACAGTAATTTATTTACATGTTTTTTTTAAAAAAATAACATTAATGCAAATAGTTTTTTAATTGAAAAGTTTTGTATTGTAATTTAAAATATTGACTCACTTAGGTTATATTACTCATATGCTTCCAAATACTAGTAACATTGTGGTTAATTTCATGTACTCTTCAATATTTTTTGGGAGAAACTTTGACATGATTATAAAATAGAAGAATCTTTCTTTATTGTGCCAGTCTTCTGAAATTTGAAATAATTGATTTTTAAAATCAAAATTTTATATTATAATAGTTATATTGGAATGTGATAAAAATATATATTTTAAATATAATCTACCATTTTTGAAAACTATTGCTTAATAATAAAAACAAAAATTTATTTATCTACATATTTTATTATATAATAATTTAAATATTCAAATTTCATTTCAATTTTTATCATGTTTTAATAAAAATTGAAAAAATATGTAGTTGTGAATTTTTTAAAATCTAACTTTAGAAATGATATACCTTCTAAATTATACTCAAGAGGATATATTGCCGTTGTGACAAAACTGGGAAAAGAGTTGGAAGCACATTGATAATTCAGAATTATATCTTTGTGAAAATATTTTCAGCGTGAACTGAAAGGTATTTCTCATGGTATAATGTGAAGTTAAATGAAACTAAGATTATGTAAATAGGCAGTGAGAATATAGGCTGATTTTTTCAACCATTTTAATATTTGATTATTCATCTTTTCTATTTTTCCAATTACCAACTCTTGTACAATGCCTTCTGTTTCATGAAGAAATTATTTTTTGTTCTGAAATAGGATTCTAAATTGTTTTCGTGTTTATTGCCATTCCTGTGTGTTAGATTCATTGATTATAAATCATATATTGTTTATAAATATTGTTTTGTGTTGCCATTCAAAGTATTTTTAATTGTATTTATCACAATTTGATGTAGGCTTATCCTCTTTAAAGATCTGACATTTGTCAGATCAACTCCATTAAATTGTTGACAGTTAAAAAGTCTATGACTAGCAAGGGATTTGAGGATAAATCTTCCCAGAAAAATCCAGAATATGTTTCGGTGTGGCTGGATGTTCACAGCATTTTTTAAAGTGGGATAAATTTTTGTACCACGTTCAAACGATAAACATTTTAGATGTCCACTGGAGAATCTGGCCAAGGCAATCTGAGATTTTCGGTCACATTTTGTTTCCAGAAGAGTTCCAGGAGATGTTCCGGAGTACCATTGGTGTGTTGGTGGAATTTGCCAGATTGAATGAAGTCTAGATTTTTTAATTAAAGTAATTGATGAATCAGTGGGCGTATCTTCCTCACTGCCCTCTTTGGCCAGTTGATCTGCTGTCTCATTGCCACTAATATTTACATGGGATGGAATCTATTTGAGATGTACAACATGTTCTTAGGAGATCATTTTCAATTTCAGGAGAATAGATAGACTTGTTTCATCCTTTATAGAGGACCAGTCACAGATGTTGCAGTGCACTGCGGCTGTCTGACAAAATCCAAAGTTCTCCAAAATCACAGTTGCTGGAAATGATAGCAGCAAGTCTTACTTTAATTGCTATAAACTCACTTCTGAAGACTGAACACTTGTCAGGGTTATGTTGCTTTAGCATGATTTCAGACTGAGGGGTTCTAATATACTCTGCTCCCAGTACGGTCTTTTGTACGACTACCATTGATATACATTTGCACTGCATCGCAGGGAATGCAATTAATAATTTCTAGTGAAAGAAGATCACAATTTTCATAAGATAGTCTTCAATTATGTGTGTAAAGATCTTTGGTCATAGGTTTTTCTCCAGTTTGTTAACTTATTGATTTCAAACTAATTGATTTGATTTATAGATTTCAAACATCAATGGTAAAATAAAATATAATAATATGTTTAATTATCCATAAAATTTTTTGAATAAATTTTATATTGATGAATTTAAATCAGTAAATATTCATGAGAAATTAATGACAAATGGGGTTGCCAAAATACTAGTTTGCCGGGTTTCCAGTAAAATGCTCGTTAAATTTGGCTCCAAGGGTGAACATACAGTGAATCTGATCCTATTTAATTGAATCCGGATAAATTTTTTTACTAATAAAATAAAGATTGAAATAAACATTATTTAATATGCCTGGTGGAAAGTGTCTTTTCAATGACCAATGGACTCTTGAAACTATATCTAATAGTTGTATTTGTTTTGAGTAAGTGTATTTATATTTGAAAAGAAATTATCATGCACATCCTGAAATACTCAATAAATTAATAGACAGGAGTCTATTGGAAATGTCTAAAAACTCTGAAATAACTCATTATTTTATACAATGTATAATCCAGTATTATATAGAATGTGGATTATTTAAATAAAAAATTTGCTGTTATAGCTGTAAATTCATTGAAGGCTTTTGAAATAATCATTAATGATTTTATCTTAAATAAAAAATAGTCTCATTGATGTTTGCAATTATTTATTTTTATTACTTACAGAAATGAATGAAAAATATTGTATGTACATAATTATTTGCATTTTTGGATAAGAACAATTTTTAAAGTAAAATAAAAAAATTATTTTACGTAAATGTCGATACCTCCTGGAAATTTTTGATTTGACTCCTGGAAAACTCTTTAAAACTCCTGGAATTTGATTCTTGGAAATCTGTATGAACTCTGTAAAGACTAGATTTTTTAAAAGTATATAGCTTTTATATTAATAGCTTGTTGAAACTTTAAAAAAAATGATATTGAAAGTCATATAAATTAGTAACTCCTGATATTTTGACTTGATTCTTCAAAAATAATTTATTATTTTCAAAAACTTGTGGGAAAAAAAATTGACCGGAGAAGAAAAATATTTCTTTTTAAATAGTTATTTTTGTTAGAAAAAAATTATCAATTTTTTGATATTTTTATTGAAATTGACTAAAAAAATATGAAAATTAGATTTTCCTTATCCCAATTAACTATTGACCAGACTTATAAAACAATATAAGCTTATAAAATAATAAATGACAATGAGTTAGGAATAGTAGATAGAATTAGTTTTTAATTGTAGATAATTTTTAAAAACAATGCCTAAGAGATAAACTCATAAGTTTCTGTAACAACATTAGGTGCCAGGGAGCACTTTATATGCATTCTCCGACTGATGTAATGTAACAAATAGTTTTAAAAATATTTCAAAATTTTTCCTTTCAGAGTGTAATGAATTTAAAACTAACATTTTAGAATATAAATCTATTTAAAAGAATTTTATGGCTTATAAGATTTGAAAACATTATCATTATGATTTTGAATTTGTATGAAGACTGTTTTAATCTTGTTAAAGATAAATAAAATAAATTTAATTTTAACTTACTTTTATGTTGATATTATTAGAAAAATAATTGATTTTTTCTAACCTCTTTTTCATGATGTAGTCTCTGTTTATTGTGTATTTTTTGAGAACATTGTTTTCTATATAGTAAAAAATATTGATTTTTAGTAAGCATTGTTATTGGTTATTATAATTGAAACAGAAGGATTCGATTAGTATTACACTAATTGGCAAGTAACCGTTTTTAAATTATTCCTGGCAAAAAGTATTAGTCATATTTAATGTCATATAAAAATGTTGAAACAAAGTTTGCTTAATGAAACTAACTCATATTCAGAAAGAAATGCCTGAAGGGTGATACAAATGAGCTTATGAAAATCTACAATAAAATATGCCAAGAAAATAGTAAAGTTTAATCAGCATCGATTTTGGCACCTCTTGGATAAAAATTTAATAGGAATTCTGTTAAATTTTTAAACTCTTGTAATTTGTATTTTTAAAATCTGGACAAAAAAAAAAAAAAAAAAAAAAAAAAAAACTTGCTTGAAATTTTTTTTAGCACTGGCTAATATTTTTTTCTTTTTGTCAAATCGTTTTGTTAATATCCTTAATTTTTTACCTTAGTTCAGTTTAATTGTTGATTCTTTAGTGGATTCCTTCAACAGCAATGTATCAACAGTCAGTGTAGAAGAAATGTGCAAATCAATTGGAGTTTGGCTTGATCAACATTGTTCTTTAGTAAATTTGAGGCCAAGTATGTTAATATTTTTGTGTGAACTATTAAAATCTAATATTTTGTTTTAATATTTGAATATATATTGATCATTATTATTCTATTATTTCTTAAAAAATTTTTTTTTAATTGATTCAGTTTGTTCTCAGTTTAGTTTTATTTGAAGATTAAAATTTTAAAATGTTTTTCCCATACACTAAGAGACATTATTCATCACATATATATTTATTTTAAAATATTTTTTGAGATTTTTTAAAATATATATAATTATCAGGGATAGCTATTTAAAAGTAATTTTTTTAAACCCGAGTTATTTAGCTAAGATAGTATAGAAAAATAAATTGTATTTTATCCAATTCTAAACAGATTTAATTATTATACAACATAAATTATACTTTTGGGTTATACAAAAGACAGGTGCAAAAATTTGTCTCCTTTTACAACTCAGTTAATTTAAAAATAAAAGAATTAATTTATATTCTTATTAAGCATTAGTGTTCTCTAGAACATATTTAAAATTTTAGTTTAATGAAGAAAGGAAACTTGAATAATATTAAGAATGAAATAAAAGAAATGTGTTTTATATAATAACTTATAAAAATTTTAAGGAATTGATGATACTAAATTAAATTGGTGGTTAAAATAAACTCTTGTAATGTATAATTTTTATCCAATTCTTAGAACAATAATGTGCAAGTGCTTTTCTGCTCTTCAAACTTGGTTTGTGATGAGTTTTACTTTTGTGTTTCATTCATACTTTTTCCAAGTTATATTAATTCATTTTTTTTATTTCTATTTTTTAGATTGTATAAAAAATAAACATAATTTAGAATTTTGCTGTCTTTTTAAAATTCTTCCTAAAATGAATAGGAGAAACAATTAGAGTAAAAGTATCTTATTTAATATATATATATGTATATATATATAAAACTCTTGCATATAAACAAACAGAAATCTTGTATTTGAAAAAACTTGTTCTTGAGAAATAAGAGGTTCAAAAATGTATTACTCTTTATAAATGAGTTAGATTTGCCATATAATTCATTACCATTGTGTTACTGAAATTGATACAAATTAAAAAAAATAACTGAAACACATAAAACTTGGCTTAGTTTCTAATAGGCTGTTAATTATGATGATTCGTGAGTTACTAAAAAGATTGATTTAAAATTTTTATAAATTTTGAACATTAGAATCTTTTAATTCATAAATATTTTTATGAACATTATAAGTTTATTATTACATATTTTTTTAAAAAATTGTGTAATATAATATTTATTAAATGTGTTTACATCAAGAACTTTTATCAATCAAATTTGTTTCTATTAGTCATATAAAGGAAAGTTTTGAAAATTAAAATTAACCTCTTTATTATGTTCTAACATCTATTTTTCTGGTAAAATGGGTGTACAGTAGACATTCATTTTTATGAACTTGTAAGGATCTATAAACTAATTTATCAAAGAGAAAAAAATAAGTGTTAGATCTTAAAACTGTTTATCACATTGTTCTATTTATAAATAAGACACTATTAGATAGAATTATTTACTATGCATGATAAAATTTATAGTTCAAATATTACTTGAATTTTATTAATGAAGTCAGTCAATTTTTTTTTCAAAATTGAAATTTTATAAATCAAAACTAAACTAAAATTAAACTAAATTAAAACACATTTTTTCATTTTTCTATGTAAGAAGGTATTTTACTGTTATTTTCTTTAAAAAGTACTTTAATCCTTTCATTTGAATTTTTTAGTAAGATTTGCATAATTGACACTTTTTAATGGAATTATACTGTATAAGATTTGTTACAATATTGTTTGTAGGAATAGACTATTTTCTAAAGTACAGTTTTACAAAATAATTCCTATAAATATGTGTTGAAATGCTAACTAGAAAGGCACTACAAAATATTCCTTAAAGTTCTTTTTATATCAATCTTTTTTTGTTTTTTGATATGTAATTACTAATTACTATTTTAGAACAACTGAATCTGACTTTAATCCTATATGTATGTGTATGCCTTAGTGTATTATGCATTTATTACTGAATTAGATACAGATTTATAAGAATATTTTACAATTTCTTATCAATGTAACGATTATGTAATCTTATTTTTAGTAACATTATTTAAAATGAAATAGCTTCATGTTCCAGTCTTCAAATCACTAAAAATGTAATTTCTTTAAATATATTTTAAATTAAATTTATAGAAATTCTTTTTTAAATTTTAGAAGTCTTGAATGCTCTTCGTCATCTTAGCACAACCACCAGTATATTATCTGATCCCTCTCGCGTGCCTGAGGAAGCAATTCAAGCTGTAACAAAGAAAGAAACTAGACAGTAGTTGTATATTTCTTGTACATTTGTGCTATCTCAGGGTTAATATTTTATGTCTCAGCTGAGAAACAGTTTTTTGTTTTATTTTAATCAAACATGGCTACATTTTAAAGTGGGTTCCTTCATAGTTATTGTTTAACTCTATCATCAGTCTGTTTAATAAGGATTGTTTTGATGTTTATTTTTATTAGAAAATGTATTTCCCATTTGTCTTTACATATTATTCTCTTTAATGAAAATATTACAATATATTTATAATATTTATAAGTAATTGGAAATGTTATTTTAAGAAAAAACATACTTTCTACCTATGTTTTAGGTAGGATTATTGAGTTAAATTTCTAGTTTTTTTATTTACAAATGGTTGTGTTATATTTAAGCTCATTAAGTACATTGAAAAGAAATTGAAAAACTAATGTATAACTCCTTGTTTCATGATAGATAAATATATGATGTATTACTACAAATTTCTGTGCTTTCCAGCCATACTCTGAGTTAAAATATGATACATAATATTTATAAGCTAAAGAATTGATCATAAGAATTTTTTTTATTGAAACTTGTTATATTCTCTTTTTTTTCTTGTGTTTTTAAAAAAAGCTTGTAGAACCTGTTATGAATATGTTTTGTTTTATATCTCATGTTAAAGCTTTCCATTTTAAATCTGTGTTAAATTACAGAAGGCTTATGAAAGATACATTAAATTGACACAATTATTTTTCAATTTATTGCAGTAATTACAATCTCAGAGTTCATTGTAGAGTGTTTACTATTGAATTCATTATAAGCACTGAAAATGAGTTCAGTTCATCACCAAATAAAGTGCATGTGATATTATTTGTGTGTGTTTTCTAATATAAATATTTATCATCTTTTTTTCCATCCTGCCACATATTGTGCGTGGGCATTTGATAGTCATTTTGTAAATAGATCTGTGTGCCAACACTTTAAACATATGGCTTTAAGTAATAACAATTTGATTTATATATATGTGCATATATTTTATTCTGCTCAAATAATTTGTTATATATACATATTTTATTCTGTTTGTAAAGTTTATTAAAGTACAATGATTGTGTTTTTCTCATTGTTTATTTTTCATAAACAATTTTCGCTTTGACCTTTATGTGTAAAACATTTGATTGAAATTGATAAAGATGTGTAAGTATTAAAAAGAGAAGTTTTATTTTGATGTAAATATTCTAAATGTCTGGAATTTAATTAGAAATTTAATATTATAGTTACAGTAGATGTTGTGTTCAAATACATGTATTTAGTTGTAGCTTATTTGTAAATTTTGTTTCCAAATATGGGCAAATCTTTACATTCATTAAAGTATCAAAGCATGTGCTTATTATTAAACGTCAAAAAAATTTTGTGTGAATAAATTTTAAAATATACTTTGTAACAATGATTTTTATAATTAATGTAATTGAATAAGTTACACAATATTTTACCTTGTTCATTCTTTAAATTGAGATTTTTAAATTATATTCAATCAGTTATATAAAATTTGCATAGACATGTATTAACAAAGATAATTAAAAAAAATTATGGTGATTAATTTTCTGTTGTATACCTCTCATCAACCTTGGCAGCTGAATGATTAGCATTTTATCTATTGGTTAAACAGTTTATGAATTCAGTTCCCATCTATCTAGTGTGGATGTTTATAATGATTTTGAATACACTTTAAACTGTTCATCCTAATTGTGTTAACCCTCATGTGCTAAAGTTATTATAAAATGACAAACAAGTCTTACCAGTAAACTAATTTAGCATCAAGTTATAATTAGTGGGCATTTTGATAAAATATATTTTTACTTTTTATATTCTATTTTAAGAAGATATATTTGTGCTTTATTATTTTTTCGATTGTGGATATATTTAAAATAAATAAACATGCCAGAGTTTATTTCTCAATTGTATGTAAATGTTTCTCAATATCTCTTTTTACTTATTACATTTAAATCTTAATTGAAAGTTTCAACTTTATTATAATTTTTGTAGTAAAATTAGAAAAGGAATGTATTTGTAAAATATTAAATGAAAATTTAAAGATTTTATTTTAATATAATATATAATTAATTTATTATATTAAAATAATAATAAAATTAATAATTATAATAAATATAAAAAATAAAAAAATACATAACAAATGTTATTAAGTTAAAGAAAATAATATATTTCCATTTTGCATGGTTTTCTGTTTGCATTTTGTATATTTTAAAAATAAGCTATTTTGTATTCTGAATATTTTATAATGTTAAAAAAATCTTTGTATATAATTTTCAATGAGTGCACTGCAGTAATAAGTTTACTTTACATTTGATTTTTTGTAATTTTTTATAGTTTTGCAAAATGAATCAATTTTGATCTATTAATGAAGATTTTTATTATAAATAAAATTTTCACGTTTAATATTTATGTTAGCTACAATTATGCAACTACTAGTAACTTTACTTAGAGTTTTCAGCTTGAGAAATTTAATGCTTCTTTTATTTTTGGAATTTTTTTATATTTTTATATAATTATTAATATTTGTATGGCTGCCTAATTATTTTAGGGATTTGTGCAATTCAAATGCAAAGATTTATATTGTATTCAGAAAAATATTTAATTTCTGTTTCTATTATAAGTAAGTCATAATTTTTTTAAACTTTTAATGTTAAGTTTGTAAGTGATGTTTTGTTCTGCAATCTAATTTTGAATTATGATGGATTAAAAAATAAAAAATGTTTGAATCAAATTTTTATTGTTTGAAGCAATTCAAAAGTATTGAATTTAAAACGAATTATTAATTAGTGTATTTAGAATAATTTGCTTAGTATCTTATTAATTTTTCACCTTAATGTAATGGCTTTTTATTATTATTATATTTCCTACATATTAAGTATGATATCCTGGTTATTATTAATTCAAGTGTAAACCATCTTCCATTGAATTCTTTTAAAAAATAAAAGCTATTTGTTATTTTTCAAATTAAAAATAAATTTATCTTTAAAGTGATATTTATATATTAAATAATACATTCATTCTACATGTTTTCTTATGTGACATTTTCAATGTTTTTAAATTTTTTAAGGTGATAAATAGGTTAACATAAACTAAGTAATTAATTTTAAATGTTAAATATTATGCAAATGTTGAAACAATAAAGAGTTCAGTATCAAACTTCTGGTTGCAATGCCTTATGAACAGAGGCAAGTAAATTTTATACTTTTAATGTAAAAAATTATGAAGTTATTAACACTGAGGTAAATTAAATAAGATAGTCATTTTTTATTTGTATTATGTTTGTGTTAACTATAACGATTGATGATTCATGCTGTGTACAATGAAAGTTTTATTCACTACAAATGCAATAATCTCATTATTATAAAAAGTTAAACTTAAGACAAAATTTTTTTTGTCTATTATTTTGTATTTAAAAATATATTTTAGTTTTATTTACCACACTATAATGCTTATATACTATCTTGAAACTGTATATATTACTGTAGAACTGGGCAGAATGAAAATGTAATTTGTGAAAATAAGCAGTCAATAGTTGGTAAAGGATTTTTTCTGTTGCTTTGTTAATTCACCTATTTTATAACAAATCATTAAGTATGATAACTACATTTTAAAATTCTGATTTTTTGTGATTCTCTCTTATTTTTTTGGCACAGCTTTTAATCCTCTTTTGAAAAATTTTTATTTAAAAAACTGTATTCGATTATTGAATATTATGTATCTTCAATTATCTTTTGTGATCTAATTAAAATTTTTGAAATGATTTGTATATTATAAATTGAAATTTTGTTCCTGGTTTGATTTTTTATTCATTTTTATAAATTATTATTGATATAATTAATGTTTTTTTCCAAATTCAGTCTACTTTTCAATTTTTAAGTATTGAGTATTTTTATCGTTTTTAATTTAAGACATTTCTTGTGGGGAAAATTAATTTCAATTGTTATTTAAATTTGACATTCTTAATATTTGCTAAAAAATTTTTTATACACTTTTATTGAATATAATTTTTTTTGATTAAATTGTTTGAGAAATAAAATAAGACTCTAAATGTTATTAAATTTTTAATTAACTTATAGAATTGACAGCTTTTTTAATTTTAAAATTTTTGTGTGAATTTTTTAATTTCTTTAATTTTTCATAGCTTTTAATTTATAATAGCATTTACTTTTTTGTCTGCATATTAAGCTTATATTATGCATAATTTTGGAAAATTTATTTACTTGCTTACTTGTTTTGGTGATTCAATATTTTGATTATATATTCATTTGCTATTTTCAATTTTGATTTTTTTCTGAATTTTTCTAAAATATATCGTGATTTTCAAAAATTTTAATTTATAAAATTTTCTATTTTTTTTATTTAAAAAAACCTTATTACTGAAAATTTAGGAACTTTTATAAACAGCGTAGAAGATATTAATTTACATAATGATGAGGGAGATGCAACAGACTCCTTTTCTGTAAAATAAATAATTTCATTAATAAATGATGTAATTATAATGTGTGAAATGTTAATTTTTGTCTTCCTAGAATATTATAATATTGCTCAAGTTTATGTGTTTTGTTGATGTCTAAGAAAACTCATTTTCAGTTTTTATGCCACTTACATTTGATATAATTTTGAGATTTGATATTTAATTTTAACTAAAAATGATTTATATCAAATCTCTTGCAATGAATATACATATCAGAGATTTATGATTTAATGTATCAACTGTTAATATTGTTGTAGTTGTAGCTTTAAAATTATGTATATAAATGTAAATTTATATGTTATATGTAACATCATGTACAAATTAGTGTGGATCATGTTAAAAAATTTAAGAATTATTTTAGGGAAAAAAAACATTTTTATGCAGAGTCTAAATTTATAGGTATAATAATTTTTTTTTAAATTTTAACTTTTCTACTTGACTAATTCAAATTGATATCATCGTTATGATTGGTAGTATTTTAAAATTGAGATTTGTGAAAATGTATTTAGTCTTCCCCTTTCTAAGGAATACATTAAAATGTTTTGTATAGTTTTTATGACTTTTTTAGTCAGTTGATTTAGTATTAATATCTCTTGAAAGAATTTTTTTATTAAAAAATATTATTTGTTAGAAAATTTCCAGATTTTTACTGAGAATATTTGAGTGAACATTAAAGTTTCTCTAATAAACTCATTGAAACAAGTTAAAAGTTGCATGTTTGAGATCTATTAATTTGGTATGTTTTCTTCAGAATTGGTAAAAGGGAATATTAAGTGCATACACTTGAAAATTAAACTTTAGGGTTCCAAATAATAATTATTATTCCAACTGGCGTTCTTGTAGCAATTCAAATTGTACAACCTAGTGAAGAATTTTTACTTTTGACTAATATCATTCTTGTGTTATTCCACTAAAAATTTGTTTTTTACATTTAAAGATCTTAATGGTTTTATAGTTACACTTAAAAAATTTATGAATATGTAAGTATTATTTAAATATTACATGTGAAATTTTAAAAAATTATTCACATCTTTGTTTTATATTCCCTTTTTTTCTGTTTAAACATTTTTCTGTTTGCAAACAGCTAAATAATTCTTTAGTGTATAATTGACTTTAAAAATAAAACTTTTGTACTTAAAGAGAATATTATGATTTGTCACAAAATTTTGCACAGCTAAAGTACAAATAAGAGTATGTTTTATATATAAATTTATAAATATATATTTATACCAATATGTGTTCAGTATTGGTGAGATATGAATAATATGAATGGAAAGTCATGTATATCACCAATTTTTTTGTGTGCTGAAAGTGAATCATTAAAATACCTTTTTTGAATTCATTGTTTTGTTTACTTAGATCATTATATAAATTCTATTCTATCAAGTGTACTAATTTCATTAAGTTGTTTCATATTTTTCAATTAACTTTAGTTAGAAAGATTAAATTTAAAACTTTTGATTTATTACATTTTAGAAAATTCATATTTAATTTGTACTTTTTCAATTTATTTCAATTTTTGAAAATTGACTTTAAACTATTTTAAACTTCATAGTAAAAAATAATTAATATAGAATAACTAAACAAATAAGTTACAGTAAATATTTACTGATAATAAAGTATTGAAAAGTTAAAGTTTATAGTCAATCTAATACTTCTGGAAAGTAAGTATTCTGGAAAAGACCCTTAATAAAATATAAACGTGTTTTTTTGTCTATTTTTTTAATATTAAGGATTTTTAATTAACTAAAAATATATTTCAGTCTTATCTAGAACTTTTGTACTTCTAATATTAGCTGATTTAATGTCAAGAATCTTTCATTCAATGAATTTTCATCTAATTTTCATGTTTTATTTTATGTTTTACAAAATTACATTTTGAAGTCAGTTATACTTGAATTAAAAACTATTCAGTAAACTTTTAATTTCTAAATTTTCTTTAGTCATTAATTAATACTGATTTTACAATATGCTTGGTCCATGAATGGAACATTTTTATTGATTTCAAATTTAATTTTATGATTTTTTAGACTTTTTTTTTCATAGAACAATTCTGCATTTCTAGTTTAAAATTATTGAATGCAATTTTTTGTTAAATAATTTCATATTATCTTGTATTGGAAAAAACTATTGTGATGTTTCATAGATTAAAAATTTGTTTGTAATCAAAATTAAGGAATATTGCAAATACAATTACACAATTTCTGAGCCAATATTAATCTGACTTAAAACATTTTATGAAAACCAATTTCAGTTATATTATGGTTTGAGTTTAGATATGTTTGTATGAAATATAATTTTTATTTCTTCTATTTAATTTCAATTGTAGAAAATTTTTCAATTAAATCTTAATTTTTCGGTTTATTATCAATTGCTTAAAAATTGAGAATGGCATATTTTAGATTAATTATACTAGATCCTTCTTGTTTTACTACTAATATCTTGCTTTAGATTTTAGATTGAGAAATAAAATCATATATTTAATTTATGAGTGCAATTTCCTATGTAGGCTATCATTTTTTTAAAGCTAGTTACTATTCTATTTTGTTTTTTTTAGATAAAGAATTTTTTCAATTAAATGTGATTTTTTTTAAACTATTTATTTGCTCATAACTTTAAATAATTGGTTCTCTTAATATTTGCAGTTTTCCTTCCAAGATGTGTTTTATTAAGAATTTTACTTAATTCTCATTTTAGGAATAAAATATATTATTTATATCTTTAAGAACTAAAGTCAACATAGCTTGCAATTTATTTTCCAAGTTTATTTTTCAATTTCGAATTATTACTGTTATTAAAAAGGTTTTATATTTATTTCTTTAACCATTTTTAATTTATTACTATTTTTAAGGTGAAGATTTTTACAAATTTTTAAATTATATACCAAGTTAATTATTGAAAACAGAAATAATAATGTGTCTAAAGTAATAAAAGTTATCAAAATTTTTATTTAGAAGTGGTATAAATGAATTTTTCATTCACACAAGCAATTGAACTTTTTCTCTTATGTAAGTTATGTATTCTATTGGAGCAGTATATGAATTTAATTATTTGTAAATGTCTTTTATTAATGTTTAATTGAATGAATTTTTAATTATTAATGTTCTTGTAAAAATTTAAATAAAAATATTTTGAAATTTTCAACTACATTGAAATTAGACAAATCAAAATCTTACAGTTGACTTGCTATTTTGGAATTATTTTTTTTTAAAGAAAATTAACATTATCTTTAAAATATAATTTTTGTATCTCATTGTAAAATTGCTTAAAAAATTCTCACTTATATATGCAAACACTTATTACAATTTTGTTAAAAAAATTTTTTTTTGCTTATTATATTTTATTTATTTAAAAGAATAAAAAATAGCAGAACTCTAAATAATTTTTATATAAATTAAATAGTTTTTAAATGAATTAGGTTACAAAGTTCTTGATTAAATTTTGAAATTAGTTTTAACTCTGCATTTAATTTTAAGGTAATTATTTATAAATAATAAAAAGTGCTGTCACATCGTTTTGTATAATAACAGTTTAAATATTTTACATATTTTTACCCATTATCTATTTATATCCTTTGCAATAAAAGTTTAAAAAATTCATTACAAAAATTGTCAGTTGGTTAAGCATAATGGATTATCATTGAAAAGTAATGATAATTAGGTCATAGTAATCATCTAAATGGTGATACTCGAAATAATTTTGCATTTTTGCATAAAAGTGCCACATTTAGAAGTAGCGGAGTTATGGTAAGGGACTGTACCTTTATCAATGATCGAATCGAATACCAATCATCAGGAATGAATAACTTATGGCTCGACAATATAGAAATGAGGTCTATATATCTAATGGTTTTTTATGCTAAAATACTCGGGTATTTATATCTTATAAATAACGTTAGATTCCATTGTATACCAGGGTAATGGGAAATTGTTTTGGACAGCAACTCTTCGAATGAATTGACTCTCATATTCGCTAGATACTGACCCAAGATTTTTATGAAAAATTTTTGGTCGTGTATTTACCCAGAAATAATTCAGAATGTTGGGACGAGAACATTTCCCCCTTTTCAATAACTTTATTGGTGTGCCTGGGAAGTGTGCTACATTGTTTTTGACCAGGGAAAAAAGGGGGTAACATTTCGTCACAAATGTATTATATTTCCATTTGAACGGATAAGTCTTTTAAGAAGAGCTGAATGTGAGCAACAGGACTCCCAGTCCGTGGTTTTGGGATTATATGATGTGTTCAGTACTTCAATTAAAAAATTGCCTGCGTTTAAAACAAGCAACGCATTATGAACATGATTCCGAAGACATTTCGATCAATGTAGCAAGCGGCTTCTAAATTTCAACTTTTGTAGCAAACAAGGAACAGCATAACGAACACGTTATGCGACGTCTCAAAAATATGAAAATAGATTTGATTGATGCTTTTTGGGGTTTTTTTGGCCTCGATAATTAAAAATTGATTTTTCGCATCCGTTGTGATATGACCTTGCCATGGTGAAGTTATGTAACTAACAGTATCATACATGTATTGTCATGTGTACTGAAGAGACTGCAGTTGTGGTTGTGTGGTATTGTAATAATTTAATAATAGAAAGGATGCTCTGAAATTTATGAGAAGGGCTACATTTAAAAATCTGAAATATTTAAACCTAGCAGATTTTTTTTTTATCAGCAGTTGCAAATTGCTTAGCATAGAATAAATTTTGTTCAGAAGAAAAATAAAAGTTGATAAGAGGATATCGTGATATTTTATATCATTTAAAAGTGAAGTTCAATAAAAAAAAATGTGTTCACATCTAGAACTAGCATTTAATAATGAAAGCCCATATCTTCCAATGAAATTTAGGTGTCTTACAGAATATCAAAGGTCATAATTTCTTCCACTGTCAGTTGCAATCTGAGGTATTGTGTCTCCGTATGGAAAATTTTAATGATAAGCGCTGTACCCGTCTAAAACACTGGGAACATAAAAATTATACGAGGGACATAAGATTCAACAACATGCATAAAACTTCATGAAGAATTGATATAAAAATGGCTTTCTTTTATGATGCTCATAATTTTGCTGCGCTTCAAAAAGCGTTTGTTTCTAAAATCAGTTGCGTAGCTTTAAGTTATTTAAAGGAATGGCTGCCAACATATTATTTCTAAAATTGTAATTCGTGATGAAACATCTGTACAATTTTAACGCTTCAATACGTCAAGGAAGTACAGTATGTTTCTTTGAATCCACACCCACAAACAGTAAATAGTAGAGACCCACTTCTTATAATAGAAGTGATGTATGACTTTTCTTCAAAAATGTAGAATTGATCTAAGCCATCAAACAGGAATGATAAAAGAGAATAAAACTGTTTGGTAAATTACTAAATGTCCAGAAATTTTTTAAGAAATTAATTTTTATCTGATCTATAGCTGTGTGGGATCTTTGGCTACTTCTTAATCTAAAAAATACGTAAAACTTTCATATCGAAGAAGAAATATATGGGTCTATAAATTTACTTTTTTATCCATTTCTAGAAATTAATGAATTGAAACAGAAAATTCTCCTGCAGAAGTTCATTGATACTGAAAGTCTACTTTGAATACTTCAAAAATTTCTTGAATATAAACATAATTATCCATTAAAAAAATTTTTTTTGGTAGAACGGAGATGATAATTCAGGAATGGAAAAGGTGGTAATCTGAGCAATGTGATGTTGCATACGTTCCAATCTTTGCGACTCTAGGTCTGCGGTGACCGTTGGGTCCGTTGGTCGCAACTCGTAGTGAATTACTCCCGACCTGAATTTGTGAAACCAATTTTTTGCCGTACGTTCATTTACAGCTTTATCCCCAAACGGTTGATCCAGCATTGATTCGGCGACTTAATGAGCAGCTAATAAGCCCACTTTGAAGTAAAGCAAACAACACCAAACGTGCTTCTTCGACTCGTTAATTTCTTTTTGTTACTCTACCGAGTTACGATTGATGAATGTGCGCGATGGACTTGCTTTTATAACAACTGAAATTCCTACTCGCGACTGACCGGTGTCTCAACTACCTCATACACTAGTTTGCATATTACGAGGGTAAGTTGAAAAATAAGTTTCCCCTGTCGCCTGTGGTCAGTGTTGTGTATGAAAGTCAAAAAATAGAATGAGACATTAAAGATATGACATACCTTTATTTTTCCACATAGGTACCAAGTACATTGAGACATTTGTCATATCGCTTAATAAGCTTCAAAAAGCCCTCCAGGAAAAAATCAGGGCTTTGCATATGGAAGAAGCGTTGAACGGCTATGGGCGAAAGGCGACACAGCAGGAAAACGCGCAAGTCACCATTACACCATTGTGTAGAGGCAATGACTTTATGTTTCGGATTGTGACGGGAAATGAAACGTGAGTCCACCATTTCACGCCAGAATCGAAGGCCGCATCTATGGAGTGGAAACACCCGTCATCACCTGTCCGAAAGAAATTCAAGACAACTCCCTCTGCAGGTAAAGTGCTCCTCACAGTTTTCTGGGACGATCAAGGAGTTTTGTTGCTGGACCTTTTTGGAGGTTGGAACCATCTGCGCTACTGTGACACCCTGTCGAAATTGAAAGAGGCGATTCGGAAAAAGCGGCATGGACTTCGCACATCTGGCGTTCTGCTGTTGGATGACAATGCCAGACCACATTCGGCGACGGCAACGCAAAACCATATTGCAACTCTTAGTTGGGAGCGCATACACCATCCGCCATACAGTCCTGAACTCGCCGCACCATGCGACTTCCATCTGTTTTCGGCTTTGAAGAAAAATCTTGGGGGAAGGCGCTTTGGAAGCAATACTGAAGTGAAACAAGCCGTTCAACGTTTCTTCCATATGCAAAGCCCTGATTTTTTCCTGGAGGGCTTTTTGAAGCTTATTAAGCGATAGGACAAATGTCTCAATGTACTTGGTACCTATGTGGGAAAAAAGGTATGTCATATCTTTAATGTCTCATTCTATTTTTTGACTTTCATACACAACTCTGACCACAGTCGACAGGGGAAACTTATTTTTCAACTTACCCTCGTATCATTTCATTCAATGGCAACTCGAAAACGGCAAGAACTTTCTTGTTTACGTTATATGTGTTAGCTGCATGTATGTTGAACCTTGATTTTAACGCATTTTTCAAGTACAGTTATATTGTAAAAAAATGCTAATAATATGCTTACAAGGGCTCGGTTAAACTAAATTTTTGACATCGTTAAAGTTTCATTTGATTTGTTGGCTTCGATCGTGAATAATTTCTCCAAGTTCTGTTTCAAAAGTTGGGTATTCCTAGAAGAGTATCTCAACAGCTGAAAGCTATAAAGATGTTATTTTTTAATATCCCTTACTAGAAGGTTTTTTTTCTAACATTATGGGACGTATTTGCGTATCGCAAGAGAGGAAATCCTAAAACATTCCAGCTCCTGTTCCGACAAACTATGCATGAAGAAATGTGGCAATCACATTTTGACTTAACAGGGCTTTATTTCTTTTACTTTTCATTAAACAAATGGTCTTACCAATTCCATTTTCTGTGTATACTCTGTGACTGATTAATTGATCAAAATTGTTTTTCAGGATATTTTAGTGCTTATGTTTATATTAATATCTATAAACAGTTGATTTCAGATATTGTGCTGCCTTTATATTAATAGATTTAATAATAGTTTTATTAACTACTATGAATTGTTTAGTCTGTGTTGTCTAATAATCTATCCTATAAATTGTCATGATTATTATATTTTGTATGAGTACAATTTCTGGCATAAGTGGATGATACTGATATAATTGCTATACCTCTTCCCTTTTTAAAAGAAGCATTCCTTGACCTTGAGGTGGCTGCAAGACGAATGGGCTTAGTTATTAAGGAAGGGAAGACAAAATACGTGCTCTTCTATGGGAGCAGACTTCCAGATCCTTATCTTGAAATTGGCTTACATAAATTTGAAACAGTAAAGTGTTTCACTTACTTAAGTTCAGTTGTTACGAGTGACAACAGAATATATCCTGAAATAAAGGAACTGATTGTTTTTGACAAATAGGGCCTTTTTTGGCCTAAGACGATTCTCCAAATCGAGGTTTCTTTCTAGAAATACAAATTCTTTTAATTTACAAAACTCGTGAGGCCTGTCTTGACAAATGCTTCTGAGACCTGGACTATGACTAAATTGGAGGAAAAGGCTATTGCACATTTTGAAAGGAAGATTTTGTGGAGTATTCTTGGTAGTCTTGAAGAGAACAATAACTGGAGAAGGAGATTTAACTCAGAATTATACGAGATATATAAACAACATGACATTGTTTATATATCTCGAATATTTAATAAATATCTATAAATATTTTTTAATAAATATAATTTAATAAATATCTATAAATATCTCGAATATCTATAAATATTTAAGATTAAATAGAATGAACTGGATGTGGCTTACGTGTTTCGAATGCATGATGGCAATACTATAAAAACGTTCTGCATTTTAGACCTACTGGTACTAGAAAGCTTGGAAGACCGTGATTAAGATGGGCTGACTCGGTGGAGTCAGATTTTCTTACAATTAACGAGAAGAATTGGAGGCCAAAGATTTTTCAGAGGTCGTCATGGAGAAATCTTTAGAGGAAGGCATTAGCTCACATTGGGCTTTTTTGCTAACTATTATAATGATTATATTTTGCATTGCCTAACATTAATAAATGGTAAAATTGAATGTTTATACAAGATTGCCTAAAAATCATGTTTTACCTTTTCAACCTGTGGTCATAAAAAAGTTCTAAATATAAAAGAAATCACTAGGAACTGCAAATTGAGAGAGTTTGCCAGATTTGTAGTGAAATTTGAAAATTAGTGGTCCTTTTTCTCGAAAACTAAACTTGATATAGGAATCTGTGCTATCAATTATGTTGAATGAATGTATATATATATATATATATATATATATATATATATATATATATATATATATATATACACATTCTAAATTTATAATTTATGCATATATATATATAATACATAAAATATATTCTAAATTTATATTTTTGTGTGCATAATTTGTTGTACATTTCAGAATTTTACTATGTTGGTAATTGCGGAGAATTATGGAAATGAAATTTTTAAAATCCAATAATATAATAAACTCTTCTCATATATCCTAATAAAGATGTTACATCGATGAGTTTATTTCTTACTTACAATAATTACAAATTTAAAACAAAAAATAGCAGTTTTGATACGAAATGAGGTGCGTTTTGTTATGATTTTTTAAACTGAATCCAATATTTCTCAAAAATGCTCCATGTAATTTAATGTACAATTATAACCTATCGAAAACATGTAAAATATTTTAAAATATTAGTACTCGCGTGTAAATGGAAATAATATTCATTTTTATGCCTTAATTTGTTAAGTCAGTCATAACTAGGTGAAAAGATTATGAAATGAAATGTCTTAAAACACACACACACATAATTCCATCTACATTCTTTTTCTTGCCATGTATTGGAGTTGGAGGAGAGTATTTGCAAAGCCATTCTAATTTGCAGCAGGGAGAAAAACAACTGCGAATAGCATTCCAGTGCGAAATTTTTCTTTCGTAACCGTAACGACTCTGCACATATTTCTTAGGAGAGAATTTCCCGCAAAAATATAATGGCCAGATATTCTGCTCGAAAGGCAGACGTGAGAATAGCGCAGACGATGCTAAATTAGCTGCATAATGTCTTCCTCTTTAGATGAATGAAAATTTTAATAGCTTCTTCTTTTCACGTCTGCATAAAATAAAGTCTATTATTGTCTCCTTAATGTTATACCTCATTTTAAGAGTTTTTGAGAGCACTCATTTAGTGTAAGGTGAAAGCTATTTGATTTTTTCCCGCTGTTCTAGAATTATTACCCTTACCCAAATGTCCCCGAATATCTTTAGAACATACTCCATTCTATCTCTAAATTAGTTCACTAACAGCATGGAGTTTTACTCAGTGACCATCTCTATCTGATGATGACCTCTCTTGATGGCCACTTTTTCTGTGAATGAAATTTTTATAATATTATTTAATCGGATTATCTCGAATGAAGCTACATGTTAAAAGTTAAGGAAATGCGGCATGTTATCTCAAAAATAAAAATGTGCATGCAAAAATTCATAATTTATGTGCGTAAAAAACACAGTGTTCCCAATTGTTTTCTCATTTTCTACCGGCAATATTGCACACTTACTGGAAATGGAAAAAATTTTTTTACCAAATGTATCTCAAAAGATTTTTTATTTATATGGCAACATATTTCTTTCTTTTTAGACGTAGTTTGTATTATAAATCCTGATTGATATCGTTTTCACAATGAAAGTTTTATTGTATTTTATAGTTTAGAATCTGATCACGACGAAAATTTTGCATGGGAAACGTATTGGAACATTAATAGTGATCACAGTTAAACCACATCTACAGCAACACTGCAAACAAGGTATTAATCGCACAAAATCATTAGCGAATTCTTCCATTTATCAACATTAAATTCCATCCACAATTTTAGAAAAAACTATAATGTCTATGAGTAAGGGGAAAACAGGTCTTTATTTCACTGCGCATGATCAGGTGTTTAAATCAATGTTATCCATTAATGTCTATTTTTCCAATTTTAAAATTTTCTTCTTTGTATTATTTAAACTGAGTTCTATTTTAAAACTACTTCTATTTGACAATTAAAGTATAAAATAACTTCTATTTTACAAAATAAGTTTGCTGCCGCACCATTATTTTCTACTGAGAATTTTATTTTAAAATTTAAGTTTGAGAGTAACATAGTATAGATAGAATATGTTTCTTGATGGTAATCTGATTATTTTTATTTATGCCATTTTTTTAGAATTATAATTATTTTACAAGAGTAAACATAATTAGTGCATTATTTGCTTTAAGTATTTAAATCTTTTTTTAATTAAAAGTTAAAAATTAGTATTGCATATCACTAAATTATAAGTATTTATAAAGAAATAAATTATAATTAATAAGTAAGAAAAATTTTCGTTCGAATTAATAATAAAAAAAATTAGCACTTATTTTGATGATCTAATAAATATTTCTTAAAAACATAAGAAAAATTTTAATAAATGTTTCATTCAAAATATTTTAAATATAGTTCATAGTAACAATAAGTTCTTATTTTAATAAACTAATTAAAAGCATTTCCCAAAAAATCTATTTAAAAAATTTTCATTCGGTATGTTATAAAAATAAATAACAAAAATAACCACTCTAGGTCAAAATAACCACTTTAGATAAATTTAATCATCTTTGCCGATTTAAACTAATTATAAAATGCTTGTTTTTTATTGTCTTTTCATTTCGCTTTTTCTTCTGTTCTATTGTAAACGTGTTAATGACTTGAATCAAAGGCAAACGGCTTCACAAACCGATGAAATCTTTTTATAAGAAATGGTTTTATTAACAAAATGAATTTCAACTATATTTTTAGATTTGATTCCAACGAGTTGAAACCACAGAGTCTTACTCGGTATGGTTCGGGCGACTTCTGAAATCATGGTTTCGTATATCCGTAACAATCAATGTTATACGCACAAAATGTTACAAATTAAAAAAAATTAGAGCTGTTTTAACGTATTGCAATAGACGTAATATGACACAAGATAAGTTTTGCGAGCTGAAGAGCCAAGTACCTTAATATTGATATCTACATATTCATGCATAAAGATAAAAGTATTTTTATATAACATTTCCACAAAAAACAGACAAATTATCTTGAAAATTATGATCAGAAATTTACGAATCTGTAGGATTATAAAAATTTGAATATTAGTGAAGTTTAGAACAAACAGTAGAGCTTTTTTTAAAATAAAATTCATTTGCACAGTTTAAAAATTTGCGGTTTGACAACCAATGCTAATTTTCTTTACATTCGACGTCTTACAGAATTTGTTTTTCATTCTACATCTTATATCTGAAAATTTTACCCTAATTCTCTAAAAATACATCTAATTTCTAATATTCTGCAACTAATTCTAAAAATATATTTAAAATATCTAAAAATATTTCTCAATATTTTACAAATTCATTATTGATCCACTTTATTTTATATTACTTAAGCATCAATCTAACAACCATTTTTGAACTATACATGGAAACATATTTATTTGTAATTTTAGTAATTTTTATTTAAGTTAAAATACAAATTAATAATAATTAAGGTAAATTTCTAAATAAGGATGAATTGTAAAATTTTACTGGGGGGGGGGGAATCCTAACTTATATAATTTTTTTTAGTTCTTATTCCTATCTCAAATAGAGTAGCACTTTGGAAAATAACAAAAAGAAGAGTAGAGCAAACATTATTGATTTTTATCACTCGAAGCAGCTACTTTAACTTCATTAAAATACTCTTTCTTCCCCGAACACATTTTATTCACTTTTTTTGATACCACTTTCTTTTTGCTATTTTTTTCATTTTATTTTCTTAAATAAATGGTACATTTCCCGACCCGTGGTTTATCCATTCCCCCCCCCCTGAATTTTATAAAACGACATTTCTATCAAGATGGTTTCGTGACTTTGAAGAAAGGCACGTGTTTAAACGTGAAACGGTGGTTACCGTGGATTCTTTCCGCCCACCTTCACACACGCATGGAAATGAAAGGCTGATCAAATCGTTTAATCCACGTTTCGTACTATACAGAAACATCCTGCAGTAATAGAACGTCCCCTTTTTTTACCTGTTAATCCTATTACTACATTTCTTCGATGTTCCAGAGTAATGAAAAATGAATGTAAATTTTTTCACGTTTTTGCCTTTTTTTAAATCTTCAAAGTTTCCGAAATAAGAACTTCGTTTATTATCTTTTTAAGTATTTCCTATAATTAATTCCTTGTTCTGTTTCATCTTCACTCTTCGTTTCTTACGAACAATCAAAAGGTTTATAAAAAAAAGGAGGGAAAAATTATTTAAATAGGAAGATATTATAAAAACATGCTAAAAGTTAAACATTCAAGTAATTTTGTGCAATGAAAAAGAACGCACTTCTGACACAATTCATCATAAGATAATTGAGTTTAGAATTTTTAACTGTAAAAGAATAAATCGCTGTATGCGATGTAACGAAGGATCGAATTTGAATTAGAAATATTTCATTGTTTTTCTTTATTGCTTAAGAGTATTTTTATACTGAAAATTGATAGAAATATTAAGAGAAAAAGTACCGGAAATAATTACTTAAAAGTGACTTTTTGAAATTAAAAAAAATAGCAATTTAAGAAATGAAGCAAAAGTGGAAAATTTACTGTATAATTTATGTCAAACAGTCACCTGTTAAGAATTTTGACAATTTTTGACACTCATAATTTGTGATGAATAAAAATTATTTCGGAACTTGTGTATTAAATTATTAGTTTTTTTCTCTCTCTCATTTCAAAATGTCTTACTTTATAATATATTTCTAAAACATAAATGCATTAAGAATATTAATTTTATATGTTAAATAAGGAATCAATTTATGTTTGAATTTCACAACTTCCAAAATGACAAATGGTTTACAAGTTGTGCATAAAAATCAATATGAATTGCAATAATAATAAATTTAAATTATTTATATTCATTATGTTTTATTTACATAATAAATGCTCAAATTTTTTGCTTTCTTTATAAAGTATTATAAATTTCTACAACTGAGAAATAAATATAAATAACTGAAGTAAATATGGAATAAGTAATTACATTTTTTCTTTTAAGCAGTGTTACATTTTCTTACTAACAATCGGCAAATAAAAATTATCCATACATGTATATATAAATAAAACATTCGTGTTCGTGAATATATTGTAATATACTTGAATAAAATTGCTAATCAAAGTTTTCTTTTACAGTGTATAAAAAATAATTTGATAGAAATAATTTTGGATAAAACAATAAATAAATAATGAATTCGTAAAATCAAAATAGACAAAATACATGTTTTATGGTAGTATGGAAGCCATCCGTAAATTGTTTGGAATGGAGTCTTTTAAATTTTAATCTGTAAAAATTTTACCAATCTAGGATTTAGAAATAAACTACCAAAATGACATAGATCTTGAAATCAGAAAAAAGAATTATCTCAACCAATCGCTGCTTCTTCGCCTTAAGTTCACAGCTGAAATCTGACTTAGTAAAAGGAAAGACACAGATCTCTATAAGATATTGAAGATATCAGTTTTGACTTATGCCTCAGAGAAATGGACTTGAAAAAGAAGGGAAGATCTTAGTGACCTTCGAAAGGAAGTTCCTGCGAACCTCCTTTGGCGCTGTTTTTGATAATAACAACTGGAGAAAAAGAATTAATTTCGAAATATGAGACATATTGTAAGTACATTCGAAATACATAGGGCATGTAGTAAGAATGAGCAGCAGTTAAAGTTTTTGGTTCAATCTCCTTCAATAAAAGAACAAAAGGAAGCCCCAAAAGAAAAGGAAAGACACTGTGAAGATGAGGACTTCTCCAACCTATAAAAGTAAAGAACTGGAAATCAATTGCTGCGAGAAAAGCAGAGTAGGAATCTTTTAGGAAGGTCCAGGCTCACAAAGGGCTGTTGTGCCAATGCTGCTGCTGATGAAAATTTGAAATCTAAAATTCAAAGGTCGTAGAAATCAAATGTTTTTCTGATCTGTATAGTCATATATGGAAATCTTAGATTTGTATTGAAACATTTGAAGTTGATTTGGACCAGCGTTTTACTCTTATATTTAGTTTACACCTGTTTTGTTTGGTTTGTGTGTGCCACTTTCTCAATAATTTTTTTATCCATGAAGGCCAATTCAGTCATGCATATGGTTGATTTTAAACTTACTACTAACTATTAAAAACACTCGTTGGGGTGTTAGTTGAACCCAATAAAAACGTTTGTGTCATAAAATTATGAGAATGTTAATTTTGATGCTGCCAAATTTAAGCTAATTGAGTGCGCTGTCTCAATTTTGATTTCAGTAGGCGTAAAATGTGCAATTGATTCAACTTTTCAATTAAAATATATAAATATCCATTACACATTAATTGTTAAGAAAATTACTAACTTCATTGAGTGAATATACATATCTTGCAAATGAAGTCGCTGTATTCCAGAAACCATTTGCATCTCAGATAATCGAATTAAAATGTTTACATTGAGACAATCGTGACTTAAGCTCTATATTTAATGATATGATTTTTTTTAAAGTTAATTTTTTTTAAACTATCAAGGTTTCCCTTAAACTTTTTGAACATATTCTCTTATTATGACATTTCTATACTAGCATCAGTAAATAAAAATAATGTGTGCGCGTATTATATGTAATTACCAAGCACAAATCTTCAATACTGTTTTTTGTTTTAAAGTAAAATATTATTCCTTTAAATGAATTATTTCAAAACTAAATAAATTTAAGTTTCATTTACAGCTTACTTTTCAGTTCGTTAATTTATATTTCTAAGTGCTTTTATTTGAAAAAAGTCTCTTTTAACACTGTTTTTCAGCTGGTTTATTCTCATAACATAATATAAAATAATTCATATGTTATTTTTAGCTTTTTTTTTATACAAAAATGAAAATTGAGAAGATTCAAGATTCGTGAGAACCAGTTGATATTTTTTGGAGTTGATTCAAATGATGTATAATTCTAGGATTCTATTTTTTAATGTATTTGTGTATGATAAATTTTAATTAAGCCTAGTTTTAAGATCTAATTCAATATCTCGTTTTGAGATTTAATTTAATGTTTATCTTTTATAATTGATTCTATAAATCATACCAATTTATCAGTTTTTAATTTTCAGGGACAAATATTTTTCTTTTTCAATTTCGAAGACGAATATTTTACTTTTTGGATTTCGAAAACGAATATCTTTCTTATTAGATTTTTTTAAAAACTAACGTCATGTAGAATAACTTACATTTCTCGTTTGAAATCATTCAGTCTTAGATTTTTATGTAAAAAACATTTTTATGTAAAGAAATAAAACTTTTTATTGTGATATTAATTTATATAACGTTTTTCTATATTTAGGAATAAATTGTTCATTATAACGTGTTAAGTCAAATTAGCTTTAAAATTATTTTCATTTGAAAATTTTGAAATTAAATGTTTTAATAGTAGTTTGATTGCATTTAAGATATTGCATCTATGTTTCATAAAGTTTTATTTTTGATATGCAGAAGTAAGCTCCAAGTCACATTATGCATAGATTAACTACCAGTTTTCTCTTAGTTTCTA
Organism: Latrodectus hesperus; assembly: GCA_037975125.1. Classification (NCBI taxonomy): domain Eukaryota; kingdom Metazoa; phylum Arthropoda; class Arachnida; order Araneae; family Theridiidae; genus Latrodectus; species Latrodectus hesperus. Next base: position 101,617,194 of record CM075850.1, on the reverse strand, counting down.
AACTATGCTGTCTTTCATTTCTGTGCTCCTATACTTCCACAAATTATTGCTCTAAGTCACAATTTATAACTCTTATGGTATTCTTTTCTGAAACTTCCTGAAACCAGTGAGACTCTGTATTCTGAAATTCTCAGTATTTTTATTCTATTTTATGTTAGAATGTTTATTAAAGATTTTAATGCAATATTTTTTAAAATTTTATATTGAAATACTTTCTCTCCAATAAAACAGCACTTCTATTGAAGAAAAACAATTGATAATAAGCTTTTTATCTTAACATTTAATTTAAATTTTTGTGCGTCAGAAACGAGCATGTTGGAATCACACAAACAAGTGTCGATTATTTATGGTTATTATAAAAAAAACACATAAGTGGAATCTGTAATATATATTTATGTTATTTTCGTTCCAAACATATAATTGACTTAAGTTTATTTGATTTCACAAAATGTAGTGTTTTAAAGTTGTAAAACAGAGATAAATGAAAGTAGATGAAAAATTAAGGAATAGTTACATTGTGTGTGTTCTCTTCTTAGTCTATAGTATTTTACTGTCAGTATTTTCTGCTTAAATTTGAAAAACACGTTTGCACACGCACAAAAAAGTTTGAAATTTTTGCTTAATTATGAAGATAGATCAAACAGAAGAATTTTAAAGCCTCGTGAAAGGGAATCTCGTGTGGTGATTTAATTTTTTTATTATTTAATAGCTTTTTGAGCTAAGCTCCCCTGAAATTGCAAACAAATAATATAATTTTTATTTAGCTAAAATATTGTAATTTCTTCAAAATGCACTTATATTATGTGAATTTTAAAATATTGGATATTTTTATTCGTGAGTTAATAATAATCATTTTATATTTAAAATACATATGAAATATAAATAGAAGATTAAAAAACATTTAAAAGTAATTTAAATTCAGAAAATTAAAATTGCCTAATGAGCTTATAATTTGCATTCGAATGCACGAGAAGAATTAGAAGAATTACTTAGAGAATTTCTTATTCAGCTTCGACTAAAAGTTTTCTGCTTGATATTCTGAATATGATATGAAAAAGTTCTTTCCTTATTATCACAAAATAAACTCAAAATAGTAAATAACAAGTTTTATTACCACTAAGCTTATAAAGAAGGAACACAACATAAAACTCCTGAATTTTTTTTATTCCAAAGAATTGTATTTCCGAAAAAAAAAAAGCCTTTTTTTTGCTGAAAATAATTTTTTTTTACGCGAACTGAGAATTTTTGCTCCCGTAAACATCCTTACTAAGAACGTGATTTGTTACTAGGAAAGCGGACATTAAATTTTTTTGGTTGTGTTTGGGTGGCATCATACCTTCATTGCCAAAATTCTCCCCCTCTTTTAAGATAAACGAAACAAAAATAAAATTTCATGCATATATTTAAACTTCTTATTCCCATCTAGCTGGCGGGTATATATAGAGAGAAATTTCAAGACCAGGTAATGCGGGAAGCTAGGTAGGTTTATGGCTGCGTAATCACGTAAGCCTTTTCCCGTTGCGTGCTTGACTAGATAGAAAGCGTACCAGCAGACAGAGGGATTTTTTTCCCTTTTCATAGATTTTTCCCCCATGTCTGCGTTTTTAGACCCATTCACTTGGATCTAAACTCTCCGTATCAGTCTCCCGAGCAGCAAACACAAAATTAAATCGAATGCCCAGCAAATAGCTTCGCCAATCCGATTTCAGATTGCTCACGAAATAAAAGGGAGAAAAGTGATAATGAATCATATTTATGTTCTGAGACTTCGTTCTTTTGTGTATTCTTCAATACAGTTGCTGGTCAAAGTGAGGGAATGCTGTTTATAAAACTCTTCGTGCAGAATTTCCTGTTTCCGTCTCCGTGAAATATAACACCTGTCCAATGAAGAGAGAGAGAGAGAGAGAGAGAGAGAGAAAAAAAAACCATTCTAATAAACACTGACATAAGTTCGTTGTTTAGGTTTTCTTTGGAATTTTCTTGTTTATTCTTTCTCAACGAAAATTACTTTTTATTCTTTTTCTTACTCCTCAGCAGTACTTTAAATTAGTTTTTGAAGGGATATCTTTCTAAAATTACAGACATGTTAAGAATTTAGTATTCAGAAAACATTCACGAATTATTCTATGGAACAAGATAATAACGCGATTCACAACACATACGAAATATATAAGTAGTAATTCCTTTGGTTCTATCTGTCAAAAAAAGAATGATTCTGAAATTTTTCTAGTGTAATACTATCTCTCATTTCTTAACTGTTTTTAAATTATATTAAAAAAACCTGTACTCATATTAAATTGTGGAAAACAAAGGATATTTAATAAATGAAAATAAGCAAAAATTTCATTTTTAATATCGTTTTTCTGAACAATAAGAAAATAAATATATATGAGCTAATGCAAAGGAGTAATATTAAAATTCAAAATAATACTTATTTTTAAACTTAAAATATTTTTTCAATCCATTACATAATTTTGAACTCATTTTCATTAGTTATCTTCATTAAGATAATTATAAAATTTAATTTTCATAGTTTTAATTACTTTAGCCAGGCTGCACTTCCAGTATTGAGAAAGGCCTGACTAAATAAGATGCTTATTCAGGCCGTGATTTAAAATGAATTCAATTTCACAGATTTATTTAAAATTATTATTAATTCATTATGCATTTGGATTAAATAAAGGATTATTTTCATGTAAACTGATATTTTGAATTTATTATATTACTGGTTTTCAATTTCTATATCTTCCCATTCATTAAAATTATTTTTCATATAATTCCCAAATTTTATAGATAACATTAAGTAAACATATCCTGACATAATATCGGAATTAAAAAATTCATCTTCCAAATTCAACAGATTTATAACATTTGGAATTGGATTTTTTTGCTTAGGAATTTAGTTGTTATTAAAGTAATTTGAGAGAATTATAAATTATTCTCAAATCTGTGTCATGAATATATGTAGCAAAACAAACTACATTGAGTAATTTGGTTTATAACTGTCCTCAAAAAATAAAATATACTATAGAAATGTAACTTATTATGGAAATAGAAAACAAACATATTATGAAATTGTAGAAAAAAAAATTTATGTACTTTTAATTTCACGTCGGTCTTATTGCTTGTATGATAAAATGTATTTTTTTAAATAAAGAAAATTGTGTGTCTTAGATCAAGGCATTCGATATTTCTGATATAAACATTTAATGCCGCAAAATAGGTACTTTTCAGCATTGATTAATTATTTTTTCTTGACAATATATAAAAAGTATTTCAATAATGAAACCATAATTCAAAGTTAATGAATTAACAACATGAAAAGTTAAACTTTGAAATTTGACAGAGATTTAAACATAAGAAATAAAAAAAAACACAATTTTACGATACTGATTTTCTATGACTTAACACTTCTGAGTTAAAGTTTCCGCTAAGTGTCTTAGATAAATTCATTTTGGTGTAATTTGATTCCATCATTCTCAGTTCAAGGAACTATTATTCTATCATTTACCAACAGTGTGTGGAAAATACTCTTTTTATTTCATACGATACACATATGTAGGAGCCTGATCTTCTTGCGCATGAAATTTTAAAATTTCACTTACAACCTTTCTTTCCCGATGTCAATCAGGGGTGAATTTCATGCGCATAAATGGATCCATAATTTGCTTAGTCAGATAGCGATACCCTGTCACGTGGTTCTCCTCCAGGATGTTTCCCGCCATCTTAATAATGCATGGAAAACGTTTGCCAGAGAATAGTCTGCAGTGTTTGCACCACAGAGAACTGCTCTTACGCCCAATCTATTGTTAGCGTCCAGAGTAACTGGAATGCTGTTTAAATATTTAACAGCCCAGATAAGCTGTCGATTTACCCGAAGATTTCCAATCACAGCTGTCTTCTATCGTTAGGATGGGATTGAGGGTATCGCTCATCACTGTTGCCGAATTGCTTCTGCTTAACAGATTTCACCTGGACAGATATATTTCGCTCAAGATGGAAGATCAGTTAAAGTTACAGTTAAATTTTATAAACATTAATGTAATATAAATATATTGAAATGAAAAACAGCTATTACTGTGCAAATCTAAGCAATGATAAGAGCTAATAATTATATCTTCTTAATTATTTACTGTTAAAAAACTGGAATTTCTTAAACTTATGGACTTTGAATCCATATAAAATCAAAATTTAAAAGTATAATTTGGGATTCTAAAATATTTCTACTTTATTGAAAATTTTTAAAATCCTTTATTAAACATTTTAATTGAAATTTCAAATGTGCTAATAGAGCAATATTTTTATTGTGTTCAAATAATTGTTAGTTAAAATTCCAAGTTATAACGTTTTCAATAGCTTCAATATTTTTATTGGGTTCAAACAATTGTTAGTTAAAATTCGAAGCTATAACGTTTTCAATAACTTCATGATGATTTCCATTATACTTTTATTTCAAATTAAATGCAAATTTATTTTAAACTTGAAGTGAAATTTTGATTTTATATTGAGAGTGCAAGGCATAATGACTAATCCTTTTACAACGAAAATTCTTGACTATTCTGAAGATTATGCTTTTTTACGAGTTTCAACTGTAAATTGTCAGTAATCGTTTATTTTCAAAATTCCTCACTACTGATTTGTGAATTAAATTAATTGTTTTAAGATATTAAAATATTCGAATATAATATATCTCGTGAAACAGTATTTTGAAAGTTCTTTACCTGTTCCTAACTCATGAAAAGGATTGCTAAAAAAGTCATTTGCGATTTGAAAAGTGTTAAAATTAATGGAAAAGTTAAACTTGATTGGTTTGGTTTCAGAAACCAAAAGTAAAAATTGTTGTTTGAGTTATAGAAAAATACACAAGCAAACGGTACATAGAAACAACAAAATTTTACTCTATAAAAACATGTTCTCGGATTTATCTATAACGACTGTATTATAAGCGGTATTTTCATGTAAGAATGTTTTCAATGATATATTGTTTTTTCTAGTTGAGCTTTTAAGATAGAAAAAAAAAAGACTGACAAAAAAGACGTCTCATCTTATTGTTTCCATAGAAAGTGAATATTCTGAGCAAGAAGTATTTGAAATTATCGTGAAAAATATGAGGGAAAATATTTGTGTATGTAAAAAATAGACACTATTCCTTTATATTTTCTATTGTATGGGATTAGTTTTTTGTATCTAATTAAATAAGTCTAAGCAATATGTCACTACATAATGTGTATATAAATAAAAATAAAAAAATTAAAGTCATATTTATTTAAAAAAATAGTTAGATATATATTTCCCAATATGTACAAAATCATAAATAAGTGAAAAAAATATTCAAATAAAATTGAAAAAAAATTAAAAGCATTATGAAAGTAACTCAAAGTCAATACAATAATTCTAGAAGTTAAAATGAATGAAATTTAACTAATAGATTTTTTTATTTATCGTAGTTAATAATTCTAATTTACATATTCATTGCAATGAAATTTCTTAATGAAATACACGAAAATATTTAAATTTAATTTATTAATTTTTATCCCAAATATTAAATAATTCATTCAAAAAATTAGAATTTTTTATTCATATTATTCATTAAATAGGTAATTATTATTGACATAAATTTTAAAAAAGTATTTTAATTTCATTTATGAAATTATGTGCACAGAAATTTATGATTTAAGAAAATAATAGTAACTGTATTGTGACTGATTATTTTCATAATTTTTATATTTAATTATTATGGAAATTAAAGGTTAAAAATAATATTTATTAATGTAATTTTTTACTGATCTATTTTAATAATTGATAACACACAAGGCGATTTAGTGTACAGTCTCATTTATTAAAAATGAACATTTTCGAACCGACCGAAAAAAATTTATGAAATCAATTAATTTTATTTAAATGAAAATTTTTCTTTACAATTTAGTAAGAAAAATTTCAAAGAAATCGCTAGAAAAATCTTTGGAAAGTTTCTCCGCTGCAAGGTAATAATAATTTCCCTAAAATACTTCTTTTTATATTATAAAAAGAGTGAAGTTAAATTTTTTATAATAATCATTTTTGATAGTGTTACCTTTAAGTGAAAATTCATGTTGTCAAAATATCTTATCTATAAAATAATCTTATTATTATAAATCATTTTTCATTTTGTGAATTATTTATTTGCTTTCACGTGACTGAATGCGTATTAAAAGTAATTAATTTATTGCATTTTTATCAGGATTTTTGTAAGGCTAACAATTTATTTGTTTATTCATTCAAATTTCAATAAAATAAAATTATAAAAAAAGTGAGGGGAAATATCTCAATAAAAAGATATTACTTTTAGTTTAAAATTACTGTAGTTGCATAGTATGCAATGTATTTCCTAGTTTAATAAAATTAGTTTACATAATATTTAAAGAAAATTGAAGAAAAGAAAGGAAAATTGTTTCCGATGTTTAACAAATATTTGTGTTTTGCTATTAAATGAAATTCAAGTTATCTTTTATTTATAATAATTATAATGGTTTCAATATATTGTACACACTTACTTTTCATTTAAATTTGAATTGATTCATAAATTTTTAATAAAGGAATTTACTTCCGTGCATTTATTTGTATTTTGTTGTTAAATGTAGTTAATTGATGACGTATTTATCTGGTAGAAAGATATTTCCTTTACTAACAGAAGACTGCTTTTGTCCATAAATGTGCTTAACAGATAATTATTGTTAATTACAAGGTAAACAAGAAAGCTATTACCGTTTTCAATGGCCGAAAAGGACATGACAAATAGAAAGAGCCTCCTATTGTCAGTCTTCAAAGTAATCATTATCGGCATCCAGCTCCTTTTGCCAGCCTGTCTCTAGTTGTGAAATCCTCTTCCGGTAAAACTTGGGGTTTTGGACGTAGCTCAAGTCTGTTTCATTGGTGAAGGAATTTTCACGAAGACGATTGTCTAGAGAATGAAAGAGGTGGTAATCTGTTGGTTCAAGGTCAGGTGACTAAGGAGGATGGCACAATCTCTTAACCAAGTCGCTGTATGGTATTCCTGGTCACCCACACGACATCCGGCCTAGCGTTAGTGGCCAAAGACAGTACACCCTTGCGAGTAACCAGTGTTTGCTCTTTCTGTTGCACATGTTCCAGTTAATGCGAGTACAGGTCCGCAATGACCGTTTGTACCGCTCGTAGCAGCTCATAGTGTACCACTTGACGACTACTCCACCAGACACTAAATTCATCACAAGGGGACAAATCTCCCGACCTGAATTTGTGAAACTAATAAATTGCTGTAAGTTCATTCACAGGACTATCGCCAAACATTTCTCATGTTCGGCGACTTGATGGAACAGCTGACAGGCTCATTTTGAAGTTGCAAAGTAAACAACACCGAGGTAGCTCCTTGGATACGTCCATTTCTTTTCGCTACTGTACGAGTTACAATTGATGAATGTGCGCTGTGGAATATGCTTCTATAACGACTGTTATTGCTATTCTCGACTGACTGGTGTCTCAATCACGTCATGCACTAATTTGTATACTTATTCTCACTTCATTCAATGGCAACGTTAAGATGGCTTTCTTGTTTATCTTATAAACAGTAGAAATATTATTTATTACATATTATGTGCTGATAAAAGTGAAAAATTTGTGATGGATGAATGATGAATTACTTTAATTTTTATTAAAATTATATTTTTAATAAAAATTAAAGTAATAATATTGGTGATACTATATAATAGTTTAATAAAATTTTCTTCCAGTGTCATGAATAATGAATAATAGCTCTAAATGTAAATGAAAATTATGTAAATATTATCAATTTAAATAAGTTAAGTATACTAGAACAAGGCAGATGCTCAAAAAAAAGGTGCTCATTGATTCCAAAATATGATATTAACAAGGTTATTTGCATAAAGTTGAATTTTATTTTCATTAAAGACAATAATTTTATCATATTTATCAGAATAGAATTGTGTTTTATAATTAAATTATACAAAATTGATTTAGTACATAAATTAATAAAATAAAATAGCATTATTATAAATATCTTAAAGAGTAAGAAAGCTTAATTTATAGATATTCTTAAATTTAACTTAAAAAAGAGTTATTATTCCGCTTAATTTACATAGCATCTTTTTTATTTTATGAAGATGTTTTGTTCGTATCTTTCAAATTTACAATTATTTTATATTAAAACATACGCCAAATTTTCTCTTTTTTAAATAAATTAATTAATATAAGATAAAATGCAACTAAATAAATGTAAATTTTATATAAAAATTCCATTTATTAGTCGATATTTGATTTGAAAAAATATAATGGTTGATCTCAACATATATTCAACATACATATATCCAAGATTGTTGGAAATTAAAATTCTATAAGATGTAGAATTTTAATTTTCAACAATCTTGAATAATTTTAATGATTAAAAGTATTAAGATTATTTTTTATATTTAGAGTAACAGATCGATGTTGATTAATTTGATAATTTTTTGATTTTTTGATAATTTTTTTAAGGTATAGAGATAAATAACATTCTTTTTCCATATTATGCCATTCAAACAAATAAATGTATTCATTCACTTATCTTTTCACTACCTTTTATAAATTTTTTGAGTTCATGTAACTGAAAAAATTCTCCTTCACTATAAAAGAAGAATTTATGCAAAGGAATGTAGGAAACACTTCCCTACATAAAGAGCTGAAAAAAAGAAACCATTTCCATTGCCTTATTAACTGCTTCAAATCACGCTACTGCAGTGGTAAAATCACTTTCTCTTACCAAAAATGTCTGGAAATCACCACTTTACCTTTAAGTAGTTGCCTGAATAATGAGAATTGCAAGAAAGTACCTATTAGGAGGGTAAAAAATAGGCTCACAAAATTAAGTATTTATAATTAATTTTTTAGGAAACGGAGTACAACGAGGTTGCTCTTAGATTCTCAGTAGTTTTTCTGAAAGTAAATGATGGAAAATGTTTTCCTTTGCAGATAAGCTTATGTAATGGTGCACTAATTTAATATGAAAAATAAATATCAAAAAAGATGAAATGTTATGCTTTATAATTAGATTTTGAATTGAGGTGTTGTTTTCACTTAATTCATTTTAAATAAATACATTTTATAACAAAAATTTGTTATAAGAATTTAAAACTTACCTGAGATTATATACATAACCAACTTACTATATAAGTTTATATTTCTATGTTGTGTCTTAAACAAATTGATAATCAAACAATCTCTTCTAGTATAAATGGAAATTCAAATTTTCTGGTATGATGCAGATTAGTAATATGTTGGTTTGAATGAATAATTTTCCTTTTAATAAAACTTATATTTAATTATTTCGCCCAAATGTGATAATTCAGGTTATTTTGAATTTTTAAATAAACGGAATGTTGATGATGAACTGTTGATATAAATATTTGAATAATATTTGAAAATATATTTAAAAATTTTGATAATTTCAATCACTATAATGTATTTCTGAAGTGTGAATTGTCTTGTATTTGACAATAAATCCTGAATTTTCAATAATTAAGTAAATAACGTAATAAAAGTTTAACTTTTGTTGTATAGTTTTAATTTTAAATGGAATCAACACACACACACTTATATTTAATGAGTTTAAAGAATGATTTATTTTATCTCGTTATTATGCGTAAATTTGTCAGCAGCATTAGCTTATAGTAGGAAGAAAAGTAATATCACTTTTTTGCAACAATAACATTAGTACATTCTCCAATCTTAGCTAAAATATGTGTATTCTAATTGGAAGTGAATTGAATAATGTAATGTAAAGATGAATTGCTATTTTAAACTAGTTGAATCTATATTGTGTTATTAAAAGTGTAATTTTGTTTTACAAATTTATTTTAAACTTATTGAATTTATATAGTATGAATGCAACTATCTCATTGCTATTTCTCAATTTATGTAAAAAGATTTTTAAAACTTTAAGTTTACCTAAAAATATATGAAATTTATGTGTATATATATATATATATATATATATATATATATATATATATATATATATATATATATATATATATATATATATATATATATATATATATATTTATATATATATATATATATATTATGTATATAATTTTTTGCCGACCAACTTGTGTAATGGTCAGTGTGCCTGACTGCGGATAAGGAGGTCCTGGATTCGAATCCCGGTTCGGGCATGCATGTACTTTCTCTCTATCTATCTTGTCTTTGTCCTTTCCTTGTATGAATGAGGTGTGAATGGTTGCCTATCCTATAAACGGGTCCCTATGGCATGTATGTACTGAGGAAGTCGGACTCCACAACAAAATAGGGTTCAGTTGAAAAAGTGGAGCAACACACTCCATATTGCCAGCCTGGTTGGCACACGACAATGAATGAATATTTTTTTACTGTATCAATAGAGTGAATTAGTGATATCGATAGCGTTTCATAATATTTGATTTTCATTAGTATTTAAATAAAGTGTATAATTTATTAATTATGGATATTTCAACAAAATTTATAATTTGTTGTGTTTCATATGTTAGTTTTTAATCAATTTTGGTAATGTAATCATAAAATGCCTCGATTTCTTACCAAGGTAGAAAAGTTCAGTTTCCTACAAAGGGCAAAGTCAGAAAAATACATACAATATTATTAAAAAAAACTAAAATATAAAAAGATTATTTTGTAACAGATCTATATTTAACTCTACTGACAAGAAATGGCGTTACTGCTCAATAGAGTGAACTTACAAAATATTCAATATACTGTAAGAAATAGAGAGATAGATATATAGAAGAGAGATGTGAGAAATGGAAGGCGAACCATCCGGTTCATAAATAACTTTGATTATTTTTAATGTACCTTATCACCTTATATATAACCTCGTTTGTTATTATTAAGTATTTTCTTTTATAAATGTTTTTTAATTATGTGTAATGTCATAATAAATGTTTACTTTTGTTATATTCTAACTTCCATTTTCTTACGCCCCTACAATTTTAATTTACGCTTTTATTTCATAAATAATTAGACTCATAAATTGGATATCTTTTACTATTTTGATTACACTTAAAATTAATTGATGTGAATTGCTTAAGGGATTTCCCTAAAGAAAAGATCTTGAGTTCTAAAACACATACAGTGTGGGCATTTTTACTTAATTTTAGGAAAGAACATTGTCTCAACCACTGAAATTAATGCAGTTTCTTAAGAATTAATAAAACTAATTTAGTAATTCTTGCGAGAACATAACCTTACAATACGTGAAGAATTTTAATTAAAGCTCCATCACACTTAATGAGGTCACATCAGAACTATTTAAGCGAGGCATTCGATATAATTTATGCAATAAATTCACAGAAAGCTATTTAAGAAGTATTCTGAAAAAAAGCAAAGAATCAGAATGATATTTTGCTGTTCTTGGATTACTAATTTAATACTTTTTATTTATCTATTGATTAAAACTACAAAGCTTATGCTTTGTCTTAAATCTATTGCCGCTTTAAATTGAATTTGAAAGAATATTTTCTAATCGTCAATTTACGTTTGATTAGAATTATAAAAGATGATATCTAAATTTTGAATGTAAATTTTTGAGTTCAACCAAATGTAATCTTTTTTACAGAACAAATCTTAAGATTCAAATCGGTGAACAAACTATTTACTTGAAGAATTTGCTCACAGAATTACATAAATACTGTAACAAATCCATTGCTAAATTTCTGATTTATCTTTTTTGCTTTAGAAAATTTATGAACAAGTTTTAGAATTTATGTATATAATAAAATATATAAATAAATTATAGTTTCTATGACTTCTTTTTTTTATAAAAAATATGGAATCTTCGTATCAATATATGTTGCCTTATAATGTATAAGTAGTAAAAAAACTTAATACATTAAAACTAATAACAGATCTTAAAGTTCTAGCTCAGATGATTTTTAATAATTAAATGAGAATTTATTAGAAGTCTGTGTTTTTAAAATTTGATGCTTTTAAATGTATTACTTTTTCTAAATCACACGCTAAAATGTGTGAGCAGTGAAAAATAGCAAAAGTACTTATATATATATATATATATATATATATATATATATATATATATTATATATATATATATATATATATATATATATATATATATATATATATATATATATATATATATATATATATATATATATATATATATATATATATATATATATATATATATATATATATATATATATAATTGTAAGTATAAATTATAGTTTACAAGGAAATTTTTAATTTATGCATGGTTTAATTTTTTTGCAAATTTTTAGAAGATAATATTTTTTTGATGAGGTTCTTGTTTACGTTTTTAATCAGCAAATTTTAAACGAATCACTAAATACTGATTAGGATAAAAAATTTCAATAATATAATGTAAATAACTATTAAAATTTCATTTTAATAATGAATAAAGTTTCCTCGTTAATTTCATTTATGTAATTTTAAAGTTTTTCAAGTAATAGTTATTCTTTATAAAGAGAGAGAGAGAGAGAGAATTTATATGAATAATTCATTCATCTTAAACAGAAATCTTTTTTCAAAGAGTGAATATTTTTTTATTCATACACATAAAATAATTAATTACAAAATAAAATATTCACATTCAGATTATTTGGAGCTGATATTTTATCACTAAATTGTTTAATTTTAACTACTAATTGAATAAAGTAAAATATTTTCTCATTTAATAAAATGTCAATAAATTTATTAAGGTATCTATGATATTTAGAATAGGCAAGTAAGTTGCGAATAAGATAAAACTTTTATGAAAATTATCAAAGAATCCAACTTATCTCTATATCTTGTGGAAAATCAAATACATCTTGTTCAATGTCCTAAGAACTACGAGCGAAAAAATGCTGAGATTAACATTGGAAAACAATTTTAAAGTTTGTACTTTAGAATTTTGTTGAAGAATACATGGATGAACTGCTAGGTATAGTGAAAAATTTCCTTTTGTGATATTTTCTCTTTGTTAAAGTGAAGATTCGTGACTTCTCAAGATAAGTGAACACGATCACTCACGAAGTTCAATACTTTTCCGACTTCAACAGTGTCACAATGTTCTTCGAATCTGGAAGTGGGAAAGAGGCAAGGGTTTGCGTGTTGAGTAGACATTCTGGAAGTTGGAGATGCATCCCACATTATTAGACTGTTGAAGAGAACCTCTCAAGAGATGGACTTCGGATTCAAGAGATAATATAAAGAACAAAAGCAGAATGAAAAGAAGTTAAGGATTTGGATATGTGAAAGCAAAATATTATCCTGAGAAAAGAGATAGAAAAAAATTATAGTTTTACTTCCAAAAGAAATAAATTATAAACTAATTGTTGTAATTTTAATTTTTTTTATTGTTGAAAATTAATTCCAGTTGTACTGAAAATGTATAGCAAAGTTCATATTTTTGATAGGAATTAGGAAAATTTTATGACAAGTATTTAAGTTTAAATTTTGAGTTTAGTCTAAATGTGGCTCTAATTTGATGTTTAATTGTAAAACTTAGGCTCTATTAATAAAACGTCTGATTGAATAATTTTTCCATCTTACATTCAAATAAATCTACATGCAAAATCAATCAAGAATCAAATGTTTAATTTTCGAAACTTTTTTTGTAAAAGAATGCAAATTATTTTAAATTATTACGCTGATACTTAAGCAACATAAAATGAAATGTTTTCAAAATAAAATCTAAATGCACATTTTTAGCTTAATTATACAGCAAGCTATTAAATAGCATAATTGTTAAAATTCATTACGTTTAATGAATCATTAAAGCGTATTTCTTCACTAAAAAGTTTATCAAATATCCCCTTTTGTAATCTGAAAATATGAACAGTTATTTCTTTATCGACTTATAGGGTGATATTTATCAATATAATAATTCAATTCATTGTTTATCTTAGCCCCAATTGTATAAATTGAAAATTTATAATGATGACTAAAAATATATTAAAACAATTTTACTCTATTTCTGTAAAACTTCTTTATGATAGACATTTAAAAGTTAACTAAATGTCTATCATAATCTTTATTTATAAAAATAAATGATTTATTTTATCAAAAAACAAATTACAGATATATTTTCTATTGATTTATTTGATGCTGCTTATAATTTGATTTAATCTTTTGTAAAATATTTCCTGTCTTTTTGACATACATTTAACTGTCTTTCTGAGTATAATTCAGGCCTCATTCTTTTAAATAAAAACTTAAATTGTATCTAACTATTACTTTCAATTGTTAAAGATAATTAAAATGAAATTTTAAGAAATAAAATAAATCTGAAATTTTGTTTGAATATGTTGTATAAGATAAATTGAATCAATCATACGATATTACATTATAAAATATTAAAGCTTAGAACATTTAAAAATATATTATGATTTTGAGCTGTAACTTTTTTAGAGAAATTTCATACAAAAAAAATTATTAAATTTAATCAAAGATATGCAATATAATTTATAATTATTTTTTTTTATTTTATTGAAAAGTTTTCGATCCTCTGTTAGAAAATGTTAAATTTTTGGTCTAATTTTATCAAGAATAGTTTTCCTTACATCCAGCAAAATAATTACTTAAGTTTTAAGTGTAATGCTTTAAATGAATGGGGAGTTCATCAAGCATAACTTTAAAATAATTTGATTTAATTATCCTTTTTCAAAATATTAAATTAATGTAATCTAATTTTATATGTTGTATCGCATCATAATCTTATGCGCTGTATTTGCTCCCTTAAAATTGATGATAGTGGCACCTGTAATCATTCAAAAATTCTGGAAACTTCTTTTATAGTGTTCTAGGATTTTTGGTATTAGAAAAGGAAATTTTCGTTATAAATTGGAATAATTCAAGCAAGCAAATATATTTCCATATATATGAAATTAATTTAACAATTAAGCAAATTGAATAAAATTTACGTTTACATGTAAAGTCATTCACATTTTTAAGAATATTAGAGTAATTTTGGGAGATTATGCTTGCATTTGATATTTATTTGATATAATTTTCTTATATTTTAATGAAGAAATTGGTAGATTAAATGAGAATGTATTGTAATATATCAGCTTATTTTTTCTACATATAAAGTATTTTAAAGACTTGAAATCCCTGAATCCATTTACGGAATTCCTCATTTCCCCCCCAAACTCAAATCATCTGTGAAATTTATAGAACTGGAATAGTTCCTAGGATTTAGGTTCTAGGAAATTCCTTCCGTCATTAATCAGTAGTGATCTCTTCTCTTTATAATATTATAAAGAATTTAATTATCTTGAAAATAATTATTTATAAAACATGTGAAAGAATAAAGTGTACCCTTATATTTCCTTTTCAATTCTGCGTACATTAATTTCCTGTTAATTTATTTATGTTTCATGAATACATATTCACATAACATAAATCTATTG
Organism: Latrodectus hesperus; assembly: GCA_037975125.1. NCBI lineage: Eukaryota > Metazoa > Arthropoda > Arachnida > Araneae > Theridiidae > Latrodectus > Latrodectus hesperus. The sequence continues at coordinate 101,601,757 of CM075850.1, read as the reverse complement.
GGAGAAATATATTTTAGGGTGGCCCTTGACAAAAATTGGTGGTTTTTTGTCACCCAAATATATTTTAGTATGTGCTCAAAAAACAAAATGGTGTCAAAAACACTTTGCAATTATACAAAATTTTAATGATTACACAAATTGTACACGCTTTTAAACGTAAAAATAAGATTTTTTTAATGAAAAGAAATGTTTATCACCTTATACAACATCACCCAACTCAGTGACAAATTGGCGAGAAACAATGGGGCACCCTACAGTATAGGCCACCCAGTCTATTAATTTATAATTGGCTTACAATGCAGTAATTTTATTCAGTTAATTCTAGTCTTCTTAAGCATAAACACACAAATTGATAATAATCTATTTCAAAAAGTGAAAAATACAATATTGTCAATTTGTTATAATATAAACTCAAAGTTTGCGTTTTAATAAAAACTCAAGTGTCAACTTTATTGAAAATAGTGTATTATTCATAATAAGGTGCAGTATAAGGTGTTAAATTATATTTTAATTAATGACACCAGTTAAATTTCGTTGTAACAGTTAAATTTAGTTGTAATTATCACTAATTAAAATACATAATTTAATTAGTGATAATTGCAACACAATTTCATTTAATTTTATTCGTTTGAATTATTATTTTGATAATGATAAGAAAAACTGCTTTAAATAACCTTCTCGCTATAAAAAGAATTTTTAACACAATGTCAGCTAATAATAATTGGAAATTTTTAAATTATTTAAAATCAAAGTAATCATGAAGCTTGACGGTAGTTATATCACAGTTACCCATATTTCATAAACTAAGAACAAAAATTCAGTTTTATAGAGAAAATAAAAGTATTCTCTTTATTTAATGATTGTGCCTTCTATTATTAAAATAAGATTTTTCGATACAGAAAATAATAATAAAGTCATAGAGAACCACACATTTTTTAATATTTAAAATAAATAGAATAATTATTTTATGTATATATTTGCTGTGCAAAAGAGAAATGCATGTTAAAGAGAAAGATGGCTGATAAAGTTAAGCAAATATATAATTCATCAAATATGAGATTTCTTTAGTTTGAAATTAAATTATTTAAAAATGAACAATACTGCTAACAATATGTGTGAATCACAAAATCTCTTTATCTTTCTTAACAATTCACTTAGAAGTTGTGAGTCAGTGCAGAATGAATACATTTGCAGTTCTCTTTTCGATAAAAGAATTACCAGTGCTTTATTCCTCACATTCTACTTTCCCTAAGGGAAAAAAGGAGGGAAAACGAAAGCGTCTGTGTACCAATCAATACTGCAAATTTAAAATAAAAACAACTGTATCATTTCTGCAAATAGACTTTCAAGTGTATAACGAGGATTACTCGTATATGGGCTTTGTAAATGTAATATTCGCTGAAATCTATTTTTAGAACAAAATTAAGAATATCCATATTTCAGCTTATTTTCTTTTAAAACAATGCTAACCTAATTTTGAGTCATTGTAATATGTCGTATAATCTGCAAATATTATTTTATTCTATAAGGCTCTAAAATTTTTAGCTTAAATTTGTAAAAATTTAAAGATTTTTATAAAAATATCAAAAATAGTTTAAAGTAATAATAATTTGTAGTAATCCAATTAAATAAGCATAGAAAAAAGAACATATAATATATATTGATGAAATGAAATTTAACGTTTTATTATTATAATCAATAGTATTGCAAGCAAGTGTCACTCATTATCAAATTAATGAATTTATTTTTCATTAATATATATTTTCAGCGATAGACACTCCTCTGTAGTCAAAGGAAATCAATATAAATAAAATCCTTATTCAGTTTGGTTTGAATAGGCATTTTATTATAATATTTTTATTTTTGGTGGTTTGCTTTGATTTGTGTGTGTATAAGATGGAATAAAACTTATTTCAGTATATTGATATCTGGTTAGTTTAAAACATATGTATATTTCTCATCGAAATTTTGATTACAGACCTTATAAATAATTTAAACTCTAATTGATATTAGCATGAACTCCTTGAAGAGTTTCTTATATCGCGAGGCACAATGTTCAGGAATATTGCTCGCTTCAAGAATGGAGGGGTATGATTCTTTTATACCTTTTAAAATCAATATATATGCGTAATTACTGGGGTGATTAAAATATGTGAGAAAAAATATGAAGAAATTAGATTTTGTTTTACATAAACATTTAAAAATATAAAATGATAAAATACATTTAGTATTAAGTTTGAATTAACAAATAACAAATTCCTTAATAATTAAAATGTAAATTATTACCAACTAAGTAAATGAAGAGCTTAAACTTCCTTCCTTTGGAACAGCTGCGTAACCCAGCATGCCAAATTCAGAGTTAGGTGATTTTTTTGAGGAATTTCCTGTTTTATCTGGTAACTTGACTTTTATTACGTCATAGAGTTGGAGACCTATAAGAATTATGTAGAAAATTCTATTTTAGCAACCATAGTGTTGACGAGATAGCGAGACGTTACAATATGTCCTCTTGGCAACATTTCTTCGTCGCCAAAATAAGTCAGAATTTGCTATGCTGGATTATACGGCAGTTGTGGCCATTTCTTCATTCAAATATATTGCTTTTTTTAAAATCATATATTAATATTGAAAAAGGAGTATTTTGGAAGTATATACTTGATAGCTCAATACACATAACAAACCCTTCAAGTGATATTGCATAATTAATTTACTGTTCTACAATCATTTCTTATATACGACGGATTATTCAACCTTTATTTTATACATTTGTATTTTGCACAAAATTTGTACAATTTGTAGTTTATACAAAACCAGTAAGTTTGATTTTCATCCTTGCCCTGCGATAAAAGTCGAAATTATAGGGCTGAAGATTAATCAAATTCATTAAGAGATTTTCCAGACTTTTATACAATTCAGTCCAACAAAATATTTGGTTCAAGATCCTTACAACAAATAGAATTTTTTTTCATTTTTATATCTTTAAACTGTTTTGCAAACACTTTTATTTCGAACAGTTAATATCAATTTTGATTTATTAATAAAGATGTTACAAAATGTTTGCTCAAGATTCTTTTTTTTTCAATGCTAATTTGATAAATGGTGAAACTTGATACTCCGCAATTGAAATAATATTAATATTTGGCACGGTGCCTGTTGAAGATACGCTATAAGAAAGGTGTTCTTTGATTAAATGAGCCGAAATGATTATTGCTGCATAATATTTGCTTATTGCCTCTTCTGACATCAGGGGCAAATAATCGATAGATATAAATAATTTTTGTATATTCGCATTATTAAACGTAAAGTGGTTGTAACTTTTATTCCAGTCGAGATCATGATTACATCACTTTATTAAAATTTTCATTGGTTAAAAATATTCATGACGTTACATTGTATTGACACGACGTCGTAAATCCGACTTGGCGACGAATTTGCTGCCTGCCTTAAAATAACATTCTTCGAGCGGCAGTAAACAAGGAAAAATTCACCATCTAATGTCTGAGAAAATTGTCGAAGTACATTTTGGGGAACAAGTTCAGTATCCCCATACACTGATTTCTCGCCAAATCTGGTAACTGTCGGATAATGTAGTGTTGCCGATTTCAGCTTTTGTTTATTGTAGTGTTGCCAAATTTAGTTTTTGTTACTATTTTTATTTTTTCGTTGCCAGATTCCGTTTTTCTCGTGTTTTAAATAATTTTTACGTTATATATGTGCTTTTTTTTTAGTGGCAATAGCTTTTTTAGTTTCACTTCGAGAACTTTCTTTGCTAATTGTTCTACGTTTTAATTGCTAGTCATTTTAATTTTGTTTACTGTTGCTGATGGAATCAGTGGATTTCCCGCTCTTCTGTTTTGTTGTCGCCAGTGTCCAATTATCGTAATTTTTTTTTTACTATTTTTTTATATTATTTACTTTTATTTGGTTTAATTTTAATACATATTTTTTATTAAATGATATATTTTATTTTATATATTTAAAATCTTTAAATATTCTTTTTTCCTTATTTCGTTTTCTTAATTTATTATCATCTTTTTATTGTTTTAATTACTTTATTTATTATTTTGATTAAAAATGTCTCATGTTAAAAATGTTGTCGAAAAATATCAACAAATTCTATTAGCTAAAATTAAAGATAATAATGATTGATTATTGCTCAGGATTCCAAATTATTAATTAATTTAGGTTTCGCAAATATTAATTTAAAAAATTAATATTTGCGAAACCTAAATTAATTAATTTAGGTTTCGCAAATATTAGTTTTTTTAAAAATATTAATTTAAACGGAAATTTGATTTGGAGAAGGTGTAATTATTTTATTTAAATTCTACTACTTACATGTATTTTTTATAGTATTCGTGTTTCATTTTTATTTACTTAAAATGTGTATATATTTAAAAAAATATTTTATTCATGTTTTTTTTAAATTTAAAAAAATATTTGTATTTGAAAAATAAGTTTTTGCATGCTTTTTTTTAAATTTTATAAAGTGTATATATTTAGAAAAATATTTTTGCATGCTTTTTTTGTAAAATTAAATAACTATTTTTACTGAAATGTGACACTGGTGACAAACGAATAAAATGTCGAAATAAATATACCAATCGGTATGTCAGCTTAACTTCATATCAAGTAAGTCCGTTATTTATATTTATTTCCCTTTTTAAATTTTCTGAAATGCTTATTTTTCGATCGAACTTAGGGAAATTTCCCGTTTTAAAAAACTCGCGCCTAGCTTGGCGACAAAAAAATTCGCCGCGTCACCATGTGTATGGGGATACTGAACTTGTTCCCATTTTGGTAAATAAAATGATTTCTGATATAAAGACCAAAGTATCGGCTTAAAGAGCCGTTTCTCTTTGATTCAAAAGCCATTAAAGTTACAATAGAACAGAAGAGAAAGCAAAATGAAAAAGACAAAACATCCACTTTATAATTAATTTAAATCGGCGAGGACAATTTAAATTTTTAAAAAAATTCATTAATTTACACAATTTTAAACTAATATTTGCAATATTTATAAACAATCTCTTTTAAATTTTAAGATTAATGCCTTGCTTACGCAACATTAATTTTACTAATATTATTGTAATATAAATAGTGGTGAATACCTTAAGAATTAAAGAAATTAATACCTTGTAAGTTTCTAAGCTTGCAAATTTGCAATGGTTTTCTTTTTCATTTGTTTTCAAAACAAAAATTCCTTTATCAATTATATGCAATCTCTGAAACATTCCTACTTTTACACCTAGAGAAAGAATAGAAATAAATCTTTTTTTTCCTCAAATAATTAACCGTGTGAAAGTTACGTAGGGACATAACCCAATAATCAATAACTCAAAGATACATCAACAAGACACTGATCAGCATCGTTCTTTTTGGTTCACTGAAGAGGTGCCAGGTTGATACGAAACAGCTCTTAAAGCCTGCCACGAAGTGCTAATTGGTTTTCCTTTAGAGCAGAGGAAATGACAATCAACAAACCTTATTTCATTTATTCTGGCGAACGAAAAAGCAAAATGGAATGCCTGACCATTTCTGTTTCCTTGAAACAAATGGTAATGAAAGATAATGAATTTTTGGTTAAGGTTCTCACAAAATGTCTTAAAGAGTATTATTTGTGGAAATTCTTTCTGGAAGTTGATATTTCTGACAGGCTAACGTATTTTACATTCTTACTTTTTTCATTTGTGGAAGATATAGCTTGAAGTATTCTGGGAAACATAATTACTGCTTTAAATAAAATTTTTTGATGTTATTTGTATGGTTACTGTATCCATTATTTTTTTGAATTGAACAGATTTTTATTAATTAAAACAGTTATCAAAAGCAAGAGTTTTCTGAATATTTAAAGTTTAACTAAGGAAAAGTAAAGGAATAATAAAAAATTAACTAATATTTTTCTGCATTATTTAGTTTTTGATAAATTAATTTTGTTAAATTTTAGATGTGCAGTTAACTACCAAAGCATTCATAGAAATAAGCAATTATTATTTTTGAAATAATACAAAATCAATTGATTATTGCTAATATGATTATTGTATATTTATTTAAAAATAAACAGTTACTTTAAGTATTTCTATAAAATATTTTAATAAAAGCACTTTGGTATTATTTCCCTTGGTCGGTATAAATCTCGCCTTTGATGTTTTTAACAACTCACAGAAGACGGATAAAGAAATAGTTACCAAAAAAAAAAAAAAAAAAAAATTGGTTTCAGAGCTATGAAATTTAGACGAGATTGAAGTTTCATGTTTCATATAATATCTCAATACGAAAGATATAGAGCAAAATGTAAGGAAAATTAGAGATTAAGAAATAAAAAACCAATTCTTATCTTACACAGGGATTGAATACTACTCTGAGAGTAGAAAGGTGATGGTTATATAACTGATTAAAACAATGGATATATGTAGACTGAATAATGTTTCATATTAAAAATTATTGATTCCTAAGATTTTAAACATGATAATCCAATTTGAACTCTTGACGAATTTTTAAAAATGTGTTTTTATAAGTTCAAATAATTTTGGAAGCATATAAACTAATAAAATCCCACAGTTTAAATTCGAAAGAACTTAATATAAGATTGTACAATTTGGCTCATGACTGAACATTGATCATAAAACAAAACAAGTCATCCTCAATAATCAAAACAAGAAAGTTACTAACAAATGGAAATTTGAGCCAATCTTGAGAATGATTGGAAGAGGAAAGTTAGTATGAAATAAATTTAGTTCTATGAAATGATTATGTCGAATTTTAATTAAAAGATTAAATTTTACTATTAATAAATTTGAATATTATATTTTTTGAATTATTATTACATTCTGTGTAAATCAATGTATTTACGACAGCAACAAATAAGCTATTTGCTTTTCACGATTAATTTTACGAACGAATTACAGTACATTTCTTAAGGAATATGAACTATTTAATACATCGAAATGTTTTTTATGCTTTAAGGATGAAACGATTTCACAGTAATCGAATTTCATAGGGAACTTTTGTAAGCTCCTAAATCTTTCAGAAAAAGTTGATACGTAAGAAAATCAAAGTGTTACTACCTACAGAGTTCTTCGTGAATAATGAGTGTATTCCATTTTCAAATGTAGTTATGAAAAGAAATGGTTTTCACTGACAAAAATCATTTTTTACATAACAAACTTACAAGTCTTTGAAAGTACAGGCAATGGAAATCTCAACTTGATGGAACAGTAAAATCCCTGGCTCCTTACCACGAGCAGTTGGTGTCGCTTGTTTCCGGGTGACAACTGGACATGACTATCTACAAGGGCACCTGCCTCGAATAGGTGTAATGGACTCTGCTGGTGTCCATTGTGCAATCATGATGATATGAATGCTGCTCACCTCAGGAATTGCCCTGAAGTTTTAAATTTTATGACTGACAACTCTTTTGAGGCTACTAAAGGACTTTATTATTGTTTTTATCCTTGTACAACTTTTTTTAGGCTGCTCGTAGATTAATGGTAGAGATTCCGAGGACGGAATTAGGATAAAAAAAGTTTTTGATAGTTTTATTCAATTTTAATCATCCATTATTTATCAATTTTTATAGTTTCTTTTTTTAACTTTTCACTTTCATGCTTTTATTATTGCACTGTAATTTCTCCAAAAGTTTATTATATTTAAGAATCATACGTATGACAGCCAGCATATCAAATATAGTAATTTTCTTTTTAAAAATTATTAATTCGCTTATTAATTTAAAATTAAGTTAGAAAATTAATTTTCTAACTTCTGCAATTTTTATTTCACACTATTTTTTCTTGAAAGGCATTTGAATTTGTAATTTTGTTCATATTTTCCTCTTCATTGTTACATATTCCTCTCCTGCGTATATTCTGATTTAAAATATTTTCTAGGGTAATTATCTATATATTACAGAAGTTTTTACCATTGAAACGGAAACAAGAAATTCTTTTCCCTATTTATTTATGTATTTTTGAGATAATTTCCATCTAAGTGTGTAAAGGAAATGAATAATTCATAAGCTCTGACGATGAGATTATTTCTAAATTCTTCTCTTCCGTGTTTGAAGATCTTAGAGAATCGCGTATGCAAAGAATTTAAATTCATAGTTCTCAATGAAAAAACCAGTATTATTTTTGCATATCAAAAGATTGGACAGAGAATAGAGTTGAATTATCAAATTTTATTCAGAGTATTTGAACAAAGTTTTGGCTGCAATATGCATAATGATATCAATTATATATATATATATATATATATATATATATATATATATATATATATATATATATATATATATATATATATATATATATATATATATATATATATATATATATATATATATATATATATATATATATATATATATATATATATATATATATGCTGAATATTTTATGTATTCTGTGAAAGTAATTCTGAATAATTTTATGTATATAAATTTGCTTCAATGGTCTCGAGTTTTTTATTGATGGGGAAACATTGTAATTCCATTAAATTTTATTCAAGTCAACATTTCGGCAATTTTTGTCAATTGTTGAGATTTTCATTCCTTTACGTATATGTATTTGAATTTATTTCATAAAAATATATTGATAAAAAGAAATTAAAGTACAAATTCAGTAAAAATTTAAAGACTGATAATCAAAAAAATTTGGGTAATAATTTTTTGATTATTAGTCTTTAAAAAGAAATTTGTGTAATAGTTTGTTATCCCAGCTTCTGGCTCCATTTAGCAAACGCTTTCTGTAAAAAATACAACAAAAGCAACAAAAATTTATGTATTTTATTTCTATTGAATTGAAGTGTATATATTTACCATAACCTTGATATCTTATAAGAAAAATATATTTTGAAAGTTTCCTTTTAAGTTATTGATTTTATAGTGCAATTTTCGAAAGCACAATTATGTTTTTGTGTAATTTTGAGAGAAAAATTTATTTAACATACACATTACCTGTCTAGAACATGTTAAGAATAAATTTCACTACAGTATTTTTAAGAACACTGCTAGACATTGCAAAATCAAGAACGAGTTCCCAGAAAGCGACAAATCTCGGCAAACAGAGAGAGACAGCAACGAAAAATAAGTGATCTGTATTTCGAAATGGTATGCATAATACAGAGCGAGAACGGCGTAGGGTCAGAAGGTTACAGAACCAACGTGGATGGTGATACACGAAGCAACACGTCTAGGCACAGAGTCAAAAAGAGAACAGATGACATCCTGAGGAATGACTCTCCATTACCTGTCAACCATTTGCCAACGTGCATCTTCTGAAGGACGTATTGGGCTTTCATAATCAGGGTGTAAAAATGGCGTCAAATCATTTCCCAAACATGCTCAATTGGTGAAAGATCTGGTGAGCACGGTGGCCAGGTAAGCAACTGTACATCTTGCAGGTCATGTAGGCTGATGCGAGCACTGCGAGGAATTCATGGAGGAGAGCCCAATGCTCGTTATCCTGCAGATAAAGAGCATTGGGCACCCCTCTGGAGGTAGGGGAATGTCACCAGCCACAGTACATCATCTACGTAACATTGGGCTTTCATAGTTCCGTGTATATGAACTAGAAGTGACTTGGAATCGTACGCAATAGTGCTCCAAACCATGATGCCACATTGACACGCAGTGGGGCGTTCCCCAGTTACTGCAGAATTTGACATGTCTCTACATCGACGCCGCATTCATACACGGCGACTATCACTGAAGAAACAGAAGCGTGAATCATCTGAGAAGACGATCCTATGCAATCCCGTCGTCTACATCGCTCTAATCAGGCACCAATCCAGACTTTGGCGTCTATGCTGTGGGGTCAATGGCAGTCTCCTTAAGGGATGCCATGAGCGCAAGCCACTAGCAACTAATCATCGGCAAATGGTTCTGCTCGATATGGGAGCACCTAATGTGTCTTGCACATGCTTCAGAATTTTAGTAGATGTTCTTTGCTTGGCTACCACTGCCTCCCATCGAATGCGTCTATCCACGCGTGCTGACGTCACTCTGGTTGCACGTGTAGGACAAGAATAATCTTTGAACGATTATTTTCTAACCAGCAATATTGGCACGAATATTGCCTATTCTGCCGGTTACTCACCTTATATCTTATCCGACATATTTTGGAGATCTGCGCATGCCACATCATTTGCATAACTTGGAAAGGTGTGTCTACCCTGAAATTTGTAGAATTTTCTGCTCACTCCTTCTTGGTGTTGCATTTTTAATGTCGGGCAGTGTATTTCACTAAACAAGCGACAACACTTTCAATTATGAATTTTAATATGAATCATTTAGTATATTCAGTTAAATAATTTTTTATATTATTTAACTGATTAATTACAAATAATTTTAATAACAATTTTAATAACAAATTTTAATAAAACTTTAATAACAAATAATTTTTTGTTATTCTATTTTGTTATAATATTTATTTAATTATAAAAATTCATACGCGTGGAATTTAACATGAAATATTATTTAATCAAATCTGAAAATTCCTAAATATAATTATAGATTCATAGCAAAAATTGCTTAGTTTCGTCAAAAGTATCATAATTTTTATAACCTTAAGGTAACTGAAAAGATTAAAATATAAATTTTAAAAGTGATTCCTGTAAAAAACAAAAGTATCTAAGTAGAAATTAATCGCACTAAATTTTTCAGATAATTTAAATTCATATAAGAATGAAATATATTATAAACGAGTGACTTTCAGGCGATTATTAATGAAATCCGTAATTTAGAACACGGTGGAATAACGAGATTGACATTTGAACTAACAACTTTCTATTCACATTTAAAATGGAGGAATACTAGACCTTCTCTGAAAAATTAAATCAATATAGTCAGCGTGAAGTCTTCGATTGAATCGGATATTAAACCCGCACCCTCTTAATGCAATATCACTGCAATCTTTACAAGAATTATACGACTCAAGATATTTTATTAATTATTAGTTTAAATAAATGAATGAAAGCGAATTGTTGGGGAGCAAACTAGATTTTTATACGTTTAACTAGCATTTTTTTACGATATTACATTTTGAATACATTTTCTTATATCGGTTGATGTTAAAAATATTATAATACTTATCTGTGTGAATTAAGGGAGAATTTTATTTTTTAATATTTTCTTGAAAAAGATTATAAAAAATAAGTTGTTCCAAATACATATAAATGTAGAATTTCCTTTTATTTACGCCCTAGAATTTTCCATCCATTCCCCCCCTCTGAAAAAGCAGTTTAATTAAAATGAGATTGTTATTAGTTAACGTATGAGATGTATTCATACGCAATAAGTATATTACAGCATGCGTACGGAAATCGAATTTTATGGAATATTTTGTTTTTTAGCATGTATCATGCAAAATTTTTAAGAATAAATCAATTAAAGAACTTTTAAGAACAAATTAAATTTTAAAAATTGTTTTAAAAGTAAAATTTTGTCTCTTAATTTTGTCAATCATGAGATATTCATTACATTTTATTGGAATTTCTTTAATAAAATCACTGCATTAAATAGAATTTGGCGGAGGGATTTTATTAAATATATTTTCGTTAGATAAATTTTAAAATTTGAATAAAGCTATAAGATTATGAGAAATGTAACATTTTCGAAATCTTAGTTTTTTTAAATGATAGGTTATTTACTTAATTTACTACTCCATAACTGCAAATAGAATTCTTAGTTTCCCTTGTAATTAACTGCAGCTAATGAGTCTTTTTGTTTCACTGTGTTTAACTGAACTTTTCTACTTAACGAATTTTTAAAAATACTTAAAAGTCATTAGTTCTCTTGACGATTAATACTTTGCAGAAAAATTTCCGCTAACTTGCTAAACTTCGGACTCTAATATTCATTGTAAAAAAGAGAGTACGGTAATTATAAGCTTGGTGAGAGATTACAATTTTACTAAAACTATATATTTAAGGATAAGGGATTGACATTTTATTTTTCACACAAATATCAATCGAATACAAATTTACTTCAGTAATTTTAAAGATGCATCTCATTATATATTAAAAAAGACACTTTTTCAGTGATGCAAATTTGTGTATAATTTTTCACGCATTAATGACTAAGCTGGTTGCTGAATATAGTCAAGAAACTTGTCAGTAGATTTGGACACCATTTAGTGGACGTCAAACTGCTTAAGGCTGTTGTAAAATATTTTAATGTCCCACTTGTAAATTGACTTCTAGGAGTATTTCTCACAGATAATGGGTGGTATTCTTTTTTCGCAGGGGAGGAAACTTGGTAACCATCTTCCCCTCACACACTTCCAAACACACTCTACCCGAATGACGAAGATGCAGAAGTGTAGCATTCAGTTAGTTTCATTGTCCCCCAGTGACTGGGATTGAATTTGATACCTTCCATTCTGAAGAGACTATTTTATCAGCAGGTCGTGAAGAGTCTTTAATGGTCTGTAGTTTAGCAGTTTGTTGTCTCCTCATGAGCATGAATACTTACAATCGTTCAGGATTCTCATAATTGCAGATTTTCATGCTTGCCAAAAAATTTTCTAAATCAATAAACTAAACCTAAGCATTTATGATTAATTACCCAAATGTACCCACTTCGTTGAGTTACGTTTAAATAATTTTACTTCTTTAACGATTTTATAGTTTACACTTAATTTATCATATGCTTATTTAGTTTTGATTTTAGAAGAGGAAACTATGTACTTAGATTTTAGGGAACTGAAAAGAGAGACATTACTGCAATGAGAAAAAAAAAAAAAAAAAAAAAAAAACAGAACACGTATATTTTTTGTATAATGTAAATAAAAATAAAAAGTTTCACTTTAGACTGAAGTTTCAGTTTAAACTTTGAAAACGCGAAATGTAAAAATATATTTATTACAAAATATAAGTCTTAAATTAATAATAAGTTGAAAAGATAAACATTAAATTGTGATGTAATGAAAACGAAGAGAGTTACATCAGATGTTTTTTAGTGGTTAGGGCATCGGCCTTCCGTCAGGAAGGGCAGGGTTCGATTCCCAATGCCGCCAAAGAACCACCGAGTACATGCGATATACGTGCTGGTTGAATCTGTGGAATCGAAAGTCCTGTGGTCGGTTATTGAACAGTTACCATGGGTGCAATTGTCTGGAGAAAATTTCCTTCCCCTTCAGGTCAATGTCAAAATTGAGGGAGTGGATCTTCTGGTGGTGCCATCTATCGGTGGATTTGAAGAGCAAAATCGTATTTTCACCTTCCGTGGTGCTCTGAATAAACGAAAAGCGCTCCCTGTTGGCTTAAATTCGCATAGCCAAAGCATAGTGAACTTGGCTTATCCAAGTGTCATATGTAACAAAAAAAATTAAATCAAATGAGGTAAGTATTGATTGAAAACTCCTTTGTTTCACAATAATTAAATAACGAAGTTGGGACTCTGTGTTTTAATGCATTTCCGAATGGTGATTTTTTGAGAAAGACGAAAACGCATTTGTTTAATAGAGCAAAAACAATACTTTTTTTCAAAATCTAAACAGCAAATATCATTATTAAAAAATTACATTGTAGGAATGCAGAAAAGAAGGTATATCCAATGCCATAAATAATTTTGCTCTATTTCCAGCATTTACGCCTAGAGGATAATTTCAGAAAGAGGATAGAACCGCACGTTTTTATCTTAGAGTAAAAAAAAAAAAAAAAAAAAAAAAAAATCCAGAGGGTAATGTTACCTTGTGGCCTAGGCGAATTCCTAAGTTGTTTAAATTAAGCTTAATTATGCTTTAAATTAATTGCCAACGATGCAATCTAAATTTTGAAATAAAGCATAGCTTGTTTTTAAGTTAGCCATCTTTTTACAAATTTCTATTCATTTTGTGCAGTAGTTTTGAATTCACACACAACCTTGGACAAAATTTCGGCAGGCATATTGAATAATAATATAACTTTTTTTACAGCACCTATTCCTGAAAATAAAGTATCGGAATTAAGATGAAAGTCGATTCAATTTAATAATCTTATTCACATTCTATCTCAAAATTTTCTCAGTAGGCCAAAACGTTTTTACCATTTTCATTTAATCCAATCATTCAAGCGGTTATTGAATTTATTCCTGAGACGCACATTCATTCAAAACACATCGGGTAAGACTTTGAAATTTCATCGCCGACTATCGGATATAAATTTTCCTGAGGGCATTTAAAGTAAACCGAATTATGAGCTCATTCATTATAATCCAGGAGCTTCTGGTGGCAGATGGGACGTTCGTTTCCGGTTGCCAAATCATGGCTGGCTATGGCTTACTTAATGAAGAGTAATTTGAGAGACGATTCCCGATAATTGCTTTCTCATAATAGCCAAAAGCGCCGGTGTCTGCGACTAAATTTGCTTTTCCAAAAGTGCACGAAATGCGAGATGAAGCTAACTCTGTACTTTCACGATCGATCAGTTCATCTTTCAGTTCTATTGGCACCGCGTGGATTCAGCGTTCCTCTTACGAAACCAGGTGGATCATTTGATCGTAGCCGAAATGAATAATTTATTCATTATGTGATTATGAACGGTTTTATGGTGGTTTTAGATGGCAATTAATGAAGGGGTTATTTTACGATGAACTCTGTGCTAATTGAAGAAATTAGTTATAAAGGAAAAATTAGAAATCGATTTTAACTCCATTAAGTTCACCTCATTAATACAGCAATAAATTTTATGTAGGCAGCTATTTCTTAAATTTGTTTACAGTAGCAGGAACAGCTGTCTATCACAATGAAAAAGATTCTGAAACATCTTCCCTAAAATATTTGTTAATAAATATATCTTTTCTTTCTTAATTTTTTCTTTATTGGGTTTAGTTTTAGAAGTTAATGTTAAGATTTATAGAAATTAATATTACTTTGAGCTTTGATTGAACTTTAACAATGCAAAGTTGAACATTTAAAATTAGGAAAATGAGGCAATAAATGTAATATTTTGTTGATGAATCATGTATAAATTTCTTACTTCAATATATGTTAACAAACTATGATTATTTAATCCATTGAATTTTTTGGTGAGAAGGCCAATACTACTGAAAATATTAATTTGTTTATATGCAAATAAATTTTTATCAACTTTTTTATAATTAAGAAATCTTTGCAGGACACTTTCTTAAGAACTAAAATAAAAATTAATGTAGATTCACAAAACATGAGAGACTTGAATTTAGAGACTCTAAAATTTATAAAATACTTAAAATTAATTTTTTCCTTAATTTGAAAATTTTCAATCCTATATTCTTTTAATTTAAAAATAAAATTTGCAATAGTGAGCATAAAATTCCTATAATAATTTACTTGATATTTTTCTGATACTTTACTTGATACTTTTGTGATTCACATTATAAATTGCAATATCATTAAGGATGACAATCTTAATCTTCTGTGACAAGGGATTTTTTCCCCTAAATAGGGAAAAATCCTCGATCCGTGTATAAGCCCAAAACCTAGGGGTCAGTGATAAAGTTGATTGCTTTCAACGTCTCGTTGGGGGAGAATTTTCCTCACTGTCTCTTGTTTAGTGTTTTCCCTTCAAATCTGAATTGTATTGACAAAAAGTGTCTACGGATGTAAGTTTTTATTTTAAGTGACATATATAAATTCCTTTGAGAGTCGAATTTTTTCTCTGAGTTTCACCACAAACTGCCAAAAGGAATAAGCCAAATAAAATGAATCATGGAAAGGAGAGAGCATTAGCAAAGAAATTTTTTAAATGAATTTAAGATAAATGTTTTATTTTTATGATAGAGAGAAAAGTATTTGAAATTATATAAATATATACACAATTCATTTTAAACAATCATAAATAATTCGTTTTTTATTGCTTAAATTTCAGTTTCAATTCTAATAATAATTTTGATGCAAAGCTAACTTAAATTCAGTTAAAAGCAATTGAGTTTTTTCCCATAAAATTCTTCTTTAATTTCTCCTTACATTATCCTTACAATAATTGACTGTGAAACATATATATAAAATTTAGGTCAATGTAATTTATTGAAATCAGTGCATATAAAAGTTGCCAAATCTAACACGAAAATTAATTTCTTTAGAAATGAGTTATTTATTAGAAAAACTTTCTTTCAAACTTCACTTTCCCATTGTAAAATTTTTCAAATAAAAATTTTAAGTTAATTTTTTAAAATTTATTAGTAATGTTAAGTCTTTAAAATTTATTAATGTAATCATATTTATACATGCAATCAAGTTTCAAATTTTTCATTATAAGTAAGTAATCAACCCTATTCAAATGTCAAGAGAAGTTTATTTATCAAGTTCTTTCTTATTATTCAACTCTCTTTCTTATTTCTGGGGAAGAAATATTTATTTATCTTTGATAAATATCTATCATATTGAACACAGAGTTCATAAAAATGAATTAAGAACTTTAAAATTAGAACTACGGTAAAAATATATATTTGAGTTTTTCTGAAGATGAGAATGGCAAAAGCCAAATAAGAATATTCATGTACTTTTACGGTACAATTTGATTTAACTCTTCTTAAATATATTTACATGAAAGGAAAATAAATATTCCTCGTACAAGTTTTTTTTAAATCGATTCTCACACTTTTTTTTCCTTTGCTTAACTATGACAGACAAATTCAACTCTCTAACTTTGAAATTAGAAAACGAGTGTGAAAAAATAGTAGAAGCACTCTTTTCACTATAAAAACCTTAGTAGAAAAGCTTATCCTCAAAAAGAATACTAAATAGAAGTCTTAAAAAGAATTCTCCGATTTTTCCTGATTTCAATTTAAAAGCTTAAAAAAAATCACCCTATAAGATTTATATAAAAGAAACTGGTTACATTCAACACGTAGCAGTGGAACATTAACTCAATCCGGCACTTCAGAAGAAGATAAAAAAAAAAGGAATCTTTACAAATTTGTCGGGTGTAAGAACGGGACGTATTTTTTTTTTCAAAAAGAAAAAGTTACTTCGAAATGAAGGGTTACAATGGATGACTCATTAGTCCCCTGAATGGGATCCCTTAACGAATTCTTTCTATAAACACTGTGGCCCTTATCTTGTGGGACGACGTTAGGAGTGCTGATGTCCCAGGGGTGCAAAGTCAATTATGCGATGCAGCGTCGGGGATTGGGAAACTTCAATCAATAGCGGCAGTCGGAATCGTACTCGACGGATTGGCGAAATGGGGATATTGAAAGGTGTAGTTGGAGATTTGATTTTGATAGAATTCCTCTCTGTAGCAGCATTTCTTTCCCGCGCTCAGCGAGGCGGCCTTTCGATTACGATGGTAAAATCTATTCTTCATCGCTTCGAAGATACTTAACAAGTATGCATTCATTGAACGTAATGATCTGGAAGATGAGGGCTTATCTTAATTTGAATAAGTTGCTCCTTAAAAGATTTATTTCTAATAAATATAAATTTTAATGTGATGCAAGTTACAAATGCAAGCATGATTTGACGAGGTGTATAAAATTCAATATCTCCTTTTACTGTATGAAAATAATTCATGTAATTATTGATGAGTATATATTTAAACAGTTTTTTAATGGCTATTTTTATTATTTATAAAGGAAAAATTGGTTTTATTACTCATTTGTAGATTATGTTGTCCCTTTTGTGTACTTATAATACATTTATGCATTTTAGTTTCAAATTTTAGGTTTTAACTTTAAGAACAAGAGCATCTTTACATATAGAAGCGTGTATACTGTTTATTAATAAGTTTAAAATAGTAATGAGCCTTCTTCCTTGATGTGAAACACGAGATAATGCTTTTTCTATAAAATGGTTTTATTTAAAAGATTATTGAAAATTGATTTACCCACGTAATCACTGTATAAGAAATGTCAGTCTTTTTTATTATAATGTAACAGAAAACATTAAAAAAGCGAGTATATGTGAGTAACGTAAAACATTCATGATGCAATTATTTTTATTGAAAAAAATTTTTTTTAAGGCATTTCTTTCAAAATTTTATTTTTGTCGTCAAGATACAATAAGAAATACAAAAATATCTTCTTATTATTATTTAAAAAGCCTCTTAGTTTTTAGCGAATTTAATATGATTAGTATCATGAACTATTATATTGATTCGAAATACTAAAAGAGATTTAACTGTTAAAACTTTTAAAGGTATAATTTTGCCTATCGAGATTTTATGAGAATTTCAAAGGAAAAGAAATAGAAGCATAAATATTTGTTCTTGAAAGAACTAATTAAACTTTAAATTCTGAAAACCACACACACACACACGCAGTTTACTTAACTGAAGACGTGTTACTTAGTTATTACTAAATAAGTGATTTTATAATATTTAGTACTAAAACCTAATAATTATTTTTTATATTATATAAACACTTTTCACAACTGAACAAAAAACTTACAAACCAATAATATCAACATTAATACTATAAATAGTCCTTTTTTTAGTATTTTTTATTCAACGCAATTAAATATAGTGAACACAAATTATTACACGATCAGAACAAGTATTATGTACCCAAAATTCTTTTTACAATTTTTTTCATGTTTAAAATCTTTTGAGGAAGGAACAACTTTGAATTTTGTGACTTTTTAAAGTTTATTTTGAATCAGACTTGCCAGAAAGCAACTTTTCTTTTCATTGAAATTACTTTATGGCAGCAAGAAAAACTTGTATCTCGATTCATATATATTTTTATTCATATATCCTTCCGCTGAAGAGCTCAATCAAATAAGGTAAAAATATTCATTTTTCATTGACATATTAGTTTCTGAAATCAGAGGGCGTCAGGCAGCTCTCCCGAAGCGCTTGCCGAAGGAAAGTTATTAAATTTCGGCGCCGTCACTCATTCTTAGTAGTTTTCTGTCGAGCCCAAGTGACATTTCTACATTCACATATTTTTTGAATTTTTTATTTTTCTTTCTAGTGCAGAAACCACTCCAATTTTTAAAAGAAACATTATGTCAAATCCAGCTCGCCAAATTAATAAACATTTTTGACATCTCTTACAATTTCTTTCTCCAACCTTTGTCCAGAAGGTGTTAGAAGTTAATTTTTTTTTTTTACTGTTTTGAATGATAATAACATTTTTCAACTTTAGTTAGGGGACTGTCTTATTTGCATAATCAACCTGATCCCTTGATGTATCTTTTTCATTGCAATAAAATAAAAATAGCTCGACTTGAAATTTGAGTATTTTTTGAGAGATACTTATGTTTAGATAAACATAAAAATGTTTAAACTGATTAATTAGCTCAAATAGAATTAATTAATTGAAATTGATTTAAATTATAATGCATAAAGCACATTAATTAATTTTATCTAACATAGTATATCTTAAATAAAAACACACACACACACACACACACACACACACACACACACACACACACACACACACACACACACACACACACACACACACACACACACACACACACACACACACACACACACACACACACACACACACACACACATATATATATGTTTCATTGTGTAGCTTATTTTACTTATGTAAATCTTTTTTCGCTAATATTTCTCCTTTGTAAATCTAATTAAATAATTTCAATCATTCCAGAGAAACATCTTTTTCTATTGAGAGTTTTAACAGAAATAAATTTTAGTATTTTCGTGCAAAATTATTCTTGAAATTGATTGTATGTTGATTTCTTAAATAATTATATTCAATTAAATGAAGTAATTAAACTTTTAAAAATATCTAATGATATAAATCTTTTATGATATTAAATGAATGAACAGTGACTATGTTAGTAAGCTCTTATCAATAATTTTTTGCTTTTGTAAAATTTTAGAAAATGTTTTCATCTGTAGAACAGGAGAGATTCTAAATTAGTCACAAATCTACTTTCGCAAACTTTTGAGAGATCTTCCAATTTCCATAGTTCTACATTTTAAAATTATTTTACTTAAAAAAATAGAAACTCTCCGAATAAATTTTATCAAAATCAATTTCTAATTTATGACTAACGTATGTAAGAATATTTTTTTGGTAAAGGTAAGCCTTGATGTGTTAAAAATATGAAACTTGAAATAATTTATTATATTTATTCAACTAATTAGACTTTGTAAGATGTTAGTTAAGTCAAGCTAATTAAATTAAAAAAAAGATTTTCCATTTAGAACATAATTTATTTTCAAATTATTTTCATTTTTTAATTTCAGAATATGTGGGGAAATTGGTTAATTTTATAAGTTTTTGAGAAAACCCAAGCAGTAGCAAGTGCTATAAAATGTTTCTTCGTATAATTAAATACCTAATACTTAACTGGCATGCAGTGTTATTAATAGAAAATAAAGAAATAAAAAATTGTTTACATTTGCTGACTTATGAAAGAAATTTAAAAGCTCTTTTACTTAAGAGAACTCAACCACAGTTAAATGTATGAGAAACATTTCTGCCTATATACACGGCATTGATATTTGTCAGGAGGGGAAGTGCTTGGGAAAATTTTAGAATTTTCTACCTCGAATAGGACCTTTTATTATGAAATAACTTTCCTGAAAATTATACCGAACAATCGCTTAAATTTCTTATTAGATTTTCAGTTATTAGGCTACATGAACTCACTTAATTTAAGTTTTGTCATTATATCAGCCGTTATGTGTATAATTTTCAAGTTCATTTATAAATGTTACTTATTTTGTGTTAGACGTAAGAGCTTCAAAATATGTTCTATGTTTTTAATGTTTTCCAATATGATATCATGTGAAGATTTGTGTATTCAAATATCTGTTATCATGTAATGTCCTTTTTCACTTATCTATTTAACTAATTTTCTTGTTTGTGTTAGATATAAATTTTGGATATTTTTTATTTTACAATAAAAAGTATATTTAAATTTAACAATGTATAAAAACATAAATTGTGGATAAGAATATAAATATTTCAAAAATGAAACTTTAGATTTTTGAAGTAGAATTTATTGCTACCATTTATTTGGGAAATGATTTTTAAAAACAGTAAATATAAGCGAAAGAATAAATGTTGCAAAAGCCATTTAAATTTTTTAACGTGACGTTATGACATGTGCACAAAGATTCAGAAATGCTGGAAATGTTTCAAAGAAAATACGCATCCACATGACAACTTAATGCCTAAGCGATTGTACCTACTCATCCCTAGTTATGCTTAATAATTTTCTTCGTTTCTCTAATGGCGTTTCAGCAGCTTTATTTAATGGCATCTGATTCTTGTACGCGTCATGGCATTCGAAGAAGCTTGCACGCGAAATGGTTAATGGGGCTTCAGTTGTCAGTTATGCGGACGTGTAGTCAATTACAGCACAAAACGCTTAAGGGGGAATTTTACATTGTTTTTTTTTGTTATGCATTCATTGTAAGTATTTTTTTTATAATAAAAATTTCCTTTCGTTCTAATTAGAAGGGTTGGAGAGAAAATCGCTTGGAATTGTTTTAAAGTAGGGGAGATTATGTAGAAGGGATGCAAAATCCGGATTTTTCTTTAAAAAAAAGAGTGGTTGGCAGCAAGGATTTACACAGAAACTCGCTTTTTTTTAAATCTTACAATGGCAAAGAGATTTAATTGTATTTATTTTAATTTAACTGCTAATAAAGCTGTGAAGAAACTATACATATGTTATAATGGAATTCAGTAAATTATGATAAGATAGAATTAGATTAGATTAGATGATAAGGGCATTTATACTTTAAAGAAATGTACTGTAAAAGGAGAGAAATATTTAAATTCTGTTAGAAAGGAGAAATATATTATAAAAAATAAGTATTTTTTGATATTACTGTGTGGGAGAAATAGTTAGAAATGAGAATTTTAACAGTTAGATGAATTGTTTTCTTAATATTTAGTAGTTTTTCCAAGTAATGAATTATTAAGTTCAAGAAATAGATACTCATAAGGGAAGTCCCCTTTTTTCAGAATTAAAGAATGGAAGTTTTTCATAAAGATTTTATCTATACATATAATAAATATAGTCGTAACATTTATATATTATTAAGCGATATGACATTAAATATAGCATCGTTTTTAGGTTTAAATATTGTACTAGATTTTCATCATGAATATTATAATCATAACTATATTATAACATTTACACAATTAGGAATTTTTATAAATTTAATTTTTAAAGTTAAATTAAATTATTTGGACTTTATATTTAAGAAACATTTAATGATATAGTATTCCTTTATCGTTAATTTAAAACGCTTAATAATTCAAATATTTTCCCAGTCGAATATTTGTTATGAAATTATAAGATAGCTAGTTATAAGATTTTTTTACATTATTAAAAAAATCGTTTAATCTGCATTTTTTTGCATAACTTCAAATACTAGTTTCGTTTTTTCGTTGAATTAATAAAATTTTTCGAGTAAAGATTTGAGAACTATGTTAAATTAATCTGAGAAATCTATTTTCAATTTTATATAGAGTCATTATTCGATCATGATATTCGCATACTCTTGACGAACAAATGACCACACAAGCTTTTCTATGCAATTCAGGGTTGAACTGGGAGCAGTTTAATGACTTGGTCAGTTTAAAATCTTTGTCTTTTCATCTTGAAACAAAATATTTGTAGATTTAGTCACATTTTATGGCTCATTATCTTGCTAAAATTTCCTGTTTGATCTACATGAAAGAGGACCAAAAAGTATTAATTATTGGTAACGTAGTTGTTGATAATGACTTTAGTTCTTTTTTTGAAAGAAATCCTTGCAGCTCCATTTCTTTTTTTATGCAAAAGTACCTGATATCTTCACAGAATCACCCCTTAACTGCCAATTGAGAACTTAAATCATATTAATGTACTGTTTGGTAAATGTGTAATTTATTGTAATACATGTGAATTTTATCGTCAAACCCATCGAAATTGAATTAATTTTTCTTTGAAAAAAAGTAATTTTATAAGTTTCATTCCATATCAGGCCTTTTTACTTTAAAGATTATTTTAATACTAGTTTTAAAACACTTTCTTATTTATTTCAAATTTATAGAGCATTTACAAAACCAAAAGTTTCAAACTTCTTGCTCGGATAATTTTCTTCTACATAACAATCGAATTTCTTCATAAAAATAAATAAATTTAATTCAAGTTTTATTTATAACATCATCGTTTGTTTTATCTTTTAGTGCAAAGTAGCACCTAACAAAAGATTTTAAAAGAGAAAATAAAATGATTTTGAAAATTCAAATTATTTTGAATAAATAAATGAGCATTTTATATTTATTTAAAAGCTAAAATTAAAAGCTGAAATTAAGATTAATTTTGGGAAATATAATTTATTTCATTTGTTTCAATCTTTTAAAATTATTCATTTTATCCAGTATACTATTCAAAATGAGTAAGATTTTTCATGATCTTATGATTTTGGAACACACTGTATTCATGTGTATATACAAGTATTTATACGTATAATTATTTATGAAAGAATATTAGTTCTTTAAAACTAATATTATAATCATTACATTTTTTAAAACATTCAATTTTAAAATTCCCAATGAATGTGTAATTAATTGAAATGATTACTTATTTAAACCCACTGGGAGATACTTTGAAAACTTTTCATTTTGAATGACTTGCAACTATAAATTCCTTTTATTAGAAAGATTTTTTTATCAATTATTTTAGAATTCTACATTAAAGAGTTAAAATTTTCTCTCCATTTTTAAATTTTTATAGTTTTAAAATCAAGAATAATAAGTATTAGAAAAATATTAATACATATTGTTTAAAAAAAGATATAATGAAAGATGTAAAAAATAGTTGCATATTAATAGTTTTAGAAAGATGAGATGCATATAATTAATGTTTAATGAATTCAATGTAATGAAGTATAATATTATACATATATAACACAGTTTTACAAAAATTTAAAAGACTGAAATACAGGATGAAATACAAATTAATTATTACGCAATTATTATTAAAAAATATTACATATTCTTCATATTATTCTTGCGACAAATTATTCTTGTTTCAATTTAATAGATCTATTATATTGCAATTGCAGAACATTTTTCCATATAAATATTGCATTACAAAATAAGCTTAATAGAAATATTAAATTGTTTGAAGCAATAATCTACATTGTTTAAAACTGTATTAACCAATTTTTATATTTTAAATAATTGTATTAATACAATTGATCTTATTTTTCAGGTCTGAATAAAAATAAGAAACAAATATAATTTTTTCCACCTTTATGAACAAGTATGCACAGCTGAATTCGTTTTAAGGAGTTTCATTTGGAATGTGCAGTATAAATATATGTATACAAATATAATAAAATAAATATGGAATAAAAATATAAATAATTGTTCCTAAAGATAAATCACGCTGCTAAGTGTGATCAAGAATTATTTGCCATACATATTATGAAATAAATTTGAATTCAGTTATAAATAAATAACGTAAAATGTGAATATAAGTTAAAAATTTACTTTAAAAATGTTATTTATATAAGTTTAGTATCAAAATTATATTAAACAATATACCAAAGTATTAAAAAGTGAATGATAAAATTGATTTATATACATACTACAAATGAATTAATTTTGCTTTAATTTTAATGAATATCGATTTATTCAATGATTGAATATTTTAAATGCCAGTGAGAAATTTTGCAGGTAGTGTTTATTTAGATATAATGGCAATTTGTGCATTGCAGTGAAGCATATTTATGTTTAAAAAGAATAGTATTATTATATTTCAATAACAAATTATATGTTTTATTGTAAATCATTGTTGTGCACGGAAAATTTGAGTAAATATAAAACGCTTTAAATATTATTAGAATAAATAAAAACTAAAAAGACTTATCACTTTCTGATATTTATCAGAATATAAGTAAAATAAAATCATCACAGAACATAGCATAACAATATATATCTTTTCAATAGATAATTTAGGTACTAAATATATCATACTTAAATTACAATAAAATAAGCAAAATAAATTTCGATAAAAATTCAAAATCATATAGCATTTTGCATTCATTTTATAAGAATCTCTATAACTACATTAGTTTATGAAGTCATTAGTCAAAGTGGTCTTTGAAACTGTTTGATATTTATTGTTTAGTGGTTAAAAAAAGCACACAATCATGAATGCTGCTGTTGACATTGTCTTGGAAAATGAAGTGGTCCCAAATGGTGGAACACTTGTCACAGCAAAGACAGCTTTAAAGCATAAAGTTGGGATTCAGGTGTGCTTCTTCGCATGGTTTCTCAGGGTTTGTGTAAGAATTGTAAATCCGATAGAAGCTGAAATAGGCCAAGAAGGGGCAGTAGAAGGTAAGCAATGTTCCAGCAGTCGAGGCAACGTAAGCCCAGCCTATGCGGCACATGTCCAACTCATACGCATGCGCATGGGGTCCACAGTGAAGTCTGCCAACGTAAGTGTCCAAAATAAAGGGATAGAATAAGAGCGCAAGTGTCTGTAGCAAACCTGTAAAATAGATTTATTAAAGTTTGCATAGAATACTATCATTTGCATATTAGTTTAATTTAAATGTGTAAAAAGTTTTATTACACTTATTGTATTTTATGCCATCAAATCATAAATATGTTGTGACAGAAAAATTATTTATTTATTTTCAATAAATTAATTTGAAACAGTATTATAGTATGAAAAACATTTAAAATTCACTTGAAAATTAAACATCTTTTTAGCAGAAAATAAAAAGTGAATACATAAGAACTGAATATGTTTTCATAACTAAAATTTTTTTCTAATTTCACAAAATAAAATATAATAATATTAATATAATACTTTTTAACTATTAAGAACAAACGTTAAAAATACCGTTTTATTCGGTCCAGTTTATACTAAATTAAGGTAAGCATACAAGTGAATAATAATGGTCATTTTGCTGCAACATTTCGGGAATGCTTTCCATGAGAAAAGACCATATTTATGCATCATCCAGGTACCTTGCATAGCATGAGTTAGCACGATTTCAATTTGACAAGCATCCAGGATTCACCCTCAGTTATTTAGCGATGGAAACTATAGAATCCTTAACCTAAGTTTTACAAGAATATAAACTTAACCTTCAGCAGCTAAGGATTTCGTCAAAAAGAACAAACAATTTCGGAAATATGGCTAACGAAGAAAATGAGTTATTTTTGGATATATAATTGTGTCATATTGATAATCTATTTTGAAAGAATAATATTGAGACATTTAAGCTGTATGTGTTGTACAGATGCAATTGAAAATTATAACATCAGAAGTTTATTGTAGCTTATTGTATAATATATTTAATACAATATTTATTCGACAGACAAAACTTAAGCACACATCTATAGCACATTTTTTTTTAAAAATATGCATGCAAATAAGTTTAGATTATCATTTGAAAGGAAAATTCATGCGTTTTTGTTTGCATAAAATTCTGCGCATATTATAGGAAAATTTAGGTTACTTTCAGAACAAATGTATTAAATCTATTCATCCTAAGATTGAGTTTCTTCAAAACTTTTGTAAACTTTTAGAATCTGAAACTATCATATAAAGTATTCCAAATTAATGGTCGTGAATAAATTTCTGCATTTAGTTGGTAAATATCAATTGTATAGTTCTAATTATGTGTATCTTTGAATTAATTTTCCTTCAACGAAATTTACGCAATGTTGGTGCGTTAACTACTAACATGACCAAATTGTATGTTAGCTGTTAACTCATAATATAGTTGCTAAACTTTATTGGATCCCCTGTAATGCAAAGCATTTGTGCGTTTACATATTCATTCTTAGTATCACATAAACTGATACATTTCATTAATATGATTTTAATAATATATTAATCTATAATATTAATATTGTAATTAATATGATTGTATTATCAGTAGCATGGACAGTGACTTATTGATCAAGATTGAACTCTCCGAAATGTAAACTTGATAGTTTGCTTCTGATTTTGTTTAATAATACGAAGCAGCACAGTTTAGTTTTAATACAGATTTATCGAATTAAATACTTGAAGATTTTCCAGGTTTTTGACAAACAAAAAATACTGAAATGGCTATTGGGAAAAAATTATGGTGTCCATAACACAATTCATTTTGCTTAAGTAGTTATAAGATACATTTTTTAGAAGTTTGGTTTTTACATTTTATTAATTATTGCTATCTCATTTAGGGCTATAAATAGAGATAAAAAATCACACAGCACATACTTAACGATCTAAAAAAGAAGAAGAAAACAGATTACTTTCTCCATGCGCATATTCATTATACATATCTATATCCATCTATCTATACAAACATGTTAGGAAAACAATTATGCAGGAGACAATAGTAGAAAATACGTGGGCCTCAGAAGTTAATGAAGACATGTTTTTCGAAGCTCACCATAAAAAATAGACACTATCGATTAATTTTACGCAGTTTATATAAATGATAAAAACGAACTTTTGTGTAAATTTAATCAAAAACGCAAGCTACTTTTTTTGATAGAAAAGAACAGATATATATGAGTCTGTTGTAGGCTATTTGTTTCTTTCAATTTCCAGTGTCAGATCTTATACTGCTATCCTTGTGAAAAAGTTATTAGAAGCTAAAAAAATTAATTTGCTTGTAGTATTCAGTAAAATTTTTTAACTGACCTAGATTTAACTGAGAATGTTTGGAACTTATTTGGATGAAGTGTTGCTATACAACCAAGAAGTTTTTTTACTGTTCAAGTCTGAAATTGTTTTTCGTCAGTAATAGAAGTGTATATGTTTTCAAATGCATATTGATAGTATCATAGAATTTTTGTCAAACAGATGTGCAGTAGACATAGCTATTTATGAATATCATTCGCCAAATTAAATATCTCCAGTAATTGTCGACAATATATTTTATTCGTTTTCAATGAAAATTTGTTATCCTGAAGCCTCGTTCTTTCTATCCTTAAAATAAAAATATTTATAAAATTTTTTGTTCCTTTTTTGATATACTACATTTTGTTATAATTTTTTTATGACCATGTGTGTTTTTCTATAACTGCTTCTTTATTCTTCCTTTATTCTATAATTTATTGACCTTAATAATATATACTTATATATTTAATATTATACAATTAAGTTAAGAAAATTTGCTTATAGTTTAGATAGTTTTAAAATATAGCTTGCTTAAAATTAGGAAAGAGCTACGGTAAAGAAAAATTTATAATTCTAATCAGAATAGTCTTAAGTAATTTTATACAAATAATTTTATAATATACAGCAATATAGACTTTTATAAATTTTATATATAGTTTGGAAACCATATAAGGGATAACATATCTTCAATTTTAAAGCAAAAAAGTGATAAATAAATCATATAAATATATTAAATTTTATTAAAAGAATTTTGTATAGTACATTCTCTATATTTAAAAATATAAGGGAAAAACAAAGCACAAAATTTAGTTTCGGAAAAAAAACGTAAAAACATCTCCATGATGAATTGTTTCTCCATCAGTCATAAATTGCAACAGTTGGCTGACATATGATTAGAATTATTGTTTGTCTTTCTTTCCTGCTAGGAAAATTTAAAATGTTCAAGTTTTAGTATTCTTCCATTGTTTTTTTCCCTTATGATATTTCAATAACAATAAAGGTATATATGAAAAATTCTTCCTGGAAGCAATCACCTATAAATATCTAAAAATAGACTTACAACATCTTTGAGCTGCTATATTTTCTTTTTCACTGGTTCATACAGGTTCATGTTAAAATTTTATCAAATGGACTGTGGCTTCATTTCATATTTTCTTCTACTTCTTGGCTAAACTTGCATTCTTAAACGTTGTAATTATATTATTTTTATTTAGGTTCATATATACAAATTATAATATATTAAATTATGATAAGCAATTTTCTTCCAATTGCACTTTAAGACGAAAATATAACTTTTTCTTTTACCCTTACCGATTAAAATGTTAAAGATTAAAAGTCTACAATTCCTCATTTACATAATGCGTGTCTAAAATTGATTATTGCTAATAGTTTTAATTATGATTTAATGGAAATATAATTTTGAGTAATGCGCGCGCTTTTAAACTGAAATTGAAAACCATATTAAATTATGAAATACCTAAGAAGCTACCCAATTTATTCTAATTTGTTTACTTTCTCAAGCAATTTAATACCTAATTTATTTAGTAATTTTTTAAATCAATTCATTACGTCATTTTCATCCAGAGAACATTTTAAATTCAGTCAAAACTCGATGAGCACTGAGGAAAAACTTGCCTCAGGAGCGGCGTAACGCGAGCCTTCAAAGCTGTTTTTCATAACACTTGTAACTTTTAGCACTTAGGGGAAAATAAATTTCCCCCATCTCACTGTTTGAGTAATACTTTAAGACATCTGCACTCCAGAATGCACGCAGACGTCCTGATCTGGAATGTGTCATTCCCAGGTACTCATACTGAGCCTCGCATAACTCATCACGAAGGGTGATCTATCAGAGAAACATCCATAGAAAGGGCACGTTCGATATTTACAACTCTGCGTAAAATACTCAATCACGGCAATAGAAGAGGAATACGCGTCTGCAGTGGGCACAGGAAAAAAACATTCTGAATAATGTATTTCAAGCGCTCTTGAAGTATATGGTTGCATGTTTGCTCTGAAGGTTTTTGAATAATGCAGTAAGAAACGTTTTCCTGCTCCCGATTTTTTCCCGTTTGCCCTGGTTACAAGCTTTCCGGATAAGCTCCGAGGTAGTTTTCTCCGAATTGCATTATAACTATATATAGAGCACGAAACAGTAGAAGAAAGAATGGTTTGAAAGAAAGAAAGAATCGTGTTTCTTTTTTAACAATTCTCTTTGCTTGGGCAAATTGTCTATTGTGAGTCATTTACATTTGTGTTTAAGTTTGAAGTATGGGAGGTTAAATATGCGGGGAAAAAATTGAGGCAGATTCGTCTGTCATTTGAAGACTGAACGAAGAAAATGGACATATAAGGAGGAATTGCTGAAGAAAAAAAGGATTCATAAGTAATTTAGTATAGTAAGTCCATAAGCACAAGCTTTTAATATATTATAAAGCATAAAATATGAATTAAAATATATAATGAGTACACACACTACAAAAAGCACTGATGAAAATAGAAAACAGCTGTCAAATTACAATAAATTAGATGTTAATTACTTGAGCTTAATTGAGAAACAAACTGAACTATAAAAAGGATCATTTATAGAAAATTTAAGCTAGAAAAATAAAATTGTAAATTAAAACATTAAGGATTAAGCTCAAAAGAGAGAGAGAGAGAAAATACTTTCATAAGAAATAAACAGTTATGTTAATGTTATTTAGTTTGTTATTTTCACTAATGAAGCACGGTGGCTTAGTGGTAGCGTTTCACGATCCCAAAGCACAGGTCCGAGGTTCGATCCTCGGGTTGGGCAATGTCAACTCAGCCTTTCATCCCTTCAGTGGGTCGATAAACTGAGTACCAAGCATGCTTGGGAACTAAACACTGGGGGTTTCGCGTTAGGCTTAGCACCAAATCGGGACATATGCTTGGCACCTACAGTGCCTCTAGGTCACGAAGAGATGGGCACTGTAGGCCTTGGCCCTCATGGGCTGTCTTCGAAAAAAGCGGAAAAGCAAAGCATTTTCACTTATATATATATATATATATATATACATATACATATACATATACATATATACATATATTACTATATACATATATACATATATATATATGCATATATATACATATATATATATATATATATATATATATATATATATATATATATATATATATATATATATATATATATATATATATATATATGTATATATCAGTAATGAATAAATATAATAATCTCTCCAAGCTGGCTGAGTATTATCTACCATTTACGGACATCTAAATAAATCATGCTAGAAACACACATTACATAGGTATATTATATATTTATTTATACAAATTAACATTAAAAAGATTGTAGCCCTATTTGACGATAGAAATTAGTTTCCTTTAAACAATTTGAAAATGAAACTTTAATAATAATAATAATATATACATATATAAGATATCTTTGATATGTCCGCTTATAAAAATATTTTTAAAATGGATAAATTGAGTTTAACTAGTTTTCTGCAACCTGTTTAATGAACACTTATTTTTAAAATTATACAAAGAATAAAATAAGTATTTTGTTAATATTTTATAAAAGTAATATAATGTGTCAAAATATCGTACTTTTCTAATGGAGAATATATTTTTTAAAACTAAATTCAGGCCAGTATTACATAAATAAATAAATTATAAATGACATTTTTCATTAATTATTGACAATAATCTGTTTAGATTAGAAAATATTTAATGATACAAATTACTGGAAAAACATTAAAATACTTTACTAGCGAAATTTAGTATAAAATTAAGTTAGCTTTATTATTTTATTACTATGCAGAAAACAAAATGTGAAATACTTAAGAAACTTTAAATGCATGAGAAAAAATAGTTAACTTTTTTAAAAATAGTTTAATGTTGAGCTTTAATATTTCAAAGTCTCAAAATAGTTTTCATATATCATAAGTAAATTGGTATTAATAATTAATGTATTTTTCCATATTATTACTCATTTTTTCATTGTTTCAAGTTGACAAATTTCATAAAAAAATATCATAAAAAAAAAAACTTGTTAATAAATAAGAATCTTAGAGTTTCTCCTATATTAACAAATATGCTATAAAATTTAGATTTTACATGCTTATATAAACTAAACTAGATATTTTTATTAAATTTTTAACTGTATGTGTGAAATACTTATTTAAAACATTTAATCAAAGAATACGATTAATAAGAACTTTTATTAAAATTGATATAAGCCATTTAAAACTAGTTTTAAATAGCTGTTACAAAATAAGGAAACTTGTTAAAACTAATTTTCTAAACAGATTTAACATTCATTTAAATATAACTGTAACATATGTCCATAAAAAATTTAATTTATATATTCTTAATAGTGATTATTATGAATTAAAAGCTTCCGAAGAAAAATATATTTAGTTAATTATTTATTACAGAATGCTGCATTTTGATTAATAGCTTTACAACTATTATATAAAAGTATATTTTTTATCATTTATTATTTAACCATTACACCATTTACATGAAATTTAGGTTACCGCATTTGATGAAATGATTGTTCATTTTTAAATACATAAACCTATTGTCAAAACTATGAAAATCGATTTTCTCATTATTTTTATTGTTGTGATAAAAATATTTTCTTAATTTTTATTCTGATGTTATTTTACCAAGATAGCGAAAATTTTATTTAAAATGTTTTTATTAATGCATATTATATGTACGTGGATTTTATTTTCGAGGGAAATTTGATTTAAATTATTTTTAAAGTTTATACGATTTTAAATATAATGAATAATTATGGAGCAGTAGAATCTGGCATTTCTAATGCATCCTCAAAACAATAAAGCATAACCAAAATTGAAATCCCAAAAAGATCTTATATTCTTGATAAAATATTCCTTATCATTTGACGAATAGCATGTAATATGTAACTTATTCATTGACATTATCTATTGTTGGATATTATTAGTGAATAGTTTACTAAATATGCTCTCTTATCTAAATTTACAAGTTTGGTCTTATCTTAATTTTCTGATATCATTATTTATAAGTTCTGGAAAGTGAAATATGAAATTTTGGTTTCGAAATATTAAGAGTTTAATTAACGCATATATTGTGAATATCTTACAATGGCGTTTCTTTTATTTTTGATCTGATAAAACAGAATCAGTTATTTCAGATGAGGAATTTATATCTGCGATTGTATTCATGCAACCATTATTATAGTATGAAAGCTACAATCTAAGTTAGGGAAATTTCATTTATCTTTATTCTCATGGGAAACTGATATATTACTTTTGTAAATAAAATCGTTGATAACCAATCGTTACGCATTAAGTATTTCTTTGATTTGATTTTTCTTCCTTATATTTTTGAATGACAAAAATAATTATTTACATAATTATCACAGCTAAACTACATAACAAACTATGTTTAATTTGCTATTGAGAAAAAGGAGTAACTTAAAAGTATTTTTACATGAATAATAATTGAGTAAATGCGACCGATGGCTGAGTGGATTAGCGTTCCTAACTCCTGAGCTGTGGATCCAGGGTTCGAATCCCGGTTCG
This sequence comes from Latrodectus hesperus, assembly GCA_037975125.1. NCBI lineage: Eukaryota > Metazoa > Arthropoda > Arachnida > Araneae > Theridiidae > Latrodectus > Latrodectus hesperus. The sequence goes on along the minus strand of CM075850.1, from coordinate 101,568,657 downwards.
GGCATGGAAGTTACTTTCTTTCTCTGTTCCTCTGTGATGATGTATAAATGTGGCCTACCCTATAAACAGATTTTGTGGTGGTATGTCACGGGTAACGCTTCTTGCCTCCGTGACTTAGTTCACAGGTGTCCGCTGGGTAACCACAAATGAGTAGCAGTTTCTGGTCTTGTTCTGGCATAGGGTTCGTCAACCAAGTGTCCGCCGTTGAAAAAAAAATAATTGAGTAAATTAAAACTTGATAATAAAATGTCGAATTTTTTATCTGTTTATTTGAGAAAGTATATTTTCCTTGAGGACCAGTAAATAATGTATTTCATCAACGCTTAAAATAAAATTCAAGCTTTAACAAAAGTAAATAAAATTATGTGTAATAATTTTATATATTTCAAAGGATTTTTAAGCTCTGTGCATTCAAATAGTATAAAAAAATGAAAAGATTATATAAAAAAGATATGATGTGATACAAAAAATTCAAAATAAGTTTTTACATTTTATTATGAAATGAATTAATTTTTTTTGAAAAAACGGCTTAGTGTTAAAATTATTTAATATTTTAGATTTTCAAATTTGTTAATATTATTAAACTTGTGCTTGATAGTATAAAATGATTTTTATACAATCCTTTTAAAAATGTACTAACTAATCATAAATTTTTACCTAGAGATATATTTTGTTAAATATGCTTGCTATATACATAAAATAGAGCAGTATATGATTTATATGTTAAGAATTTGAAATACCTTTCACAAACAATTTGAATCATGCATAAATATCTTTTATTCATTAAATTACGAAGTATATCACTACATTTTCTAGACATTAGAAGAAATTTTTTTAATGCTACTAAGCATTACCTAATAAAAAAGAGCAGAAACACTAATTCATTTATTGAATTCATTACTTTTTCTCTGAAAAGCAGCACTATTTTAAATTAAATAATTTCCCAGAACTCAGCGAATTTCTTATAATTCTTTTTCCGAATGAGGGAAAAGTGTTTTTTATTATTCTAATGAAGAATAACTTTTTTATTATTGCTCTGTGTTGTCTAGACAAATATGAATTAAAAAAATTAATTCAGAGATTATAATCTTGTTATGATGTAAGTTAAGTAAATTATTGACATTTCATATTCATTCTCATTGATCATTTGGGATTTGTGCAAAATGTAATTAAATTGCGAATGAAGCATTATTCAAAGAATCTGAGATAGAGTTTGATGGTACTGTATACAATTTCTCCATCTCGTATGGACATGGGTAGATGGTTGGTTGAACAAATGTTTCAGCTAGCATACTCATCAAAGAGATATTATAATTTCATGATCATTACAGGAGAATCCGGTGATTGGCAACTTGGATTCTATTCTCAAAATTCAATGAAGCAATCACCATTAACCCCTTGACATAGACAGAATACCTGAATTCATGTTGGTTTCAAGAATCTTGAATAATGTTTTGTCGTAGGAATGTAAGCAAATCTTGCTTTCCTATGTGTGTTGATGACCACAGTTGCAGATGATGGAGAAAGAGTAGGGATCCGTTCAAGAGATTGCATCTATGTTGTACATTTCTTGTAACACTGGCAAACAGTCTGAGAAGGGATATGTTGAAGAAACTGATTTTTTTTGTTATATTGCAAGTTACTTTTATGGCTCCCAAATACGTTGATGAAATCTGCAGCCATTGTTACAGCCTACCCTATCAAAATCTCCTGGATAATTTAGAATACGACAATCATCGACAATATATTGTATAATTCTGCCAGCTATGTTTAGAAGGACTTAATTTCATACCACAGCGTACTAGGTCTCCCTATCATGTTCATATATCATGTTTGAGACATATGGAAAGGAAACTTATATCGTCTTGGAATGCGATTAAAGGTAGATGAATAGTTAGTATATTTAAGATATAATCTAAAGCAGAATGATATTGATAATTTAATAACTACAAATTAACCAAATATCAGCTTATAAACTACCACAGGTTAATTTAAAAGCCACAGGAGCAAGGTTGGTTAGGGGTCGTTCTCATAATCTGATGGTAGTGAGTTTAAATTCCGACTTAACCGAAAATCCAACGTGTTTGGTGTGTTGGTGTCTAATGCACCCTTAGAAATAAAAAGTCTTGGTTACAATGTCATAAAAGTGAAATAATACCTATGTAGGTAGCAGGTCAAATTTTGGGAGATTTTCTGCTTAGTGCCGATTTCTAAATTACGAAGACTCCTTTCCAGCAGTTTCCACCTAACTGGTAGAACTCAACTCTGAGCTAGATGCAGGAAGTATGTCGGTTCACACATATACGTTGACAAGTATGGAATTAAAAGTAAGTTTTTCTGTTTGCTGATACTAGACAATAAAATTATTTGTTTGAGATTTGAAATAATTTTTTATCAAGCCAAACGTTATTCTCATGTCGAGTTTCATAGACATGCTAAATAATTTTGGATGCATAAAAATTTTAGAACAAAATATGAAGGCAAAAAATTTGCAACGTAAATTCTGACGAATATAGTTTGAAATCGATAAAAATTTGAAATATGAAATTAAAATATAGAAATTTTTGTGTATTTTAAATGAGGAAAGTTTAAAAATTAGAAAATTTTATTATTTTAAATTTATTTTCTAACTTATCAAGTTAAAAAAAATGTAAATAAAGTGAAAAATTATTTTTAAACCATAAAATGGTTGATTCTTTCTTTACAATTGAGATTCTGAGTACGTTACTTTATTACGACTCTCATTGGTGTAAAATATCCATGACGTCAGATAACGTTTCATCCACGTCACATCATATTTAGACGGTATTGTAAATTCGACTTGTCGACAAATTTGTTGTCTGCTTTCAAATCACATTCTTCAAGCGGCAGCAAATAAGGTGAAGTTCACCATCCAATGTCTGTACATATTGTTGAAGTTCACTTTATTAATAAAATTATTTCTTATATGAAAAGCAAAGCATTGAGAAGCCATTTTCTATTGATTCTAGCCATTAACACATGGACAATAGAACAGCAGAAAAATCAAAATGAGAAAGACATGACAAGACAACCAAAGACTTTTATTAAAAAAAAACAATAATTATATCAATAAGTTAATCAATTATATATTCGCCATTGCTGTTTACAACCTCTTTCCACCAATTCGTTGACCAATTTCTCAACCAATTTGTTGATGCCGTTCCGCAAAAAATATCTTGGTCTGGTGTCAAAGAAGTTGTTGAGCCAGTTTTTAAAGACCTCTTTGTTATCGAAGGTAACGTCCTTCATATGGTTTGACAAGGAGCGGAAAAGATGGTAATAGTTCGGAGCAAGGTCCGGAGAATACGGCGGATCCCATTCCTCCCATTCCAGCTATTGGAGTGCGGATTTGACGACTTGTGCAACACGGGGCTTGGTGTTGTCGTGAAGGAGTATGGTTTGAGCACGTCCATCAGGTCTTTTCAGTCGGATAGCATCATCCACGCGGTGTAGCTGGGCTATGTAGAGCTCCTTGTTGACTGTGGCATTCTTTTCAAGCATTTCCCAGTGCACCAAAAGGTACTTAAAAACTGGCTCAACATCTGCTTTGATCTGCACGGCGAACATATAATTGATTAACTTATTGATATAATTATTGTTTTTTGTTTAAATAAAAAGTAAAAACGCTACGAACTTATTCCCGAACCAAATAATAGAAATTTATAAATTTTATAAGTTCAGATTCAATGATAATGCTGAAATTGAAATCAAATTTATAACAAATACTTTTGGTCAAAAAAAAAAAAAAAAAAAGTAAAACGTGCTGGCACAAGTTACTTATATAACTACAGATTTTGAAGTTTAACACAGATCCTTTTAATTGCATATTTATTAAAATATTGTTTGATCATTATTTCATATTTTACATAATTCTTAAGTTTTAATTGAAAATCATTAATTAGAGTATTTATACATAAAATTAGAATTGATATCTGGTTTAATTCTGATTCTCTCTTATTTTTCTAATGTAACTGACGAATTAAAATAATGAATATGCATATAAGGCCAGGTTCTTGAGTTTTGCGAATCTTTATCAGATTTGATTAAATATTGGATATAATTCCTTCGAATTCAAGTTGAGAAGTTTACAATTCCTCCCATCTCTTATTAAAAATGCAAAACAATACAATCTTTTATAAAAATGTATCTTGAAATATAATGGAAGTATAAGATCGCTTAAAACTAAGAAACTCGTATTTAAAATTTCTTACATCTATTGTGTGTATCATGCAGTTGATTTGCATTTACTTTTAAATATTTCAAATAAAAGAATGCTATTCAAAATATGCTAACAAAGAAATATGAAAGGCATTGTAAGTTTTCTTCTTTGATGCAGAGTTGATTGCATCACGACGACTGTTTCCAGATACCTTGAATTCTGTGGTGAAATAAAAGTGGAGTCGTTTGACTTCTTTCTTATAAATCAGCAAAATCCAATCCCGGAAACGAGCCACCAGTGCAACAATTTCTGCTCCAAATCAGCTCGGTGGATCCCGGAGGGTTGGAGAAACTCATACCACCTGAATCTCCCGTTTTTCCCCTTTTTCTTCTTACTTTTTTGCTTCCAAATTTTTCGTTCTTGCTTTTTTTTAATGGAGAGGACACATTTTGTGACGCAGTGGGTGGGAAAAAAGTCTCATTTGAATAATGTTTCACTCAGCAGCGGAATGTCGTGCCCAAAGGGTGGTCGGTTGCGAAAATAGCGGGATCTGTTCGTTCGTTCAGAAAATCCGATGACGTCAGTGGTCTGGCAGCATCTGATGATGCTGGGATGGCTGCACAGATGGGTCTTAGTCGATGTTAGAAAGTAAACAAGGGGATGTCTGAAGGATTTCGAGAGGGGGTGAATGATCCCTCCGAGAAATCTTTATATTAAGCCGAGTTTACTGGAAGTCATTCATGCGTAAGTCTCCCCTTACTCTTCCGCTGAAAGGTTCCCGTAATTTGAATTAAATTGAAATCTAGGACAAGTAATTTATGTTTATCAGAAAAAAAATTATCATTTATCAATATTAAAATATACATCAAGAATGAGTTTATTCAGACAATTTCGAGTATAAATTTCTTTGTACATTTTAAACAAAATAAAAATATAGTATATTTGTCACTGATTTTTATTTCAAATTTTGATTTCTTTTACTGAAAAAAAAAAAAACATTTCTTTTGTTAGTATTATCATGTATTTATATCTACAGGGAGGATTAAGACAAAAGTGGATATGAAATTTTATTTTGTTTTGAGAATGTGCATTGAAATTTTGTTATTGGGGCATGCTGTTTCATTTAAGTTAAAAATTTCGTTTATTATATTTTTAATGATAGTTTTTAAGAACAATTGATAATGTTGTCACATAGGAACTAATTTTCTGCTTAAGCTAACAATTAGTACATAACTTCTTAAAGTAATCTTTTAACCATCCAGCATTTAAATATTTTTTTCAAACGACGGGCACTTGAGGGTTGAACCCTAAGCCACAGCAAAGCCAGAATCTGCTACTCATTTATCGTTACCCAGCGGGCACCTGTGAACCAAGTCACGGAGGCGATTAGCGTTACCCGCGTCATACCACCACAAACCCGTTTATAGGGTGGGCCAGATTCATACAACATCATGGAAGAAAGGATAGAGAAACACAGAGAAATAGTAACATCCATGCCCGAACCGGGATTCGAACCCGGGACCCACAGCTCAAGAGTCAGGAGCGCTAAGCATTTAAATTAAAAAAAAATTTTTTTCATGAATATTTTACACATTTTATTGGTAGTAGTGATTTAAATAACTGATGTGAATCCTTATGTAATATTTGCAAACATATAGTTAAATTAATTTAGTAGTAACTGATGACGACAACTTAGTAATTTAAAAGAAATTATACTGGTTAAGTGAAAAGTTTTCTTGATGAAAAATTCAGTTTAAAAAACGGAATTATTCACTTAACAAGCCATATTTAAAAATTAAAGGCTCATTTTATATAGTAGCTATATTCAAAAGTTTCGATTTTTTTAAAATCATGCAAAAAAGAAAAAAAGAAAGAAAATAACTATAATTAATAATTATTTTTTATTTGATCTAATTTGAATTCTATTTTAAGAGAATTTTATATAAATATAGATGACTATAATTTAGGATTAGTTTTAATATACTTTTAAGTGTAATAAAACAAATTAATGAAATCTTAATTTGGAAATTATTACTAAAACTAAAATTTATTTTATTACTTAAAATAATTACACCCTAATTACTTATTTAACATGCAATTTAAAATATGATAGTTTAATTACATATACGTACGAGAAAATGTAAACTGTATACAAATACTAAATTTCAACTAATTTCAAAGAAATATGTAACGTATATAAATGATTTTATAATCAAAGTTTAATGTGATATTTTCTAAATTTCTTTGTTATGATTTTAAAGTAATTTTAATTGCATTTAAAACGTGTACATAGTGAACTTAATATGACATGCTACAATTTTAGCTTTTATTTAATAAAATTAATTTGGTTTCTTAGCTTGAAACTTATATTTTATACTTAATATCTTGCAGACTTACGTAAACTTAAATATAATGAGTAAATTTATTTTTATAATATTTAAACAAATAGAAAGTCTGCTTAAGAATTTCAAATCTTACCTCTTTTCAAAACCTTTAAAACATATATTATTTCAGTGTTTTTTTAATTGCATTACCGTTACAGTTGTTCATTTTTGCCAGTTAAAATAGAATAACAATGTCAAGTTGCTTTTAATTTTCGATTTCTATCAAAAGCATGATGAGCATTTGTGCTTTCATTCATCTCTATAAATTTAATAAAGTAATAAAAAAAATTAGAGATAATACTTTAAAATAAGTTCACTTTCACAGATTAATTTTTAATTAAATAACTACAATTTAATAATCAATACATCATAAAAATTCTTATCTTTGCAATGGGTTTGATAGAGAAGAAGAAATGTTATTTTTTGACAAGAGAACGAAGTCAAATGAGTAATTCCACTTACAAATTTGTGATTTCGTAACATTTTTTTCAGTTTTAAAATTGATCAAATTGTTGGCAACAGTCAACTCTGTGCTTTTAAATATTATAGTAGATTATTATTAGTATTATAGAGAAAAATTTTCTTCTCTATTGTTCTTTTCTACATTGTTTTAAAGTGATACACTGTTTGAGTGCTTAAAATTTTTCAGGATTTTATTTCAAAACAGTATTAATTGTTAATATATATATATATATATATATATATATATATATATATATATATATATATATATATATATATATATATATATATATATATATATATATATATATATATATATAAAACTTTGTTTTAACCATTTAGCTTACACAAAATCCACTTATAAATATTGTCATAAAATAAAAGTGATATAAATCCTAAAACACATCCTGAAATAATTGAAAATATCTTGAAATTGCTATTAAAATGATCACACACAAGATAGAAGGTATTGATGAATAAGGCTTCCAATACATTGAAACAAATACAAATAATTTCACAATTAATATAAGTATAATAATAGAACTATAGTAGAACTAGTCTAGATTTATTATAGAAGTTATAGAGAAATATTGCAATGGACAATTTTAGTCCGTCTTTCTTTAGAATCAGTGGCAAAATACATTTATAAGGTCTTTTGTTAATACGAAGAAAGTTAGTATCAGAGTACATTGCTTTACGGGATTGAAAAATTGATGTGTAGACACAAGCTTTTCAGACTAGGTTAAAAATGTGTTGGTTGGTTCATTCAGAATAGTAACGGTCATTAGATAATCTTTACAGGTAGTTTAAAAATAGTAGTAGATAATGCTGAAGCTGTATTTGTTGTTTATGAAAAAACTAAAAAATTTTCTTAACAGAAACATAGATAATATTTGATGCTTAAATATATATGTCATTTTCTTTGCTGTTATATATTGTCATGAGAAAACTGAAGAGAATTTCGATATTCCTGCTGATTCAGGATAATTCGTTGCCAGTATTCGATAATAAAATCAAGAGTATCACATGATTAGTCCAAATGAAGAAATAATTAAGAGCATATTAAGTATCTATCTGAAAAGACGGCTATGTAACTAGTGTCTCGAGAAAGAGCTCTGAAATTCGGCTCCAGATAGAAATTTTAACGCATGCTCTCTGGGTAGCACATTTTATCTAAGATTCAATGACTTGGCGATAAATCTATGTGGTTAGTAAGAGTATCTTCTTGTTAAATATGGTGAATTTATCAAATATGTCCAAGCATGTTTAATGAGTTTATGTAATTTGTCTTCATTTTAAAAGATGTAACGACTTAGAGACGTCATGTTTTCATAAATATAGCAAAGTATTAGTTTAATTCATCGTGATTATGAATGTAAATTCTATTTATTACTAGAACAGTGGATTATTCATTTGGATGTATCAGCAAAAATATATAAACAGTAATCAATTTTAAATTACTGATTAATGTATAAACTCGTAATTTACTATTGTTTATAAATACGTAATTTGTAATATATATTAAAACAGACGACACATGATTCTGCATATAAAAAAAACTCTTTTGACGACATTAGACTGAGACTAAGAAATAATAGGGTTGCTAAACTAAATTTAAATGATATTCACATTTTATACAAATCATTGCAACCACTGTCTTCAAGTGCGTATGCGTTAGAATTCCCATCTGGAGCCGACATTTCAGGACTCTATCTCGAGACACTAGTAGCTAATGTGCTGCATTGAGTTAAAGCATATGTTGGTCTGTTTGGCAATGAAAGGAAAGGAATTTTTAGCAAGAAAACAACAGAAGAGAATAATATCAATATTGAGACATAATATAACATAGAATAAATCAAGACCATGATAAATGTGAATTAGTTTTGTGAACACAAAAAGTAATTCATATTTACTATGGTCATGTTTATTTACAATTTAATAATATAAATTGCCAACGTATATTAAGCAATAAAAGGAGTCAACATGAAGTTTTTATGGGGAAATTTCTATTGAAGAATTTTCAAACCGCCCATAAACATGACGATAGCTATCCACAAATTCTCCTTTTCCTCAATTATCTCTTCAGTGTATCAAATACATGTACAAAGGCTGCTTTTCGGATTAAAAAAACAAAAGAAAAATGATAGGAATTTTACTAAGAACAATCAAGATCATAAAAGTATCAAGGAATACTTAAAATTGGACTGGAGAGTATTATTTTGTGAAATGAATATAATTAACTACTTTTTCTATTATAAATATATTCTAAGTATTGTAGAGGTCAGTTTGTGGGATAAAATACTCTTTATTTATTTGATCACGTTAATTTGTTTTGTTAATACTAAATAGCAATTTTCTGAATAAAGTATACTAAAGTGTTTTATTTCTTGAGTTAAAAACATGGCATAATTTCAGATTATGTTATTACTATAAGTTTGAATCATACTTCTAGTACTTAGAAATTAAAATGTAACGTACATTATAAATACAATTTGCTATTTTTTATTGATTCAGATTGTAAGCTTATTTTAAAATAAGATTACAATAGGGATAACTTATAATTATGTGCATTCTTTTTTATATGCATTTAGTAGATGTTTTAATTATGCGCATATACCAAGAACCTAGTAAAAATTTTAAATATATTATTTCCTTCATTGTTCTTCTAATAAATTTATGCTGTTTTATTCAAAGACAATCTTATTTCTTCAGGAATAAGTTTTTCTGAGTAATATTTAGAATAAGTTAAAAAAATAGCCCATTTATATACAACTACAGTCAAATTTCCAACTTAACTTTCAGTTTGACCATACTGAAAGAAATCTTCAAAAGAATTCAGCAATTTTCATCTTATTCGTTTTGCTAGGAAAAACGAATGTACACAACCTGGTGGGTTATTTATATTCCAGTTTCGTAAGGACGAGGCATCGGAAGAAATATTTAAATTCGAAGCATGAGAGGAAAAGTTGTTAAGGAACTTTTTCTGAATTGATCGGAACACGCAAAAGAAAGTGTTTCTTACTTGAGGAAATACTAATAAAAAGTTTCATATGGCACAAGAGTGAAGAAAACTCCCTTCCAAAGCCAAATCGAATGACTTTCGAAAAGTCAAGAGTAAGCACTTAGAATTTCCTCAAAAAAAGATCTGATTACTAGAAATCAATAGACACAAGTCATTCTTGACTGGTAAAAAATTTCTTTCGGACTTAAACAAAAATTTTCACGATTTTAGTACTTTTTTAGTGGTTGTCTAATTTATGCAAACATAGAAGACTTTGGGAGTAAGAACAAAAGAAAAAGTATTTAACAAAAAGACTTAAACAAATAAAGCTTTGCTTTTTACTTAATTCCATAATATTTGTTTTGAGCCTAGAGAAAAGATTTTTTTATTGAAACTGTTTCTAAATATGTTCAATTCATTTATTTTACAAAGAATTGAAAGTATTGAACTTAAAGCTTTGATATTTGGAGTTAAAGTTTTGATTGCTAATTTGTTAAAAGTTTATAAAAATTGCTTAACTTTTTCCCTAAAAAAAGATATTCATTTCATTATAAATCTAAATATGAGTAACTGAATGTGAATAGGAGATAAAGCTGTATTATTATTGTAAAATACACAGAAATTTTATTGCTTTATTTTTATAATCTGTCCAAAAATGAAAATTATTTTGTTTGCTTATAGATTATATTTAAAGTAAAAAAATATCTAGCATAGCCTTTTTAATTGTACTCGGACACATTTATTTAAACTTATAAAAACTTTAGCATTTTTACACTAGTATTCTTTTTATTTTGATTATTATTCAACAAAAAAATCAATAGAAAAATTTTATCCCAAGAGTTTTCTTAAATATATCTGTAAATTATTTATCCAAGCATAATAGTTAAATTTTGAAATTCTTAAAGAATTTTTGCAGTTAAAGTAAATTTCAAACTATGAAGAAAAGATAAATTAAATTGTTTTACAGATTTCTTAATTAAAATTCTAAAAATTAAGTATGTCACTATGCTACTAATAAATTTACTTTTAATAAGTTATGATGCTACTAATAAATTCTATAAATTCGATTAAATCTTCGATTAATTTAATAGTTCAATTAAATTCTATAAATATAAACATTCCTTTTACAAAATAAATTGAGAGATTATTCGAAACTGTTCTGTTTTTTCTATTCAAATAAGTTAGAAATAAATCGACATGGATTTGAATATGTTTAATTCATTCATATTTTAGTATATAAATTATTGGGATAAAACCCTAGAAATTTATTTTTGATTAAATTTTTAATGACTCCACATAATTGAAATTAAAATATTTTCTGTAATTTCTTATAGATTTTCTAGTTTAATATTGCTTAGCATATTATTTAAGCTAAATTTGTTGAGTAATACAATGTTTCGTTTATATACAACATTTTCAGGCAAAAAATATTATCATATGCTAATACAGATTAAGTTTTAAATTTCATATATTGTGAATGTAATTTTTTTAAATCTTAAATATTATCATTTATGTCATATTAAGTGAATAAGAACAACATTAAAAACCTATATTAATACTTAAAATATTAAATTTATTTAAAAATGTAAGTATAGGTAATTATAAGTTAAAAATATAATCAAAATAAAATTATTGTTGTTATTAGTGGTTATATCTCCCGAAATTGCATTTAATAAATACCAATTTTTATTTTCAAGACCAGTGTAATTGCGCGAACAGAATTAAATATACAAATATGTGTTTTTTAAATTTGAATAAGTTAGCAACTACAAAAATGTTTATGCAAATACTGAAAAATGAGAATGTCTATTAAAAAAGCAAAATTTTATTTTAATATACACTAAAATTTAATAATGTTATAGTATATATTAATTTCGTCGAATCGAATGTAATGGTAAATTATTGAAAAAAAGAAAACTAATATTAATTCTCACAAAAACAAATTGAACACCAAAATTATTTTCTTCTATCACTCAGAAAGCTAATTGACATTTAAATAGAAAACTAAAAGTAATAAATTCTTTTCAAATTAGATTATAAAAATATATGCGTAATTTTTTTACCTTTTACATTCAAGACATAAAATATAGATAGTTATGTATTTAACTTGGCAGTTTTTCCATTACCCCCTCTTAATCACAAAATAAAATAAAAAGCTCATCATAAAATTAAAATAATTATTTTATTTAGCATAATTAAAGATTAAAGGAGTGAATAAATATAATTCTAACAACTAGGGATTTAAAATTTATATTATAAACCTAATGTAAATTTTGCGAAGAATGGAATTTGGAATTGTTTTAGAGTTTTTGATGTGTGTGTGTGAAACATTTAATATTAATTCTTAATGACCCAAAAGAACATGATGCACAGAAAATGAAGCCCATTGTTAGTCTTCTAAGTAATCACCGTCAGCATTCAGCACCTTCTTCCAAAGTGTCTCCAATTGTGCAACTCCCTTGCGATAAAATTCAGGGGTTTCGGAAGCAAAGAAGTCCATGAGTGCTTGACGTAAATCTGATTCTTTGGTGAAGAATTTTCCACGAAGGTGATTGTCGTACGGGAATCGAAGAAGGGGTTATCTGATTTTGCAAAATAAGGTGAGTAAGGAGGATGGCACAAATTCTTCTATCCAAGTCGCTATATTGTATTCTTAGCTATCCGCGCGACATGCGTCCTCGCGTTACAAGCCAAGATCAGTACACCCTTGTGATTAACCAGTGCTGGCTTCTTCTGTTGTAATGACTGTTACACACGTTTCAACTGCGGGGATTATAGGATCGTAATGACCGTTTGGCCCTTTGGTAACAACTCATAGAGAACCACTTGACGACTGTGACTAGTGAACCACCAGACACTAGATTTATGATAGAGGGACAATATTCCGACGTGAATATGTAAAACCAATGCTTTGCCGTACGTTCATTCATCACACTATCCCTAAACGCAGTTCCATTTCTCTTCGCTGATGTAAGAATTACGACTGATGAACGTGCGCAGTGGATCGGCTTTTATAATGACTGATATTAATACTCTTGGTTTCAACCACGTCATACACTAATTTGCATACTTATTTTCCCTTCAATCAATGGCAACGCCAAAACTAGCAAGAACTGTCTTGTGTTTACTTTATAATTAGAATTCACCCAAAGTTGTATGATTTATTTACTTATGTGTATGTATGGATATCAAAGAGATCAAAGTTTCTTCTTCCTACATTTAAAGCTCAGAGTCAAAATTTTGTTTATTCATTAAAGAAAACCTAGTTAATTATAGTCTAATGGCAAACCTGTAACTAATTATAATACATTTGTTTTGCGTGTAGGGCATCCTATTTTATGATTTACATAGGCTTCTTTTTAGCGTTCAGGAAATGTATCAATACACTAAAATTATTTTGAAATAGTTTTCAATACATATTATTATTTGATTTGTATATATATCTTAATTGATTTATATCTATCCAAAAACATTTAGAAAAATAAAAATTTCTAGTTTAATAAATATAAATTTTTATTTTGGATTTCTTATATTTTTATTAAATATTCAATATGACTAATAAATAAGATATTTGTTAAATAATTTTGAATTTCATTATAATTCTATATTTTTAGAATGATTATTTCGATTTTGTAACTTATATTTATTTTATTTGTATTTAAAAAGCTTTTTAGATATATTTTTCCCAAGTAGTTACTTTTTTTAATTGAATATTCATTGTTTCCTTTTACCAAAATTATTCTCTTCTATTTTTACAGTGAACATAAATAAATGATGAAACCTGGTATCCGACTATAAACGCTGAAGCATTTTGATTGGGAGTCGCTCTCTTTGGATACCATCGTAAACCAAACAGAAAATCTCTTAAACTGCCAACTGCACTTAAACTCTGTGGTCACCTCCACACCTTATCTGAGTAGCTACCTATTCGCGGGACGCTGAAGTACAGAAAGCAATCTTTCCACGCGACATCGCTTCACAACCTTTCAGAAACTAGATATTAACCACTTCCTGGCGAAGCAGGGTGAAAAGCAGGTGATTTATGAGACCGGGTGCTTTGCTTTGGAGGAGGAAATTAACGAGGCAGTGGTTTCCTGTGTCCCTTGGCGTTGCTGGGTTTAAAAATTATGCAAAATTTTCTCTCTGATGGCGACACTAGACGACTAGATAATTTCTCATCTCTTGTAATTTGATCTCCTCGTGCTTGTTGCTTTGGTTGGGGGTAGGACGAGAAGAGCGGCACATTGAGGGTTGGGTGGTGGTATATTAATCGTCCAGGGTGGCGGTGACAATGAGAAGGCTTGTTCCATCTATAGGGAAGCTCTTGTTCTATAAATAGGATAATAGAAGTTGTCGGGTGTTGCTTTCTTCTCATAGTTTGAATAGAAACTTGGGGACTAAAGTTATTTAGGATTTCCATGCAATGAGTCAATTTAAAGTTGTAATTGCCTTTTTGTCCTTAGGAAGTAGTTGCTTATGAGGAAATGTTCTTTAAATGTAGCTTTGAAATAAAATATTTTATTTAAAATGAAAGTAATTTTTACTATGAGAAATAAATAATTTTTTAAGATGCGTATTTTATTAGAATTTTAAGCATTTTAAATCATTAAATGTAAGCATTACATTAAAAAGAGAAATCTTTAAGCATTAAAATTTTAAGCAAATTTGAGGTTCTAAATTTTGCATATGAATATGATGGTCATATAAGTGATCCATGCAGGAAATTTAGTTCATACTCTAATAATTATGTGGATTAATCAACAGGTAGCCGTAAGATAGTCTACGATACTAGTAGAAACGTTTCAAATGATGTTTGATAGTAAAACATAATTTCAAGAGGGGCCGTGAGTATAAACATCCTTCAACTAGAAATTATCGATTGCTGTAAGGTATTCCAAATGGTACGGTAGAAGCTATATATATATATGTATATATATATATATATATATATATATATATATATATATATATATATCATCACCTATATATATATATCATATATATATATATATATATATTGATATTCCAAAGGCTTCACTGCATTAACAATATTTGTCAGAAATTTTACATAGCCATATTCGTATGAATAACGTAACACATGAACTTACGTTTGAAATTGCAATTTGAAGTACCAGAAGGCATGTAGATGAGTTACTGATTTTTAATATCCTGGAGCTCCGTGGGTTGGGGACGTGTCCACGTTAATATGTGACGCTCAATGTCCTTCCACTGGTGTGGTGTGGATGTGTAGAGGAGAGTGCCAGCTCAGGTATGATTCCATCAATTGACCGTGGTTCAAAATTACGAGATACTTGCTGATGAGAGAGTATTCCAAGCCCGTTAATCTAAGGCACAGTTCGGGACTCGCCAACATAGCTAAGTATATATGTCCGGGATTTGGCCAGATGTGAACCTCATCAATAACCCTATCGTATTTCTAGAAAAAGTAGGCCATTTCCTTTGCTGTGCTAGGGGACCACATCACATTAAGCATTTTACATCATTTCCAAGAAATACGTTTTTTCGCTATTTGTTTGAAAAATAAGTATGTTGCTTTTAAGGATTTGCATGTTTTTTTTATCGTTCTGAAGAGCTAACATTCCCGAACAATTTGTTGTGTTTTCTTTTAGTATTGCTTTTTGTGTGCTATACTTTTGCTCTCAATTTTATGTCCATGTAGGACTGACAATCAATGATTTACATTATTTTTGGATGTGTTTTGTTAATAATTTTCAGCAGGAAAAATATTTTGCCAAACATCTTTTCATAAGAGGTCCTTTTTTTTTTAAAAAAAATCCGCTTTTTAGCTTTGAAATAGGAAAATTGTTAAAATAAAAATTTTAGAAGTTCTAATGATTATCATAAACCTTTTCTCGTAATTGGTGTAGTAAAGTTATGTTGTTTAAACGTTCTTTTTGTCAAACATGTTTTAAATTATTGTTTTATATGATTTTGTTTTGAATCTAAAATATATCAGGAATAAAAGGTGGTGCATGATTTTTAAGAGTTCTCTAATTTAGAAACTATTCTGAAGAAGAAACAATCTCCATAAATATTTTTAATCATCAAAGTTATTTGACTTAAACTAACTTCAAGTCATTATAGACACATAATGACTTGAAGAAAACACGAGAATTTTGGCATTTTAGTGAGAATATGTTTAGGATTTGAAGTTACGTCATGACATAATTAAAGACTAGTTTATTTTTTTTACTCTTCACTTTTATTCCTTACTCTCAGTGATTATTCTATAATCTATTTAAAATAATACATGTTTGTTGCAGGATTCTAATTCATCTTAATTTAAAAGTTATATTAATTTAGGATCAATTTAACCGATGACAGTTAAATATTTTGCACTTAGACGGAAGTGTTATGAAATTAAAATATTTTTCGTTTCTTCTCTTTTTTGAGTAAAAACTTTATAATTTCTATAAAAAATAAAGGAAAATATGCTAACACATTTACAGAAAATTTTATCATTTTTGTTTTAATCCCATGATATTTAGTAAAATAATTTTTTTAGATGATAAATATTTTCCAACTATTAAGAGGAATTTTGTGCAGCATTATATATACTATTAAAAATTGGCAAGCATAAAGATTATTTTTTGAAATTTTAGAAACGTAAATGAAAATCGCTTTTAAAGACAGAATTAATAACGTTTATATAAAAGAAGAGAAATTTTAGCAAAATATTCATAACCACACATTTATTTATTCGTAGAAAATTACTTAATTTACTCTCATTTAATTCAGTCATTTACTTTTATTAATTTTAACACATATTCTAATGTTGAAACAATAGTTTTGACAATGTAATTAAAAAAATGCATTTTATTGAAATTCATAAAAGGCTATTTTAATTTCAGATATCATTATATTTTACCTTAAAACAAAATAGTTTGCAAAAAATTGAAAAATCAAGCAAAACTATATGCTTTTTTTTTACAAAATATTTTTTGATTTTTTTTACAAAATAATCTATAGATTTTTCCACAGAAAAGAATAATATTTTCTGTGAGAATTAACTTTTATCATTTATTTGTTATTATAAAAATATTTAATAATGCTTAATTGATTTTTCAAGACGCAATTTTATACTACATATTCAAAATATAGAGAATAATTAAAGATATTAAATTAAAAAGTGGCAGATTAAAGAATCCCTGATTTTAACAAAGAAATTTTATAAGAAAAGTATATTACATATATTGAAATTAATTTACTGAGCAATACGATAATTTTCCTTACCTTTCAAATTGCTGAACTTATATTTGATACTATGTTGAAAATAAGGACCTTATGACTTTTATTTTCTTGAATCATTTTATTCATGGTTTATGGACTATAAATCTTCTTTCTGAGAGCACAGAAAAGAAACTTATTCTTTCACATATAAAGTTACAACCTACTCTATGTTTGCTTCAAATGAAACACGAAAATTATAAGATTTAAGGAAAACAACAAAACTTTCGATCAATGATTGCAGCGAATTTTCTTATTTATGTATTCTCGTGTTTTTTTATTTTATTAAGTTACAATTTTTTTTCTTATATAAGCAGAATTTAAACTTTATTAGGTTATGATTTTACTTTTGGGTGGTATTCATAAAAATATCGGAAGGTAATATGTGTATTCTGAACTTGTGTGTTTTTAAATTTTAAAAAAAAACTTTTTTTTCTCGGATTTCAAACAACTTTTCACTTGTAAGCTCTCTGTCTGTCCTACTAACAATATATTAATATATATTTCACAAAAATTGAAATATGATAATGAATTATTTTTTAAAAATATTATTATCATTTTTTACTAGAATTATTGTTAGCAAAACTTTCCTTTATTCATTTCTAATCCTAGAAAATTTCGAAATGATACACCTTCATCCATTACAAGAATTTCACTTTTATATTTAAATGTCTTCAAAAATTGTAATTTAAAAAACTTCAGCCATAATTTTTTTTATTTATTGAATAATTTTTCTATAAGCTTTGTTTGTTAATCCAAATCAATGCAAGACATTGCAATGTTTTTCACTGAGACCTCAGAAGATTAATTGTATATAAGTTAAGCCTCTGATTAATTAATACACAATTAATCCTCTTTGTGTATTAAGGAAGTTATTTAAAAGTGTTTTTAGAAATCACTTTTTTGTTTAGTTTTTTCCTAATTCCCTTATTAGTCTTTAATCATTTATGAACAGCATATCAAGTAACAGAAAATTATTCTAATTGATTCTAAAATGTTGATATCAACGTATAATTAATTATAACACTTTTAAATTTAAAAAGATTCAATTTTCATGATTCAATGTGCAATTCTTAAGCCAAAATATTGTTAAAATAAATTCCGGAAAAGTTTTTTTCTGCTAATATATATATACATTCATTTTGCGACATTATTTTTTAATTTATATTATTGTAATTTATATTTAAAAAAGTTGAAGCTAATCTTAAGTTCAAATGATTAATTCCTCACTCTAAAATAATCATTTAAGTAAAATAGTTTATGATATTTTATCATGAATTTCTCTAGAAAAATATCATAGTTGATCTGTTTAACTAGAAGAGACAAAGTGATAATTTTTATAACATTGATATTAAAAATTCCATTTATTTTTCAATTAAATTTTAGACTTGCTAAAAAAGTGTAATTGAATAAGAGAAGTATTTCTAATCTTGAATTGTGTGTATTTAGATTTTAAGGTCCACTTGTTTTCTTAATTCTTATGAATTGCATACATACGATGTAGTTTACATCTTTCATAAAAATGATTTTTTTACAAAAATGTATTTCATATTTAATTAAATTTTTCTTTCCTTTCTTTCTCATTAGTATTTTTTGAAATAATAATGAGGTAACATCCGCAGTTTGTATGTTCAATAATCTTATCTTCTTTTTGAGTAAAGTAGCAATTGTTTTCTTAAAAATTAGTTTTAATATTCGAAACATTCCTAGAAGTAAAGCGTTTGATTCTTTTTTTAATTTCCCTTTTTGAACAATGCATTTTGTTTTTAGTTGCAATTTTTTTCTAATTTTTGTTATTATTTTGTTTGATAGATACAACAAAATAATAACAGAAATTATTATGTTGTAGTTTTTGGAAGTTTTCACATATTTCCCATTCTAATTAAAAACATATCTCCAGTTTGAACTTAACTAATTAAAATAGATTTTTTTATTTTTTCATTCCTTTATTTTTACATGTAGTTAAACTTTTAACAACTACAAGAATCTTGAAAATTTTACGCATTTTACTTGAGAGTGTTTTTAATTTCATTTGAAAGAATTTCTGTTTTTTAATATACAGCTAAGAAATAATATCAGATTCAAAAGTAACAAATGTTTCGTTTGTCAAATAACTGAATAGATTGGCATTTAAATTTATCAATCTTATATATTTTCGCTTTTGGAATTTTAATCTTTTATAAAAAGATACCATTCTCTAATTTTAATTTAAATTTCTTACTGATTAAAAAAAGGTCAGTTTAAAACTTTATGTAATTTGCAATGAAAATTTATTTTTATAAATGTATTGATGTAAAAAATGACATTCATGTGAAAAATTAAATTTAACATATGGTTTTTTAACTATTAAAATAATGAAATAAACAAAATTAATTGAAATTTATTTCATACTTTACTATTTAATTGAAAAAATTTTATTTATATTTTTTTATTAAATGTAGTTTTAAAAAAGGTTTGAATGATGTTTAAGAATTTCTATTTTTTTGTTAAGAATTATATTATCATCAGCCTTTTTTGAACAGTTAGGTATCTGTTTTACGCCCTCTTTCGGTATGAGGGTATTGTTAAAAAATATTGAAGACCTCGTCAATATATGAATTAAAGGAATAAGTTTGGAAACCATAAAATAAAAAAATAAAAATATTATCATGTTTTATTTATATTTTGATATTTATAGAAAAAATAAGAACTTAATAAAGAAATTATATTTAGGAAATTTAATTATCTTTAGTTTTTGTTGTTAATACTCTTAACTGGTAAATGTTTCAAATGTAATTTAAAGAGAGCATTTGGAGGAAAGAGTTTCAAAAATTCAATGATACAATCAAGGGAAAAAATTTGAAATTATAAAACATAAGGGTATGGATGTTAACATATATTTTATAATTTCCAGGAATGTTTTCAAAATATTTTCGCGTCAAATTTAAAAGTCAAGAATTGAAATTGTACAAGTTTTCTATTAAAGTAGATTTTAGCAAAATTTGTAATGTGTGAATGAATTCTTATGCATTTTTCCATTTAGAAGAAATTGAGTTCCCCCTGAAAGCTTTTATAAATTTATGTTATTAGAAAAATCACAATACATAAAAAACATAAATTTGTCACAATATATTATACTTCCCTTCATAGAAATATATTTTGAACTAACTTAATTTGAAATTATGTTTTGCTAATTTTAGAAAATTTCTTCATTTAATGTTACATATTTATAGGAAAAACAGAACTATTTAATGAGTTTCTAGTTCGTCATTTAACACTTATTCTTTATTTTAGAGAGTTAACAACATTGATTCTTACCTTTTGCTATGGATTCCAAATTAGTACTAGTTAATACCTTATATCATAAATGAATGGTCCAACTTTTAAATTGAAAGTCAAAGTGTTGACTATTCAGTTAATGACATGGCGACAAGTCATTCAGGGTAAAGCTTGTCAAACGTGGGATATAGTTCAAATTAAATAAACGAAAGAAATTTTTAATGTTTGTAAAAGTAAAGTATTGATCTCGCCATGCCTTTTTTACATTGGAAACTAAATTGACTGAATAAAAATCTAAAAGTGAGTTATATGCTACGTTAGAGGTTAGATTAAAAAGTATCAACATATTTAGCAGCAAAAGCAATTTCCTTAATTTTTTAAAACAGATGTATTCAAATATTTTGTTTCAGCAGTGTCAAGCTAAATAAGAAGCATTCAAATATTAAGCAAAATGTTTCGGCAAATCTGTTAAACAAAATTTTTTTTCAATGCCTTAATTACACGTGAATTTTTTTTATTTCACCGTAATAGGATTTTTTTCTTAATTCTTAATACTATTTGGATAGGTATAAGGATCAACTATAGCATTTCCATTTTGCAAAATCAAGGAACATTTAAGGCGCAAAAAGGGACTTTATTTTATTGTACTCTACTAAAGAATATTCTGTAGCGAAAGTTTATTTTCTAATCTTAAAATGGAAGGAAAAAAGTTTTTGGTTTATTATTTTTCTCAAAAATCGCCAATTTTTCACTCCTGTTTAGATGTGTAGGGAGGAGGAAAAACACAATTCAGGGTAGACTGGGGTGAATAGGGAAAGTTATTAACTACCACCCATACATTTGCGTACAGCACTAGCAATAAGAACATGGTTTTGGTCAAGAGAGCTGAAGTCGAGAAGGCCATAACAATTTTCTCCTTTTCTATTAATTCAAAAAGTGCCTGTGGGCCCTACTGCACTTTATGTTGGTTGTTCTGAGATAAGCAATCAGCTAAATGACAGCTTTTACACAATATGTAAAACGGAAGTGTTGAATTTATTAGACCTTGGGAATTTCCAACGTGAAAAGGTTTTCCATTTGCTGACTACTAATTTTTTATTCAAGCATCGCAATTCTTTAAAATGACTTAATTGAAAAACTATATTTGTTGAAGATTTAGTGACATAACAGGTACTTTAAAACATTACGAATAAAAATACAGTTATTTTATTTATGTTTTGAAAGGAATTTTATTTAAGAAAATTCTTCAAAATTAATTTTTAGAAATTTCATTATCGTTTTGGTGATTTTATTTATACATAACTTGCGATGTAATTTTCATTTGGATGAACTATGAAATCATATTTTTTCGTTTATTGGAATAGTTTGATCTTTCAATCGATGATTAACTGGAATATTTTTTTAGATTTTAATAAAATCTTTCTTTAAAAAGTAAATCGGTGCTTTGAATAATGAGTTGATGTCAATTATAAGGTTAAATCAACATTTTACTCTCTCTCTCTCTCAGTATGTAAGGACTGAAATAAACATTTCTTCTCGAGTAGCTTTAGTTATAATATTCACTTTCTGATAAAATTGAATTTAACATAACTGCACTTTTTGATGATGTATTAAAATTGCAGATTTATGGCAGATGAAAATGTATTTATTATATCAGATTTTATTGTCAAATGTAATCATAAATTAAATAAAGAAATTCCTATTGATAAATTTTTTTATTATTATTCATGTTTAGAAATGTAGAAGCTTTCATTAAGGTAATTTGATTATTGATTGTTACCACAAAAATAATTCCTTAGCTGAAAACAGATATATTATACTTTAGCTAACAATAAATGAGTAGAAGATAATTTAAAAGAAATAACAAAAAAGAAACCATTTGTATTTAAACTGTGGAGATTGTTTGTGATGAGCTAAAACGAAAGCTTTTAATCTAAGATGTCATTTCTTAATCTAAGATGTAATTTTACTAAGATGTAATTTAACAAGATTTCAAGAAATTCAGGATCTATTAAAAATAAACATAAGAAAAATAAGGAGACAAAAATAAAAAAGAAAACTATTAGAAATCTCAGATACCAGAAACTAAAAGTACTATATTACTTGATGAAAGAAAGTTAGAAAACATTAGTACTTTTTTACAGGGATCGCATTAATTATTTGTGATTAAGATATCGGGAAATGTAAATATATTTATGAGATACGATATTTAGATGCAACATTTTAACTAAAAGAGTTTGTTTTTGAAAACTAATGAGTTTCAGTGTAACCTTTGTAAATATGCACCAAATTACCTCCCTTTTATTCTCATTTCTATTTTCTAGACCTTTAAATAAATTTTCCCTTAATGGTAATTTTTTTATCTTTAATAAAGTCATATTTAGCATATCTATAAGTAACACTTATTCTTTTCAAGATTACACAATAACTAAGAAATCTTACAATCTTTAAAGGAATTTTAATCTGAAAAATATATATATATAAGTAACAGAAAATAATTTCAATGCACTTAACTAAACTAAATTTTCATTGAAATAGTTAATAAAATAGAGTTATAGTTTATTTTTCTAATATTTAGGGATTTTTTTATATGGTGTAACAGTATCAAAATTAGTTATTGCCGATATTCAGAAGTTTATATAAAATTTTATATGAAAACGTTGTCGTCATTTTGCCCATTATCTTATGAGGAACAAAGACTTTTGATCCACTTCTGAAACGCATAAATAGAATACATTATATCTTTAAAGTAAAAATTAATTTTGTCTTAGGAATAAAATATTTACATTTCCCTAACAGAAATGATAGATACTGTACAAACAAATCAATATACTATAACTTAATTTATTTATATACAATAGCAAAACAAGAATGCTTTAAAGAAATTACAAATGTAAACTATACCTGCCTCAAATCGTCTCTGCTTTAAAATGCAGATTCTGATATTTTTAACGAAGTCTAATTAATCAGCACATTTATTTCTAAACTTTTCCCAAAAGGTTATTTTAACATAAGTTTGGAATGTAACATTGGGAATTTTAATGGAAATTTATGCATTTGCTTTCTTTTTTATTTAACAAGCAAAAATATCATTACGAATAGCAAAGCGCGATTTCGAAGTTATTAAAAACTGCTCATGAAAACTAGCTAAGAGTTTCAATTTAGCATAAAGTAATTTATCAAATAAATACACACATATTTCTCCTTTTAATGGCAACATAGATAAATAATGGTTGCACTAATGTTCCGTTGGTTTATCAGTCTAATGCCAGTGAAATAGTTTTATCTGCATCACTCTCAGTAGTTTATGATATCAGTTTTTACATCTTTCTTTTTTGCTGGCAGAAAGCAAGCACGCTCGATAGCATTAGATGATTTATGACTTTTGCCTTTTCATACACGCCTTGTCGTTTGCGATAATGCATTTTCTTGTGCACTGTTCCTTAATAGTTAAGTGATTACGTCTATTTCTAGCTGTGGTTAGTTACTTCTTAATTCGTTTTATCATCCTAGAAAACTAAAATGAAGATATTCTTCTATCTGTATTTTATCATATAAATGTGTGTGAAATGTTTTATATTACAATAGAAATATAGACTTTTGACAAATGTTAAATAAAGTAGGTTGAACTGTACATCACTAAGAAAATTGTTTTTTGTTTAAACCTTTAAAAGATTCATACAACTCATATGATCAAATGGTTAATACACTCGAGTATAATGCTGTTATAAATGTAAGATAGGCGAACGAAGATAAAATTTAGAAGCCAAGTAAAGGAAAAATTCAAGGTGTTCCACGAAAATGAAAACAATTGACAAGTCTTAAATATAGAAAAGTTTTTACTTCAAATTTTTAAAATTTCGTTGTGGGAATCAAAGAAATAAGAAACTTTTCTAAATTATTTACTGTTTAAAGGTACAAGGGGAAAAGATATGTTTCAAAGTATTTGGAAATGCTTAATTTGATTCATTCGAACTTGCAATAAGCATATTTTTGTTTAAATTAATAGATAGAAGGTAAATTTATTTTTAACACCTTCCTAAAAAAGTAAAGATTTTATAAATCATGTTATTCTCATTCCAAATAATCTTTATATATGGTATTCTCATTAGGAGACATAATTGTCGAAAATGACTTACTAGAAATTGCTTAAAAGACATGATATTTATTTATCTAATTCTTACGGAATTTAAGCAGAGCTTATTCATTTAAGGAATATATAGAGCTCCAGTGGCTCAGTAGCTTCACGCCGCTTCCCGTAAGCTCAGCAAAGTGAAGCATCATTTGCCGCGGGCAGTGGTTGGGAGGGTGACCACGGTGTACTCTCCTTCACTGGGTTGCTGGAACTCCGTGGGTTGGGGACGTGTCCACGTTAATATGTGACGTCCAAAGTCCTTCCGCTAGTATGGCGTGAATGCGGAGAGGAGGGTGCCAGCTCAGGTGTGGCCTCGTCACCTGACCGTGGTTCAAAAGTACGAGGCACCTTAAAAAGAGCAAAGACGCACTTTCACTTTCGTGGTGCTCTGATCCAAACGAAAGACGCTCTCTACTGACTTAATTCGCAATGTCAAAGGCAACAGCGATCTTGGCTTGTCCAAGTGTCATAAGCAACAACAACAACAATATATAATACTAAATATAGTTTCAGGAGGTTCAGTGTAGAATCCGGTAGTCTTTGGTTTGGGGAAACATCTAGCGATAAATCTGGACGATAAAATACAATTTCTGGTCACCCTATCTTGGTATAGCTTTTGTGCAGCGGTCCTCTTGTTAGACACATCTTTGCGTCAAAAAAATCGCCAAATAATCAAGAGATATCCGATTGTAAACTTCTACCAGTTTTGGGTATGGTTATATTTGCTATCAATATCGCTTTTATGGCATGATTAGGTAAAGATTAAAATGCTTCATAAAAACGTCAGTGACATACCGAAAATTGCTTAATTTATTGCTCGAAAAAAAATTTTTGTTAGCTTCTCACTGATTGCAACATTTTTTAGCGATTTCTTGATAGTAATTTCAGCATTTGTTATTAAAACTGTGCTTAAGAGTAAATAAAGAAGCGTCTTCATTTTTTAAAATTCACGCATAAATGTTGAAAAGTGAAGGGACAATTTTTGCATAAAAAAGTTATTCCAATTTTCTTTAAGTGTATATTATCTAATAAGCTTTTGAAATGAATCGTTGATATGTAGCTAACTAGAATAAGCTTTTAAAACCAAATAAATAAATAATAATAAACAGAAAACATTTTCTGAATATCAAACATACATACTTACAAAGAAAAATATATTTCTTATATAATATTTTCTGACATTTTAAGAATTGGTCTTTAAAATACCGTCGCGTGATAGTTTGAATGAAAGATAAACATTTTAGAGTAAAGGAAATGATGGATACATCCAAACATATGCTGGAATAGTATCATTATTGTATGTACAATTAAAATGATAAACTATTTATCAGTAACGTTTTTATAACTAATTGTTTTATTTTCAATAAGTCTATAGTAAAATATACCTAAATAAGCCCAAATAATTATTTTTTAAATATACCCAAATAATATAAAATTAAATAAAGCTGCAATTTAATTTTAATTGTTTCGATATTTCATAATTTCCTTATTTCCTTATTTGGCAGTTTTGTTTTTACTTAATTTTTGTTTTTCCGTCATAATATATTTAATATAGCTACATTTAAAGCGAAAGTTTAAATTATTTGATAATATAATGGATTAAATATGTCATCATAAATGAACAAACTCATAATATTCTAAATTGTTCATAACAAATATTATTTCACCCTTATGTAAATGTGCAAAGATTTAGAAAAATATTATTAGAAAATCTTGATTGGTAATGAATTTTATATAATTGCGTCAAAGCGGTATTTCAAAAATTAAAGTTTGCCCCAAGTAAAAAAAATTTGAAACGCAATTTATGAAATTGCATTTTACAGTAAAAAAGTTTTATTACAGTAAAAATTGTAATTGCAGTAAAAAACCATCTTAATCATTCTTAAAATAAGTAATAAATAAATACTACCATGCAAATAAAACGTATTGTATAATTTTAAGTGTATATACTTATTTTAAGTTATACAAGAAATAAGCTTACAGTGAAATAAATTAATTTAAAATTATATAAAATTTATTACATTTTTTATGGATACGTTATGAACATAAAATTAGAAATGATGAAACTGTATATCAAAAATTTATAAATTCTTCACTTCCTATTTTGGCATTTTTTTAACAGTATATTTTTCCAAAAATAATTCAAAGCATGAAATCCAATTACTTTAAGCCATTTTGTAATTCCAAACGCAACGATATCAGTTAATTTAAAAATATTGTGCGTGAGAATTATCGAATAAAATTTGAGCTCAAGCAACATTTTCAGCGGTCGATACAGTAGTGTTTTTAAAGTTTCTTCATAGCGTCCCTAATTTACATTGAAAAATATCATTTTCGTTTCTTTAATAAAAAAATTATGAAGCAAAAAATATTGAAGTGTAAAGCAATTGTTATATAATATGTGTTTTCCTACCAATGTTATGTACTTAATTTATTAACGGAGTACCATGTTTTTATACTTATATTTTAATAATTTGACTCTATATAATATTAAAATTACAAAAAATTGTTAATTTGGATAATATCACGATATCAACAACAGAGCTGGCACTCCTTTGAACATGTTCCTATAAGGCAAGCTACAAGATTATTTAATGATAGCTGTCTCTAATAATTTTTCTAACTTTTATGATTGTAGAATATAAAATAACTTTTGTGTAAAAAGTGTATAGCACTAAATTTATAATTAAAATTCATCAATTAACTGTTAATATTAATTTATTTCAGTTCCTCAAACATTATAATTATATATCTCAAGCACTCGAATTTATACAGAAAGAATAGAATTTAAATAGACAAATAGCAGTCTCCAAATTTTCTTGTTATCATTATAAAATATATAATAAATGATCAAGTATACTGAAAAAGTAATTTAATGTTTTAAATGATTATTATAATATATTCTCTGAGATTAGAAGTCTATTTCCATGAAATAATAAATAAAGTACGATTCACATTACAATTTGACTAATTTGTTAAAAAAACATCATGCGGCTTAAATTTAGATAAATATTTTTCTTCATTTCAAAAATTCTCGAGATGATTAAATTATTAATAATTTTATTATTTTGAAAAAAATATTATAAAGAAATATTTTTGTTTCCTATTTCAAACAGTCTGTTATTTTTGAGCAAAACTTATGAGTTAGAATATTTCATGGTCTTATAATTAAATGACATACACATCGTGTTAAAAAGCACACAAAACAGACCACGTGTAAGATAACCAAATTAAATTTTCTAGCAAATTTTCATCGAGTTAGGCAAGAAATAATAATAATAAATTATATTGGAAAAGGAGAGGAAAATATGAAAATCAAATGAATGAACGAAAAGAAAAATAAATGTGAAAATAAATGGAAATAAAAATATTTAACTCTAACTGGAAATAGTTTTAATTAACATAAATAATGTTTCAAATAAACGTAATGAAACCTTCTAAATTTTCAAGCGTATATAATTTGCATAAGCTAGCATTAAAAATATTTCAACTGACGTTTAAATAGTCAGTTTTATTAAAGCATTTTTTCATGAGATAATTTGAAGTTTCCATTTATTTTATAATTTATTTTTAAAATAAATGAAATAAGACTAAAAATCAAAAATTTTTAGTCTCCAAATAAATAATTTAAATTAAAATTATATCCGTAATTATAGGAGAGTAGACTTATACATAAAAGTATAAATTAATAAAGAAAAGCTTTTAATAATTATCCTAAATTAATATTTTATAAAATAAGCTGAATATTTTTAGTTATATGATTATTAAAGGTTTTGATTTTATTTCACATTTTTCTAAATGTAATTTATTTGTCCTATTTATAAATATTATATTTTTCATTTTACTATTATAAATTTAATAGCCTTTATTAAATTTTAATCGATCATGCTGCATACGTGAAAAAAATCGATATAGAAAATATCAATATGTTGCATAATGTAAAAAATCGATACAGAGAATATTAGGATTCTCATATATATATATATGTTTTTGGTATATTGCATTATTATCTTATTCTTCCTAATTCCCAAGAGTAACAGACTCCGTCTTTCTACTTGAGTGCCTTTACATATAACATATATTTCTTAAGATATCTCTTATGATTAAGGACAGATTTTCTTACAAGACAAGTTAAGAAAGAAGAATCATTTTACAAGACAAAGTAAAAAAATCCATTTGAGGAATCGTTACTGGTAGATTACTTTCATTAGAGAAAAATATTACAATGCTAAAAAATAGTTTTGTCTACTTTATTCTCTCCTTATGAAAATATCTATAATATCTATTATAATGCTTGAAAAGCTCAAGTAAATCGAAAGAATTGATTTATTTTATGTAATTAAAATTAAAAAGCGTTTATTATGATAATTGAAATCTAAATGATTAATTTTGCTTTATTCAAATAACTTATTTTTAATGATTTAATAAGAATACAATTTTACCTAAAACAATTACAAAAGCATTGTTTAGAAAGAAACAATGGCTTATAATATGACGCGAATTTAAAACAGTAATTTTGATATTTTTATTTATTTAAAATATATTGCGCAATTTTTATATTTTTAGAGACATGTGATTTTTTTGGGAGAGGATTTGATGAATTGTATAAATAAATTAAAATAATGTATTGAATTCTAGGTAATTTATATAAATTGGTGTTAGAAAAATATTTTTTGATTTCTTTTTTATATTATGGTGTCAGTAAAATGGATGATTGTAAGTTATAATAATATTTTATGTAAAAAAAGGCTCTTACATCGATATATATGTATATATATATATATATATATATATATATATATATATATATATATATATATATATATATATATATATATATATATATATATATATATATATATATATATATATATATATATATATATATATATATATATATATATATATATATATATATATATATATATATATATATATATATATATATATATATATATATATATATATATATATATATATATATATATATATATATATATATATATATATATAACAAAATTTTAACTTTGTCTACAGACGGAATCATTGCTCAGAAAGTTATGAAACATTTTGTTTAAAACACAAAAGAAGTGAATTTGTCCTGAGCGAATCAAAAAGTTCAAATTTTTGCTACCGGATCCTGTTTTTTTAATGAATTACATTTATACTACTATGTTTTTAGATTTCACTTTGTTTTTATCCATAAATCACTTTTATATAATAGTTCTGATTACCTACATTACACGATTTTTTAAATGAGCTGTACACATTATTAAAATTTCACCTAATTACATGTGTGATGAAAATTTTCATCAATTACATTCTAACTCATCGTTATCAACTGAAACTTAGTAAAATTAGTCATGTTGACAGTTAACAAGAGTAAATCTGAATTGGAACAGAACTATGCAACGCAAATTTCCCATTCGCTTCATAATTTTTTTTTTACAATAGAAAAAAAATATAAATTTTTTTTATGAATTTGGCACGTGAAGATACCTCGAATACTTTAATGGCAGTCGTCCCAATATTTTCACAGGTTTCAATAATAGTTTGCTAAATTGGAGAGATATATCTGTTTCTGTTGACTAATATTTGTCTCCAAGGTTGTCGAATCACTAAGTTGGTTGATATTCTGGATTTGATAAGTTTTCAGATGCTTTTCTATTTAGCTATTGTGTGTTATAGCGTGCTTTGGCACTATAAAAGAGAAAACTTTGGCAAGAAATTGATGCATTTGATATTAAAATGCCTGACGACAGACCTATGCTATTAGATCTCCATTTTGCGGTGTCAAAATTTACCTTCAGAGACTTGTGTCGAGTTGACATGAATTAGAAATTCCCTAGAAAACTGTACGATAACCACGCGTGTTGTATGCTGCGTGCTTCTATTTAACGAGAACAATTTCTTGCATACTGATTCCTTATACTGATGAACGTTCCCTAATTATTAATATTGATTTCATATTACTGCTTACCTATTTATTTATTAAATATCTATTTTAGTTGTTTCTATTTGGTGGAAGAAGTTAAATAATTTTCAATGAAGGCATTCAGTTTTTCAAATGAAATTTATAATCGAATGCACAAGTGTTTGACAAAAAGCAAAATCGTGCATTTTTGTCCACGTTACTCAGCATCTAGTATAAAACTTAGAAAATTTCACAATTTTGTTCTTATTGTACTTAATACAGCTGATCAGAATCTTATAATGTACAAGTTTTCAATCCGTATGCCGCTGAAGGCATTTTAATGGATCTACATTTGAATCTGAGGTAATTTCAAGAAAAATTTCCTTGTCAGATTTTTATCATAAAAATGTTTTTTTATTTTGAATATTTAAAACATTTCATGGATATACTGAGTATCCATTTGAGATAAAATTTTCTGGAAATCATGGATTTTAAAAATTGCACTATATATTATGTAATTTTAAAAAATTTACCTATTCATAAAATCTCAAAAATTTTCTGAAGGAAAATGGTTTCTTATATCCAATAGGTTAGGATAAGATTTCAATCCATCGCTCTTACTTTATCAGAAGTGAACTTGCGTATGCCTTTGATACAGAGGGCGAGATAAAATGAATGAACAGAATCATATATTAGTCTTAATATTGCAATCAGTTTACAAAGTAATGAATGTTATAAATTTTCTGTCTGTTAGCTATAAGCGGAAATAGTGCAGAATATATTTTAAAGTAATATTACTCATACTTTTTCCTCATTCTGAAATTCAGAAAGGCTTATGTTTTTGAATATGTGTGCAATGGTAATTGTGCGATGAATAAAAGTTGAAGGAAAAGGGCGATTGTTTCAGGAAAAATGGTGAAATCTATATTTTTGTAGAACATAAAACAAAGGCAATTTTCTTTATTTGCAACAAGTTATGATGAAAGAATACGATATCAATAGAGATTATTATACTTAGCACAGTGAAAAATACTCTGTATAATTTGAATACATCTTTCTGTAAGATATATTCAGGTCTTTTTAATGAAACATAATTTTGCCACTAATTTTAAAGAGACACTTATGAAGTATTTAAGACTCTTCCTAATTCTCTAATAGAGGTTTTGATTGAAAAATAAGAAAATACATTTTCATTTTCACATATCAAAAGCAAAATAAAATTTTTAAAAATCATAATTTACACAATTAAAGTTCAGTTATATGAAGTCTGTAACTAAAATTTCAAATATAAAAACATTTTATAGTCTGCAAATGTAAATTTTAAAGCATACCATTTGTGTGTCTGGGACTTATCCTCTTTAAAGATTTAACATTTGTTAGATCAACTCCAATAAATTTTGGTTGTCAGAAAGTCGATGACTAATACCGTTTGTTTATACTAACATTTGTTACCACTTGTTTATATTAACAATGCATACTATACTTATTTTATGTAAACTAAAATTAAGTAAAAAATGAAATAAAAATGAATTTAAGTTTCGAAATTTAAAGAGAAAATTGAATTTTATTCTTCGAAAATTAACAATATCTCATTAAAAGTACGAAAACTTGCATTTTAAGTTGATTTTGAATTCATAGTATATTATAATAAGGCAATTTATAAGACTTTTGTAAGATAAAGAAATATTTATTTTAAAGCAATATAACACAGTTTTGATTATAATATTTTGTGAGATGATTTGCTTTCTGAGTTTATGTACAATTAAAGATTTGGCTATAAAAGTTATATACACAACACGACTTTAGGTATAATAAATGTAAATAAAATATGCATAATCATGAAATTAAATTGTATTACTTATCTGATGGAAATATTGCTGTAGTATTTTCGGAATAATTATTACTTGTTTTGAAATTGATAGTTATCAATATTTGCATGAATATCAATGAAATCGATATAAATCTCAACGTAACAGGTCTTAGAAAATGTAGTATTCATGTAAAAAATGAAATTGTCCTAAGAAAAACTGCAAAGTTAAATTGTATACTCTAAAATTGAAATATGTATAGTAAATGGTAAAAAAATATATTGTGCCAGAAAAAAGTAATTTTGCTTTGCACCAAAAGATAGCTTTACCAAAAGATATCGTTACACTCCAGTAAATGTTAAAAATTTTCTTTTGAGATATTTGGTAGTCGAACTGTTTTAATTGCTATAGAAAAAAATTCCGTATAATTTTATTTATGACCATCAGTTTAAATTCGGTTTCAACATGTAGTTTAAAAATAAGGAATTTCATCACATTTTACTTTTTTCGTTTTCTTGAGGAAAGAAAGCTGCTGGGATTCATAAAGAGATTGTGTGAATTTTATGGTTTTGGTTATTTAATGGAATGAGCATGTCACAATTAGTTTAAAATGTTTGTTCTAACGCTCTGGTCAATCTTCTGAAGTTGATGGAAAATGAAAATCGTAATTAAATTGAATCGTCATATAAATGCACAAGTTACAAAACATTTAAATGTGTCACACACAACAATTGAAAATCATATGTCCTATACTTCTTAAGAAGCTTGATGTCTGGATCTCGAACGCATTAAAAGAATTCACCAACACAACAAATCAACATTTGTAATATGCATTTTAAGCATAATATAGTCGACACTTTTTTTAATGAAATATAATTGGGAATGGAAAATAGATTATCTACAATGATGCTAATCGAAAAACACATTTCAAGCATGATGAATTAGAATAAACCATATCGAAAACTGAATTGCATCAGGAAAAGATCATGCTGACAATTTGGTGGGATTATAAGCATGCGGTATATTTTGAGTTGTTTCCAAACAACTGAAAGATCAACTCGGATGTTGACTGCCAAAAGCCTATGAAGTTGGAGAAAACAATGAAAGAGAAAAAGCCAGAATTGGCAAATCGTAAAAGACCCAAACTTCACCAACAGATTTTCATTTATTTCGAAGTTTTTAAATAGTAAAAATTTGAGTAATAACGATGAGACTTCAAACTGTTACTTGATAGGGTTTTGGTTGATAAGTACCAGAACTTCTCTGTGATCGCGGATATATAAAGTCACTGGAAAGATTGCAAAAGGCCATGGAACAAAATAGAAGATATCTGATTGATTCTCAATTTCATGTTTTATATAGAAAAAATTGAGTTTTATTTCAATTAAGCTACTAGATGTAAGTAACTTGCTTTAAAACAGTATTTTTTTTACATATTTTAATATATAAAGGATTTTAATTTTAAGTAAATAAATAGGTAAAAAATATAATTTTAAAATTCTTACACATTCATATAAATACCACATTTACTATAAAATAAGAATTATAGTAAATGTCCCATTTTTAATAAGAATTATAGTAAATAATTATAGTAAATTAGTAAAAATAGTAAAAGAAAATAGTAAAAGAATTATAGTAAATTAATAAGAATTATAGTAAAATCCTGCAACCATTTTTATTGTAGAAGTTATAAGAGTAAATATGATAAAATAAACGCTATATATTGATAAATTTCTGCCATAAAAATTTTCAAAATGAAGTTTATTTTTTAATTTTTACGTGGATATTTATTTTCTGAAATGAATTCACTTAAATTCAACGCAGAAAATAATATGAATATTACATAGAAAAAATTCTGATGTTTTGTTGTTTTCCCTCACGCATATTTTCATTTATTGCTTCATAAACATAAATAAAAATTTTTTAATCATATAAAGACATCATGAGACTTTTATTAAAAATAACGATGTTAATTTCATTAAGTTTGTTGTCATGAATTTCACTTATTATTAATTTCAAAATTATTTTTTATGAAATACTGATATATTTCTTCAATGACAAATAAGATTTTATAAAAATTTTTGAAAGTTAACATTTAAAAAAGAATAAATAAAGAAGAATATATATATATATATATATATATATATATATATATATATATATATATATATATATATATATATATATATATATATATATATATATATATATATATATATATATATATATATATATATACGTATATTTCTCTTTAAAATAAATGATATAAATACAAACTTCTCTAGGAAATTAAAGCTTATTTCCATATAGGACCAAATAAACCTTTTACTCATTTGAAGCATTTTCTTTTAGCTAGATGTGACATGCAAGGGATTTTAAAATTTCTGTGTAGACGGTATTTTTAACCACATCTTGAAACAATAAAATATGTTTCTTTCGAATCTCTCCAAATTTTATAAAACTTCAGTTGTGTATATGTGTGTGATTTTTTTATTCATAAATAATTAATTATTAATATGATGTTTATTATTTAATAAATATTTGTGACATTTTCGATGACCATATTGTCGAAAATTTTCCTTTCATTAGAAGAAATATCAACATTCAGATTAATTTTAAGACTTCTTGACTTATATAATAAAAAGATATATCTTCAATTATAATTCAGTTCTTAGAAGAAGATTGTTGTTTAAATTAAAAAACATATTTTGATAGAAATCAAAATTTAACACTTTGGGTGTTCAGGATCAAATAATCGACATTTACTAAAATTTTATTAATTTCTCAATGTATAAAATATAAAATTTTAAATTTACCAAAACTAAAGAATATTTATTTTTATGTACTAAGGCTATGCATGCCAATTATATATTTTATAGTTCATTAATGTAATGAAGCATATGTAATATATTCATATATTTCAACAAATTACATACTATCAAAATTTAAATTTAAAATAATTTTAGAGGTTTTATTCCATTTAAATAGGATTTTAAAAATCGAGATTGAGAGAGATTTTGAAGTACAATAATTAAATTAATTTTAATCGTAACCCATCTTATGTATTTTGTAAGAATAAACCTATAAATATTCTCTATTCAATTATATATAGGTGTACAATATATAAATTTTTACACATTTCATGAAATTAGTAGAAATTCACTTTCTTTAAGCTCATAAATATGTACTAGTTCTGTGTTCAGTTTTAAATCAATAATTGTTTCAATTGTGCAAAGGCATCCTTATATCATTTACAGAACAATAGAGATTTTTAATTAGAACTTGGTAATAAATACCGAACAGAATATGATATATTCTGTTCGGTATTTATTACCTGCTGCTTTAAATCTGTAGCAGTCTATAAATAGCAGTAAATCGTTGATTAGAGTGGAAAGGTTTAAAAAGCTTGATAATTAAGGAAGAGAACAAACAGAAGAGAAGCAATTGAAATGTATTTGATTCTCATATAGAATTCTATATTAACTTATTGAAAAACAATCTAATTCATCAATGTATGTGTCATCAGTGAGGGGACTAGCAATATATTGTGAATTTCTTCAAGTTGCATGCAGAATGGTGAAAAACTACATTTTACTTTAAGAAATAATTCTCCAATCTTCACACTAAAGTGATGGCAGAATAGCTCTGCAAAATAAAGGTTAATTATGATGGTTTGTACTGAAGTGATTTTTTTCGCTAGTCTTTCACAGAAAAACTGAAATGGAATTGATTGCTGCATATTACGTGATATAGGTTTATAAACAGTCATAATCATCGGCTAAAAATACTCTTGAAAATATTGTGATGTTAACGAGACATATCATAATGGCTAATGTGTGTGTAATTTCTTAATTTCTTACTTTAGTCTATCACTGTAAGATAGTGAAACGTATCATGGACTGTAAAGACGAAATAATAGCACTCTAGATAACCCACAAAGATTCTATAGGATTTTTAAGAACGGCCACATAAACACTTTATTTTGCCTGATACTGATGACATATAAGTTGTAAGTACGCTGGCCAGTAAGTGGTTCAATTGTTCTCGGGTTTGACTCTCAAAACGAGTATGGATGCTTGTTGTACTTAGGAATTAATTTTAAATTGTTAGTTCTGGGATCTTGTATGCAAAAAATCTTCTGATGCGAAAATCAAATTAATTAAGACAAACCATTAGGGCTTTCTGATCTTCAAAAATTTTAATTCAATGTATGATTTCTTTATTAAAACCGTTAACATCATCAGCTTTACAGAACCATTGTTGTATTTTGCAATAAAGACCAGCTGCTTACCATGGAATCTCTGCTTATACCTCCATATTTTGTTTAAACATGCGAAGTTGTTTAAATATCGTCAATTT
Source organism: Latrodectus hesperus (assembly GCA_037975125.1). Taxonomy (NCBI): domain Eukaryota; kingdom Metazoa; phylum Arthropoda; class Arachnida; order Araneae; family Theridiidae; genus Latrodectus; species Latrodectus hesperus. Next base: position 101,531,908 of record CM075850.1, on the reverse strand, counting down.
ATCTTTACTTTATCATCGGTTTGTTTATTTTAGTCATATTTTTATATCAATGCAGGTTTAATTAATGTAAGTTTAACTTGGAAATTTTATTATTAGAAAATTTAGTTCATTAGAAAAAAGAGTGTATTTATATTCCTCTTTCCACACCACTCAGCTGCAAAGGATTTAAAATACAGTTTAAGACCTCATTAGTTTTGACATATATATATATATATATATATATATATATATATATATATATATATATATATATATATATATATATATATATATATATATATATATATATATATATATATATATATATATATAAATATATACATATATGTGTGTGTGTTAAAAGAATATTCAATTGCAGAGTCAGGTTAGGAACACAGAGAAAGTAGTTTCTCTCAATAAATATAAAAAAATTGAATTTAATATTATTTGCATATCATAACGAATGTAGATAATAGACGAATGTTACATTCTTCTTATTCTGTTCATAATTTGTTATTTTTATAATTATTCTATTTATAGTTCAAATAAAATTTTATGTTTAGATAAATTAGCTCAATCATATTAAAAGTTAAGTATTTATTTTTATATTAATAAATAAAATTATTTCTTTGTAATTTATTAACTATTTTTACATTTCTTCTTACTTAATTACTATCTGAATAAAAATATAAAATTTTTTAGCGAATGTTATCAAAATGAAATAATGATTAGTTTTACCTAAAAAATTACAAGAAAATTTTTTTCATACGTTCTCTAAAAAAAAAATATATAAAATAATTGAAGAAAAAATGCAAGAAAAAGTAAGTTTTGAATCACTATTAATTTACGCAGACTAAAATACCTTGGCTTTCTATTTTAAAGCATCAAGCTTTACTAATTATGATAAAATGTTTTTGAATATCATACAAAACAAAATATTTTACATTCATTAAGTATTTTTCCAACGTAAAATCAGCCTTTAATAAAAGGAGAAAATTGTTTCACAGTTGAATATATATAAATACATAAAATAATGTAAACGATTTTTATAACTGAAAAATAATATTACATATTAGTTTAATTTATTATAGGACTTCATACATGAAATATTATTCACATTTAAATAACAATTATGATAAAAAATGAACTTATTAAATAGCATATATATATATATATATATATATATATATATATATAATTTATTTTCGAAATATTAAAATTTTATAAAATACATGTTTGTATAAACTATTAATAAATAATTTGCTTCAAAATATTTTGTTATTACACAACCAGTATTTATTAAATTAAATTAATTAAAATTCTATAAAAATATTTCATGACAAATATTAAAAATGTTATACAAATTTTTTATGTAAAAATACCTTCTATGAATTCATAAATATAGAAACCATAGAAAAAATATTCTAGTAGGTATAAAAAAGTGTGATCATTTTTTATGTGTGACTAAATTTAATAATGAAAGATCTAATTTTCTTATAGCTCATCAAAATTTAAAAGTATCATAAATTTATATATTTAGTTAAAATAATAAAAAACTAACAAGGAAAAGTCCAATTAAAATTATATGAATGGAATTTATGTTCACGTATATATTAATATCTATTTAAATATTTTTAATTTGCGGTTTTTTTAAATGAAGTATTTTTAATTGAAGTTTGATTGATTGATATAATAAAAAATTGTAAATATTCATTGAACTGAAAAACATATTTTATATTTTTCAGAATAGCACTGAAATGGCTTTCTAAAACCGTACTAGAATAGCTGAAAATGATATAGTAAAAATTTCTGCATTTCATATACATAAAATGTATGATGATGCTTTATAATTGAATGCTAATAATTATGGTATGAGAAATGAAATGTTGGAAAGAACAGTAACTTACCAGCTAAAGTATGAGCGTACGATGCTAAATGGGCTCCAGCCCTTCTGATGACACTGCTGTTCCCCAGGCTAAGTAAAAGCAAAATAGTTCCGAATCCTTGCAAAACACAACCAGTTCCGTACAAAAGACAAGTCCCTTGCCATGCTGTTGAAGGAAACCGCGTGATCTCGAATCTGTGGCAGTGGAAGTTTGTCTGCATCTGATCCCTGTAACAGACGTTGAACATGCTGAGCGTGTACACCAACGCAGAACGATCATATGCCAATATGGTCTGTTCTTGGGTTGTGCTGTTCTCTCGCACGAACCATTCTGTTTCAACAAAACCCATGGTGCAAGTGAAGGTCACGAGTAAAGAGAGAAATGCCCACAGAACCGCGACTGTCCACGATGTTTCCCAACGCTCTGAGTGGACAAAGTGCTTGTGTTCAACAGTGTCCTTGGGGAAAGAACACCATAAAGGTTGGCGCATGAGGACATAATCGCTAGAAGGGGCATGCACCTCTTCTAGTTGAAAGTATTCGAGAATTTCTTTATACATGGTGAGGCTTTCACGATGTAAATTATTAGCAAAAGAAGGGAAGAAAAATTTTAGTCACAATGATATGAAACATTTCAAAACTCATGAAAATTGAAGTAACCATTTCACAGAAATGTCTGTTTGTTTCAGGATACTTTGAAATAGTAAACTTGTAAGTGAAATTATAAATTTCTCAATCCATTGCAGAAGATGATGGAGATATTATTTGAAAGTTACATTAAAGAAGTTAAACTTGTAGAGTTTGTGAAGCTTTTCCAGCAATTTTATATTTATTTATTACAAAATTCTAATTTTAAGTTCATGTTCAAATGTTATTGTATAGCAAAGCATATTTAGAAACTGAAAAGTATAAGATACAAGGAGAAATTATATAAAGAATGTAAAACTAAATATAAATTACTTGAATTAACGAAATTTCAACAAATTTTATAAATCATTAGAGTACGCAGCTTATAAAAGTGGCTCCGAATGCATCAAGAAATATAAGCATTTCATTTTACCCCTGCATAGGGAAGTAAGTCAAAGTTTCAGCAAAAAGATTTAATCAATTTATCACGCAAGACTGCTAATTTTGCGTAAATGTGCACCACAATCAAAAAGGATTAGCAGCGTAGCCTCCAAGGAAGGGTTATTCTCTTTTAGCGTTAATGAGCAATTATGGAGCATTATAATTTTCTCCAAGACTTAACCAACCTTTGCTAATGATGTTCCATTAAGACAGTTCTCGAGCACTAACTAGAAGATTAGATTTCGTATTCACCGAAGCAAAGTTTTCTAAAAATGGATACTTTGTTATATTTCAATTAACAAGTGTAGAAAAAGTTTGTCTATAGAAAATTGGTCATAATTAACTCTACTGAAATAAAGTTTAGAAATATAAGCATATCGTTATTTTTTCCTATTATTTTTAGTTTCAAAAATGTTTTAAATATAATTTTTTAACTCCAAAAATTATTTTTTAATAACATTAGATATTAAATTTTGAGATAATGTTGTAGAACATTATTTTTTTATTATTTTAATTCATTATGATTTATTCATGCAGATTTAAATTTAATTAGGATTTTAATACTAACAATCTTGAATGGAAAATATTCTAAAAATTTTGGTGATGAAGTTACCTCGATTAATTAAATAAAATTGATTTATTTGGTTTTTAAAGATATCAAAGTAAACGTAAAAAATTTTTCACGAAATGAATATTTGCATATTAATTATAAAATGTTTTATATTTAAAACAATAAAGTGCTTTTATAAAATTATTAAGGCATTATGCATGTATTTTAAACAGCTATATCACTACAAAACTCATACCTGGAATTTTCATTCCTTTGCAGAGAACAAAGATTATTTTTTTCAAATAATTTACGAAAAACAAGATGAAACAATATTTTTCTAAAATGAAAAATTGCTTTTAATATTTATCCTGTTTATCAAATACTTAAACTCATGCTTCCAGATACATAGCAAAATGAGTAAACTATCTAGCAAAGATATATGGAATTTGTAAATAAACAAATTCGAAAAATAATAACGTATTTAATAGCGTCGATTAATTAACAGTATAATATAACTTCTTTGAATAATTTTTCATTTCGCAATAGCACGTGATATCAAGTAAAGCACTCTTTCCGGAGAACTTCATCCTGAACTCCTTCTCTGAGCTTTTTCGCGTTTCATTGACGGAACTTCTTCCGTGGCAATTCTTCTTATTCACGCGCTTGCAGTTTGGCGAAATTTTTGGCGCTCGCCAATCCGTGCCAATTTCGATAACAGAAGTTTATTCTCATCGCATCTCGCTTCAGTTAATCATCGATACCGGAAAATAGATTAGTTGCAAGTTGTTTCCAGATATGTCTAAGGAATTAATTTACTTACGGTGAATTCATAAAGTTATTGTAGCTCAAAATGGGTTATTCAAACTTTGAGTAACAAGTGTTATTGATTATCGTTCTCCTAAAATGTTTATAGATTACCTACTGCAAAATATTTTCTATTTTACTGAAATATACTATGGCAAATTAATTTTTCTGAGTAATTTTGTTTTGCTATTTTTTCATCAGTTTAAAAATGATAACATTGAACTTGTAGTAAAATTTTGATCTCATACTAGTTATTATGCATTATACATAAAAAATAATAAAACGATTTGTAAATAATTACAACAAATGCACTTAGTACTTTAATTACAGCATTTCAATAAAACGTTGAATTTAATTTCATTTTTTCTAAAACATTTTATTTAAATGACCATAAATATCACATAAAATATGACATTTCACACTAAAACTTATTTTTTGTTTGCATTTCAATAGTTGTCTCGCAAAAAAAGTTAGAAAAAGTGGCAGATGATAATATCAAAGATATGATCTAAGAATAACTTAAATGGCATTTTTTAATGAAAAAAAATTCTAATATTTACAAGCCATTTAGAAACTTAAGACAAAGTATTTTAGAAATATTTTCTCAGTTATAAATTGTTAGTTATAATATTTTCTCAGTTATAAATTGTTAGTTATAATATTTTCTCAGTTATAATAGTTGATTAAAATTAGAGTTTTAATTGCGTGTATTCTAAGTTAATGTTTACAAAGATATTATTACGATTTTATTTAACTCTTCATATTAATGTTTGGACAAGTGAAACTTATATAAACATAGTTTCTCTACTGTGGTACAATTTTTCGAAATATTAATTCTTGTTAAAGATTCAACATTAAAAATATATTGAAATAAGAAAATCCTTGCTGGGACTAAATTAGAATATTTGAATTTAAATGTTTTTAAGTTCTATATTTATAAAGCCAAACTTTAAACATCAGAAAAATTAGTAAATATTTATTAACTATTATTTTCCTGACATAGATATAGAAAAACTTTAAAATGATAGTTAGAAATTAAAAAAAACTATAAAAAATATATCTGAATACGAGTGTTTGTAATAAAAGAATAAACAATTGCTAAACCATTTAAGAAAATATAATATTGTTAATATATTTATCTTATTTTATATCTTGTTTTACATAGGAATAAATGACTAACTTATGCAATATTTACTATGACTAACTTATGTACCAGAAAGTATAAGAATTCTTTTAATGATTTTAAATTTTAAGATACCTATTTAATTATACCATCATCAAAATAACCATCTATCTATATCATCTACATCTATATGTATATTTACACATAAATTTGCTCAAATATTTATTGAAATAAAGTTTTCTGTAATTTATGGGAATTGGAATACTGGATAAATCTGAGAATAGCGTTTTTGAATATATTTAGTATTACAGTGAATAATTTAAGAGATGTGATTCAAATTTCTTAATAAATATTATAGAATTTTGCTTTTAAGAAAAGTTTTCCAAAGAAAGAAGATAAATATCAAAATTAAAAACGTATTTTCTAATTTAAAACAATTAGTATCATCAAGAAATAATTATTTGAAAGACGCACCCTTTTGACTTAATTTAGCATAGCCGTCGGCTAGCGAGCTTGGCTTGTCCAAGTGTCATAAATAACAACAACAATAACAAGAAATAAATACAAATATTTAAAGATTGAATTTTTAAAAAGTGAATGTTTACTTATTCAAGGTCGATATAAATTTTCTTATTGTATGCTTAATAGAAAAAGCATTGAACTGCTTAAATATTCTCCATTGAAAATTAAAATTCTTAGTATTGTTTTGCAGAAAAAAGGCTTCATTAATTAATTTAAAAAACTAATAATTCTTCAAGTTTAATGAAACGGAGTTTCGTAGTTAAGAGACATTATATACATATATATTTTAAGTACCAAAATTCATTTCATTACACTTGAAGAATTATTACATTTTTTATAATAATAATTAATTTAAAGCTATAATTAATTTAAAAACTATAAAAAATAAACTATAATTATTTTGTACTTTCATATTGTTGGTTTTGTCTCTTACATTTTTTAAGATTACATTTCCTATTTCTTTGGGAATTTTAATTTGATATTTTATTATAATAAAATGTGTGTGTGCTGTAATACATGAAATTTTCATACGAAGAGTAAATTTAAAGAATTTTCTTCCTACAGGATTGTATATTTGGAAAGTTAGTTTTCCTTTCATCAAAACTGTGAAATTAAGGTTAATTTTTTCACAAATAAAACCTTAAATGAAATAATAATGAAACCAATTGAATATAAGAACCTATAAGAACTAATTTAACTTGAAGATGAAACAAATTCTCGCTGACCGGTGGCGGAGTGGTTAGCCATTCTAAATTTGAAGAAGTAGGTCTTGGGTTCGAATTCTAGTTCTGGCATGAATGTTCCCTATCTCTTTCTGAGTATGTTTCTCTATCCTTTCACTTTCGGGACAAAGATGGCACACCCCCTGGTTGCCCCACTGTATAAATTGCCGTCACCTTCGACCCTTAAAACCCTGAATAGATTAATCCTAAGATCAATCAGCCATCGGGAGAAAAAGGAAACGAATTCTTTTGGTGCTTTTAATATACTTTTTTAAAACACCACTTTTTTTCAGATTCAGATTGTATTTCTCACTTAGTTGTCAGAATTTGCCATTCATAAATCAATTCGGACTGCTAACTTTCATTATGATTGATGATTACTTTTATCATGATTGTTTTAAGTTGTCATTCATTTTTCTAAATTTGAAGATGTTAGAATGAAATATTTCAAATAGAGATAGTCTTCATCCCTGGAATTATAAATTTTTCATCTTTTACATATGTTCGTCACTTCTGAGTGTAGGACCCCGCTTTTCGATCCGGAAGTACTGGGGTTCAATTCCAGTTACAAATAGAAATCTAGAAATGCGTCTGGAGTTTCTTTTTTCTATATTTATGTATGTGTGTGTACGGCATGAGTGCTTGATTTCATTGTGACATTTAAATGCAACTTATTATTAATGAAGAAACTTTCTTTGAAGATATTATAGTTGATTTTCAAATCTGTTACCACATAATTTGACTTTTATTCATTTTTCTGCAAGATGTTGAATTTCACCGAAACGTAATTATTTTAATATTCTAATTAACATATTGTATTCACTTTATCATGCCCACAAGAAATCATTAATTATTAATTCGAATAAGTACTTATATTAACTGAAAAATTAGCAATAAATATATTTTTGAACCATCGACAATAAAACATTAAATTTAGATGTTTATGAGTTTGAATAATTGTTAAATTGCTTTTTAGATGTATGTATGAGTAATTTCTATGAATTCTGAAATCCTTAGTTTTTATCTCCGAATTTACCCTCTTACTTTTATTAAAAGAAGTTAAGGCTGCAAAAATTTGGGGGGCAATACAAATTATAAGAAATAAAAGAAAATAAGAAAATGAAAAAGGAAAAATAACGGCATCTCGTCGTATTCATTTAAAAAAGTTTTAGGTTCATGATTTTATACCTTGAAAATACTTTTATTTTTAAAACATATTGGACGTATTGCTTATTTACTCACAATAATATAATAATAAGATCTTATTTAAAAAAAACACAAAAAATTTGCAATCCTCAGGATAATTTTTCATACGGCCGTGAAAAGCAACCGTGGAAAGTCGCTATAAGACATTTTAATATTCACCATGTAAATTGTCTTCTAAAACCTTTCATAGAGAGGAGAAAGTATTCACGAGTGGGAAGAAGTAAAACCGAGCAAACTCCCAAGCACCCACCCTGTCAGAAGGCATGCAGAAGCTCCAGCTTCCATTGTTCAACAATGGCTAGAGTCGAACTTAGAGTACCTTATGCTTCGAACAGCGTTTTCCTAACACTCGGCTGGAGTTAGCCCTCCCAAATCTTGAGGGAATGATTTAGAGCGAAATGGACTTAATTTTCTATTTACAATAGGAAAAAGTTGCTTAAAGCAAAAACATTTTTAACCTAGAATGCTTAGCTAAAGTTAAGTGAGTTTTTAATCTATTATTTTTTAATTTCAGCTGATTTCAGAAAATTATTAATTGAAGTTTCTTATTCATTTTGATGCGACGACAGTTTCATATGAAAAGAAGGTGTTACCGGGAGGTATCCACGCAGTTAAGATTCGCATGCATGGGAACCATATACACACTGAGGTTACGCAGTGTCCAGTACTTACCTACTAGTATGACAGTGTGGTGCGTTTTTCCTTTCTAGTGCCGATCTCTTCATTTGATCAGGATTCAAATTAGGTGATGTTTGATTGGGGTTTCAATCTGCAAAAATGAATCGCAATAAAATATAATAGCTCCATGCTTTTAAATGGATAACTTTTATACATTTGTTTAAATTAAAAAAAGTTTACCTTTAAGAAATATTGAGTATATAATAAAAAATTTGGCATCAATATATGTATTTAACAATATAGTAAAGCATATTAGTTATTTTATAGCAAAGCATATTAATTATAGTAACACAATTTAAGATTTATGTTAAATTATATTAACTAAGTAAAAATTAAATATTTATAATCCAATTATGGTAATATAAATGTGTAAATTTGGGCAATTATATAATTAAATACATATTTTTATTGAAGAAAAATAATTCCTGTTAAAATATGTGTCATTTTTAGAAGATAAACATTTGATATATGAAAATTGATATAAGGAAAAGCAAATAAGAATATTTTGACGAAAATTACCCAAGCAATTGTATTTTCAATTAAGTTAAATGTGTGTATTAAATATTAATTATATGAAAGTAATTGCAGTGTAACGTAACATTTGAGACTGAATGTAATTATCTTTAATAGCTGGCTAATTAATTAGCAAATAAACGTAATTATAAGTTACACAAAGTTATGACATACATATAAAGTGACATTTTTACTCAGTTTGCATGCACTTTGAATGCTTTTAAATCTCGAATAAACTTTTTCAAGGCGGCAATTAGTGATCTCAATGGGCTGGAAATGATTTATTTGAAATCTTTTTCTCGGAATAAATTGGTTTAGAATGATTTAGAACCGTCGTATTTTCTTCTATTGTTGCCAGGTTTGGTTTGTTAAAATATAACTGAGGTTAATCAAAATAAATATATAATAAGAAAAGTTTAAAACAATATTAAATATCATTATTTATAAATTTATGGATTAAGAACCCCAAACTTGTGTGTGTTTCAGAAGAAATTTGTCAATGTCATACTTTCGTCTGTTATTTATCACTTGAATTATCTTCTTTTTGTTCTACAAATGTTTTGAAAGCATGAACACCATAAAAAATTTAAAAAAATTTACTTATAATTAATAATATCAGCTAATAATACGATACTTCAACAAAGTCAATATCAACACATTTCTTAAAAATAATTTTTAAAAATAAAGCACTTCGAAAGCTGCTTTTTGTGTGGTATTTAAGTTTAATCTATCTTCATTTTAGATTTTTTTTTAAATGTGAAGTGAGAATGATGTATTAAGAGATTTTTTGTCGCAAACAATTAAATGTAGCAATAAACATGTTTTCCTAATTATTTTACAGATTTTAAATATTTTATAACAAGATTGATGATTGTGAAAATATGTTTGTTAATCTTTAATAGATTTTATATCAAAGAATAACAATTTTAATTTTCGGAATAATTTTCGAATTGGTTTCTATTATAATTAAGATGCCATTTTCTTAATAATAAATGGTATATTTGATTTCGGATTCTCTAAACAAAATTCATAACTAACAATATACGAAATAGATTTTTTTAGGAATTATTAGTTACAGAAATTAAAGAAAATGTAAAGGAAGAATTTTCTTAATATTTATTTAATCGTATTATTAAAAAAATTCTTCATGGAAAGGAAATTTTAATTGCTAAAGTATAATATTATTAATGATATCAGAATTCAAACGTAACATGGTATAAAAAAGTGATTAAACTATAAAATCTGAACTTTTTAACCGTCTGTATTAAGAACGATTGTTATAAGATTAATCGAGACGCTTAATATAACAGAAATAATACAAAAATGCAACTCTCTCTTAAAAACAACTTTTTATGTAACATAATACGGCAAAAATATGCAATTTTCTTCATTCACTGTATTAAGCTCGTTATGCGCGTTAATTTATGCGCAGGTATTTATACAACAAAACATGAAAAAATGGATAGTTGAAAAAGGGCCGTCTGTAATATATGATTTGAATTACTATTGCAAAATTTCCCTCAGAGAGAAATAGTTGACAATGGATTCATATATACCTAAATTATAAAAACTTTACTTAAGTTTTTAATTTCATTTCTGAAGAAAATTGATGTGGTCCTTTGTTAGCTGTCAATGAAAGCAATTTTTTAAAACAATTTGAATTCATTCATTTTTGAATAAATCCATTTCTTTAGTTTCTAAAGTTTTGCAAAATAGAGAGAGAGGTTATCTACTTACGGATAGCCTTTTTCAAATATTTGAACCAGTTTCTTTTATAAATGCTTTAATATAAATGTAATGTAGTTATTTAAAATTATTATAAAAATTTCTGTATTTTACTTATGGAACCTTTCAAATTGTAATTACCACTTGCTTACGTCGATTACTTAATTCTTTATTACCGGACATTATCCATGATTTAACAGGTGACTAATGCTTTTATTCTGTATAACATTGCCCTCATATATTTATGTAGATTTAAAAATTTATGTAATGGATATTGCATTTAGTATAACCACTCTATAAAATGCAATGCAATAAGAAACGTTTCCTTCCACTTAAAAAATTTGCAAAATAATTGAGGAACTTTAAATCATCGTCATTTTCATGCCATTATTTTTTATGTCACTAGTTGGAGTAGATTAAAAAGGAAAAGTTGTTTTCTGTTTCAAAACATCAAGTTTTATTTCTTGATTTTTTTCTAACACCAAATAATATTTTATTTAGCTATATTAAGTCACTGCAATGCAGCTATTGTTATGAGAGGCCGCAACAACCAAAAAACGATTTATATCAACTCTTCTCAACAACTGTGGTACTAAAAGAGCAAAATACAGCATCAAAATCGAAAACAAGATTCTCTTGAACCTGCGTGAAAAGAGGAACTTCTTTGTTCAAGCCTCGTTCCAAAAAAGGACCATTACGTAAGCTAAGGCAAATAATAGATATTTTTTTATAAGAGGGAAGGGGTGGCCCAATAAAAGAAACGCCACAATAAAACCATTCCATTTTATTTTTTGCTGCTACTTCATCGAAACATGGGTTGGAGAATGCTATGTGTAAATGGTAATGGTACTGATTTACAGAGACCGATAAAAGGAGGGTCATTCAAAGCTTCTGATAGAAAAGGCATTTCTAAGTTTATAGTTGCGTGAGGGAAATAAAGAAAAAGAATACTTTTATCATTCCAAAAACAGATTTTTCACAGTATGGAGTATATGGATTATTGAATATTTTTCCTTGAGTGAGGAATGAACTGTATCTGGTTTGTTTATTTTAATGAACATATTAAAAATGGTTGAAGTTCAATGAACATATAGTTTTCTATAAGAAATTTTATAAATTGATGAATGTAAAAATTATCTCTGTAAAGATTTCAAAAGTCATTAAAATTATTGAAAGATTTTTTTCATTTGAGAAAAAATACTTTGAGAAATTGTTAAAAACTTTCAAACTGGGATATAGTTACTTAAGCTCGTTAACATTAAATTAAAAAAAACATGAAAAGTTATACGACGCGTGACTACTTGTTCTAGCTTTTTAATGTCCTGTATCTTGAACAAACATTTTATTTTGTCTTCAGTATTAAAAATCTTGGTTATAAAGTATATTGTTTACAGAAAATGCGAAATAAATATTGTGATTCATACATGAATTTACTGTGAAAGATCAACTTAAAAAGGATAAAACGTTTTTATATTTAACTGGAGATGTGAAACGTGATGCTTTCTAATTAATCTGTACAATGTACATTAGACTTTGTAAAAGAATAATTTTCATTAACAGCATGATTTATTTGTTATAAATGGTAATTAGGATTTATAGATAAACGTTTGTAAAGTATGTGAATCTGACTCTTCAGCACGGTAATGCTTCATTAATATTGGATATTAATTTTGATAGCAGAAGTTTTACTTTAAAACAGACTCTATTAAGATTGTTCAGCTAAATTTACATTGCAAAACAAAATTACTAGTGGTAATCAATATAAGGAAAATAACTGTGAATAAAAGTAATTTCTAAGAATGCGATTTATAAGACTTTAAATAGAATTCAAGCTACTGGCATCATTTTTAAATATAAAAAACATATACCACACAGTTATAAGAGATAGTTATAGTGAAGATATGTATATATCTTGCATTTTTGTGAAAATCAGTGTCATATCAAACATATTTTTGAATAATATTATACTAAATTGTTGTTGTTGCACTAACATACTTCCCTGTAACTAGCTTTGAATTGAATTCTGCTTGTTAGATAGAAGCAACCAGGTGGAATTTCGTGATTTTGAAGCAAGTACCAAGCCGAAGACACTCAATACTTTGGCCTGTCACCCTCAGTATCAGTTCACTTGAAAGACATTGCGATCACATCAGTTTTAACGTGTCCCAGCCACAATTAGCAAACCCGACGGATCTTCTGTCACGTCAGCATTGGAGCTCACTATCTTCCGATAGTAAGAGCAATGCCCTAACCAACCTGGCCACCGATATATTAAATTGTGACAGATTAATGAACTAAAACAACTGAGAGCAAAATATTCCAGCTTTTTGGCATTTGTAGAAGCATAGGCCATTATAGTGCACAATGAGCAAAAAGGCAAGCTCAACCAAGCAACGTAATAGCGGGAAGTAGTAGAGAGAAAGAGGCGGACGAGAGAGTATTGAAGCGGATTTTGTCATGGATGAAAAGAAAACAACTGCGGTTAAAGTTATCGAGGAACTCAATTTCCATTTAATGAGATTGAGTTCAGTATCCATTTAAAAAGTATCTTCATAAGCCTAACGTTTATATAAAGCAAGTATTCTCAAACCACTTGTCATAGAGATATTCCCAAATGTCTCCTAAAGTGATATCACAATCAGAAGATTAGTCAACTTATAAGTTACAATTATATGGTCAAAAAAATGATTTTCAGAAATATTTCCACATTGAACGGATGCACATTTGAGGACATCTACACACGAGTCTTGTATTATTATTATTTCTTTCCAATTATCAAGAATGAAGGTAGACCTGTCATGACATTGGCAGTCGCATTGTGATTCTGTGATGGACCAAGCGTAATCTTAAAAGGAAAATTCACAAAGTAAGTAAAAAGAAAATTTAGCTGGTTAGATACAGCCTATTAATTACAATTTCGTTTCTATAGGAAACAGAATTTTGCACTATGATAATTCTCTTATTCATGTAGACAACTTAAGCAATCCTAGTTTGATTACCACGAAGATGAAGTGATATCATTCGTAGCCAACACAGTCCCCGAATCTCAATTTAGAGGAATCATTATGAGACAAGTCTAAATAATCTGTCAATTTTTCATATTTCCAATAACATTCATTTTTTTTTACAAAAATAACAATAATTAATGAAAAATAAATTATGATTTACATGAGATAGAATGAAAATAACTTGATAAAAACCATAACTTGAAATAACCATTCTACCAAGAAATAACTTGATAAAAAAAATCTTAGGGTGAAAAAAAAAGTGAAGAAATCCGTTCTGCTAGTGCACTGACATGAAATGGTGAGTTTTCGTATAACAAAACACACAATGCAGAAATAAAGGGGTATGAAAAATGTATGAAATTTTTAATTTCAGCAACGATAGAATGAATATAAAAAGATGTCTCAGTTCAACCATTTGTAATAACAAAAACATATCTTACAGTTGCATACATACATCGCATTGTTTGAAAATCATGCTAGTTGTTTTACGGGGTGAGCGTTCCCCTCAAACTTGATTCTCATTTACTTTAAAATTACTTCAAAATTTTATAAAAAAAAATTTAATTTTTTATATTTTAAAAAACTAAAAAGAATTAAAAAAATTCATATAAGGTAAAAATACTCTTAAATGTAAAATTTCGAGTTTAATATTTCAATTAGCGCACACCGATGGTTGAGTGGTTAGCATTCCTGTGCTGTGGGTCCCGGGTTCGAATCCCGGTTCGGGCATGGATGTTTCTTTCTTTATCTGCTCCCTCAGTGTTTCTCTGCCCTTTCTTCTGCAATTATGTATGAGTGTGGCCCACCCTATCAACGTGTTTGTGGTAGTATGGCACGGGCATCGCTACTCGCCTCCGTGACTTGGTTCACAAGTGCCCGCTGGGTAACGATAAATAAATAGCAGTTTCTGGCCTTGTTGTGTCATAATGTTCGCCACCCAAGTGCCCGCCTTTGGAAAAGAATATTTGAATCAGTGTTATTTTCGTGTTGAAATCTTGAATTCGAACACATGGAGATACTACGCGAATAATGACTCAAATGCTGCGACAAAAGCAGAAAAAAATTCTTAATTTTTGAAGCTTTTACTACTAAATTAAACTTCTAGATTTGTGACATAGCATTAATATTGCATATATAAGTTCGAGTAATTTATAGAATTGAATACGTGTTGATTATATACAACTGAATTTAGAATCGTTTCATTATTGAAAACTTAATTTTGAAAATATTTTTTGAGTGACATTTATTTCATTTTTTTCTTATAACAGTAAAAACAATTTTTAAGGCAATAGAATTTTGTGAAATTAATGCTAACATCATTATGATAATTCTTTTCTTACTCACGTCAACATTTACATGATAAAGAAAGATGAAATGTGCACTGGATACATTTCTCTTTTTAAAGCACTTTCTTTTTTTTTCGCAACTTTATAGCAAAGTAAGACTTTGCTCATGACATCCATCCCATTGTAAGGCGTTATCATCTTTCTTTAGAAAAAAAGACTGAAAATATAATTTAAAATCCATTTTTAAAAAAATTGACGTGGAAGTGAGAAAAAAGAAAAATTCAATTGTTGTGACAAACGTGTAAACGGATGCTTCAGTTTCCTGAACTGAAACCTGAAGATGAAACGTGGACAAAACATTTTTCGTTTAAAAATACAGCCTGTGAATTGTGGAGATTATATTTTTAGAGAAATTTATTATGTATAAGGAAAAACCTTTGTACTTCTTCAATATTTCAAAATCACCGAACTTCCATTTATAATTCAATGACAGAATTGTTTTTTTTATTCAACTTGAGTTATGAGTATGGCTGTAAAAATGATGAACGCAACTTCCCGTACCTGTGATCTGTATATTAATATTGTATTAGAATGAATTAATGCATCCTTATTTGAAATTGCTATTTTAACCTTAAATTGACTTTTCACAGAAAAGGTAGATGTAATACTTATTTGAAGTAAAAATTCACCAAATATATATTTTTGGGAAGAAAATATACAATGAAATATTCACTTAACCATTTTTAATTTTTTTTGTTACTTTAGAGCGTAATTTATACCTATTTTATTACTGTACATGTTTTTATAAATATTTCTCAATGATTCATAATATTTAGACAATTATCTTTAAGTATGAAACATTTATTTTATTCGTTTTTGTTGAATTTAATGTACTATAAAAATCAAGATAATTTTTATAGTACATTAAATTCAACAAAAATAAATAAAGTAGTAGGAACTAAGGCCAGGAAATTGTTAATTTAAAGTGCATTTGCATACTGTTAATTTACGCGATATTAAATCTATATCCTGAATATTTTTGAACAAATCTAGAATGAAACCGAGAGAAATGGAAACATATTATGTTACTTAATAAGTTTAATTATCGTGTTTCCCATTTTGATGTTTCCAATAATATTTTAATAGAAGTTTTTACCTGAAATATATATCAGCCTCTTCTCTAAATTTTCATCATATGTCAACAGAAAAACCTTGAATTATGATGAATTAGATTTGAATAAGAGTGGTTAACGCATACACTTTTACATGAAAGAAGTGCAGGAGTACTTTTATTATTAAAACTATATCTTTTGTGGAAAAGGACATAGTAATTGGGTCTATTCAGATTAAATAAAAAAAATTATTCCATTTCTATACTTATTTTAGTTAGTTTAAACCTATAATTCCTTCTTAGTTTAATGTAGAAGTTCAAGATTAGAATAGCAGCTCAGAAGTTGATGTTGCACTTGATTGTCATTATAAATACAAATACTTAGTAAATTTTTATGTACACTTATGGGTTGGATGTAAGAGTGAATAAACTATGTTCTGAGCAAAACACTTTGCAGTAAACTTACTAAAGTCTGTAAATGTTGCTACAATAAATTGTGTGTGTGTTGTTGTTGTCGTGTGCCAGCTAGGCTGGCAATATAGGGTGCGCTGCTCCACTTTTCCAACTGAACCATATTTAGGTGTGGATTCCGACTTCCTCAGTACACACATGCCATAGGTACCCGTTTATAGGGTAGGCAACCATGCACAACACATTCATACCAGGGAAGGACAAAGACAGGATAGATAGAGAAAGAAAAAAAGTACATCCATGCCCGAATGGGGATTCGAACCCAGGACCTCCCTATCCGCAGTCAGACACGCTGAATAAAAGACAAGTTGAGCGGCAAATGTGTGTGTTATATATATAAAATAATTCTTTGAAGGAAGTTCAAAGTGAGTATAAATATCCATGATTGAAGTAGGTATCAAATCCAAAATTTAAGGAAGGGAGCGCAAGCGTGATCATATTTTCAGCCTCCAGTTCCTCAATAGAAAACCGAATTATTTGTAATAAATATATTCAATTACCTTTTCAAACAATATTAACATCTTAGATTAAAATTTTACCAAAACTCTAATATTTAACCTTACTACTAAACATTGCAATACAATAAATGTTTTTACTTTGCTTATTTTTCAATAGTAGAAATTATTACGGTTGACTAATTATTAAAAGAATCTATCAAAAGACTAATACTCTGTAAATATTAAAAAAATGTTCGATGGCAAATTTCAGTGATTGTATCTTACACTATGTGGTGACAAAATAAATTTTACATTGAAAAGAAATAAATTATTTTTAAAAAAGAGCAGAAATATTGAAATGCTGAAAAGATCGATAATTAAAACTCAGCCAAACATTAAAATGTACTTGAGTTAAACTTTGATAAATTAGCTTATTCATAAAGTCAAAAATTAAAGAAACGCTAATTAAGTAAAGCCAGACTAACTATAAAAGAAAAAATATATAATTTTTTTCCAATAAGCTACTGATGAAACAGATACAGCAATTTAAATAATTATGCAATATTCTACATGTTATTAAAATTTATAAAAGGACAAAGTTTAAAAAAAAAATTACTTTCAGAAGGTATGAAAATAACAGTTAAAGGTCATAATTTATTTCAGTCATAATTTAAATCAAAATGACATTATCCATGATTTGTTAGCCTGATTTTCAAGATAGTTAATAATAGGATACTTATTTAAAGGCTTAAACAACAGTTTTGATTGGAGGAGAAAATAACTGGTATTTATTCAGTTAGTGAAGAAAAAATGTGAATGAATTCTGCTAGTATAAATTAGTGTAAAATTAAATGATCTTTATTTTTGAGAATTAAAATTTAATCTGAAATGAAGATAAATAAAAATAAATAATAATGCTTTTATCACTTTTCAAATAATGATATTATATAAATAAAAATAATGCTTTTAGCATCATTTTTTAATTTTTTATATAATATTAATATCATTTTATTTTCAAAATTTTAAAAAAATTAATACAAATTCTATAAAAATTGAAAGCGAGTTGCTCATTGAATGTAAAATTATTAATTAATGTGTAGCAATTTACTAGGATTATATCTTTTTGCTGATAATAATGTAGATAAGTTATTGATTATGCTCTTTTAATCATTTATAAGTTTTGATTTAGAACTATTTTCTATAGTTCTAAATATTCTATATATATATAACGCATTACGTGAATAAAATATTTTTGTACAGAGTGTATACAAATTTCCATGTTTTCCATTATAGTTTATTTTAAATGAATCATTCTTTGGATAGGAAATATATTTATGTAAAAAATGTTTCGTTTGATAATACATATATTATTATCATACTGAATTTCCATTAAAGCTTGCTTTATTTAGAATAAAAAGGGGGTTTGTATATATATTTATATATAAATATATAAATTTTTTATTTTGGCAACATTGGATTTTGACTTTTATTTTTACATTAAATTCTACTTCTTTTATTCTGGTTTGATACTTTGGTTTGAATTTTTGGCTTGGAGTGTACTGGCTTCTTTAAGACTTTTTGTCTTGGGTCATTGCAGAAAAGCCATAATTATGCCAATGTGGTCAACACCCCCTGACGAAGCTGGCTATACTGGTACTTTATTCCATTTATATCTATCTTTCTTTGATATTTTCTTTGAAATTTCTTTCAAGTACTTTCAATGTAATTCTTTTCAATGTATTTCTTTCAATGTATTGTTTTCCATTATATTCATTGTATTCTATAAATATACTATGAACTATAAATATATATATATATATATATATATATATATATATATATATATATATATATATATATATATATATATATATGTAAGATAAAACATGAAGAATATTGAAACCAGAAATATGAAATTGGAAAAATACTAAAATATATGATGCAAAAGACAAGAAGACATAGGGACCACGTCTTCATCAGGAGGGAGATGGTCAGCTATGCAAAATGAACACTCTTTTCTGACATGTTCGAAGGACAAATGTCTAAATATCTTCGAGCAATTCCTCCGAAGAGTGTTCGTATTAAAAGAACTTAGTTAAAAAATTAGAATAAATATATAGTCAGAAAAGTAAAAATACTCACAATAGATGAAAATACTCATAATAGATGAAATATAAGTACAGTAGAAAAAATAAATACTGTAGAAAAATACCTACAGAAAATGATGCAATAGAAAAATATATAATACGTGCCAATAAATCAGATTGAATTTATATATGAGAATAGTAGGAAGTTGCCAGAAGTAATTTTTAAACCACTTTAACTTTTTGAATTTAATTACTTCTGGCCATATTTCTTTATTCTAATTTCAAATTTACTTTTGGCAACTTTCTACTATTCTCATATATAAATTCAATCTGATTTGCTGGCACTTGTATTATATATTTTTCTACTGTATGTATTTTCTGTATGTATTTCTCTCCATTTATTTTTTCTACTGCACTTATATTTCATCTATTATGAGTATTTTCATCTATTGTGAGTATTTTTACTTTTCTGCCTATATATTTATTCTAATTTTTTAACTAAGTTCTTTTAATACAAGCACTCCTCGGAGGAATCGCTCGAAGATATTTAGACATTTGTCCTTCGAACATGTCAGAAAAGAGTGTTCATTTTGCATAGCTGACCATCTCCCTCCTGATGAAGACGTGGTTCCTATGTCTTTTTTTGTCTTTTGCATCATATATTTTAGTATTTTTCCAATTTCATATTTCTGGTTTCAATATTCTTCATGCTTTATCTTATTTATATAGGAAAATCTTTCTTTAGCTGCTTTTGCGCTGGATAGATTTCCTATAATGCGTGTAATGTAGTATATATATATATATATATATATATATATATATATATATATATATATATATATATATATATATATATATATATATATATATATATATATATATATATGTGTGTGTGTGTGTGTGTGTGTGTGTGTGTGTATATATATATATTGGAATCCATAATGTAAATTAAATTTTCATTAAATAGGAGATATCATTATGGAGATTAATTATATTTGATTATATATTAAGTACGCAAAAACAATATGCATTATTACATGGTACAGATCATTAGAATTCAGTTATGATATTTTAAATGAAATATTAAATTAAAATCATCGATGTGTATTGTATAGCGACATTTTAAAAATATTTTAAATAATAAATATTTCAAATGCTTTTCCATGTCGCTTTATTTTCTTATTTATAATTTATACAGCAATGCAATTCTTTTTCTATGATGTTAAAAATCTTTGTGTGTATGTGTGATTTGCTTCTTCTTTTTTTATTATAGTCGCAACAAATATTTAGGAAATTTTTTATTTATATTAAGTACATCTAAGGAAACACGATTTTCATAGCCCTCTGTAATTCAGGAGGCGACATTACAAGGAAAATGATGAAAATATATAATTAATTAATTCGAAACACCTTAAATCCTTTTTAAATTTATTGAAATGTAATAAAATGATAGAAAAAAGAAAGTGAGAATGTTTTCAATTATTTCCCAAAGCATTTCAAAAAAGGATTAAAATGAAAATAATTTGTGTAGTAATTTCGTAAAAAAGGGAATTTTTTTCCAAAATTTGTAAATATTAGTAAGGTCTTTTTTTTAAGTACAATAAGATGAGTTTTCAGGAAATTGCATTAAAAATAAAAATAAAAATTCAACATATTTTTCTTAAAGAACAATTTTTAAACTTCAGATAAATTTAACGAAAATATTATTAAGTCATTGTAAAAATTTTAAGTTTAACTTAATAAATTCACATAAAAAAGAACAGTACAGAAAAATATTTCTAACCATTAAAAAACTTCTTGCATAACCATTTTAATCCTTTTAAGACACGAGAATGATGTGTCTTATAATAAACTACCAGAACTCCTAATTGCCGAAGAAATTGCTGGCGAATCCTTTCGAAAGGATCAAATTAAGTGAACAGAGGCATTTCAAAGTCTTTCCTTGAAGCAGTACCATAAAGAGAGCTAACTACCTTGCTAAGCATAGTTTCAAGAAGGAACAGAATGGTGTAATCTGCAAAGTGGATAAGGATGGGTCCCGTAGGCTCTACCAAAAACAATTTTGTAATACCAAGAGAAAATATACTTTCTTTTTTACATGTATGAGTGTTGAAAAAGTTTTTCTTAAAGTTTTTAATACATTATTTAGAAATTATTAATGTATAAAAGATTTTATCATTTACATTCTAATAACTTTTAAAAACTAAATTTCACATGGAAAAGAAATGATTATATATATATATATATATATATATATATATATATATATATATATATATATATATATTATTTATATTAAGTACATCTAAGAAAACACGATTAACTCGATATATACACTACATTAATATATATATATATATTATATATTATATATATATATATATATATATATATATATATATATATATATATATATATATATATATATATATATATATATATATATATATATATATATATATATATATATATATATATATATATATATATATATATATATGACCACAATAGGCATTTAAAAATTTTAACACAGATTAATATTATTATTCATTTTTCACAAATATTAGAGTTCATTACATTTGATATTTATAGTAATTGGATAGTTTTTCTTTCATATAGGATTATAATAGCTCCACATTTGTGGTTTATTTGAATCTCTATGGTCACTTTTTACAAGCTAATATTAATTACATTATAACCTATCTTTAAAATACAATCTAAACATTAAACTTTCACAAGGTGGGAATTGAATCCAGATAGTGTTGAACTGAAGACCAAAGTGTTGTGTATTTACAAGTACAAGCTTAGCAGGTGTCAGATTTTATTATGTTCTTGCTATATTAATATTTTGGAACACAGATTCTAAAATGTTTATCGATAACAGCAGTAAAATATAGTAGTATTATATAGAAAAAAATTAAGGAATAAAAAGTTGAATTCTCGAATTAAAATACCCGAATGAAACAATTTAAGAATATTAAAAATATCAAAATGTATTTTACTTTTGTTATTTGAATTAGATATTACTTTAACAAAGAAATAAGAAAGCACCAGTTATATTTAAATTAAATATTAAGATATTTAAATTAGAAATTGACATAAAATATGAAAAAAAAAATTCTTAACTTTTAGTATACCCAAAAATTACCGATTAATTTTGAATTGAAATTTATTGCCATAAAAATTAATTGCATTTCGAAAAATATAAAAATTCAGTGTTTTGTTCTAGGATTTAAATGTTTAGAACTTTTATCGTTGTAAATTTTTCTTTATTGAGTAGAAAAATAACTCTTTGCTGATATTTTCCCATAAATTCTACATTTATTTTAAATAATGGTAATAGGGTTTTAAATTTATTTCACGCAAAACATTTTTGTTAACAATTTTTACTACCTAAAATTTAAACAAAAGAAATAAAGCTAATTGCTAAAAAAGTTAAATATTTAATCAGTAGAGACTGCTTAAGCAAAGTAATTATTATAATTTATGATTATCGTAATAACTTTTCTTTTATTTTGGATTTCTCTTTATTAGTAGGAAAAATAGTGTTCTTTGTAAAAGCTCAAAAGTGTTTATTTTTTATCAACTCATCAGTTATTCTTAAAAATTTTCTGTTTTGTATTAAATTAAGTGCTCAATTAAAAATTTCAACTTAAATGGAAAAAATATGTTATAGAGACTGCGTAAAAAAATAAGAAAACTGCAAGAAAAAAATGTGCTTTGAACATATTTATAATTCCTATAGGATCTTATAAAAAATTTAAGTAGAGAAATGTATTCATAAATTTTTTTTTATATATTTATAAAACTAATAAACAAGTGTGAATATTTTCTCTCATTTCAGAGAATATTTTATTAGTTATTTCTAGAGTGAAATTAGAAGGTTAATTTCTACACTTACGCATAAAATGAGTATAACAGAAAAAAACATTGGGATAAAACGTTCTGCTTAAAAAATAACTTTTCCAGACTTATCATTTTCAATTATGCAAATGTGTAAGTGATTTAATCGTACATATCTGATTCATGAAATTACTTACTCTTTTAGATGGTAAAATTATTCATATTTTATTCGTTATTAGATTATTAGTTGTTAGAATTATTCACATCTTATTTCAAGCATGTTTTATTTTTGAAGAAATTTTCATGCCTAATTCTCTGCTTAATGTTGTTTCGTATTGCGTTGTTTTTCCAGTCATGGAATTAAAATCTTTTGAATACATTTAAATTTGCAGGTTTTAAATTTATAGGATTTAAATTTGTTTTCGAATTACATTTAAATTGAATTAAAAATCACGTTTAGTTAAAATAATCTCTAATATTATATTTAGAAGATACAAATGCATATGTATTTATATCATTGCATACGTATATTTTTCATTTTTATAAGTAGTATAAGTAAACTCTAAATTGCGTTTTCAACGAGAATAGCAATCATAAATTTATTAGAAATCAGCACAAATTTACGATAAAATTAATTTTTAAAGTAAGCAAGCTATCCCAAATTTAAGAGAAAAATACTAACTAATTTAACAGTTTACTGCTTACTGATAAAAACAAATTGAAATTATAAAGACAAAATAAGAATCTATTACTTGTATATTTAAAAAAAAAATTAACCTTTGTTGAAAAAGTTCTGATATTTAAATGAAATATAATAATCGATTTACTAAATTTATTTTATTGAATTTAATAATTATTTTACTAAAAATTGATATTTTACTAATTTATTATTGTATAAATTAAAAACTATTGCATCATAATCTGAAAATAACTTTTACGATCATTTAATTCACTCTATATTATATTGAATATTTTTAAAACAAAATTACAAAAATAACTGTAATCAATGATTTCAGAATGTCTATGACATTGAAATCTTCAAAATCTTTGTAATATTTTGTTTTTCTGTTTGAATATAATTTATAATGACATATCAATTTTTTAAAATTAAAACTATATATGCCAGTTTTTTTTAAATTTGATTCATATTTTTAACTCATTTAAAAGTTTCTTTTATAATGAATGCATATTATTTGATTATTGATTACATTCATTTTATGATGGATTTTTCAAACAGTTATTATTTTTAAATTTCAAAAAAATGTCTCAGCTTTAAAAATAAATAAACAAATAAAATAAAATAAAAAAAACAAGTGATATGACTCGATAAGATAACTATTTAAAAATGGAGCATTCATTTAAAATTCCAGCTTGGCTCTCTGTCTGGTCCTGTATTCATCCCATATCGGTGGAATATAAGAAGCGGAGAATATTAGTGAGTCACAGAAAGCAGGATTTAGGTGCGAACCAGATTAAAACGGCATCCTCCCGATGCTCTTTGATGTCAGCCGCTTTTCAATTTTATTACATCACTTTTTTCTGTTTTGTTTCGCACGCAGCCCCTGATATCCCGTTTTATTCAAATCATGTCATTTCTTGAAAAAAAAAAGCTGAGTCATCATTTCAAACGGGTTAGAAATATCACATTGAAATTGGAATCTTGCTTTAGAAAAAGTGACTGAATATTTAGATGCTTTTCAAAATTTGTTTTTAGGAGATAGTTGAAAATTCTATACATTATTAATTTTCTAATAATTTATTAATTTATTCTTCCTATTGATTGTGTAGTTACAAGTGTCCTAAAACTCTCGAAATATGTAATTTAAAAATGTAAACATGTTTTACGCACATAATGCTGATTTTTGAGGTTACTCAATAATAAATATCCGTCTTAAACATTTTTAGGATTATAAAATGAGATATTTTATTTGATACCTTTCAAATATTTTTAAATGTAATTTAATATTAACATGAAGTAGTTGCAGCCAGATATAAAAATTGGAATTTCTTGATAATCAAACAGTTAGAAATTCCACCAGAATGAAGCCAAGGATTTAGCATATATTTACAAAGCTTATGCAAGTAAATTTATAACTGTCGCCAATCCTATGACCATTTGAAATAGCCTCTTTCGATTTTCCTATTCATTAAAAATTCAATTTACTTATATATTTAGCTTCTATCTTGCACAATGACCAATGACCATTACTTTTACGATAACTTCCAAATATTATAGTATATATTACTGATATTGTAAACATCAATAAATTCAATATATGCTAATAATAAAGTTTCCATTGAATTTTATTAGAACTCCTCTTGTAATATGTTAATTTGAAAATTATCTATATATATATATATATATCATATATATATATATATATATATATATATATATATATATATATATATATATATATATATATATATATATATGAATTTTGGAAGACATTAACTTTAGTTTTGGAAGGCACGTCTGAAAAAATTTAATTATTACATTTATATATATATTTACATTTATATTATTATATAATTATACTATCACAAAAAAGAGTTGAAAGTTTTTCTTTTTAAAGCATTTGTACATTTTGCATTCTTGTAAATATTTAAAATTGGTTTAATTAAAAGTAATTTTAAAATAAAAACAGTATTTTGCTGCTGCTACATATTATAGATCATTCGATAGTTATTCTAAGAAATTTAGTAAAAAACTCTTACCTTTGTTCTTAATCTAGTACAAACAGTAAAATACATTAATAAGTTAATTAAAATTTCAGTATTTAAAAAAAGGTAAAATATATTATTTTTTTCTCCAAATTTTCTTGCATGTAACATGTTTTACATTTTTTAGTTAAAATGTAAGCGTATTAAATGCAAATGAATGCTACCCGATGTTATTCGTTTCGGATATTTATATGTCTTTATATAGAAGTAATTATCATCAGGAAACAAATGCAATTAGAAAATATCTTATGCTGAATTTAAAATTACAGTAATGATCGATTTCTTTTTTATTTGTTTTGATCTCGTATTTTTCTGATTATGACTTTTTCTCAAACTCATTTTATATTTATAAGTTACAAATAGGAAAAAGTTTCATTAACTATAAACTAATCAAAAGAGTTTTCTTTTTTCCGCCGCGTTTCATTTCCTGATGGAATTTTATAAGCCAATTTATATTTTTCATTATTTTACGAGTTTTTAATTTTCATAAAAAGAAGAAAGACTTTAGAGGAAAAATGTATTTTTTATATTTTATAAAAAAAGTTATAGTAGTTTGAATAGAATGAAACAGCATTATAAATATACCTTAAAATGGAAACATTTATTTTATGAACACATAATACACTTTATCAGTAATATTTTAAATTACCCTTCGTAAAAAATTTTTAAACAAAGAATTTTCACTTGTTAATAATGAAATGCTTATGTTTTCAAAAGGCTTTCTTTAAATTATTAAAATTTATGAAGATTAAGTTTATCAAGTGTTTTTGCGCTTTCTCTTATGAATTTTGAAATTTCTTGTATGATTTTTTAAGAATATTTTTGTATGATTTAAAAATAAATTTAACGACTTGTGTATAGTAGTTGTACAATATAAAATTTCCACAACAAAAAAGTACTACTTTTAAAAAGAAAATTTTTTACATGAAGACATAAAAGCCGATGGAAAAAATCGTAGTAAAAATTCCTCGTGATGATCATAATTAAAATATACTTGAGAACAATAAACTAATATAAAAAGGATTATTTTCATAGATGAGAACAAAAACACATTCATTTTAAGTTAATATATAAAAGGATTTAAATCAGACTCTCGGTTTATACTTCTTATTATATAAAATAGTTTTAAAATTGTTTAACAAGGAATTTTCTTGTCCCATTTAAGATAAGAGCATTTTTAACTTAATCTGAGAAATGATTACATAAAATATAAATAGAAATTTTTAGTATCAGTTAAATATAATTTTTACTAAAGCCTCTACATTACTAAATATTCTTTCATTACACGTACTGCTTTTAACCAGATAAAAGATGAATCAACAAATTTATATGAGATTTAATTTTTTTTATACACAGCCATGGTAGTAATTGATTTATTTCCAATGAGCCGAAGAAAAAGATGTTTGGATAGATTGCCCTTTTGTAAAATGAAGCTCTAGCCACGCATTGTTGAAAGTTTTATTCAACTTATAACCCTCCTTTTTTTAAAAGGATTTAACGCTTCCACTTTGTTAGAACCATTTACAGCCTCGTATTCCCCTGGAGTAAGGTATGCCTTCGAGCCACTTAACTTAAGCTCTTTTTTGGACCATCTATATATTACGGTTACGACGTTTTGTTCACTTCCTTTTTATGTAGCCACTTTCTCCGCTGATTACTTACTAGAGTATTACACAATGTCCTCCTTTTTGTGCAGGTAACTTATGACAAAATGAGATCAGGTTATTTTATATCTCCGAAAATTGCTCAAAGTTAGATACGTGTTATAGTATTTTCTAAGACGGTATATTGTAAATTTTGAGGGTGATTTGCATAACTACATTGAAAAAAAACTGCATAGAGGAGCAACAAGAAAATAAAAATATATCAGCATAAATATCGCAAAATACACCATTTTAAATTCTTCACAATTTTAGTCGGAAAAATATTTTATAAACTGAAAACAATTTCTTAAGCAAAATTCATTCTTGATTTTAAGTAAAAATTAGCACACATACTAAGCTTTATTTAAAATAAAAAATAATTTTTGTGTATTTACAAAATTTTTTTATAAAAATTTTTTAGAGAGATTTCTTCAGTTTCTAGGTTACTGAAACTTATTCATATTTCAATTAATTATACATTGAATATGTATTCATAGTGATAAACCAATTGATTTAAAGATATGAAGAACTATGGATAGAGATATCAAATCAATTGCTAATGAATATCGCCACAAAAAATTTTGCAGGGAAAAAATCTGGTTTGTTGATGATTTCGGTTTTTGTATAATTACTTTTACAATTATTCTTTAATACATTACACTCTTTTACTACAATAATATAATTATTTTCTGATTACTTCAAATAACACTTTCTTTTGACGGAAAACAGTTATGACTCAGGAAACAACTTTCTAAAGTTTAAGTTATAAATTTTCTTATCTTTTATTCCGATGCCACATTATGTATTTTAGATTTTAAATAGCTTAGGCATTTTTAAATTTAAATGTAAGCCTGTAATATAAGTATATATAGTTTAATGAAGTTATTATACAATTTAATGTTAAAAAGAGGAAATCAACTGTAATTTAATATTAAATTTATTGTTAATAATTGAACAAAATAAAATTAAATTAAAATTAAATTAAGAAATGTTTATATTTTTTAAAGTCTCTTATATAGAAATTATTTAGTTTGCGCTGCTATAAATAATTATTTCATGCATTTTTAATGAAATAAAATCGAATATATTTGTAAAGCAAAATGTATCTAGTTCCTTATAAGTTTTACAATTTTTCTTTGATGAAAATTAATTGAAATATTTTTGCAAATATTTGCATATTAGATAAAAAAAATCAAATTAAATACAATGTTGTTGAATAAGCTCTTGAATATATGTGCACGGACATATTTATATTATTCATTTATTAATAAAATTCATTTAATAAATTTTTACTATTTATGAAAACTATTTATGAAAATTATTTTATTTTTATAAATAGAATATCATTGTTTAAAGAAAAATTAAGCTAATTTTTCATTTTTTATTGGATATTACTTGAAACTTATTTACTTTAAATTCAAAAACTTTAAATGAAATATTTACTAAATAACTTTATAGGAACCGGGAAAAATATGTTTATCATGGATGAAGAAAAAATGGTAAAAAAATATGGAAACTTCTTTAGTTTATATATAGTCCCTGTAAGGGAAAATAGATTTAAATGAAGAGCTTAAATCCACTGCGTTGTGTTCCACTCCTATCAGTGGGGGACTAGGACCATAACAGATGGACCTGAATTCAGGTTGATAAGCTTAGTAGGCCAAATTAGGTGGATAAATAGAGAGTATTCCAAACTCGAAGGTCTAAATGAACAATCCGAAGGTTTTTCATGTAGACGTTTTTTCATCTAAAATATTTTATAGTTGAAATATCTATACGTTTGAATTTTACATATAGAGAAAAAATAAAAGTAAAATCTTAATAATTTGAACTTTTTTAATTAAAAAAACTGTATACATATATAATATTAAAACTTATATAAATAAATAAATAAATAAATAATATATATATATATATATATATATATATATATATATATATATATATATATATATATATATATATATATATATATATATATATATATATATATATATATATATATATATATATATATATATATATATATATATATATATATATATATATATATATATATAAATAAATTTTAATATTTTCGATGATATAACTCTTTACTTTCTATCAGAATTTTTGCTATATTTAATACATATTTTATAACGCATTCTTTTCGCAATGTATTTTTTTCCTCTCTGTTTCTGGCTCAGATATTAATTTCAAAGTTTTCATCTTTCACTATTTTATTGATGATGGACGTGGAATATAATAGTTTGTCAGATTCCAGCCTTCATCAGTGACCCTCTGCCTTGACTGATGGAAGGGCGGGAACAATATATCTAAATTATTTCTCAATATGCAGGTTGAAAAAGGTTTTCTAGGCAGATAAATTCAAAGTTGAAAAGAAAGATGTAACTAAAGAAAGATTCTTCAGAGATAACTTCTCATAAAAGATTTCTTCATATAGAGACTACTTTTCAATAGAAAAAATTTTAGGTATGGAAAACTTTAACTACAAGTTATAGTCATTTCTACTTCTAAATATTTATTAAATATTTTATTAGAATGTATCAATTTTAAAAATTAGTTTAATGAATATTTTTTATTTAGTAAAATTGCTTCGTTGTCAAAAATTATTTTGCAAATTACATTAGTTTATGATATATTATACTATTGTTATATACTGAGTATAACCAAATTATAACTTATAAGTGGAGCTACACAATTGTAATATATATATATATATATATATATTTTAAAAAAAAGTACGAAAAGTTAATCTACTATTAAAAATAGTAATGTGGTACAATTTTTTAGTTTATCTTATATTTCGTCATAATATAAATGTTTATAAAGATTATATAATGTGTCATAAAAATGTTTGCTTTACTTTTATTTAGTATTATGAATATTATTTTTTATATCATAAAACACTGTCTATATAATTATTTTTATAAGGAATCCCCAACTATAAAAGGAGAAAAGAATTTAATGACGTTCGAGTAGGAGAAAGACTATTCAAATAAATAAAAAACATTCATGATAAAAGAAATCTCCATTTTTTGTATTACATTTGAATTATTTTAATAAAAATTTATTTGCTTAGTTGAATATTACAGGCGAATATAAAATTCACATATTTACTTAATATGAAGAAGAGTTATGGGAATGGTAATATAAATGAATTTGAAAAGAACTTATATAAATAAGTCTCTTCAAATTCTTTTTCCTTGGTTGTTTCAGTAATTCTTCTTTATATTTAGTTAATAGGAGATTTTTCATGAGATATTCGATGAAAAGAATTTTTGTTTGAGTAAATAAAAAACATAATAAAAACTTAATATAAAAGGGGTGAAAATGCAGCTAAAATTAATCATGCTACTAAAGAGATAAAGATGAAAATTTCTAACTAAATCGTTACTTTAGTTTATGGAAATGTATAAAATTTATTTTGTGTTGATGGAGAATTTTATAATAATGTATAAACAAAAAAGTTAGTGTTTCAATTTGTTTGCATATTTGATATAAACTTGTTCACATTGAACTCAAGCTTAATTTAATTCTTAGACGTTATGCATTAAATTTTATTTGTAGCTGTTGCTGAGTTTTAACCTCCATCTTGATTGGAGTTTTAAAAACATAAAGAAGGAAAATAAGTGTAAATAAGAATTTTTTTTAAAAAAAAGCAATTCCATTTTCCACAAAATAATTAAATATTTCCCAAATAATGATAAAAATACAAATTTTAAGCTTTCGAATTTCTTGCTAGAACTTGTTTCTCTTCAAATTAATGTCCAATATAAGCTCCATTTGAAACTTACATGTTTAGTTTATATTTATGAAAGTTTAAAATGGAAAGAAAGCAATTAATTTAATTTGGTCATTAATTTTTATTTTAGAAAACAAGAACATGTTAAAATGTTCTTATTAGAGACTCTTCAAAGGGTTGTTGATAAGAATTTCTACTTTATTTATAAATCACACACTTCCCACTAAATTAGTTGCACTTTTTTTTCTACAGAAGTTTTAAAGTTATAAAGAAAATTTTGCTTTGTTCAAATAGTTTTAAATCTCTTTCTCTTTTTTATCTTTTCTATTTCCTGGCTTTCAAATCCGGAAAAATAAGTAACCAACTAGTTCGAAAACAAAAGCTCTTCTCTAAAGCCTCGAGGATTACAGCCAATTAAAAGGAATTAGCCGCCAAGGTAGCGAATACGCGCTTCTTCTGACAGAAATCATTATATTAATCAATGGAAAAATTGCACACGACCATTTTGTACAGAGATTTCACGCGCCATTGTAATGTTTTGTTATTTCGTTTCTTAAAATGAATGGAGTGAAAAAGAAGAATTAGCCTTAAAAAGGAGAGCTAGAAATTGTATTTTATTACTTTTGCTGTGTCAGTTTGTTTTTTGCGCATGACTAGTAATTAATTGATTTCAGTACGGATCGTGAATATTGTAACGTTTGGATTTAATCTGTTGCAACATGTTCTTTCCAATCTGTAATTGAAGGATTTAAGAAAAATATAATTATGTTTTTAATTATTTTCAAAGATTATTTGTAAAAATGATTGAAAGCAAATTCAATTACCGATATATTTCTAACTTCTTTGATTGATATATGAATTACTTATATGAACCTATATGAATAACCTTTTTGTTATTTTTAAATAGAGTAACCAGAGTTGATAAAGAATTTTTTAAAATTATAATTACTATAATGTTACTAAAAACATATAAATAATTTATACTATTTTGTGGTTAAAAATTTAGAAATTTTGTTTGGAGAATAAATGTAGTTAAAATATTTGCTTGTATCAATTAAAACAGTCTTAGTTTATAGTGTCAAAATAAAAATATAAATGAAATAAAAATTAGTCAATAGTGAAAAAATATTTACAGTTCAAAGCATTAAGAACATCTAATAGTGTATTTATAATAAATAAAGAAGTTCAACTACACACCTACTGTCAGTATTTCATTAAACATGGGTTAATGAAACGGAACTAGCAGTATGTGTACAGTACACTTTTTCTATTTAGAGATCAATTATTATTTTTTTATCCTACGCCCGTCCTCGGCATCTCTGCCATTAATCAACAAGCAGCCCAATAAAAAGGTGAACAAGTATACAAACAATAATAAAGTCCTTTAGTAGCCTCAAAAGAGTTGTCAGTCTTAAACTTTAAAACTTCAGGGCAGTTCCTGAGGTGAGCAGCATCCATATCATCATGATTGCACAATGGACAACGAGCAGAGTCCATTACATCTATTCGATGGAGATGCCTCTGTAGATAGTCGTGTCCAGTTGTCACCCGGAAGCAAGCGACACCAACAGCTCAACCAATTATAAGTATATACATTTGAGACATTTTTTTAACTACGCCCGCACACGCCCTCTCAGACATAAGGCGTCATGTAGTCCAGTACAATACAGAAGAATGCACCAGAAAGAGAAATATTTTCAAAAGCTTCAAAACAGTAAACATCAAGACAGGAGGAGCCACTGAAAAGGTGTTCCCCAGTCATAGGCACAGTACTGCAGAGAAGACAAAGTGGAGAATCGTCAAGTTCAATCCTGAACAGATGAAGATGACCATGACTAGTAATGATTCTGAAAGATGTCACTCCTTCAACTCCAGGGAGGAGTGAGAGCTGCATTCGAGTCTGATTAGCAAGAAGACAAGAGCAAGTCTTCCCATTTGCCATGTCCTGAAGAGAGGAAATTCTTCTTTGACGGATGTTGTCCCTGAGAAGTCTTCGGGCATTTCGCAGAAAGTTGGGGAGACAAGGTGGATGTAATCAAAATATTGTCGAAGGCTGTAGCAGATTTAGAGTAATCCAGGGTGCATTGTGAGGAGGCCTACTACACTACACCCCTCTTAATCAGTATAATCAAGCAAGCGAATTCTCTAGAGAATTTGTCTCATAACTCTTCATATTTTTAAAATATTTCAATATATAAAAAGATTGTAAGTTTTGAAGTCACATTGTAGATAATGTTTAGTGGCGTACTAGTTTTAGGTATTTTACTGGAACGAAAATTATCAAACTCAATTTAGAATATATGTTGGACTGGATATTACATTAATGTTATATCTAGTGCACAAATTAAAATTAAGAACTTAACATTATCGGCATACATCATGTTTCATGTTAATGTTCCTTAAAATTCAAAATTTGTTTTCCGATATTTTTTGGGAGATCTTGCCACTAACAGAACAGTCAAACTTTTTTTAGAAAATGACTTTCATATATTAACAACAAGCTTAAGAAATGATATTATTTTTGAAGTATGGGTGTTTGTTGAAACATCCCTTAGAATATTTATATAATTTTTTTTCCACAGTTAATATGAAAAGATTCTTAAATTCACTTTTTATGCTCATGAAAACTTATAAATTTTTATAAGTACGAATATAATCTTATAATATATTTATACTCGCGTGAAAGTAATTTTATGAGTATGAATAGTATGAATATATAAACTTCTTATAAGTATATGAAAGTATATTTTATGAGTATGAATTTTCAAGTATTCCCCAAAATCTAATAATGTTCTTATCATGTATAATTGAAAATCAATTATTTGTATACTTGAAAAGAAACTATTGCTAAATATTAATATTCATGTATATATTTTTTATAGAAATTTAGTTTAAATAAAGAAATCGAAGATTTTACTCAAAACTGATTTAAAAACTGTGGCACGATAGCCCATGTGGGCCAAGGCCTACAGTGCCCATCTCTGTTGAAATCAAAGGTTACTAAATCTGATATTTAGATATACTAAATTACAACATTCTAAAATAACATTATCATATGGACTAAATTATAACTGAGAATTCAATAAATGAAAAATGTATCCGGAGAAATATATAAAATAACAAACAATCAAAATATTCAAAAAATCAAAATAATTGAATTTATTATTTTCAACATATTAGAAATAAAGACAAAATAAAAAGTCGTATATTTTATTACTTCGTTTTAATTTAATAACTATACTTGACTTAGTACAGCAACTGACAGACTTTTTCTAAAAAATATTTTGAATAATTTTAGATGTTTCTTCAAGAGAATTTTCACAAAATGTTATGCAGAACACATTTAAATTTCCTGTATTTGGGTTCTACCACTTTCATGCAGCGTTTGCAGAATTTGTCTTCAGAATAAATTCTGTATTTACTTGTAATATTTAGAAATTTAAATTTTTTAAAAGGCTTTCTAAAAGATGTGCTTCAAAATTTTAAAAGTTCGTAAGGAAAATAAAATGCCTTAAAGATATACTTGATATTTTAGACTGAAATTGTAAAGATGCCATCTAAATAATTTTTTAAATAACTTTCGTAAAAAATTATAAAGAATATATACATGTATAATGTATATTTTTTGTAAATATAATTATTGAAATGTTTTTAGAAAATTCATTGCAATTGAAAAATAATTAAAAACATTTAAATATTATTTTAAAACTGCGAGAATTTTTGATTATGTCAAAAGAAACGGATCAAAAGAATTTGATGAAAAATACGTGACAAAAGATTTTCACTTGAATTCATAAATTTCGATGAAATATTCAAATGAATTAAAAGTCATTGCGTGTTCTATCAATAATTTTCATTTTTATAATAAACGTAATAATAATAAAAAAAATCACGAATGAAGTATAAATTTTATTTTAATAAATATTTATTATAAAATTTACTTAATTAGTGAATTTGAATACTATGATTTGTTGCAACAATTTGTTCAACGTTTTTATTTAATACTAATTGCTATTTTATAAGCACAAATGTATTCATGTTAAATTTTTAAAAGAATCATTATAGTCAAAAAGTGCATTTAGGAAGGTTAAACTTTCTTTTTTAAAATAATTACTAACACATTAATGAGACGATATTATATCATTTTTGATTTATATAATGTTTACCTGTACATTTACAGAAAAATTCTTTTTATTCAATGAAGTCTTCAATTAGTATACCTAGTTATTTGAAAGAGACTTTTCAATTATTTATATTTTAATTTTTATTTACTTAGTTGAAAAATAATGCAATTTCTGTTAAATACTTTGAAAACAAATTTTTTAAAATGTATATAATTTGATTTTTTTCATCCCGAAAAGAAATTCATCATCTTGTTTTATTGATTAATATTTTTGTTTTATTGAGTAAATTTACAAATATTTTACTGTTAAATTTTTTTTTATCATTTTGAATAATTAGACTTTGAAGATGAGCAAAATTCTTTTAACGTAGATATACTTTCCCTAAAAATTCTGTTTGTGACTTTAATAATCATTGTTATACAAAATCAATTTATTTTCATTTTCGTTAATTTATTATAATATTTTTTTATCCTACGCCCATCTTTTGCATCACTAATTGACAAGCAGCCCAGTGAAGTGATGATGAATTATAAAAAGAATTAAAATTGGCGACCGTAGAGCTGTTTTCAAGAAATTTTAAAACAATGGGCAATGCTTGAGGTGATCATTTTTCATACAACCCTGATGGCACAGAGGGCAACAACCTTTTATATATGTTTGCTAATATTTCAAAATTATTAGTTTTAATGTTGTTTCTTCAAGAAAGAGCATGAGTTATAAAATATTTGTCATAAAGATTTGTATAGCAAAGTTTGAATTATAAAACGAATATTTATTCTTTTTTCCCGAAGAATAAGTTAAAATGTTGGCAATTATATTTACAGTGTGTTACAAAAATATGAGAGAACTGCGTTTTTTGTGATTTTATTTACACATAATATGGATTTTTTTAAAGTTGAATTAGTAGAAATAAATGAAATACAATATTTATGCGTACTATATTTTTAATATTTTTTAAATGTACTAAATATTTTATCACTACTTTTAAAACTTTTTGTTTGAATATTCATAACAAAGTTATAAGAAAACTTGCTAAAACTTAAAAATTTTTGTCGAGTCATAATCTTCTTAATAATTTCAAATACTCAATTTGTCATTGAATTAATCTAGTTATTGACTTAAGATTTTGGATTTTTATCCTATTCATCCATGCTTCTAATTTCTATGCAGAATCTCTGGCTATTATTTATGCAAAATTGATGACACAAATGATCTCACAGCTTTTGTATAGAATACAAATCTAAAGGTCAAAGCTAATGGCTCAAAGTGGAATCCAAACTACTAGAAAAATTCCATTCCGCTATACGAATCGAACCCACGAACATATGAACTTAATACTCCAGAGCATATCAGTGAGCTATCTTTTTGGCTTTTTTTCCAAATTTCATTTCAATGTTGGGAGAAAAACTTTCCTTCTTCAATAATGACATTAAATATATTTGATCTCTAAACATGAATATAGGTCTTCTCTCTCATATTGAGTTTTATATTTGAAACTAACAAATTATCATGAAGCAGTTTGAGTCTCCAGTAAATACTTTCCTTTTTTAATAATATTAACATTTTTCTACGTGAACACATAATAAATTATGACAACTGTTTATCAAGCTTTAATTCAAATTATTCAAAAATGATACTTTAAAAATAAAAACACATTAAAACATTATCCTGTGTTTCCTCACTTTTATTTACTCAAATGTTTGAGCATTAGTAAAAATATTATATCTATATGTTGTATCAAACAAGAAATGTGTATCGTGTTTCTGCTTTCTGTATATTTTTCTGTCAAGCTATATTTGCATAAGTGAGTGCTTAAGAATTTTCCAGATTTTTCTCTTGAGATACACGAATATACTTTTCAAACAATATTTCTCTGATTAATACTTGATGTTGATAGATGTTAAAATACTTTCCAATAGCTTTTAATATAATTTTATCTGAATAGAGTCAGTTTTTAATAGCTTACTTTTGCCTTATAAAAATTTGAATGACAAACAGAGAAAAGATATCTATATATCTTCTTACAGTTCCTTTTACTGAAGAAATGTGTCACAGCCATGTTTTTATTGAAATATTGCACATCTTTACACTGTCTTGAAGCTTATAATCATTAAAAGATATTTTTTTTGCATTTAAAATACACAAATGGGATCCAAAAATTTTCTGCAATAACTCAGTGTTTGCCAAATAGTCAATCGTTAGTTACTATTGCTCATGAGGGCATTTTATATTCTTCACGTAAACATTCCAATTGGATGATCTTCATTCCTCAATGCATTGAAATTATTTAACAATGTGCATCAGCTGTGAGGAATATGTTGAATTATTTTAGCTTTGAGAAATGAGCTCATTCAATACAAAATTTCATATTGAAAGTGTTTAATGAATTCATTAAATAAGAATTTCAGTTTTTTGTATAATTTACTAAGTCGGGTTTTCTTGATTTTTGCAAAGATATTTTGACTGTTGAAAAAGCAATAGTGCACTCTTGTTGGAACTGATTGATTTTCAAAATAAATTATCAGTTAGATTGCTGTTATTATATTTGCTATTATCACCTAACGACACTTAATTCGCTTTTTTATGTAGAATTCAATTTCAGTTTATTTTTGGTATTAAAACTAATTTCGCAGTTATTGAATGTGTGCTTATGGGTAATAAACAAATGAAGATTTTTCGTAAAAAGAAAACTGTTCTTTTGATTGGTAGATAACAATAGGATTAAAAAGTGATGCAGTATTTCAAAAGCTTCATAAGTTTTCTGACTACTGCAATAATTGGAAAAATAAAACCAAATGTCAATGAGATGAATCAAGCTCCAATGTTGTTTATCCAAGGTATATTAACAATGAAAAGATGTATCAACAATTTCAGGTAACCATAAAAATATATTTAAAAAGCACATAATAAAATTTAAGTTGGTTTCTTGTATGCTGAGATGAAATGAGGACATTGTAAGTTTTGCGATACATTATAATTTTATCTTTGTGATGTCCTAGAATAAATTCAAAGAATAATGTCTATAATGTTGAAAAAGAAGGGATCAAATTCTTTATTATAACAATCTTACAAATCAAATAAAAGATGATTCCAAATTTACTAAAACGTTAAATGGGTGGCCTATACTTTAGGGTGATCATCAGTTATCGATTAATATAAGTCTGATTTGGATATATGAATGTAAATCTAATATAATAATAACTAAAAATGAAAAAATTCAAATATGAAGAAAAAATATTTAAAAATTATTATTTTAAAATTAATATTGAAATAATCGCCATTTTCCCCAAGAGGATATCGTAAAACATATTTTTCCCACATAAAAATACAGTTACTTTATTTTTATGAAAAAAGTAATAAAAACTAATGAATAATTGAGATATTTCAAAGATATTGGGGATTTTTAAATATTTAAATCAATACACTACAACTTTAAACTTAATAAATTTTTCCTATTGAAATGCAAACAGTTTTTGTAAGAACATTTTACAATTCGTTAAAAAACATGATATTGTATATCTTTTTCATTACAATTGAAGCAATTTGTTAAAGGAATTGATAATGAATATTGTTTATTCATTACCAATGCAATAAAAATTATGACTGGCTTACCTGAATTTTTATCAAAATATCAAACAAACTACTTTTCTACGTGATGATAAATGACTAAAAATTGAAAATAAAATGAACTATAAATGTTACGATATGTATGTTTGTAAATATATTTCTATAAATTTATAACCGTACTTTAATATTGTTTTTTCTTAATTTTTTATGGGCTTAGTATATTTTCATGGTTTTTGTTTTTATTTTTTACTTTTAAGGTTTAGTATATTTATATGGATTTAGTGTAAAAATGTTTCCTTTTAAAATATTTTTTGTTTTTATAAATTTTTATCTCACATTTGATTTTATATGTAAATTTGATGTTTACAAATTTCTAACATATTTTCTTATTTTTCCTATTGTCAATTCACATAAAATATTCAACTTTCCAAAATATTGCTTTATATAATCTAATTTCCCCATCTTTTTTTTTTATAAAATAGTTAACCTAAAGCATAAATTCCTTTCAAGTAATTTATGCTTTATGTTAATTAAAAAATACCTGAAATTAATTGCAGCATACCCTCAGTACATTATTGATGTTTCAGATTACAATTATATTCTTATATAAGAAACCTTCACTTATTTTTATAGCGTCATTTTTTTCTAATTTTATAACTTTAAAACTGTTGATCTTGCACACATTTTATTTACCAAAACTCTTATAAAACCAAGCCTTATTATGTTAATGGAAAAAATTAAACAAAAATGTTAACAATTAATTGAAGTACTTTTTATCAGGAACAAAATCAATTTTTTAAT
Source organism: Latrodectus hesperus (assembly GCA_037975125.1). NCBI lineage: Eukaryota > Metazoa > Arthropoda > Arachnida > Araneae > Theridiidae > Latrodectus > Latrodectus hesperus. The sequence continues at coordinate 101,492,286 of CM075850.1, read as the reverse complement.
TTTATTATTGTATAGGGAAAATTAAAAAAAGAACTTGCTTTAATTAAAAAACTATACAAAATGTGTGTGATTTGACACATTTTAAGTTTAATTTACTATTGTCTTCTCATGTCTTAGATTTTCTTAATTTATTTCTCTTAAAAGAGTTCACTACTATTTTTATTAAACTAGAAATATCCTCTATTTAGTGTCATTTAAAGCTGGTGTTTGCTTGAAGTTCCATTTACAATCTCAGTAAATGCTACTCTTTAGGGAAAAGGCTAATGTTGTGTTTACTTATTCAATATTGCAATCAAAGTGGTGGCTAAATGAATGTGCAAACTAAATTTGTCAGCAAAATTAATTTTACCTTTTGATTTAATTTGTCATGGAAAAATCTGCATGAAAAATTACTGCGAAAATTTTCTTGAAAATAGTGACTAAATTGAAGTTTTACATTTTAACATCAATTCGTTTTGATTAGATATTTTAAATCCAAAAAAGGTTATGTTTTAAAATTGGTTCAGTAAATTATTTTCCTGCATTTTTGTGAGATTTTTGTAACATTTTCTAAAATCATGAAAAGTAACTTTTTCGAATAAGTTTTGGGGAAAAAATTTTATTAAATATTTGAATAATTATTTTGAATGGATCAAAAAAATGAGCATAGTACAAAGAAAAAGCTCTATTTTATAGTGAATATGTCGTAAAAATGAAATTATAAAAGAGCAGATATATATTATTCTTGAATATAAAATAAGCAAAAGTATTTAAAGACATTCATGATGAGGATTAAAAAAAAATAAACTACAACCATTCCTTTCTATTTTTTACGATGACTTGTTTCATGGTTTTAAAATTTTTTAACTAGAATATGAACAAATTTTTGCAGGAAACGAATTTATAAAAATTACTTTTCTTTTTGTCTTCTGAGGATGGTTTCAGAAATCCTGAGTAACAATCTTTAACCATTTGATTTTTTTCTTGTTAATGAAATGTTTAAAAGAAGACCGAATATTTTGTTTAACTTTCAAAAATCTTTTACTACTCTTATTATTTTAATGTTTTCATAATCTATGCATTGGAAGGCAAACTTTATAAACTGAAAAATATCTAAACCATTTTATTGATAAAAATAGTTGCAATGTTTTCATTATTATGTTTCATTTTAAAAGCAATTAATACACTTTTTTACAAAGTTATAGATAAATCATATATTTGGTGAAATAGTTTTTGGAAAATTTAAAACATCAAACATTATCATTGAAAAATGAACATAATTTTGTTATTTGAAAATGCATAATAGCTAGTTAGTTTATGACATTGTTTATTTTAATTAATGAAACTATGTAATTGTGTATGTTCTATATATAAAATTTAAGTACTATATGAATGGTATCAATTTCTAATATTTGCAAAAATTACGGGATAAAAGAAATAAATACTTTACAATATTTTGCCAAACGAAGTTGTGCACAGATAAAATAAATTTAAATATATATTCAGTCTTTAAAAGTGAGATATAAATTATGCTTCAATATAAGATTCTTATGGTATTTGTTTTTATTTATCATCTCATTTGTGGTTTCATTGTTGATTTTTCATTGCATCTTAATGCAATAAATTTTAAAGAAGAGAAAAGAATTATTTTTTTATATTACTTTATGGAATTTAACATTCATATTTATAACTTGACTTGATCTAAGTCAACTAATAAAATTTTTTTAATTTTTTATTTTAATTAATATGCTTCACAAATATATGGATTGAAAATCTCGTTTGAATAAATAGAATCCTAAAAATTATTTTAGAAGCATTATAAATTTTATATGATTCCTATTTTCTTTGCTTACTCCTAAAATAAGCTTAACTATCCAATGACCATATTTGATAAAATATATTAAAAGTGTAAAAAAATTTTATATCTCCTTTATATTTTAAATTAGATACAATAATGAAAATATAACTCTGTTTTTACAAAAAGAGCAGGTATCATATATTTTTAGGGAATAGAGTATATTTTTTGAAGTTTCCAGAGGTAGCCTCTTGTAATACTCATATAATGTCATAAATTAAAGGGGTAGAAATTTTCACAACAAATCATAAGCGTTTTTAAAATCTGTTTCTTATGAAATTCAGAAATCAGCTACTATGTTTTATAACATCATTTGTAATGAGCACAGTGTAAAAAATATTTAAGTGCTTGTCATTAACTATATTTCACTTTGTATTGATGATAATTGACTGTTCATTAATTTATAATTTATAAATACTGATAAAATTTATTAAAAATGTTACAGCGCCATTTGATTTATAGAAATAATAATTTGTTAAATTTAACAGCTTCATTTACGTTTTAAATTTGGAATTGAATGTATTTCTTGTAATTAACTTCACAATTATGTTATTTAAAATAAAAAAAAAGTTTTTTATATTTTATAAATTATATATTTTTAAAAATTCGCAAATGCATTTTTACAAATTTAACTTTATTTTTTTTAAATTTATTTTATTTTTTGGTAAAGTTAAAAGAAAACAGCATTGATTTCACTTTGAGAAAATTTCCTCAGTGAAACAAGGAATATAGAATAAAGATAAAAGATTTTTTAAACCTTAGTTTCCCTCAAGAAATTTTTGATAGTAAATGAATAAAAATAGGAAGAAGATTGGCAAATGTATGTTGCGGGGTGAAGTTATACGGGCTTTCCGCATAATATAGGCTAAGAAATTTACAGTTTGATTACTACTTACAAGCTGATAATTTCTACAGTAACACGACTCCTAAAAGTCATGCTATCTAATTAAAAGACTTTGAAAAAGCATTTCTGGAGAGATAATCACATCAGAAAATAATAATCCTCAAATCTGCACAATGAGTTATACTTATAATGAACCTTGAAATTGAGGGTAGTAATTTAATCTGCTCTTTCATACAGGCCCATTGAAAACTAATTTGCTTTCAGAGTGAAAGAGTGCCTTTTTTCATTAAAAGAATAATTTAAACTTTGTAATTGATACAGACGCACATAAAAAGTGTATAACGTCGTATGTTAAGGTAAGAAAATATTGAAAATTGCATCCCAGTATGACTACAAACTTATAAAGCATATATTATTTAGCCACAAATATATGTTTCAGTTGCTTAGCAAATTCATTCAGGGGAAAAAGATTTAATGTTTGTTTAGATATTTTGTTGATAGTCTTAAAAACTGAACTCGAAACGTAATAATTGCTTAAAAAGTTGACCTAAAATGAATAGTTTTGAATCAATTGAGTTAATAAGACAAAAATGTAATTTTTAAAAGATGAAAGGATTTATAGCTTCTAGGGAAAAATAAATATTTGTTTTTGTATTTTTTAATATTCAATATTTTTATTACCATTTTATTAAAATTACATTTACTTTAAATGTTAATCAAGTGTTAAAATGTTAATCAAGTACATTAACTTTAAAAGAGTTGTTTCCTTTAGCTGTTTATCCATTAAGTATATTTAGATTAAATTATTATAACTATTCTAACTTCTTTAAAGAAAGTTAGATGGAATAGTTTTAAATAATTGAATAGCCTTCTTTTAATTTCAGACCAATTTTTTAAAAATTATATTCTTGCTAAAACAGTAAAAAGAAAGTTATATTTTCATAGAATATCTTTCATATACATTTAATTTTCCTTAAATATCCAAATGCTTATTATTTTGATGGTTTGTATTTACATAAAATTAACTAATTTTTCTATATTTTTAAGCATAAAAATTTAATAATTTTTAGGTTTCAAATGTAAATATTTTTATTTTACTTATTATAAATTCCAATCCTATGATATTTTTGAAAATATGTAGAGAAAAAAGTCCAGCTAAATTAGTTTTTAATAAATATTATATGAATGAAGTAGATAAAGTTTTATACCTTCTGTGTATAGTTAAAATTATAAAAAAAAATTCATCATTTTTTGTATTTTTGTATAAATTACGCATTTTTTTCATTTAAAAAGCTTTTTACATGAAATCTTTATCTTTATGATTATCATTAAATTTCATAAAACAAATATCAAGAAATATATTTTATTTGTCATAATGGCATTTTGTATATAGGAAAACAGCTATTGCAAAAAATATATAAGAATAAACTGAATCATTGTCATGTTTTGTTTAAAATAATATTTAAAATGATGGAAAAGTTATTTCTTGATGAAATACTTATCCCTCCGTTTCCTAAAATTAATATCTTATTGTATTGATTTATTTTCATTTTTACTTACCTCTTTTTAAAACTTTATATACTTTTATGTACATTAAAGTTATTTTAGGTACACTAAATTTAATGTAACTTCTATTTAAATCAGATCTTCGAAACTGTAATTCCTTTATAGTGACATATAAAAGATTATAAATTTTATAAATTACATAACTTATGGACCCTTTCGCAAGCAATTAATTTTCAAAATACAAGTAAAGAAAATCTATTTAAAAGTTACTGCGTCGATTTCTTTAAATACCATTGTTCTATTCTAATGTTAATTAAATTCATACTTCACGTGTTCAATTAAAAGGCATTTTCTGCTTGTTTTCAAACCCGTTTTCAAATTCGATATTTTCTTATAAATCATATAAACTAACTCATGTAATCAAGGACTCATAATAAAATTTATCAATTTATTATAATTTTGCTTATAATATATTTCATAATTTTATAGTATAATTACGCAAAATGTTTTCTTACATTTTCTGACAGTTATGTGAATTTACTGTAAAGAAAAGTTTAAGAAAGAAAATTAGTTTTACTCAGTAAAAGTAAATCAGAAATAAATATTTGGAAAGTTTACAAAAGTAAAAATTATAGTTTTTATTTTATATTTTGAATAAAAAAATTAAATAAAGAAATTTTTGAATTACAGTGGTGAGTCTGACAATGTTGGATTTCAGAAGAAGAAAGTTTAAAATTAATATAATAGTTAATAATGTATATATAATAAATTTTATTTGCATTATAAATGTTTTCCTATATTGCAATTATTTGCAGTAAGAACTACAAATTATGTGTTTTAGAGTTGTAGTTTTTTTAAACTTAAAATGCTGAAAACTTCTCTATAAAAATAAGAAAAACATAATAGAGAAATCGATGAAAAATCTTGAAAAACATTCAGTATGATTTTTTTTCAAACCATATAAATATATTTTATTGTGAAAATGATTGATGATATAGGCTTCTTTTATCAGAAGCTTTAACTGTATTCAGTGTTTTTTCATTTTTGCTTAGTAAAAATTATGAAGAAATGCGAATTAATGTTCACATATGCAGATTAACTTGCATAACTTACTTGCGATAAAAGTATAGTAGTGTTTACGAAATATTTATTCATTGGTAATTTAGCGTTTTGTTTTTGGAATCCGTTATTCATTATAATTTAATTAATCTCTTACTTTTTATCATTCTTTTAGTCTAATTATTTTATCATTATATTAAAATTATGAAATATTATTAGAACAAGTCAGTGATTAAAATTTTTTTATACTTTCATGTGCTTTTTGTAAAAAATAATCTCACTTTCTAGTTTTCTAATTTCTTAGTTTGATTTAAAAAAGTAATTCTATTAAAGATTTATGAAGTTAAAAATTATGAATCTACCGTTTCTTGGTTAAAAATGCAAACAATCCCTGAAGCTTATATAATACAGCTTGTTTCTATTATTAGCAAAATGGTCGCATGGGCAGTTTAATAAATTCTAAGTCTTCGGATGCCCAGGGAAGCTTGTGTTCAACCTTATAATAACAAGGTGAAATTATAATTACTCTTTTTATTTCCAACTGTATTTCTCATTCCTCACTGTATTTTTCCTATTTTACTTCTTTTTTCCCATGGTATTTTTAACTTTCTTTAAAGAGAGAAAAACTATAGAGTATTCAGTTTTGGTAGCCTCACAAGAAAATGTTTTATTTAATTTTTCTAAATATTTTCAGTAAACCTCAAATAAAATCTTAATTTCATTAAAAAAAATCAACTCGAAAAAAGATTACTTGAAATGAAAGAATTTTAAATAAAATACGGAAATTTTACAGCGATTGTGTTTTGAACGGAGTTAAGCAATCATTTGGATCGTATATGTGGTGCCATCTAGTGTGAAATTAATCAAAATCTGATGTAACCATTTTAAGATAAAATACCGAATCTTATTGAGATTGAATGTTATTACTGTAAAACCCTTGCTTAATTCGTAATTTTTCTGCTATCAATGTTTTTCTGCGTATTACTGTAATTTTGGTTAAACTTCAATTCGATTAGAAATTTGTTAAAGTGAGCCAATAACAACTACCTCTCTATTATTATACTATTTATATAATTTTTAAATAAATTTAATTATATTATATTAAAATAGTTTTAGAATCTTCTTTGCTATTTGACATTCAAACTTATTAGTTTGTATAGTTCTGTACTCGGAAGCTCATGATACTAATTTACTATATTATTTACTACATTCTCTATGATTCACTTGTTGCATACTATGTCATTTTCGCATTGATGTATTTAAAAAAATGTTTATTATATTTATGTTAGTGTTACACAAATAATGTACGAAATTAGAAAATTTCATATTCTTTCAAATATTTTATAATAGATAAAAACGTTTACATTAACTTTAATTACATTTTGTTTATTTATTGAAAATTAATAAATTGTATCAATAATTTCTGCGTAAAATTTTAAACAAATTTAAGAAATCAAAATTGAATAAATATTATTGTAAATGTATTATTGAAATATATAAATTATAACAGAAAATTATATGTAAAGGAATAAATATTTTTAGAATATATTAATTGAAAATGAAACAGAGATAAATTTTTAAAAAATTTAAAAAAATTACAGGATTTTTATAGTATTTTTTTTAGATTTAGTTTTCACTAGGAAATAATTTATTTTTAAACTAAAAATAATTTTGTGTTAATTTAAGTTTAAATAAACTTTTGAATAAATTAAAAAAATTACTTGTCGCAAATATCTGAATTAAAATTTTTAAGTAAAAACTATTAAAATGAAGTTTTTATTCAAATAAAATTTTTGTTATGTGAATTAACTCCAGATAAAGACTTTTCACATAAATAAAGATAAAATAAAAACAATTTACTAATCAAATTTTAAATTAGGAATACAAGATCATTTATTTATTTTTTAGAAAATTTAATTATATTTTTTTATTGATAGTTTAAAAAACTTAAAACAAATGCTTGAATTAATATATAGAAAATCGCTATAAATATATTGGTATCAAAATTTGTTTCCTTAAGCAATTGAATGTACTTAATAATTAATACATACTCAATAAATATTATTTTATAAAGAAATTGTTATGCTGCTTTTGAGAGAGAATTCTATAAGACGCTTGCAATATAAATAATGTGCTTACCAAGTGCTGATGTTAGTCTATTCAGCACCATTTAATCAACAGTGATGAATTGACGGACATCTGCACTTTTTCCCATGGCGGTTATAGATACAGTTATCATGGAAGTTACTCTAAAATTCATTGAAGCAATGAAATTAGATTTCTTATTCTGATAATCGTTCATATGTTTTGAGCAAAAATTTCAATGAACTTAATTATTCTGGAATTTTGATAATTTTTGATGCAATTACATATCAGTTATGTATAATATATTTCAACAAAACTTATAGATGGTTAAAAGGTATGAATATTTCTCATTTTATTTAAAATAACCTAATTTCTTTTTTATGTATTGATAATGCCGGGATAAGATTTAAATTTTGAATATTTTAACTTATTTATAATAATTTTATTAATATTTTACCCTCTATATTTTCACAAATATTTATTTAAAAACTGTTATGCATGCATTATATACAATATGTGTGTGTGTGTATTTTAATAAAAATATACATATTTATATTTATGTATAAATCGGTATATTTATAATAAAGGCATATTTAAATATATTATCACATAATTTTTAATTCTTATATACAATGCAATTATTAAAATTTATTTGAAATTATAAAATTATTTCTTTAAAACTTTTAGTAGACGCATAGAATTTATTGAAAAATCAATTTTAAAATTCTAATCTGTAAATTTTAAAGATTGCTTTGATAAAAACTTTTAGTATCTTACTTTTCCATTTTATTTTCTAAAACATCACAAAATTTTCTTAAAGAATAATAGTTCCAAAGCAATTTTCTATTTAGAATTATTTACTACATAATCTAATCTTCGTATGAATCAAAGTGTCCATCTTAGAATGTTCTCTCATTTATTAAATATTTAACAACGCCACGACTAAATGAAAACTTCAATCAAACCTTCAATTAAAGTCTATTATGAGTATCCATTCTTAACTTTACTTACAAAATATTTCATTGAATTCAAATGTAATAAAAAATATATTTTTAAAAATCTACAAAACTGAAAAATACTTTTTTATTAAATTCGTGTAAGAAAAAGCTTTATAAATTAAGGTACTTTAAAACTTAATAGAGAATATTGACATCAGTTTTTATAAATTGATTAGTATTTTCAAAGTTCAAATCAAGCCAAGAATTGTTTTCAGGTATTGAAAAAATTTAAATCCATTTAATGTATTGTGCGTGCATTTCATGAAAAACATTTAAGTTCCAAATAAATAATAGAATTTGAAGCTGAAAAATGAAATTGATTATTCAAACGTTTTAAATATTTTCTATTAATTCTTTTAGTACTTATATGATTTATCTCAATCCAATAATTCTTACATTTAATGATAAGAGATTTTATACTTTTAAGAAATAGCATTTTTTATCAAATAATAATTAGTTAAATATTATTAACTACACATATTTCAAAAAATAATCTAAATTACATTGTTTAGCAAATAACGCTGATAAAACTCTTGGACTTATTTCACAACATACTTGAAAAACTTAATATAAATTGCATTAGTCTGCAAACAATATTTTTAAAAATTCTAATAGAGTATATGAAGTTTTCCTCTTTGATTAAAATATTCATGAATTTCTTTTTAAATAGTTTTTGAAAACTCCATGACGGTTGGGACAATAGAATGCATTCTTCATTTAAATGTCAGGTGAAAGCCCTGCTGTGGAGGAATTACCTAATTAAAAAGAACAACTACTATCAGTTATTTCTGGTATTTATTGTATACTAATTCTTTCATGAAAATTTGAATCATACTAGCCAAAAATGATTTTTCTTATGTATTCTTACATATTTATTTGTTCACGAAAATATATATTTATTAATTAATATTAAAATATATTTTCATTATAATAAAATGTTTTCACGTTAATAAAATTACCAAGTGATAAATAAAATGTGTACAAAAAATGAAATGAATTAATTGTACTGTGCCTCAATATTTAATAGTAGATAGAAGCTACATTTAGTTGAGAAAAACTATATACATTGTGTAGGTTTTTATCTCGTATTGATTTTCACATAAACTTAATACAAAATTAATAGAAAAATGAAATCAACTATATTTATAATGTTTTTATTTAATTATGGTCGAATTCAGTTCAATTCTATTCCATTTTTTACTTTAAATTAATATGAAGAATACGTTTTTGATTTGCTTATCAACAGAATTGTTTAAACTAATAATGTTTACGATATTAAATATGATTCTAGAGAACTGAAGTAAAATTACCTGATATATATATTGAAATCATATGACATTGAATATTGACAACTGTATTTGTTATGATATTATATGAAAAGTAGTTAAAAGAAAATATCAATATACTGCTTACGGAAAATGTGAAACAAAAAAAATATGGTTATACTACATAATATTAAAAATTAAATTTCTCATGTTGCAGAGCTTTAACTGTGCACCCACATGCATATGCCATATGTATCCCAAACAATTATGAACCACAAGTAATTTTTACTTGACAATAATTTTTCAGTAAAAATGCTTCGCTATATCATTTGCAACTAAGATCATAGTGTTTTCAAATAGTGAACATAATTTAAAAAAAATTAATAATATTATAGCTGATTTAAATGATGATCTCTGTATTGATATTTAAATTTAATTTTGCTTTTATGTTTGCATACGATAACGATAACGAATAAAACGATTTCTTTGTATTTTTTTAAATTTTCTTGTTGAATAGAGTTTATCAAGAATTTAAATTAAATTTTACCACACAAAAATTTATAAACGTATGATGAAACTAATAGTAAATTTCGTAGTCATTAGTATCATTCGAAATTGGCACAAGTGGTACTGTACCTAAATATTCTATAAGTATAGAAATATAGATTATATAGGTGAAGGTATAGGTTAATAGATTATGAGTCAGACTCTGAATTTTAAACTGCAAATGATGGTATACTAGTTGAAATTTTCAAGGAATGTTCAAGTTCAAGCAAACTACGGACCATTAGCATTCAAATAAACATTTGCCAATTTTGATGTAGCTTTGAAGTGAATAGAGCGTCAGTCCGAGAGTGATCATTTGCAAATTCACACTGTCTGGTCGATTCGTGACTTCACGTCCGGAAAATGCATGAAGGCAATGAAACAGCTTACTCTGATCGAAATGTTCAGCAAGCAATGACTTTCCTTTACAGCACTGTAAATACATACTGGATTGATGTACAGCACTTGTCCAGTCCCAATTGATTTGAATTATGAGAGTTATAAATTACAAGTTAAACTGAAAGCAAAGGTTAATCCAAAGAGGAAAATGAACATATAGAATTAAGTACTGATAGGATGAACTTCATTTGTCAGTGGGTGTTAACAATACTAGCACAAAATAGATGCTTTTATGAAATAGTAAAAATATCGACAAATTATACACCAAAAGCATAAGAAACATTAAATATAAAAATTGAAGACATGTTTGTCGATTGTCCTTTGCCATTGCAGGTAAACCATTCTTTTTTGCTAATTACCTTTATAGTCAATTACTATAAAGACAATTACCCGTATATTCAATAACTTATCCACAACTTTTGTAAATTACCCTGATGAAGCTGACCAGACAGTTACTTCATTCCAATTACATGCTCATTTTTTTCTTTTCATTAATTCGAGTATGCTTTTTTTGTATAATCTTTTTGGCCTTTTAGCATTATGTATTTCTTTTGTATACTTTAAGTTTTGAAAATGTTGAATTTTGTATACAAATATTTGTTTATAATTACATCTCAGTTTTATATTTTTTATAAAGGAATGTTATTTGCTTATGTATTATATTTACTATTAGATTTTATAATGGTAGATAGAAGATTTGAGTGAAAAACTCGAAATATTACCCTGATTGTTTCAAACATTTAAGATATTTTTGATTAAATAACCAGCACCACTTGTCAAATCAAATATAATAGCATAAAATACATAAAAATAATTTAATCACTCAGAAAAGGCAAAACCTACAGATATTATGTGATTATATCACACATGAGATTTTAAATTCATTCAGCGTTTATTAGAATCTGTCAGAAAAAGTCAGGCTTATTAATAAGTATGAAATGCATATTATGAGAAAAAAATTATTTTATTTTACCGGAAAGCTTCAATTTCATAAATTAAGGAAGATTTATAGGCAATGTTAAAAATAGACCTTATACCTCTAATAACAAAGCTTAACTCATTCTGTACCTGTAAGAAAAAAGGTTTTTGCGGAATTCTGTGGTTTTATGTACTTGATTATAGTTGTAAACGACAGGAATCTAAATATGTAAATTTGATACAGTTACATGAATTACTGCTGTAGCAAAATCTTTTAATAGTCATTCAGTCTCTCTGTATTTTATTGTTGAATGAAGTAAGCATTCACTTAGTCATAACATCTGAGATAATTACATATTTGCATGGTATAAGGAAAAGAAACTGTTCCGGAATAAATGCAATATAATACTACTCAATACAATAAATAAATACTCAATGTATCCAAAATAAAAAAAATGTTTGACTTTCACAAATGTGGTACAATTTTAAAAATTTAAGTTGTCAATTAACTATTTCCCCATATTCTAGCTTATCACATTTATTCATCCATTTAATGTTTACAAATAAAATCTTTATTGTCAAGCCTTAAATGCTTGATTGTTTCAATTCTCTTCTATATAAATGTCTAAAAATTTCTATAAAAGTCTAATGAAGATTACGTAACATGCAAAATATATACATCAACTGATGTGATAAATTTAAAAATTCCTATAGGCTAAAGATAGATATATTTGAGTCAAATAGATATATTTCACAAATCAATGAAGTATAGATTTAAGTTAATTCCTAAATAATTTGCGTAAGTATTCAGAATGGTATAATTAACTACAAGTAATTAATAATCAAAGAATTTTCACCATTAATTAAATAAAAATATTACGTTATGCATATCAAACTGGGAAGTTCAAGCAAACTTTCAAAACTATTTCAAAAAAATGATAAGATAAAAGCGTTTTTTGAGTAACAATACACAAAAAAATATAAATAAATTTTTCTAAAAGATATATATATTTTTATTTATTTTCTAACGAGTTAAATCTATATTATTTTAATTAATCTATATAATTTCTATGCACGCGCGCGACTTACTGAGTATATTCGATTCCTTTATTATTGAATTAAATACTGAAACATATTTAAATCATAATTAATAATAATGTAACTTTATTTGTGTCAAATACTTATAAATTAGTTTTCATTAAATTAAAACTGTTTTAGTTTGTCTTTAAAATTAATTTGAAAATTATATTCAGTATAACTTTTCTTCATAGGAATTTCTACCACTGTTAATGCTTGGAGGTTTTTTCAATGTAAAAGTTTTCTTACCAGAAATTTCCACAAAAAATACTCAAAATGTCTTGGATCTTTCGTCTAATGTTATCACCTTGCCAGATAACATAAATTTGTGCGCAGCTTCTTCTGACCCTCAGAATCCAGTTTTAAACGCTTTAAAAAGCTCATTAGGATTTCATTTTCGAAAGTCTATTACATTTAAAATCGTTGAAAATGAAAAACTTCTTGAACGAGCCATAAAAGAAGATGAAAATATTGAAAATTCCTGCCAACTAGGAATTTTCTTTCCCACTAATGCTTCATCAAGTGGATCTTATGTAATCAAAATACCAGAAGAAAGAGATACGAGTGCTTCAATTTTTCATCTGCTAGGTAAATATTAGAATATTTCGAGATTCTACCTAATATTAGAGCATATATATATATATATATATATATATATATATATATATATATATATATATATATATATATATATATATATATATATATATATATATATATATATATATATTTATATGGGAGGGCACGTGTGTGTATGCATATTTATAATATCTAAACCGTGCGTGTGCAAAATTGGTTTCAAATGAAATGTAATTGAAGAACCTTACAAATTTTAAAATTTATTTTAAGAATGAGGCTTTTAGAATTTAAAATTCTTTAATATAATTTTGATTTTATTTTTACATGTAGAAGAGGCTCTCTGGATACTTTTTATTGTCAAAAATAATATAAATTTTTTTTTTATCTTTTATACAGTAATTTTTATTTGCATAAAATGTTTTTATAAAAACATATCATAGAGAAGTAAATTTTATAATCATTTCAGTAATATTTGTTTAGATTTGAATTTTGTGTTTCCATGAAATATTAAACAAAGCGAAACTGTGACATATGTGAATCATTACACAGAACTGTTATAATATTTTGATTTCACTCAAATTAATTGCAAGAATGCTTTCTAATTTCATGTTCTGTTCTTGTCACTGTAATTGGAGGTTATGTTTCTGTCTTTCGCCTGAAAATATTTAAATTGGGTGTTTGCATTGTATGTGTGAAAAGTCTTTCATGGTGAATATTCAAATGCTTCTTAACTATCTTTACCTTTTATGTTATATGCAGTAGATAGTGTTAATAAAATATTTTAAAGAAAAATATCCGTTAATTTTTGAATTGCTTCTTGCTCAGTACTTTCTCTCAGAAAATGCTTGCATGATTTAAGAAATCTCCTTTTTCCTTTGTTTTAGTCTGTTCAGTAACAGCTTTGGTTCAATGCATCTGAATCTATATTATTTCACGATCAATTTCAATCTCAGGAACATAGCAAAAGTTTGCATATAAGAAGCAGGAAATTAGCATACAAATGAGAATACATTTCTTTAATTTACTGATTCGTAACGAATAGCCATCAGCATGTGAATCAAAGTTTGTAACAGAATTCACTTTTAATTATTTGCTTTTCAATATGCATTAATAGTTCATAAATTAGAATACATTAATAATAGTCAATACGTTTTAAATGAGAATTGAAGCTGTTTATTAATTATCAGAAGAATATTATTTGCATGTAAGAGTGCGATTTTCTCTTCTTAGTATTACAATGCGAATTCATAATTTCGAATGCTATGAAAGGATGGATGATTCACCTTACATTCCAATAGTATCATATATCATATAGTATCAAGGATGGCCAACCTGCGACTCGCTAGCCACATGCGGCTCTTTGAAGGATTATTTGTGGCTCTTGATAAATGTACCCGAGTTCCCTTTTCATTTTTGTGTTATTATATTTTAAAATATTTTTATCATTCTGTTTGTATTTCAAAATGTCTTTTAAATTACTGACAACAAATATGAAAGACCAAGTGCAACATTGTAGCAAATTTCACTTCCGTCCAAATTAAAAATGATAAGACTCAAGGAAAACAGCGCGAGCGAACATCAACAGTGGCGTAATCGAATGACTACAGATCAATTTTTAATTTGTAAGCTTTCATTGCAACGGACAGTTGACATTGTGCTCTGGGGAAAACAATTTGTATCACTCTAGCTACGGATATAATTTGTAATCTGGAATGTTTGGTAAATTAACTGTAATTTGTTTCTTAGTATGCTACACGTATTGTTATTTTTTTAATAAAACAAAATTTATATTCTATACATTTCATTATTTATTTATAGTATTCTTTAAAAAATATTATGACCGAGAACGAAAATAAACAATGGAGGTTTTAATAATGAGTGGGAGGAGAATTTTCATTTTATTGACAATAACAGCATTATGTGTTATTTGTAACTCTACGGTCAAAAATGATATAATAACAATTTACGTCTACATTATTAAACTAATCACCCACAGTTTTCTAATCATTATCAACCAAATTACTTGCTTCTTAAAATCAAATTTAAATAAACTACAGTTAATTTTTATGACTCTTGGCTAAAAAGCTAATAATGTGACTGAAACCAGTTGTGTTATTGACTAAAATATTGCTCTTGCTAAACGCCCGTATGGAAAGGGAGAGTTTATTAAAAAAATCTTGGAAGATGTACTTAAAATACTAGATCCAAATAATACATCATTGTACAAAGTTGTTTCGCATACTCTCATCTCGAGACAATTAACCGAACGACGTTTAACTGCTATTAATACTTCTCTTAAATATAATTTAAAGAAAAATGATTTGAAGAACTGTAATGCATTCAGCTTAGCCATTGACGAATCTACAGATATCAAAGCTCTTCCTCTATTGGCAGTTTTCATACGTTTTGTTTCACCTGACTTCATTGCTAAAGAAAAATTGTTAGATTTAGTAGCAGTTCAAGAGTCAACCCATGGCCTCTATATCAAAAATGCATTAGATTCCATAATGAAAACTTTTGATGATCCTCTTGATAAACTTGTAAGCATTTCAACTGATGGAACTTCGACAATGTTGAGCAAAAAATCAGCCTTGAGCTTTTAAGCGATGATTCTCAATTTCTACAATTCATATCGGTTTTCTGCATAATTCACAGAGAACATCTGAAGAAACGAAGTATCCTGAATTAAAAAAAGGCTGCTTGTCGAATTATTTCAATATTTGGAACAACGTACTTATGTAATTACTTTTATTCCACTTTAAAATTCATGAAATCCAAACACCGATCGGTATTAACTAACCAGCATCTCAAAGAATTACTGAAAGTGCTGTCACCAATTAGTCACCAAAATTCAAAGAATTATCAAGAGAAGTAAATATATATGTTTAGTTCTCAATATTAAAATTCATTGCACATATTTTGTACTTTTATTCACATGTTTTCAATAAATATAATTGCTGTAAAAAAATTTAATACTTTTTTGCATATCTTTTAAATGCGTACTTAATTGTGCCTCGCAAAAAATTTCAAATTTCAAAAATGCAAACTGTCAAGCAACTTGGCCACCCCTGATTTATACAATTCAAAAAGTTATTTGATTGACCAAAAGTATATTTTTAACAGCAATATTTTGTAAAAATATTTGGATTTATCTGTTAAAAAATTATGATTGTATTGAAATTATTATTTTAAGTTCTTAATTTATGTATACGTAGTAATATAAAAGTAATTGACATTTCTTTTTCCATTTTCTTTTATAAAGGACCATACTGTTCACTATCTCAAGAAAACAACTGCGCTGCATTGAAATATCGGGGAATTTTAAATATATTGCAGACGCTTATCGATGAAACATTTCTAAAGGTAACTATATAATTTATAAACAACATTTTTAAACAATTATAATGGTCTAACAAGCTACATTAATAAATAGCTTAAATACATTGCTTTACTTACATATTCGTCATGTAAAAGCTTAATAATTTTACTTGTGAGGCTTTTATATGATGAAATTAAATAAATTAAAAAGCAATATATATTTTTACGGTGGTAAAATTAATTTTTAAAGTTTTATGATTGCGCCTAAATGCACATTTTGTAATTTACAATCATTATCTATATTTTCTTTTATTATTTTAATTTTTTAATTTTTAAATAAGAAATCGTGAATTATTGATTTTTAATATGCGTTGTCAAAAGTTTTGTACAGCTTTTTTAGTCAAATGCATTTTACCATCCAAATTAATGAAATTACTATGAAACGTTTATTCGTCTCACCCAATATATAATCATAACTCTTACTTGTGAAAAAAAACCAACTTTAAGCAGCAATAACTCTAGTTAACAACAGAAGTCAGAGACTCAAATATTATTTTTCTCAGTATTTCTTGTTGGTAAAATCTACAGTAACTTTTACAAATAGAAATGATAAATGTTCAGAGCTATATATAGTTAAATTTTGTAATTTTTTTTCAGGAATGGTCATTTTTCAGGAATATTGATTTTAATATGTTCTAAAATGTTATATCATTTCATTTGACGCATTTCTCCAATAAAAATATACATCCACTATTAACATTTGGTAAAATAACTATTGATTCTTTAACTATTAATAAAAATTTTATAATCCCTGGATATAATTTTTTATTCAGTTTTTGTTAAAATAAAAATAGGCTTATGAGTTAACTCTCTTAAATTGTTTTTACAAGTAACCTAACTAATTATATTTTAGGAGTGGACTTCAAACAAAAACTTGGATATATATCCTCCTGAAAAGTATGGCTATTTCCCGAATCCAGCTAATTCTAAAGAACCATTTCATTCAATGTTTGTTGTCATGGTTATTTTATGCCTCTCACCAATTGCCAGCGTGTTGATAGAAAATATTCTTTATGACAAGAATAAAAAAATCAAGGAGAGCATGCAGTTGATGGGGATGAAACCATTAGCATACTGGTAAAAAACTTTTTTATTGATGTTATTTAATGAAGGTTATTCAAAGTTTCTTTTTCTACGAGGTAAACAAGAAAGTTCTTACCGTTCACAATGACCCAAAAGAACATGACCTACTGAAAGTGTTAGTCCTCCAAGTAATCACTAAAGGCATCCAGCACTTTCCGCGCCAACGTGTCTTCAGTCGTGACATTCCCTTGCATTAAAGGTTGGCCTCTTCGGATGCAAAAAACCCATTTGTGCTTGGCGAAAGTCCGCTTTATTGGTGAATTATTTTCCACGAAGATTATTGCCCAGGAAATAGAAATGGTAGTAATCTGATGATGCAAGTTCAGGTGAGAAAGGAGGATGGAGTAAAGTCACCCAATCAAGTCACTGTATGGTATTCCTGGCCATCCACACGACATATGGCCTTGCGTTAGCAGCCAAGAGCAGAACATCCTTGCTATAACCTAGTGCTGGTGGCTACTTCTGTTGCAAAGCACGATGCACACGTTCCAATAGCTGCGACAGATCCACAATGTTAGCTTGGCCCATTGGTAGCAGCTCTTAGTGAACCACTTGACGTCAAGTCCACCAGCAGGATACATATTGACAAATCTCTCGACATGAACTTGTGAAACCAATGCTTTGCTGTACGTTCATTCACAGCAATATCCCCAAACGCTTGACATGTTCGGTGACTTGATACAGAAAGTGATAAGCCTAATTTGAAGTCATAAAGCAAACAACACTGAACGAGATACTTTGACACATCTATTTATGTTCGCTACTCTATGAGTTACGATTGATGAATGTCCGTGGTAGACCTGCTTCTATAACGACTAATACTCCTACTCTCAACTGACTGGTGTCTCAACCACGCCATACACTAAATTTCATTCTTATTCTCACTTCATTCAGAGGCAACTCGAAAACGGCAAGAACTTTTTTGTTTACCTTATTTATACACGTATAAATCAAGTTAACAATATGAAAGATATATAGATTTAGCATTTAGATCTCTTATGTAACACATTCCTCTGTATTACATCCCCTTATTAAGCTTCTATTTTTTAAATTTATCTTTTGTAGTAACTATTTATTTTTCTGATTACTAATAACTAATATTCTTGTCAGTAAGCAATAATGCAGTGAAAAAATTGAAATAGATAAGAAATTTGTGAAAATTAAAAAATTTCCTCGTGAAATCATATCACAATTTATTGAAGATAAATTTGGTTCATAGATACATAATTCTACCACAAATTTTAAATTATTAGATAGTAATTAATATTATCTTTTTAAAGTCTTCCATTTAAAGGCAATAATATTAATTATATACCTAAATAAGGCTAGTTACTTAAAATATGACACACTTACCACTTAATTCTCTCGTGTATGTTATTCTGTCTTAGTTACTTTTTTCTTTTAAATTGCTATTTTTTATTCATCATTTTTGGTAACGAACAAATTTCTTTCTTAATCAATACTTAAGCTACGCTCCTATTTCTGTAAAATATAATGTTGTCCGATCAATTTTTTTCAATTTTACTTTTACTAAGATTTATTTTTATTTTTAGGTTATCGTGGTTCATTATTGAAATGTTTCATGTTTCGTTCAATATGGGACTCATTGTCGCCATTTTATTTTTACAAGAAGTATTATGTTTCATAGAGAGTATTTTATTATTTATTTTAATGCTTGGATATGGGTGTAACATTCTTCTGATCTGCATGATATTAACAATAGTCATTAATAAATCGCCGGTAAGTATATAAAATATTATTATGTATAGTTAAAGCTTTGCATTATCATCAATCTATTTAATAGTTTATTGAAATCTGTACTTTATATTCATTTTTTTTTATTTTAGATTGTAAATCTAGTGCTTTTTGGAATTTATGGATTATCGTTTCTTTCTACATATTTGGAAAATACGTTTGGCAACTGGTCTATTAGAATATTGGCTCCTACTACTTTTGCTGAAAGCTCTCTGTTGGTAATATATTTTAAATATAGTTTATATATATAACTCACGAATGTTTTATAAGTTCTTCCACGATTAAATATCTTTCAAATTATTTAATTTTTTTCGAATTTTTATATTATTGTCATATGTTTGCATTCATTAAAAAAATAATGAAATGTATTCAAAATTTCACTATCACCCAAAAAATAATGAAATGTATTCAAAATTTCACTATCACACGAAAAAATAATGAAATGTATTCAAAATTTCACTATCACATGAAAAAAAATAATGAAATTTATTCAAAATTTCATTTAACTCATGAATGCTTCATAAGTTCTTCAAAGATTAAATGTTTTAAGTTATTTAATTTTTCCCGAATCTTTTTATTTTTGTCATTTGTTCATCATGAAAAAAATAATGGAATTTATTCAAAATTTCGCTATTACCCATTCACAGTAATTTTTTGTTATCAGTTATACTTTATAACTATATATTTACAAATGTTTGAATGTATATTAAGGTTTTTATTTAAAAAAACTAATGTTTCTAAATTTTTAGATTTTTAAGAATGAATATTCTAGTGAGATCTGGATCTTCATTTTTCAAATGTTTGCTATTAATTTGCTTTATGCAATTATATGTTTCGTCTTGGATCATCGGTTTCCATGTAAGTTTAAATTCATCTTTTTAATTAAATTAATACACAGAATACTTAAATTTCAGTTAATGAATTATTATGTTGTTAATATTTTTTATTCACATTTAATTGTTGAATGTTTAAAAAGTTAATGGAAAAGCTAGTATTTTCTTAAGTAATGCTATTTTCTTCTCTAATTGTTTGAATATATAAAAAATACAATAAACACTGTATTGTATTAAATTTACTTTTTTATTTTCTAATTATTTTATAACTGTTTGAATGTAAAATTGAAAAAATGTAGTATTTTTTTCTCCAGTTGTTTTTAATTGTTTGAATGTATAAGAAAATTAACGGGTGACCTAGAATTTTCTTATATAATATTATTTCATTTTTTTCTAGTATTCGATATTAATTTGAAAATATTATCCCCCAAATTTAAGAAAGATTATTTCTAATTTTAAAACTATCATATAAGTATTTAAAATTTACTCTTTATCAAAATTAATATAAATAAATTAATCAATTTGACATTTAATAAAATATTATGTAATTTTAATATTTTTAAGGTAACTACTTTATAAATTACTGAAATATAAATCTATTAAAGCAATTAAATAAATTCTTATTTAGTAAATTGTATTCTTTTCCTGGATTTATGAAATCCGAAATATTTCAAAAAACTAAATCTTGTACACAATTTTACAATTAAAGCTGTAGCATGAAAGCTGTTAATGCTGTTTGGACAATCCTACTCATTCACCAATGGTACCAGGGAAAGTGTCCTGTGGGCACGTTACCACTTTAGTGTTGCAGGCGAGACCAGATGGCCATCCCCAGTGGCCGTCTGGTCACTGATGATGGTCACTTGGCAGTGGGCACTTCAGATCTGTATCCTATTCTTATGGAAAAATGATTTTCCCAGTCTGTTTGAGGCGTGCTGGCCATCAGACTAAATCATTTAAGTCCTTCCGCTGGTGTGTGTGGACGTGGAGAGGAGGGTGCCAGCTCAGATGTGACTTCGTCACTTGACCATGAATGTCGAGGCACTTGGTGATGGGTGAATATTCCAAACCCATTACTTAAAGGTACAATCTGGGGCTCACCTGCACCGCTATGTATGTAGGACAATCAGGTCACTCCTGATAATATCTTAGATTATTTGGGGATTCCCAGAATTGATCTTTTCAGAAGCCCAATTTTAGTGATAGATTTTCTTAGAGTGTCAAAATAAACAGACCTGATTTAGCATTGATAAACAACAGAGATACGCAACAACAACAACTAATTTATATTTAAAACATTTGAGTTTTTATTTGATTAAGATATTAAATTGCTTTTAATATTGTGGGGATTTATAGAATTTTTATTTACTTCCTGTATAGTTTATATCACTCTTAAATTTTAAAATATTTTGTACTTATTAGCTTCCATTTTCTCCCCATAACGTTTTACAGAAACAATATTTTTAAATGAGTATATTAATATGATTTTAAATTTTATTTATTCATAACATTTCAACAGTTTATTTAACAGTTATACAGTTTCTTTTTCTTCATTGCTTCTATCCTACAAGTCAAAGTCCCTGGATGCTTTTCAATCACTTCTTAATTTTAAGGCATTATCTTTTATAGAAAGCATCCTTTGGATTTACTTCAGTCTCTCCAATATTTAATTTCACAACAGGAATGGCAAAAAAAGCTTACTTAACTTATGTTTCTTGAGTTTTTCTCATTTGTGTCTCTGGATAAAGAGCAGACAATCTGCAAAAATAATATCTTTAATAAATTGGGCTTTCACAATTTCTATTATTGATCTTATAAATTACAGATTCTGTTTACTTTTATTTTTTAATTCTTCTCAGCATTTTTATCTGAATATTAAGATTGGATTTCAAATATAAAAATTTTCTTTTATTGAATGTTTCTGTGCTTTTTAAATCTCCAGTATATATCTGATTCATTTCATAAGCATTTTAATTATAATTGGATGTATCGCATTGATATTTCTAATAAATTCAATGTTATTAAAGCAAGTTATCTTAAAAATAATTAGTAATATGTTTTAGTAAATAAATGGTTTGTAAAAAAGATATTTACAAATATTTTTTGTTATATCTAAAATAATAGTTAACAATACTATTTCAATATGAATAAGATAAACTTATTCATATTGAAATAGTATTGTTAGCTTTTCTACTATATTTAATAGAATTAGTTCTGAATTTTTTATTCTTTTAAGTTAGATAACTAACTTTTGATAAATATTGTTTTGATAATACATCTATTTTAGATGGGATTTACATTTCTTTGTGCAGAAGTAAATGCAAATCAAATTCTAAAGAAATATATACACCGATATTTGAAGAACATTATTGTAATAGTGAAGAATACTTAAGGTAATAATTATTTTTTTAATATTATTCTCTCTATATATACGTATAAATACATAATTTTATCCTATACACTTTAATAATAATTTAAATAAGATTTCTGAACATTAATATTTACTCCTTCCTATTTTTAACCAACTTTGTTACTTTATTACACTTCTTAATTTACATAAAATGTAACAAATATGTTGAATTCATGTATTTGTTATTTTTTGCTCAACTATTCTAACTATTAAAACTGTGAGATAGTTTAAATATGAGTTTTATTCATATTTAATTAATTTTCTACACCGAAAATAGACTTTTTAATATTTTCCTTGTTTTTAAAGATAAAAGGAAAAGTTTACTTATAGATTACTTTTTTAGAAAATTTTCTAATTACATTGGAAACAACTCTTTCTCCCCTTTGTTCACCTAAGGGTAAATGGTGATAATTTTTAATTTCTGTGTTCACTATTGTAACAAAGTTTAAATTGTTCTTTCAAATTTATGTTCAAAGTCATTCATTTTTAGTTATTTAATTTTCTCCCTTAGAATTTTCTCTATTTTGTCTTGCTACTTATATTTAATACATTGAGATGAATTTGTATCTTATTAATATATTTAATATAAAATAAAAACACATGAATAATTGTTGATAATATTCACTAAGAAACTAGATATATTAATAGGGCTCATTAAAAGTTATTATTCGAAATATTATTAATTGGATCTCTTAATGTATTAAATTAAGCCGGGTGAAGGTAATTGATAAAAAATATATTAAAACAGAAGACGTGTTTTAAAAATTAGAAAAAATTAATAATAAAAAAAGTTATTTAACACAGTGTAAAAATGTCACAATATTAAAAAAAAAGCATTTTCCATTATATTCGTGTAATCGTTAAAAATGTAAAATTGTACTTGAATCTAACACTTGAAGAAAAAATGGAAATATGAAAATACAAAATTAAAAGACCATAAACAATGAAAAGAGAAAATTATGACAATGAAGGAAATGTGTTATTAAAGTAGACATCTGTGCAATCAAAAACGTTAAATAAAAAGTTAATTATGAGCTTCAAATTTAATAAGGCATATAAATTGAAATTTAATACTCAAATTTACGAAAAATTATTATTTTATAAAACAAAACGCAGAGTAACGTTGAAGGAATTCCAGGGAAGCTGTAAACCTCGCTTTTTTGTGTTTGGAACTCAAATAAGGAATCCATTGTGAACACAATTTGCGATAATCCCATTGGTAACGGATAATGGAATGAGCACTGCCAACAGATATTTCCAACTGGTGCCTATGTGGGTGACACTCACTCTGGTGAGAATAATGCCTTCCACCCGCTCCACCATGTCCGATGTGCTCACCGTTGTTGATTTTCCTTGCTTTTCCACATGACGCCACCTTGACGAATTGGATGAAGGGCTTCTCTCAGAAATTGCGAGATCGCTCTGTTAACGAGTCCGCTTACAAAATTTAAAATCAGCAATACTACACGTTTTATTTACAAAAGCCTGATGTTTGCACATTTTCTTATTCATATATACCCGTTCTTTTTTTTATCAGAAAACGAGATATGTATCATTTATGCATAAATGTATAAAGTTCGTTTTTATCATTTATATAAACTATAAATTGTGTCATTTGTGTCATTCTTTTTATGGTGAGCTTCAAAAACTTGTTGTTCCTTAACTTTTAGAGGGTAGTGTACTTTCTTGAAAAAAGGTATTTTTTATGAAACCTGATTTTATGCAGAAATTTCAGTTAAATTTTAATATAAAACTAAGTAAAGTTCACTCATATTTTTTTTATAAAAAAACCCCCCAGAAAATTAGATAAATTTTGTTACCAGTAATTATACATAAACTGTATTATTATAATATCAGCAATAATATGCTATAAGGGAAGATTTGGAGAATTTGGAAGATTATTAAATTAGAGAAATGGCGCAATCAAAATTTTAATTCACCAGATTAATAAGAAAAATGACAATCAAAACAAAGAAAAATATCAATTTTCATCAATATATCACAAATATTTCTTTAGTAGTAATAAACTGTAGAATGATTTTGCTGATTAAAATTCTTGTTTATAATATTATTATTCCTACTTTTGTCATAAATCTCTATTTTAGTACATTTTTACATTTTATTTTCCGTTTGCTCTGCTTAATTATAAAATAATTTAATAAATTTTCAATTTTTTAAAAAACTTAAGTTTTATTGAACAAAACATTTCATATATAGATTTAATAAACTGTTTTGGATCATTGAATATCTCTAATTTAAGGAATTTATTTTAGATTGGAAAACATTCACAAAAGATATGGTTGTCTAGGATCGGAAATATTGGATGGTAAAAGTATTTTTACAAATTACACTTTACATATGTGTGTGTGTTTATGCATATATACATACATATATATATATATATATATATATATATATATATATATATATATATATATATATATATATATATATATATATATATATATATATATATATATATATATATATATATATATATATATATATATATATATATATATATATATATATATATATATATATATATATATATATATAAGGATACGTAACTGATTAGCATTTGGAACATGAGGAGAAGACAAATGTATTCGGTAGGATGCATTAAGAAAAAATCATGGAATTCATTTTTCATTCGGAAATTGCTTCGTTACTGTTAAGCACTGATTTTTATCCAAATATCATATCATGTCTTTAGTAAAAATTTGAAATGCTGATAAGCAAGTTTTGGATTTCTATAGAATCATTGCTCATCAACATCGTGCAATAATGTACTGCGATATATCCATTCGCACTCGTCGAAATTCAATGAATGTGGTTGAAATATGCAATATATAGGTTGATGAGAGACATACATGCCCTTTCTTGAATAATATTTGTAAGGACAGACATATTGTATGACCGGCTTTGCAAAATTGTACAAGCACATCACGTGACCATTCATCAGAAAGTAGTGGCGACAGTGTCCTGGATGTTTAAGGCTTTACTCTCATTATTGGAAAGTAAAGAGTTTATAACTTCACCCAACCGAAAATCAGTTCTGTTCACTAACGCCAGGTGTTCTATGTAAAATATGTTATGGTTGCCATGTTCTCCATGTCAAATGATACTTCTACAGCTGGCAAGAAAACTCTGAAGGTCCCTGCTCCTGAAACCCATCAACTTTCGGGGTCAAGATGACATTCGTAAAAATTAATCAGGAAATGGGTTTGTTTGTAGTGCGTTAATATTCACTCGTGCAGTATTTTATGTATTAGTAAGCCAAGCAGCTGAAAGTCGTTGTAAGATATTTTTTGATTTGGCTTTTGGGAAAGCTTTTAATAGATATTGAGCCGTATTGATTAGTAGCGTGGGTTAAAACATGAAAAACTCCGAAGCACAAACTCCAACAGATGTGCATGCAATAGGTTGAAGTACAACATCCATCTCCCATTAAACAACAGTGGCTGGGATTGAACACAGGACCTCATACTCCAAGGAACGCTATCCTACCTCTTGTTCACGTCTTTGGGGGACGAAATTTGGAGCAGCACTGATTGTCAGAACATTGACCATTGCTTCGGTTTCTCTTGACAATGAGACATAGAAACAGATGTCAGTTCTGGTGTGCCCAGCAATAAAGATGGATACAGGAATGCCATAATGCTCTCTCTTCGGACGAGCGTCGGCTTTACTGCAACATTCTGATAGCAATATACGTGCCAAGGATAATGCTCGTCAATTGGTTGCATTCAGTATTGGCATAGTAGTCTTGCACTTGATGGAGCATCATAGGCAGCTACTGGGTGTGACATGCATACCCCTAATTTCAATCGATTGTAATTTGAATGGCAATCAGAGCATTTCTGACATCTTAATGCCAATGATTGGGGCCTATCTTTGAAGTATGTGCTACATCATCTTTCAGAAACAGAATACAAATACACATACTAGTCGTCGTGCTCTGACCTTCTTGTATATTCGCATGTATGAGTTTGTGACACGTGAGAAATAAATACAAGTTTTACTTAAGTTAATAAAAATTTTACAATATTTTTTTTGTGCAGGTGTAACATTGAGGATATTCAGAGGAGAGATTGTTTGTCTTTTAGGCTCTAACGGAGCAGGAAAAAGCACGTTAATGAAAATTCTTAGTAGAGCAATGATTCCAGATTGTGGAAATGTCACGCACTCTCCCAACATATCTATTGGAATATGTCCCCAGGAAAACATTTTGTTGGAAGATTTAAGTCCTATCGAACAATTATATTTTTTTGGACAGTTGAAAGGTATAAATTCATCGGAGCTAAAATTAGAGGTATGATTTTTTAATTATATTAAATTTATATCAGTTGTGTTATTTTAATCATACCTTTTTAAAAATGCAATTTATTAATTATAAATAATGCTTAAAAGCCTGAACTTCAATCCTTTTAAAGTAAATTAAATTGTTGAGCAACAATAATTTAAACAATTAATTGAAATTGGCTTGTTGAAATGCGAAGTAACTTTAGTAAATGTAATTATAGTAGTAAGTATATTTCTTAGACCAATTTTGCGGCCTTCTCAATTAACGTAAAGGAAATGATTTCTAGTTTATTCTTCTGGTTACAATTAGAAGAAATATTGCCATTATTTTTTAATTAAATTGTTTTCAGGTTATGAATCTTTTAAGAGAGTTTGAATTGTTGGATTGCAAAGATAATAGCACGAAAAAGCTGAGTCTGGGAGAAAAAAGAAAATTATGCGTTAGCCTTGCTATGATTGGAAAGCCTGAGGTAATTAAATTTCTTTACACACAATAAAACCATAGTATAAACTGAAACACGTTAAATTATTTACATTAATAAGCAAACATTATTCATAAGATTAAAAGGTTAATGATTATAATTTTATAGTAATAAGTTCATAAAACTCATATTTAAATTATTTCTAATTATCTTAAATTATTAAGTAAATTATTTCTAATCATCCAACAACAAAAAATAAAAGATTATTATAACCTCATATTCTTGCCGTATCTGAGTAATTAAATAGCATTTAATAAAATAATAATGTATATTTTCATTTATTCATTTTTTGTTAATGCAAAAATGGAATAATTATTATAATCACAGACATAATGAATTTTCATACATACATTTATCATGACACATGCATTTTAACAAATAATAAAAAGCAAGTTAAATGATTTTTTTAAAAATATTTTCACATGTAATTTTAAAAAAATATGTATTACTTAAATTTATTCTCGGGGATTATGGTACAAAGAGTTAAGAAAAAATAAGAATGCAAAATTTCAATCTTTAATTATATTTTTATAGCATATATATATACGTATATATATATATATATATATATATATATATATATATATATATATATATATATATATATATATATATATATATATATATATATATATATATATATATATTTTATATATATATATATATATATATATATATATATATATATATATATATATATATATATATATATATATATATATATATATATATATATATATATATATATATATATATATAATATTGAATTTTTATATCAGATAACAACGTTATGTAAGTAAAAATATTTTGGCCTACATATTCCTATCGATAAATTTGCTTGTATTTTTAATATGAATAAATTCAAGTACTAATCACTTACTAAATAATACATCAATATGATTTTGATTTTATTACACTTATTCCCAAAAATCGAGGAAAAATTACAAAACTTGATTAATGTATACAATATAATTAGCATGAAAAAATAATCATACAATTATGATATTATAGAAATTAGTAAGTGTATAAAATTAACAAATCAGAAGTACAATTTGAGACGTTCAATTAGGTGCAAAATATTTTTAAAGTAAACTATGATCTACTTTAGGAGAAATATAGCATATACAGCGATGAGTCATTTGTAAGTCATGCAGTCTATTATTTCGGATGAAGTACGAAACCTTCCTCTTTGATTAGGAGGATTAAGCATAGCTATAGTCCTCGGAGAAGAATTGAGAATGGCTATTTGTCTCCCTAAAGCAACATAACCAGAATTCATAAAATTCAGTCCCGATGATCGAGTTAGTCAATCCTTGTGATGAACTGTTTACTACTCAAGATAAGCTTCTACCATGCGGGCTCCTTGGGGTGACATGTTGTCATCCTGTAGCATAAAATGATCACTTATTGATCCATCATGACGGAACGCATAAACAACAAGGATGTGTCTCAATGAGTATGAGTATACGCAGTCCTAGTGGAAAGTTATGAAGGTTTGTGCATCCATCCAAAGAGATTTTCCAAACACAGATACTAGCTGATCGATGTGAATGTTTTCCGTGGATGTGTTACGGATAATAATGGGTTCTAAGTTCTCTCCAAATAAAAAAACCCCTGTTATTATTTGGAAGTCATACCAAGAGAACAGAAATCCAGTGAACTGGTTGACGTGTCCACTTTAAACATTCCTTCCTGTGGCTTTGACAGGAGATGGATTCAAACAACGATCACTTTCGCAAAGTCTCCTTTACTGGGTTGATTCTTCTAATGATTGCAACAGAGAAAAGTGCATGTGAATTCGGACACAGTTGTAACTCTAACTCTTCGTACACATAAGACAAATATTTAGTATCGGCTCTTGTCGTAATGTATGAGACGCCTTGAGTAAATTCATTGACTTCCACATCCATAGTTAGAAATTATTGTCGAAGTCAATGAATCACAGAAGGACACATATCCAACCGACTGACAACTTCAATTAGAGTTTCTTCTGGATTTTCTCCATTTTATGTAACGAAATACTAATGGTAAAAATAATTTTACTCTCACTAATCAATTATTCATATATTAAAATATGGTGGCATAATAACGGGCTAACTTGAGCTTTTACTTATTAATTTTATTGATCATTTAATGGCCATTTTATGCACTCGAGAATTAATTAAACCTGTACCTACAGTTTAAATTTCACTACATACAACTACATACATCGAAGCCCTATCCGAGCTGCTAATTCAAAAAAATAATGAGCTGAAGGACAAAGCTCTTACCGATTGATTGTCAGCTAGGCCTAACTTGACATCATAAGTTCTAATTTCCTAAAATGCATAATATAAATGTAAAATTTAGAAAAAAATAATAAAATTAAATGCCAATTTATATGTTAATAAAATTATTTTTCATTAATCTTTCATAAGGTTGTTTTAATTTCCTTTAAAATAATAATTTTTAAGCAAACTATATAATTATTATATTTGAAATATTTTTAAAGAAGCATGCTCAAATTAGAATGCCAGAATTTTCTTTGCAAGTTGTCGTCATTTGAATGCGAATAAAATCAGTATTCAACCTTTGTGTAAAATTACACATTAAGGATGCAATTTATTTCTTACAGGTTTTACTCCTTGACGAGCCTAGCAGTGGGATGAGCATTCAATCACGAAGCAAACTGCAGAATGTTTTGAGGGATTTTAGTAACTTAGGCCACTCTGTAGTATTTACTACACATTATTTGGACGAAGCAGAATTAATAGCAGGTTTGTGTGCTCGTTTACAAATATATTTTAATATACCAGCTAAATAGGAATTATTTCATTTAGAATCCTTCGTACTTCGTTTATTAGAAATAAAAAAATATGCCCTTACAAAGTTTCCTCAAATATAAAATGAGGGAAAGATTTAATAATATGAAACATTGAATCCCTAAATTTTCATTTTTCATAGTATCTGTACGAAAGTTCTAAATACAAAGCTTGCATTGTTAATTCCTGTTAATTGAATATTTTGGAATTACAATTTAAATAGTTTTAAAGGTCCAGCTAAAAAGTTTTTAAAAAGAAATATTTTAGTGGTATTAAACAAATTTATTTGTGTATAATATAACGCAGTATTTTTAGTGAAAACAATACTTATAAAACTAAATTTCAACTGTAGCTTCCTGATTTAACATAATGTAACCAGTTGTGAAATGAAAATTTGATTTTATATCTTAAGTAGTTTAATATTTTTTCGGGATTGTGGTTATCAATAGAGCAGCCAAGTTTAAATGTCTAAATATGCCCTTTTCCATCAGCTAGAAATAAACTCTTAATGTGTTTTGATTGTTCCATTACTAAAAAAGAATTAAAAAGTTAAGCATAAAAATGCAATATTTTTGCAGTATTTTTTACATGCTGTCAGTGAGACATTGTACTATCTTTCTCTCTCTTCTTTCTACACTATCTAAGAGCGCCCCTAGCGGGATAAGGAATGCCTGTTAGTTAAGCTTTTGGATTCGAACTGTGTTTTTCACCACTTTAATTTCTTGTTTCTGTTTTACACTGTGTAAACAAACTTCGAATATTAAATTATTGTTGCACTTAAGGCAGTTTTGTTTTGACCCTCTACCACCGGACACATCAATCAATCAATCTTGTCCACTAAATAATTACTTATATTTATAGTTCAGTTCATCTGGAAGTTTTATTTTCTACTTTTAAGTAGAATTCTATAAAAAATACACTTTTAATAGACAACCTTTTCAATATTGTTAAAATCTATTTAAATTTATAAAATAAGTTTCATGTTTAAATTTATTTATATATGCATTTTATTAAGATAATTTTAAAAAATGCTCTATAGCAAATAGCTAAATTTTTATATCGCATTTGCTTAAAGTTGTAAACGACTTAGCAACTGTCACAAAATCTTATATTACAAAGTTATCTAGTTAGTTCTTTTAGTGAAAATTATCTTCCCAACAATATCAAGAGCATAATTATTAAAATTATCTCCCTTATGAATATTTATACGGAAAAAATTAGCTGAAAAATGTTTGCTTAAATTACCTTATTTGAAATCAAGGATTTGCTTGAGAAAGTAACTTTTTCTCTCAATGTCCAATCTCATGATTTATTATAATATTTGAATTGCACAATCCATAATATTTTGATGACTTTTAATTAATATATAAACTCAAATAAAAGCTTTAACTTTTTCAAAAAGTAATGTATTGGGTTGTTATAGAATATATACCATTAAAAAGTTAAAAGAAAAATACATTGCAGTTTCACATTTTTTAACTATCAACGCAACATTACCGTGAATAAAAACATTTTAATTTAATAAATTATTAATGCAGAACATTCTGTCATTTTAGTTTGTATATTCTACATTTTAGTTCGATTTTTCTTAATGTTTTTTATTACTAATGCAAAACTAAGTATTAATTTATGACTAATGGCAGTTATTTTTTGCACAGGATATTGTATTTCAACAATAAATTTGAAATAGTAGGGTATATCCATCTAAATGACGAACTTTGAGACTTTTTTCGGTCGCCAAGTTGAAAGCATATTTTTGGTACGGGAAATTTCCCCTCTGGGAAAGAAAAGCCCGGCAACAAATAAATCGAAATAAGAACAAAAACTTAAACTGGTTATACCAATAGGAAAATTGGCAACACTATAATCGAAACATAGGATGCCAGATTTGGTGAGAAATATTTTATACCAATAAATTTATATGCAGGACCTTGATATGGTGTGAAAATTATTGCAATTTATGAGTCTGTACATATTTATTATCAGTAAAATGCATTATACATGTATAAATAAATGCTAATTTTTGATTTTTTTCAAATGAAGTGCATATTTTTATTTTAAAATACTTAGCAAGAATAATTGTTAAATGTTCATTGGATTATTTCTCAATCAAGTGCTGAAGTTTTACATTAAAATAATTTTACAAACATACTTTCCATTGTCAATCTTAACTATGCTTTAATTATATTCTTCTTACCTAAAATATATTTTAATAACCTCATACTTAGTTATTTTTGTGTAATATTTATGATAAATTATTCCATTAATTAGAAACAAAATTATTAACATGGTAAATAAGCTTTTCATAACAAAATATTAGTCATCGTATTTAACAACTCTTGCAGACAGAATAGCATTGCTGAGTCATGGCAAAATCCAATGCTGTGGATCTTCATTGTTCTTGAAGAAGAATTTTGGTGCTGGATATAACCTGAAGTAAAATTGTTAATTGTTTTTTTTCTATCAATTCTTACATTTTAAATGAGAAGAAAGCGTTCTCTAATGTGTACCATACTATTTTCAGAATAACTTTGCATGAAGATACTTCCCAGATGGTAGCCGTCGATTTAATAGCTTCATTAACTTCGACAACAGGAGATGTGAAAATTGAAACCTATCCTATGAACAAATTTTTAATCAAACTGCCTACTCTTAATCTTGCAGAAATTGCTGAATTCTTTGAAAAACTGGAAGGCTCATCTGAAAGCATTAGAATAATATCATATAGCATTGAAAGTTCTACACTGGAAGAAGTGTTGTCCAACATGGATTTTTATTGTCAAGTAAATGTATCTCTCATTAACTTGGGTTCGGTACTTCTTGGTTTGGTAAAAAATCTGGCCATAAATTTTAATTTTTGGTAATACTAGAATTTTTAGCGCTTTTACTAACATAATTTTAGAGTTGCCATTTTGTTACCCACATCTTGGCGACTATCTTGTATGAAGAAAATTGCCAAAAAATCAAGGGGTACCCGTTTGTAAACTTTACCATTGACTTAAATACATTTTAATGCAACATTGAATTTTCATATGCTATTTGAAAAAGGAAACATTTTTGTTTATTTTGAAATTCTAAATAAACTTTATCCGTTAGATGAAACTAAAAACTTGTTGTGCAATAAAATATTGCATAAAAATATTTCATTGGATATTATAACACTTTTTTTTAATATATTTAAAACAATTTTTAATGAAGATTAATCCAACAAATTTAAATTTAATATAAATTATAAAGCAATCAGGTGTATTGGGACATTCTTTTCTTTGTTTAGAAAACATTTATTAAATATGCAATCATTAAAATTTAAAGCAATTATAATCAGGTTTTTTAAATTTGCAATTATATTTGATTCAGAATAATAGTAATTTTCCCTCTTTTATCAGATAAGAAACTATGTTATTGAAATTATTTTTACCATTTAAATTAGAATAAGACCTCATTTATTTTGAAAGTAAGTAAAATCTATTCTTACACAGATTTTACCTGAAAAAAGTTCTAATTTAAATTTTTTCGTTTATTGACTAGAAAAATGAATATTATTTCACTTCTTTAATTTATTTTCGTAATAACTATACATCTCGATTCTTAGAAGTTTAAAATATTTTCCTTTTATTGCATTTTAGTTTAAATCCTTTTGCAAATGTTGTAATTTTTAAAATAAATGCACAGTTGTATTTTATACATTATGGCTTATTGCAAT
This sequence comes from Latrodectus hesperus, assembly GCA_037975125.1. NCBI lineage: Eukaryota > Metazoa > Arthropoda > Arachnida > Araneae > Theridiidae > Latrodectus > Latrodectus hesperus. The sequence continues at coordinate 101,458,426 of CM075850.1, read as the reverse complement.
TTTTTCTGAGTTATTTAAAACAAAATTTATAATAATAAGCATATTATTGTTTCAGTTAAAACAAAAGAAGAAAGACGATGGCAGTGCTGATGATTGTCTTGTAGAATCATCGACTGATAAAGACATTTTTCACCCGCTGGAAAATAAAGGAAGTTTTTTCGACAGTTTTAAAATTCTTCTGTATTGTAGACTGTTGCTGTTTTTAAGAAATCCACATTCTTTGTTTTCTGTGGCTATGCTCATTTTTGTACTCATTATAGTTTGTAAGACTTTTACAGATTTTGAGCCCAGTTTCTTTGAAATGAATCCTTCTACATATGCCGATAGAAATATACAAATTGTAAATTTAACAGGTGCTGTGTATTTAAAATCTACTATAAAATATAAATTCAGAAAAAATATTTTTAAGTGATTTGGATTCGAAAATGTGTTAAATTACATTTCTCAATATTTTATGTATTATACTTTAATGGAAATATATTTTATTCTTAATCAATGCAGGATTAACAATCATAGACGCATACCTGTAATATTTGAGAGTTTAATTATTTTACTTTTTTAAATACTTTTAATCTTATATTTAAAATAATGATTTTAAAGAGATGTATTAAGTTATTCATTAATAATATTCAGATGAAAAAGAAATTAGGGTTGAATAGTAGTTATATATTATGAATAGTAGTTGAATATTTTTTGAATAGTAGTTTTTAAATAGCAATGTAAATAATTTTATATATAAATACAAAATACTTTTCCAGGTAAGCCTCTAAATTCTTTGGAAAACTCATTTTCTAAGTTAAATATGCAAATAACTTGGAAAGACAAGGACGAAGAGAGCTTAGAGCCTTCAATCATTAGGGCAAGAATGCATAAATTTGAAAAACGGAATAATAAAGTAAGTTTGATTAAATATTTGTTTAAATAATTGTAACATTAAATTTAAAAGAAATACTATGCTATTCCCACTATCACCTGAAAATAAATGCATTAAAATTTCGTACTTTAAATAAATTTGCGAAAATTGGAAATCTTTTTTTGCCAAGCTTGTCTTTGTGCATGTTTGAAGAAACAAGATGACGTTGAAAACACGATAGACCAACCAGATATAAGCGAACATTGCTAAAAATATAGCGCCAAATTTGTGAGGAACTGGTTGGCATCCTAAATTATACATCACCCATATTCTATTACGCTATGATATCGTTCACATTTTTACTTCTTTTAGAACTGAATAGTTATCTATAAAGTTTTTGAAATTTCGTATCATAAAATTAAATTTAATTTTGAAAAATGTTTCAAAATATCATTTGAATGGGTAAAATATGACACAAATTTTTGTAAATGTAATGTTAAATAAGATAACATAAATATGGTAAATGTAAATTTTTAAATAATATATAAGCATATGTAAATTTTTTAACAATGAAATATTCGTAACCGAATAATAAAAAGTATGTTAGATTCTTAAATAATGTCATTATTTATGGATTTATAACAGTGTATACATTTGCAATTGTTCAATATTAATCCATAATTTACGATGATGATTTCATTTTTTTAAGGAAAATAGTTTTACTAGTTATATGTATTAATAAATTCCTAATTTTATAGCTTGAAGTGAAATGTAATTGGCATTTTTTATTGGACGATAATCTTGCTATTCCTATCATCAATAATTTAATGTCCAACATCATATGGAAAACCCTACACAGTAACGATGAAAGAATTCTGACACTGAATATACAACTTGTGGCTAAAGACAAAAATTTTTCATCTGGGTTGAACCTCAGAGAAACAATATTCTTGGTCAAAGCTGCATTTTCTCTCCTTTTCTTTGTAAGTCTGGCAGGAGCCGAAATAGTGAAAGAAAGAGAAGTAAGAATAATATGTTGTGATCATATTTTTTATTTCTAGTAAAATCATTTGACAATATTTAGTATTTTATTCTAAAAAGCCTTTCCCAGTATTATATAAACTTTTATTGCAAATGAAATGCGATATTGAGAAAAGCGGATTTTAATTAAGAATATATATATATTTTCCATTCTTTTCTTATGATATTCCTTTGCAATCAAATCCGTATTTCCTTTTGATTTTTAATGCATTTAAATCATAAAACGCTTCCTTAGTTACATTTTCCTTAACTATAAGCTCATCTTTAAAAACTATAAGAGTAAAGAGTATAATTTACGTATGCTAAATATATGATATAGAGTTTTATAAACGCATAAGTCAAATAAATAAGCCCTGGCAGTTAAACACATAATTAATATTTAAAATTTTTTAACCAATTACATACATAAACGGTATTACGAACATTCAACTGCGATTTTATTAACAATAATTTCATTTTAAAAAAGTTATATGTTATCATTTTATTGAAATTTAAAATTTTTAAACTATGAGAATATTCAGTTGAAAATGTGTTTCTAATAATCATTTTATTTTTAAGAAATTTTAAGTTACTTCTTTACATAAAGTATAAGCTAAAGGTTTCATTTAAGGATAATTGAAATTATTAGTTTCCGAATTCTAGTTTATTTGCTTGTGATAACATTTGGCTTATATGCTCTGACCAATGTTAATTCCAACGCATGGAAACTTTAAATATTTTTAAAAGAGATTTCTGCAAATATAATCCAAATTTTCATATTAAATAATTTGAAATGTATAAATAAAATTAGGTTGAATGAAAAAATGACTGAATTATTTTTTGACTTATTTTTGCATTTATTTTATGAAAAATAATTTTCAATTTAATTATAATACTTAATTTAACGTTCAGAAGATTATTTTCTATTCAAGAGAAATTATTAACTTGGAATTTTTAGTAGTCATTTGAAAACGCTTTCTCACAAAACTACCGAAATTTATATATAATGTTAATGAAGAACACAAAAATGATATTAAAAAAATTTCACATAGAAAACATCAATAAATTTGCATTTTTATTGGAATTAGATTAATGAAAGCATAAACATTTTAAAAAATTTTAAACTATACATTTCATATTTTTAAAGAGTTATTCACAATTAATAAAATTGGTTTAAGTACTGCAATTAGATATCCTTAAAATTGACTAATATAAACTATAAAATTAATAATATATAAAATATTTAACACATCATATTCTTATTAAATATTTATTCATAATGATGACTGTAATACTTGATTTATTAACACAATGTAAGCTGTGTGCATTGTATTTATTAAAATGAACAATAATAAAGAGCATAATAGTTATCTATTTAAGTGATTAAAATACTAAATCATGTAATTTCAAAACTTAAGTTATAATAGTTCCAGTTGATGTCCAAAACTGTAGAGACAATAAATAATTTTAACCATTGTGAAAATGATCATTTTCGAATATAATTCCTAGCAAAGAAATTGGAAAAAAATATTTCCCTTTGGAGAAATTTTTCACAATAATTAATCATAAAGTCAAAAAATGTAATCAATAAATTAAAGCAAATTGTATTCATATCCGAAATTAAAAAATGTAAAAGTTAACTGTTATATTTTATGTAATCCTTAACTAGAATTTTTGCAAACGAAATCTTTAGGTTGTTAAAAATTCCCACAGAAAATGTATATACTTTTTCAGAAATAAGCAAAATCATTTTCTTTAGCAGTTTTCTTACCATTGATTTATAATCAAACATTTATATCCGTATTGTAACTAATTATTATAATTAAAATTAAAAAATATAAAATTAATTGTTTCCAGATGTTCTTTAATTTACTATTTATCTGTTGCAGGCTAAAATGACTTCAATGATTTACAGGATCAATCAGACATGCGTTCCATACTGGTGTTCAGTCCTAATAACACATTATATTCGTTGCATCTTTTCATTGGTTGCATTAGTCATTGTTGTCAGTGTAGCAACTTCAACATGCATTGAAAGTGTTTTAACGATCCCCGTGGGAATTACATATATGTTGTCACTTCCAGCCTGCCTCCTCTCCGTATATACAATTGGAAAACTCTTCAAAACCCCAAGGAGTGCTCGTTTGATGATGCCTCTTGCAATATTTTTGGTAAGTAAAAGTTTGTAAAAATGCATAATTGCATATAGAAAATTTTTTTATTTTATAACATTAATTAAGTATTATTTTATTTCATGGTTTATGTAATCTTGGATTCATCTAACATCACATGTTTTAAGCCTTAAACTTCTTAATTATTATTTTTGTAAGAAAGAATTTAACATAAAAATTAATTTAATTTAGAAGAATATTGACACAACAATGAGAAAATAATTTTACAAGAGAAAAAAGGAAACAAACGTTTTTAAATTTTTAATTATTATAGTACATTAACTTAGTACTTTCAAATTGAATGATAAGAAAATTTTTAAAACTGTTTTGTCATTAAGTTTTCATGTTGCATAAACTTTCGGCAAAAGTTATATGAATTGTGCTTAGAACACAATCCGAAACGTAAATAATTCAATAAATCTGATTCCACAAATAATAACGCACGTTTTAAAATTCCATAAAATGTTTTGTCTAATGTTCGTTATAAATTTCACGATGTTATAAATGATTTTCCGAAATACATATAAATAAAAATTCCAGATAAGAAGGTATGAGTGAAATCTAATATAATGTAACACCAAAGCGTGCTTTGCATAAAAGTTAAAATATTGTTAATAATACATTGAATTTGAAATTCATGCATGTAAGCAAGTATACTATAAATAAGCAAGAACGTGTAGAATAAATTGCAAATACTCAAATAGCAATAAAATTGTTATTTTCTCACATGTTTTAAGAAAGGTGTAATTTGATGTGAAAAAGGATAACATTTATGCAAGAAAATATTACCAAAATTAAAATATGTTTTAAGTCATAAAAATTACTAATAAAACATTAATTAATTTATGTAAAAATAATATAAATAGACTCTTCATCTTAATACAACATAGAAATTTAATAGGAAAATTTCATCCTCATTCTTCAGCTGTAATGTAAAGTGTCTTTTTGAGACATGATTCATATAGATATATTTTACATTTAAATCAAGAATCCAGACACATTTAGCACATCTTAATGCAATAAAATATAATTTATTCATATCTTTTTCATTAAATTACATGTTTAAGCAGAAATATAAAAATCAAACTCATCTTTAAGGGAAAATAAATATAATTTAAGTTTTAATTTTCAAAATGAACCCTCGTCAGAGTTTAAAGTTAAACATTAACTGACATATTAAATTGCCAAAAATTTAATGTTAAAAAAGCGTATTTAATTTTTCCTCTGGGGACCAAATAAATATATTATTGAATCTATCCTTCAGAAATGTATATAAACTATTGAGATTGGAATATTTTAAATTAGAAAGGAGAATCATTAAAGTTATTGGTATACAAACTCTATTTTCTACTTTCCTTTCATTGTTAAAGTATTTATTTCAAATTTATTGATTACCATGCTTGTATTAAATATCATAAAAGACGTTTTAAACTTCCAACAATTTACACAAGTTTAACTATAATCTAAGTGTCACTAATTAATCTAAATTATTCTGCGTAAATGACTTTTAGATCATTTTAGATTTTATATCTTCTCATTTCCCAGACTAATTCATTAGAAATTTCTTTAAAATATTAAAAATATTTTTTGTTGTACAGGGTGACAGCTTTATACTGTTGACAAAATTGTACTGCTTTTGATTGGTTAAATTCATGTCCCCCACTTTTTATAAACATTTCATTTGCTTAAGAGATCTTAATGTTAGTAAAAAATAGTTAGTTTTTATTTTCTTGTTTGAAATAATATGCCAAACCAACGACGGCATTGCTTTATTTGAGGCTGGATTAAAGCAAATTCTGATTGTGGGAATATGGCCCTCCTATTCACCTGACTGAAGCCCAATGGACTATAGTGTTTGGTCTATTCTGCAATCAAAAATATGCTCTAAGCCACATCGAAGTTTGAAAATGCCTAAAGGATATTCTTAAGAAGGAATGGGCTAAATTAACGCTTGATGAACTGCGGCCCATTGCAGAAAATTTTACGTGACGTTTAAAGCTCTGTATCAATGCCCAGGAGCCATTTTGAAAATACTTAAATATGTTGTTATCTAAGTAACAAATGACTTAAGTAAAGCTAGTTTTTTGAAAATAAATTCCATGTTTTTATTTTAATACAGTATTTTTTTGTCAACAGGATAAAGTTGTCACCCTGTATATATCATCTAATGACTTATTAGTCATTTCAATTAATTTAGAAATTACAAACGAAAGACCAATATTTAATGTTTTTTGATTATTCTCATATACTTTTTTTAATATTTATTACCGGAACAACTGCGTTTATCTTGGCCCAAAATATGTCTGCGAGTAAACATAAACTGCATTTTCAGAATATCATCACAAGTTACTTAGCGATCTCAATAACTGGAGTCGAAATTAATTTCAATAATTTGAGATAAAAAACAATTCTTTTCTGGTCTCATGTTGATGGGACATTAATTTTGAGGGTAAATATGTATTTTTGCAATACAGTGCAATGGTATACACATTCATTCATAAAATTGTGATAGAGGACTAACAATAAAATATTTTAGAATCGTAATTGGTGGACAATCACTTAAAATTTTTAAGTATTATTTTAGCGGGTGCAAATTTGCTTCATATAGTATTTCATAAATACAAATGTTAAAGTACCATGGTAACATCAATTTTTATATCAGTGATCCTAAATGCAATACATTTGACACTTCTACCTTTCATTCCCACCCCCCCCTTTTATATCATGACACCCAAATATAAAAATTCCATTCATATTCTATGATTTTCATACATAAATAAAACTCTATTAGTATTGTATAAATGTTACACGGTTTAACTAGATCATATTCGCCTAAAGCAATTTAAACAGAAACAAATTTAATTCTCAGAAATTATTAAATAACCTATCAATACATCCTGTTTTATCCGTAATTGCAAAGGGGCAACAATTTTTATAATGCAATTAAATGATTTTTGTCTTAGAAGCATAGGTGTCAAATATCAACTTTCTAAATGTAATAAATTATGCGCAGTAACGTTGAAAGTTCTGGTTCTTTTCTAATTTTAAACTAAGAACTTTCCAATCAAATATGAAATTTAACTTTTTTTTTTCTAATTGTACTACACATACCATATTATTTTCTTTTTTTATATTTCTGCTATGAATGTTTTATTGCTTACTTAATTAATTTAGATCATAGATACTATACATAATAAAATAAAATTTTCAAAAGTATACTAAAATGAATGCTGTAGATTTCAGTTACTTTTATAACTACTTTTGAACAATTTAACAGGGAACGGTTTTTCGTAGATATATTTAAGTATTCGAAGTGTTAAGGAGTATGTGTCGATGCTATAAAAAGCACATTTTGAAATAGAATTTATAAAATGTACTAAATATAATAAGTATTATACCTTCAATTTTAGCTTAGCGTAGTAAAAGTATTGCATATAATCCATGATAATTAGATTTGAAATTTTTATTTCTCTATTTTGCAATAGACGATCTCTCTAAGACTTACTTATTCTCACGAAACCTAACTTAATGAAGTTTCTCATAAAATATAGATTCGTAAGTTTCATGGTGCGATGTATGGCTATTAAATTTCTTAAACTTAATTTATCATTATCATGGAATGTCTTTTCTAAACTTCAACCTTTTCTCGAATTACTTTGTGTCATTGTTTCAAATATTATTAAGAATAAAATAATAATTTCTGTTTTAAAGAAAACAAATAATTGTTTTGATATTTATAGCTTCCGACCTTGGCATTTGCTATGGAATTATTTATGGTACTAGTATGTCCAGAGTATAACTTATTTCCTCTGAGTGTTTTCATCTGTCTCTTTTATCCATTATATATTCCTAATTATATAACTATCATTCTTATTAAGGTAAGTAAATTTTGACTTTATTAATAATGATCAATTATAGTTTCTTATGATTTTAATTAGTTCTTGAGAAAATGCACAGTGGATTTGCTGAAACTGTTGAAAGCTGTTGTAAAAAATTTATACTCTTTTGGCGTATTGATTCTCTAGGACGTTTCATAGATAATTGGGAATATTTATGTATTACAAGGGAAAAAAACATAGAAAACACTAGTAAATTATAATAGAAATATAATATAAAAAAATATAGAAAATAGAATGCATAAGAGAATAAGAATCCGGTCCTATAACCAAACTTCAGTCACATTCTTTAATTTCTAACCTGCCTTAGAAAAACTTCCGAGATATGCACACCAGTTTTCACGTAGGAGCACAGTTATGCGGTATATCGGAGGAAGAAAAAAAGGCACGTTTTCCATTCCAATTGTTTAATTTTACAAAATCAAAAGAAAAAACAAGGAAAAAAGAAAAATAGAAAGTTTAATTGCAATGTCATATTCCAACGTTTATGATCCTGAAAATGAAGGAAAATAGTCTTCTCACTCACTGTCCTCACTATCAGGTATATTCGACAAAAAATAAAAAGCTTTTATAACACACCACAATGAAAATGGAAGCGAAAGAATAAAAAGATCCGAACTACTTGAAAAGAAACAAACACTGCAACGTCTAGAATAAGCAACAATTTCCCCGTTCGAAGAAATATTCCCCTCTCCAAATCGCCCCTTTTCTTTGAAATAGATAAATTCATCGTAAACAATGTCATGAGCATTTTATTGCATTCTATAGTTGAGTTTACGTTTACTGATTGCAGTACATTGCAAGAAAACACACACACACACACACACACACACACACACACACACACACACACACACACACACACACACACACACACACACACACACACATATATATATATATATATATATATATATATATATATATATATATACTCGCCTAATCGCCATTATCAGCAAGCTATACAAAAGCATACAGAAATTCAAGACATTAATAATTCAACTTCTCTAATCAGGAGAGGGATGGAATTAATAGAACAGCAACAATACGTCAAAAATGAATTTTATGAAATGTTTAAAGTGATCCAGAGGTGTCAACCAACAGCCTTGATAGTTAATTAGCAATTCCATGAGGAAGCATGTTAATGAATGAATAAATAGAAATGCTTATAAAGTATTTTTAAACTATCAATAGAAATCAAAAATAGATATTTTGAAAGTTTCATAAGTGAATAAGCTTCGTTGGTGTGCTGAATTACGATTCTTTGAATTCGTAATCGATCACCGAATTCAAATAATTGGAACACCTCTAAATATTGTCTCCATTTACTTTTCTCCGATTCAAAGGTGAATAGATATTTGTTGACGTTTGAAATAAATTTGAACTTAAGTAAATTCAATTGATTGCTTCACTTGTGACATTGGGTCGCAATTCATATCTATTTTAGAAAACCAAACTCGTACTTTATTTTTATTCAGAAAACTTGTTCTTATTCATTTTTATTTTATTCTAATTTATTAAAACGTGTAATTTGCAAACATTCGGTATCGGTTATCTTCTTTTTACAAGTTCTTTTTAAAAAGTACCACAGTAAAACATTTTTAAGTAAAAGATTTTTGCAGTCGAAAGTTGTCACTTTATGTATAATTTTGATATAAATGTAAAGTCAAAATAAATATGCAATATGATTTTTCTAAATAAATTTGTAAGTATACATAGGAGTATATGTAAAAATAACATCGTACAATTTAATAATGTGTAATTACTGTAATTACACATTATTTGATATTTTATAATTATCATAACTTTTTCTCTTGTATGTGATTATATTAGTTCATGACACTTCAATCCATTGCCAGTTAAATTCCTACAATTGATAAGAAAATAACTTTACAATTTTTAATATAAGTATACATAGAAAATCACATTTGCTTAATTCTATTTTAAAAAGTTTTAAAATATAATAGTATGGATGCAATATATATCAGACGAAAAATTCTGCTGTTCACAATATTAAGTAGTTAAAATTCTTAACTCGAAAAATTTCCAATCAGCTTGATTTTTCACTGAAATTACTTCACTTCTAAGCAACAATAATGAAGTACCATGACAGAAAAACTTTAAATGACTGATGATTGCTTTCCTTTTGTAAATTTCACTTTAATACTCCTAACTACCGTGATTTTATGTCTGACAACCATTACATTTAAATGCTTTTCTATTTAGTTGCAGGTAGAAATAATAGATGACGATGATTTCCAATTTTTATGGAATTTCCTGTGCTACTTAACAGTAAGAAACTAACAATATATTATTACTGAAATGTTTCAAATAAATAAAAGTTGTTTTAAGTTATTTGTATTAAACATAAAATAATATTCATTCATTGAAAACATTTTCATTAACATAATTGTTAATGTTGCATAATAAATGATAAGCTTGACTGATTAGATTTTTGTTGTTTGTGCAATTTTAATTTTAAATGTTTTATTTGTTTTTACAAAAAGGTAAAATTGTAAAAAAATTTTTTAAAGAAATTTAATTATCTGAACATTTTGAATATTTAAACAATAAGGATGAAGATGTTTTAAGTTAGACGTTAACTTAAGAGTACTTTTGATTCCATTGATATAAAAAACTTATTTTTATTTCTTTAATAAGTATGAACGGCGCTTTCAAAAAATGTACTCTGAAATATATAATTTCTCAATTTTGGAAATGTCAATGTTTTTACAGGATTAATATTTTATATTCCTACAAGTTGAAATTAATATTAAGTTTCTTCAATAGATTTTCTCACATTCTTTGACTTTTATAAATATAAACGTGGATGTAATAGCATTTTAGCTCATAATTATAATCATGAACAAGTCATTACATGAATTCACTTTAGACAAATTGCAAATAATTAATCTACTTCTGTTTAAAAATGGTTTTTATGGTTCCTAAATGATATAAAGTATTATTTACTTAACAAAATTAATGCATACTAAACAAAACATTTTGATGTTTTAAAATGACTAATTTAAGATGAAAAGTATTTGTTTTACTATGTAAACAATAAATTTAAAATAATTTATTTCCAAAAAATATATGAAATATTTTAATATATACTTGGATTTAGAGAAAATAATTGTATGTTGAAAAAATAATTATAGGTGAAATATTTTTATAATTTATCAAAATAGATACCCTCGAGTACCTATCTTTACATGGCTGCTCTACTGTGGTTAGAGCAAAAAAACAAGAATTTAAGAAGATCATATTCAAACGGGAAAAAATCTTTGAACCGGGAGTCTCTACCTTTGTTAAATCTGCAAAATGAATCAGAGGGTATTAATTACAATCAGGTATGTATGAATCTTATCTCTGTTCAGAATTATACAAACCAGTAATTTAGTATTTTTATGTAAAATTAATTTACTGTCCAAAAATTATGAATGAAATAATTTTGAATATATTGATAATGAAAGATAATTTTTATAAATAATTAAGAAATAGTTTTTATGAGTAAAATACATAAACATTTTTCACAATTCGGTTGTATCCCTTTAGGCATGTTTTAGTTTAATGAAATTTATTTTTATTGACACGTGTATCTTTATAAATGTGTATATATTTTCCCAAATATTTATTCTTTTTTTATGTAATTAAGGATAATGCTTGAATATATATATATATATATATATATATATATATATATATATATATATATATATATATATATATATATATATATATATATATATATATATATATATATATATATATATATATATATATACACACACTACTGGTGATTAAAATTGCTACACCAAGAAGGAATGCAAATAACAGAACGATATTTATTGGACACATACACTATAGTGGAAAGAACAAGTGGTTAGATTTACAGGAAATTAGGATGTATAGATCTTGAGAAATCAGTACCCAGAGCAGCCACCTCTGGCTGCAATAACAAAATTTATCCGCCTAGGCATGGAGTCAAACAGAGGTTGTATGGCATGTACGGGGATCTCTGTCCATGCAGCTTCAATACTATGCCACAGTTCATCGACAGTAGTGAATGGTGAGTGGTGGCGTGCCAATCGCTCGGCAACCATTGACCACACGTTCTCAATTCGTGACAGATCAGGAGAACGTGATGGCCAGTTTAACAGTCGAACCTGTTCTGTATCAAGGAAGTTCAGAACAGTACAGGCAACATGCGTTCGTGCATTATCCTGTTGAAACAAAGCATTAGGGAGGCCTTGAAGATAGGGCAGAGCCACGGGCCTTAACACATCGGAAATGTAACGGTTGCTGTTCAAAGTACCGGTAATGCGAACAAGAGGTGATCGAGACGTGTATCCAATGGCACCCCATACCATCCCTCCAGCAGATGGGCCAGTTTGGCGATGTCCAATGCAAGCTGGCAATGCGCGTTCTCCACAATGCCTCCAAACACGGATGAGGCCATCATGGTCCTGTATACAGAACCGAGATTCATCTGTAAAGATGACGTGATGCCATTCCTGCGTCCAGGTTCGTCGCTGATCACACCATTGAAAGCGCTCCTGTCTGTGACGCAGCGTCAATCGTAGCCGAAGCCATGGTCGCCGTGCAGACAATCCATGCTGCTGTAAACGTCATCGAACTGTTCGAGCAGAAACTTGTTGCCTTGCAAATGACTCCATTTCTCGACTCAGGGTTTGTGACGTGACTGTACGATCCCTTGTAACCATGCGGATAAGATGTCTGTCTTCTCTGCTGTTAGTGATGGGGGGTCACTGAGATCCTGCATGACGTTTCGTATGATTGTCCTAAACCCATCGATTCCATATTCTGCTAACAGTCATGGGGTCTCGACCGACGCGAGCAGCAATATTGCGGTACGATAAACCGCAATCCAGGTAGGCTATAATTCTTCCTCGATCAAAGTCAGACACGTGCTGATAGGCATTTCTTCTTCTTACACGAGGCATTACAACAACTTTCTTTGCCGAAAACAACGTTGAAACGGAAATTGAGTATGAGAAAACTGCTGTCAAATCTCTGGTTTTATACACATTGTAGATGTCGCTACAGTCGCCTGCTTTGTATGAATGCGCTGAAAATCTAATCATTTGCATATCACAGGAAGTTCTACCTGTCATGCAAATTTCACGTGTGTGGTGTGCCGCTTTCCTATTGTAGAAATTTTAATGGCCAGTAGTGTATAAATATATATAGTGACCAAAAATCTTCTCAGACAATACAAGATTTATTAAACATATATTATAACAAAACTGGAAAAATGTTTTTTGTTTGAATAGATTTGAAATTATATTTTGAAAATTATTTATAAGTCCTTTTGAATAGAGTATGTACCCTAAACTCATACAAATGACTTACACTCCCCATAGATTATATTATAATATTTTTTCTAAAACTATAATACATTTTTCTAAATTACTCAATTCTGTAACAAGTGAATTTAATTAGCATAAAACTTATTAATAAGATGAATTAAGCAGAATTAGGACTAAATCCATTTTATTAAGTAAGTTACTACTTGCTTCACTACAATAAGGTAAATATGCTTACACCCACCTCTGTAGGATTTATAATAAGGATGTTAGTTTTTCAGATAGACGCATACAAAGTAGCATGAATTAAGGAAGAAAAACTTAGTCCCTTCTTTTAGTTTCCCGTATGTTATTATAACTGTTGTTTATTCAAAAGGTGACAATTTTTGATATAAAAAGTTGTGGCACATACTTTTTATTCTCCTATTTATGTGAATAATTGAAAAGCAAATTAAAAATAATCATTTCAATATCTAAGAATTTAAGCAAGCTCTCAAAATCACACTGAAAAATTCTTTTGGTGAAAATAAGAAAATATACTAATTAATAATAATATAATACATAATTTATAAAAAGTATGTTCTTTGATAATTGAGATTTTAGGGATTTTACTGTTCATAACTTCTAGCTATAATTCTAAGCAAGCACAAAAAGTAAAAATTAAAAATATTGATAAATATCAGTTAAACCAACAGTTATAAACGCATTATTGTTTCGATTATTTGCTCTAAGAGCTTAAAGCATATAATGTCTAATCAATTAAAAAATAGACACTAAACAATAAATATATTATTATAAGCATTATCACTGTAATGCTATAACATCTTGTACTTAATAATTATAAAGCAGAAAATAATATTCATAAGGGATTACGACCATTTCCTTTTTTTAACTTATCCAATTTAAAAGATATTACTGAAATATAAAAGTACGTAGCAAAAGTATATCTCATTTAGAAAGGTGAAGCTTCTTACTTATTTTGAACGATTAATTAGTATTATCAAGTATTCATATATTAGCATTTGATTTCCATAGATAATTCACTTTAAAGTAATTAATGGAAATATGCAAATAAGAAGTGTTATTTCCAGAACACTATGCATGATATTTTTTAAATATGCTTGCATTTCATTTACATTTATCATTAAATGTAAAGGATAATTGGGAAAAACAGTTTCCTTTTTCCAATACCTAATACTTATTTTTTGCCAGTTTTAATGAGAAAACGCACACTGATATTAACTTTTCATCGCTTTTCTACGTTAAAGAATAATCTCTTTTTATTATAAAAATAATACAAATTTTATGCACAAACTTGGAATCAGTAAAATAAATTGTCCAAGTCTAATTTGTTTACAGATATTATTTTATTGAAAATATGTGGGGAATAATCTAAAATTAATTTCTTGATTTAAATAATTTTCTGAATCAACAGATGGAGCCACAAATGTATGCATTTTGATAAGGATATAAGTTGATAAATGGTAAAAAGAGAGAAATACTGACAAGAAATAAGATAAATCGGCAAAATATTAAAACAGTAATAGTTTCGTTTAAAATACTTGATATTGGATTTATATTTTTTGAATCTTTTTTTCAACTTCTTTTTGGAAATGATTAACAAAATAATGTCACAATTTCGAAGAAACTGATTTATTACAATAAATTTACGATCAATTTTTCATTGCGTTTTTATTTTATGAAAATATGAAATTATTTTGAATGAAAGAGAAATAAATTTTTTAAATTAATCTTCTAAAATTAATTTTTTTCTTGACTTAAGAATTAAATAAAATATAAAAGTTTCTTATGTAATTCTAAAGTCTAATATTTTTTATTTTAACACTGTAATTTTTTCTATCTCATCTTTTTGTTATTTTTATATCTCATCAGCATATTATTTAACTTATTTTATAAATTTTATTTACCTAAAATTTATAAAACTATATTTGTCAGTGAAAAGGTTTTTCAAATGGCATATTTATTAAAGTGTTGATGATAGTGGATTTTAAAAAATTTAATATTTCATATAAATTTGAAAATTAAAAAAGCATTATTGAATTTATCTTTATTTTATATGAATATGGGAATATTTTTCGAAGGATTTAAAATTAGCAAATTATCATTTTGTAAATTTGACTAAATTTGTAATATTTTCAAATATTAATAATATCAGAATTCTTCATCATATATATGAAAGTAATGTCATTTTAAATAATGTTTTAAAATTTTATTTTTTAAATCCATAATGTATTTAAATGCATATTTAGTGATATCAAATCTAATCAAATTTATTTTAAGATTTGTATGTATTAACATGATATATAATTACTTTGAAATGCACATTTTTCTTATCATTTGATCAGGCTTCATAATAAGATCTTTATAGCAAACATCAGTAACATAAAATTTACTTTTAATTTTCCATTTAATTGAAATTCATTCTAAATTCCCAAAAAATTGAAAAATGTATGAAATTATTATAAGAATTTTATTTAAATATCCTTACACATTGTAAAATATTTAATATTAATTGTGTATTATAATGGATGAACGATGAAAACATTTTTCATGATTATATATTATTAAGTTCATAAATTTTTAAATTAGAAATATAATTATTTCAAAAATGTAACATGTTTTGGAGAACTGTATTTTATTACTCAATATTTATTTCTGTTAATAATTATGCCAATTTATTTGCAACACAAGTATTCTTTAATAAAAAAATCCAAAACATTTCTTTCGTAAAACAAAAATCTCTTGAAACTTAATAGAAGCAATAACATAAAAATTCGAAACTAACTTTTGAATTCTCTAATGCATTGTATCCAATGCGTTAAATTCTCTAATGCGTTGTATTAATGCACAGTTTATTAAATTACCCTCGAATTTAATAATTTTAATAAGCTTTTTTTAATTAAAAAAATATTTTATATAATTTGAAAATCTTTTTCAGATAAAAAAATTTACAAGTACATATCAGTTATGATTTACGAAAAGAAGTTTTACTTTCAAACTGCCTTGAATAAAATCATACTTGCTATTTTCAACAATAATATATATTATTGTTGAAAATGATTAAATTAATAATTAAATTTTAGGAACATTCAAAATGATATGACCCAGAATGAAGATTTTTTTGATAACGTGCTTATGTAAAAAATCGATGTACATTAAAATGACAAATATTATTAAATATAAAGTATACATATTTTTGTATTAACAAAATATTTGTTAGTGTGTTATTAACTATTTAAACTTTATTAATCACTTGAAATCCCATTAAGAGCCTGCCTTAACTGCTTCGTTATTTATTAATTTTAGAGTTTCGAATATTACGAAGAATTGCTCTTGATATAAATTTTTTGCTGTCATAAATAACTACTGAATTGTTTTTATTATAAGCAAATGTTTCCTTTAAAATTTAAAATTAAACTTTCCTAAAATATTAAATGAAATTAAGTTTTTTAATTATTTTTCGTTTCAAATTTCAGAGGCAGCTGCCCCATAAAATTTCTCAAAATTCCAATCAAATATAATAAATATTGTAAAAATATTTTCATCTAAAACCAACTTATCTTCAATACCTTCATGAATTAAGCATTTTTTTAAAATCTATCCAACTTAGTTATAGTTTATTACTGATTTAATTAAGTTATATTCCTGATTCAATATTACAAATAATAACTCAGAGATATATGGTAGTTGAAATCTTTCAGAAATATACGAATGAAATACATTATTAAACATTGTGTAATTATACTCATATTAGATGATAGACATTCGATGATTGTATACTTACGTTATATAGGTATATATGTATATTTTATCATCCATACTGCAGTTTGTGGCTTCGAATTCCACCTTGGGCATGGATGTTTATAGTGGTTCGGAATACACTTTAAATCGTAGGTTCCGGTCTAATTAGCCCTCGTGTGCAAAAAATGACCGTTAAGCGACAAACCAACAAACCAAACCAGTGAAGAATTTATATATATAAATAAATATCTATCTATCTATATCTATCTATCTATCTATCTATCTATATATATATATATATATATATATATATATATATTTATATATATATATATATATATATATGTGTGTGTGTGTGTGTGTGTGTGTGTGTGTGTGTGTGTGTGTGTGTGTGTGTGTGTGTGTGTGTGTGTGTGTGTGTGTGTGTGTGTGTGTGTGTGTGTGTGTGTGTGTGTGTGTGTGTGTGTGTGTGTGTGTGTGTGTGTGTGTGTGTGTGTGTGTGTGTGTGTGTGTGTGATTGAAAGCGTTACCAGAGGGCCATTCACATGTTCGCAGTTGGACATACAGAGAAGAAGAGAGGGAAAATGAGAACGACGAGGAGATGGAAGAAGAAGACGTTTAATTTGATCTTGTGATTTTGAACAATTAAATACTTCGAATTATAACTAAGATGTTATTATGTGATTAGATATTCAATTGTGAGTATGTAAATAGTAATTTTTGTATATAAAAGTATAACCATAATTAAATCATTTAAACATAATATTTCTTTATTTCCTGACAATGAAGAGAGCGAAACACACACATATATATAATATACACAAAATACTGAGCAAATCTAATATTTTTATCGTTGTAATTAACAGAAGAACTGATAATGATGAAACTATTTTACTATTTTTTCAATTTAAATAATTTTTTATGTTTTAAATTAATTTATATGCAATTATGCATTCAGTTTATTCATAAAAATTATTATTTACAGGAGTTTATAGCACTCAAAAACGTGAAGAAAGTATATCCAGTGAAGACTTCTTGTCGGAGACAAAACGAGAAAACTGTTCTTCAGAATTTAAATCTTTCATTTTATAAAGGTGAAATTTTTGGATTGATGGGGGGTAATGGCGCAGGAAAGACATCTTTGTTGAAGCTTTTAGCAGACACTGATAGTCCTACTTCTGGACAAGTAAATATATACATTTTATATGTTCATTAATGAATTCAATTATTATCTTAATTATAACATAAGTAAAGAAAATTAAGACGTTGATCGAAAGAACCTGAATACAATTAAAATTATAACCAAATTAAAATTATAATTAAACAATTTTTTAAGAAAAAATGGTAAGGATGTTAAACAGGAATTTCAAAACGTGACATAATTTGAAATATGTCTATAAAAATTTAACAATTATCCGTCATTTTTTTTATGAAAAATGCAAATTTTGAGATTCGGTCACATTTCTTGTTATTATAATTTTACTATTTCTATTTAAATTATAAAATAAAATAAACAAAAAAAATTATAACTGAAGAAACTAACGAATCAAAAATAATTTGTATAAAATTAAAAAAAAAAGTTTACAAAAACTGTTTTGTCAGAAATCCAGTGAATAAATATTAAAATTTAAAAATATTTGTTTGTTATATTAATGAATAACACTATATTTCAAGGAATGAAAAAAGATGAAAGCTTACGAGAATTTTATCCATCAATAAAAATTTCTTAGCTACAATACTCGTCATCGAAAAAATTAATTTTAATTTAAGAATTATCTCACTTATTGTTTTCTCAGTAAATATAAACTCTGCGAATAAATCTTTATCATCATCATTCGTAGAGGAAAAATCAATCAAGTTCAATACACCTTGAATTAATTATTTTCAATCACCTCTACTGGTTGTCAAAATCCTCCACTTTTCTTAGATTTGAACGATTATATAATCTTTTCCCATAACATTTATCCATCGAAAAGTTTAGATCTTTCCTCAAATCCTTAGCTGAAAAAATAAACTGTACCATGTCCTGCCTACCTCAAATTTTAGTCTGCCGTAATATATACCATCAAATTAGCAGATATTGTATTAGCTCATGTACAATTCTCTAAAACGATTGAAAAAAGACTTTCTATAATTCTCGTTGCATTTTTACATAAAAATGGTATTAAAATTTATTTCAGAATTTTCTTGGTTTTTCATGATATCAGTAGTTACATATGCTAATTTTATAAGTTAATCTCTATTATTTATATTTTTTTAAGTAATTATTATTTTCTAATTGCGTTAAGTAAAATATATTTGCTGATATATTCTGAAATTAGGGTCATTTAAAGCAGGGATTAGAACTGACTATTTTCTTTTATTTGTAAGCGTCATCTGATGTATTAAGCTGAAAGTGATTTTAATATGACTTATGGTTTCATTTATTCGTAACGTAAAAAAATGCATATTTTGTATTCCGGTCAAATTCTGTATAAACTATAAGTTTATTCTATATGTTGAACTCCAAAAGGAAAAAGAATTAACTAAACTGAATCTAGCAAAACCGACACCTTTCTGAAAGGAAAAAAAACTAGCATATGGTTTTATACATAACGTTTGAAAAACTTTGATAGTGTATATGCCAGATAGAACCGAATTTATTTCTGTATTGCCTTTGTTTTTGAACAACTTCTCTTAGAGAAATAAAAGCAAATATCATTACAGGACAAGGAACAAAAAGCAATCATAAGTATCAATTCTAAACTACACCCAAAGGGATTCTTATGACACTAGTTTAATAGTCTTACCTTTCATAAAACACGAGGACAATATTTGACTGAGATTTCAAATCCGATATTTTTATGTGAAAGCTGATATTATGTGTCCAAATACAGTTATGTGAACTTTAATCTTAAATATTTTCTCATGTTTTACAGTATGAATAAAGAATAATAATTTTCAACAAACTGCATTTGTATTTTAGATATAAAAGAGACTTTTTCTAGATTTTAAATTCTGATGTTTTGTCTTTCTTTTCTGAATATGAATGACGAATTATCATTAAAATATTTGTAATTAAAAATGCATGCAGTTAAATACTACTTAAAATTAATTTTAATTCAATTTAAGTTCATAAATAACAAATTAAAAGCTTCAAATTATTTTGTAATTCACTTTATAATTTTCGTATTTTTATTATTTAAAACTAATGTAGATAACTAAATGGTTTTCCAAACAACAGAATTATTATAATGTATTTGAAATAATGTTGTTTTTGTGGAATACCTTAGAGATATAATTTTTCTAGGTAATGAGATTTTTAATGAAGATTTTAAAATTATTTTGTTCGTCTAAAACACTCAAAATCAACTTATAAAGAAAAAGCGTGATTGATGTAATTTCTATATATATATACATATATATATATATATATATATATATATATATATATATATATATATATATATATATATATATATATATATATATATATATATATATATATATATATATATATATATCAGGGTGATCATTTTTAAAGTGACAGTGTTTGGAGCGCCCTGTAGCGTGATTTAATAGCCGAAATGACACCAAACTTGGTTAGACTAATCAAAATATAAGAAAAAGGATTCCGTAAAAAAATTCAGTTCCAAAAATCATCGCATGGGAATTTTGTGGCGCTGCTGTAGCTTACAATAACGAAAATTCGCATAAAACATGGGTATCAAAGAAAAATGCAAATGTTGAGCGATGAAAGCGCCAATAATAGGGGCGCGTTATTGGATTTTACCCCTACAAAATCAGCCGCATGCACAAACTGAAGCCAAGTGATTATGATAAGCGAGTGACATTTGCTCAATCGTTTCTTGCCAGGGTAGAAATCGATGATGCTTTCTTATGGCACATTCTATGGAGAGATGAGTGGCATTTTTTTCTCACTGGGTCTATAAACACACAAAATAGCCGAATTTGGGCTTCTGAGCAGCCCAACACCGTGTGTGTGTGTGTGTGAACGAAATTAAACTAACCTAACAATCTTTATGGAGGATGGTGCTTCACAACACATTATAATAGGGCAAAGCAGATAATGTACCAAAACTTCACTGACGATAGTCGCAGTTTTCCAGTTGCAGTTTTCTAGCCTCGTTCTCCTGACCTCACGCGATGCGATTTTTGGTTCTGGGGTTATTTGAAATCTCAAGTTTATGTTGGGGGATTATTAAATTTGTCTAATCTAAAGGACAACATAACAAAGACAGTGCGGAATATTCCTCATGATATGTTACGTATGACTGTAGAGAACGTTGTGCCCAGAGTGCACACGGTGTTATTTCTGAGAACCGTGCTTACATTGAATGTGATCTAATTCCTCACCGGGAAAGTTATTGTAATAATTAAACATTAATAATTTAACTGTATTGCATGATTGCATGTGTGTGTTAGTATTCTTTTCTCACATTTTATACATTGTAAAGCGCCACAAAATGCTCTAGCGGTGATTTTTGGAACTAAAATATTTTTACGGAATCCATTTTTTTATGTTTTGATTAGTCTAAATACCAAGTTTGGTGCCATTTTAGCTTGTAGATACCTCTACAGGGTGCTCCAAACACTGTAACTTTAAAAATTTTAAAAAAGATCAACCTGTTTATATTATATATATATATATATATATATATATATATATATATATATATATATATATATATATATATATATATATATAACGTAATCACTAGGTTTTCCTACATATATATACTTCTAGTAAATATATGCTTTTGTATAAATTATATAAACATTTTCAATTTCTAGATTGCATTATGGGATGAAGAAAAGATATCTATCAGCTATTGCCCTGAATTCAACGTATTATGGACCGACTTAACAGTCAAGGAACATTTAAAGCTATTTGGCTTACTCTACGGACATCCTAAAAAGTTATTGAATGGGATTATTGAAAGGTATTAAAAAACTGAGAGAAAATAATAAGTAATTTAAAAGAATTGAACATTAATATCTACACAAATTAATTTTAAAAATATTTATTGCATATTGAAAATTTTCCTACTCTTGAGGAGAAATTACGAAATGAAATAAAAAAAAACAATTTTTTAAATACTTTATTCAAAAATAGCTGAAAGGAAAAACAATTTTTTTATCAGTAATTATATAATTAGTTGAATTAATTACCTTAATTTGGAAAAACATTAGAAAAATGAAGAGTCTAAAAGTTTTTCATTAATATTCAAATAAGATTTCATAATGAAATGATATGCATTTAAAGAAAACACATTTTTCTTTTATTACTAAAATTATATCTCTATCTATCTATATCTATCTATCTATCTATCTATCTATCTATCTATCTATCTATATATATATATATATATATATATATACATATATATATATATATATATATATATATATATATATATATATATATATATATATATATATATATATATATATATATATATATATATATATATATATATATATATATATATATATATATATATATATATATATATATATATATATATATATATATATATATATGCATTGCTTGTATGTAAATATGTAAATTTACATTTTTGCTAGATCGGAAACAAAATTATTGAATTCTTTGAGTAGGTGAAAAGCAAAAAATCAACAAGGTTTTGTAAAGTGATTATCGGCAATTAATTATTTTCTAATAACATGATTAAATTTCAGTTTTTTATTAGTGTTATGATTATGAAAATCCTTTTAATGGAGAAAAGCATTTAGTTTTTTTTTTTGATGAAAGAAATCATTGTCTCATAAAAAACACAAAGAAAATCAAATTAAGCTTTAAATGTATTTTATGATAAATTATCATTTTACTATTATCTTATTTAGGACTGTGTATTAAGTGTTGACTTGAACTGCCAGTTTAGAAATAGTTTTATAGTTTTTCACCAAAAACTAATCTCTAAATGAATGAAAACAATTTTCTACAATTCAGCAGATAAAGGAGAAAAAGCATTTCCGAAAAAAATGTACTTGGCAGAAGTAATTTTAAATTATAAGAGTATATTTGTGAATCAAATTATTATATAGATATTTCCTCTTTTTGTAATTCATAAAGATTGGTAAAATAAATATTAAAAACAATGTATTTCAATTTTATAAGATTATCGAAAATATGAATTTTTTTAGAAATAATTAAATACAAAAAATTAAACAGAATAAAACGCAAATTTGAAATTGTGGCAAATTATTAAATTATAATTTTCTCGATATTTAGAACCTTTTTTTCAAAAATAGCTTAATTAGAAGTATGCAAAAGAAAATATCAAAAAGTTTTCATTTTTATCTGAGTGCTTCCTTTAATGAAATAAATAGCTAGAAATTAAGAGATATTATAGTATTAGAAATATGAAAAATTTACCTTCACAAAAATGTTAATATTGAAAACTTTAAATAAGAGAAATTTTGGAATATTTCTATTGAATCTGTCACAAGTAAAATGTTTTTCAAGAAATATTTCTATTTATTCGTTTTTCAAGATGGTAGACGAGTAAAAATATTTAAAATAGGTTTTTAGTTGTTTTTTTAGTAGTTAATGATTTTAATTTAAAATCATAATTAAATACAAATAGGAAAATTAAGACTTAATTGTAAACTAAAATTTAATATTTTTATGTCTTACAATAAGTTTTCACGGGCTCTTTAATAGAATTTGGAGGGTCTATTACCTATGAAAGTATATGATATTAACTATATTAGGGTGTCAAATATATATTATTAATATAAAAAATCATTTTTGATATAAATAGAAATATTTATTTACCATTACTTTAGAAACTTATATTATATCTAATGCTATTTAAGCAATTATATCTATTTACGCTTTCATTATAGTTTAATGGTGAAAACATTTTTAAAAAGAAGAAAAAATTTAAAATGTTCTGAAAGTACAAAATTTGTGCAATGAATTACAGTTTGTCAAAAATAAAAACTCAAGCCACAAAGATTGCAACTAAAATAATTATATGCAATCCATAAAAAAAAGAATTTCTAAGTTAGCCATTTGTTAGTTATCTAAAAAGTTACAAACTGAAGTTAATCTTTGACTCTAGGTTTGTTAATTTCTCACTTAAAGTATTTTTAAGATTATGGTAGTAAAAATTCATACATCAAGAGTTCTCAGAAAAGAGACTCGATAAAGCCACTCAAAAAGACCGCTCTGCATCTTCAGAGTGTAGCTTTAAATTTTAAATGCAGAAGATCATTTTGTAACTCTAAATGCACGAAGTCACAATGATATCAATGCTAAACAACCAATTGCCTCAAGACTTGGTTGCTGCTTCTGGAATAAAGATACAGTGATGAATTGTATATGATGTGTGTTCCCCTTCTGCAGTGTCACTGTCCACCTGTTTGGGAGCCATGAAGATCACCCTTGGACATTATAGAATTGGCGTTATGACCTCTATAATGACGTGTTGAGATTTACGTCACAAAACAAATCTCGACGAGTGTTCATCTGGAGAGAACCTGAGGGATGCTTTCTTATTTAAAAATCATTAGACATGTTGATAGATTTTAGATTTATCATCAGATATTTTGATTTTTTGATTCATTTTGTTAGATTTAATTTGCAATTTTAAAGAGGAAGTAGTCCATTTGTTATGTGTAATTTGTTTTAGCAATTTATTAGCAAGAAACCAAATCAAAATTTAAAGCTCACTATATCGCAAATATCATATATGTCTAAGCAAATAATTGTTTGAAATTATTTTTACCATCAAAAGTATGCAATTAAAAAAGGAGTACAATTTAATACATAAATTGGAAGAACAACACACGATTTCACACACACATTCACGAATATATAATAGATACCAATTTTATAACTAAGAAGATTACAGTGTGGAACGATTTCGGGTACTTTATTAGTTTATGAATAAATAGCGTGAAATACTTTAATCAAATTGTCTGATGACTAAATATTCAATACATGAATTCTAAATTTCATGTTATTGTAAAAAATATAGTAAATAATTTAAATTTTTGACTTCCTATTTTTAATTTCCATTTAAATTTTTTTAAATCTAATTTACCATATTTGTTGTGTAATTTTTAAAGATTAATAATTTATAAAATAATAAAATGGAATAATTAATTGTAATTATTTTATTATATTTGGTAATAATAATAATGGAAAATATAATTAATTACTTATGTTTAAATGCTTCACATATATAAAAATTGCTATATTACACTCTACAACTCTTTCTTTTATGTGAATTTAGTTAAAATTTAAGTACATTTTTATATTTAATTAAATTAACATGAACATCTCAGCCATATAACTTTTTAACACACTCTATTTTAATAGAAGTGATACTGTCTAAATGGCTGATAGCAAATACCCAATTTAAAACACTTATTAAATCACTAAATTTTAAATACTAATATAATTTTTGCATAGCTGAAATTAAGAAGAAACATAACAACTATCTTTTACTAATAATATTCAGAAAAACAATTCTATACAAAAAAGATACCTCGATTAAAGAATTTTACTAATTAGAAAAAAATAATACAATATTTGATATAAAAAAAATCATGCAACATATTTTTTCTATAGATGAAAGATTCCTTAAACTCACTGTGCAAATACATTAAATAATTGTGTTAAATGATTTTTACTGCTGTGCACTGCTGACCACCGTAAATTCAGCACCCTAAAAGGGAGCATGCAAATAACATGAAATTCACAACATGCATTTGCATATGGAAATGATTAAAATTTCATGGCAGGCGCACATCAAGCGAGCCTATGGCGCCACTTTAACGCGCTATTTAAGGCTTGGAAATTTTGAAGATTTCAAGTTCGGCAATTGTGTTTTTCTTATGAGTTTAAAAAAATGATGAATTATGTCTCGTAGAAAACAGTGATCCTTTTTTGATCAAGTATCCGAGTTCGACAGAGGAAGGATTGTGCCTACCAAGATTGCAGATTATCTTTCAGGGAAATCGGTAGACGTGTTGGACGAAAACAAACAACTGTAATGTGGATATGTGATTATTGGATGCAGAAGGATACGAAGGACCGATGTGTTCGATCGCATCCTTTTCAGTGGACTACTTCACCTGATAACAGGCAAATTGTGCGCATGGCTATGACGGATATATATATATATATATATATATATATATATATATATATATATATATATATATATATATATATATTTATATATATATTATATATATATATATATATATATATATATATATATATATATATATATATATATATATATATATATATATATATATATATATATATATATATATATATATATATATATAATATTTAATTTTAAATATTATCATCAGCTAGTTTATATACATATAAAAGTTTATATATGATGTAATCATATACATGTGTGTATATATATATGTATTCATCAATCTGTAAAATGTGTTAATTATATACTCTAATAATTTATTTTCTTATGCAATAATTCTAATATAGGAGATAAATTAAAATGGAGAAAAATTTTAAATGCTATTTCGAGGAAATTGTTTCATAAAAATCATCAAAAGAAGGACGAATTTATGAAAGCATTTTAAAATTTAAATATATATGATTGTTTTCATCCTTTCATATATTTTTTATTACAGAAAATTATCTTTAATATTAAAAAATCACATTACATGAGAATTTTACCTTTACTTTTAAAAATATTAATAAATGAAATTTTCTTAGAGTAGTACTATCAAGGTATCTTACTTCTCAATAAATGTTACTTTTTACAAGGATATATAAATGTTTCATTCTTATTTAGAAACTTTTTTTTAGAATTTCATATTGGTCATATTTCAGCCATCATATTATCAATTTTAATTTCAATGTTATTTGATCGTGACTAATTAACGATACTTACTACCTTAAAAAATTTATTTTCATTTGTCTCTTTGAATTTATTTGAGTATACTTAATTTTAGAAGCGAAATGTGAATAAGAATTTAAGTAATTAGAGAAAAATAGCTTCTGTTTAATATACATTTTTCGAAAATAATATAATTTTCTTTAGGCTAATATTGTGTTTCATCATTTCTTGCGAAACTTTTTTAATACTAACTAAAGAAATTTAATTAGGGAAAACAAATTTTAAAAGCTAAGAAATGATAAAAAAACATCTTTTTTAAAATTTTCAAATGTGCAGAGTAATTTCTAATTACAAAAAGAACAGAATTTAACAATGCAAGGTTGGTAGAAGCTGAATAAAATGAAATAATGTATCAAAATTTATCGTAACATGACAAATAATGCGTTAATGAAGGTAAGAAATTAATGAGATTCTTAAATAACAGTTAAATAATATATTTTGCTAAGGGACATCTACTCATTAAATGAGATGCATTTCGATATTTTTATTTATTTATTGTAATGTTGCTAATTATGAAAAATATGGTTTTATGCAAACAATTAAAATTGATATTTAGTTTAAAGTATTCGGCGTTTTTCGTATACATTGAAATAAAAAACTACTTATATACTGCATAGAATATATTTAAAAATGGCATGTATTTTTTTATTTATTTGTTTGTTTTTCACAAAAGACTTCATTTCAACTGTTTTCAATATTGAATTGCTTATTGAACTTAATTCGAAATTTCAAGAAATACTTCGAGTGTTTTTTTTTTGTTTGTTAGCATATAAATTTTTGTCATTTTTAACAAATGATAGCTTTGTTATATTAAAAGTTATCTAGTTGAGTAATTTATCTTATTTATAACAGACATGCCAAAATGCCCTGGAGAAAAATTTTTATGATGATTTCTAAACAATATTTATCTGGAAAAAAATGGAATAATGCATTTTTGAAGTAATGCTTTTTATAGAGTCTTACCCCTTAAGACAACACCCCAGTTTAATAAATTTTATATTATTAATATTATCGATGAGTATTAAAAATATTAAATCCAAAATCGATGTCTCACAATTTCCATTTAATACTAGACCATGATAATTAGTTTCAAAACATCTTTCGTATAACCTCATTATTTGTCCAAACTGCGATTCAAATTATTATATAATATACTTGGCTAAAGTTCCTATAATATATTCATAATTTAAAAATATTTGTAAATGATTTTAGCAATTTATTTAATTTCTTGTTCGTTTGTCATATAATTAGCAAAATAATTTTTTAAGAGAAATTGAAAAATTTTTTCATTTTTAACTGCATATGTACTTACACATGAAATCTTTGAATATGATAACGAAAGAAAGATTTCGACGGTTATTAATTTATAATAAATAATTTGCAGAACATTAATTGCTAATAATCATAATTAAGAAAATAAGACCTTTAAAATGAGAGAAAAATCTGTTTTTCAAATATCAAACTCGAAGTGTTTCGTCAGTGGAAGATACACACATTTCTGGAAAAAAGTAGGACACTTATATTTTATAAATTATGCTCTATATTTTAGCGCAATTAATCTAAATTTTCTTTTTTATTTTATTAATCTAATTCTTTTATTTTCATTAAATAAGTTTTATCTACTTTAAGAAAATATTACAAAATAGTACTTAAAGATTTTTGATCTGTGAAAAAAGTAGAAGGACACCTGCAAAAATATTCTCATTTTGAAGTCTGTAGCAGTTTAATATGTTGAAAAAATTGTTCTTTTAAACTGTCTTTCATTCAGAAAATATATTTTGTTGAAAAAATCCTCAATTTCTGTACAGTTAAAATGCCTAGGGGTAAACTTTTAAGTGAATTTCAAAAAAACCACGTAAATTGTGAAAAAATGTGAGCAAAGGTATAAGAGAAATTGAAAATATTGACACTATGTGATCGAAGAAAAATCCTTAAAGATCTTTTAAAAACGTGTAGAAGCATTGGAAAAGCACAAAACTCATATGGAATCACAAATGAAACCAGAAGAAAACTTTACAACTACATAAAAAGATCGGATACATTTATATTCAAGAAAAGAAAGGTCCATTTTAAATGGAACGAAAGGCACATTGAGCACCAGCTACAATAGGCCAAAAAAACACATGACACTCTAAATGAACTTCAGTTATTTTTTCTGATAAAAAGAATATAATTTAGATGACCCAGACGGTTATTAATATTATTGACTTCTCTGGGTACACAAGAAGAACTTTATTCAACAGAACAGATAGGAGGCAGTTTAATGGTTTGAATAGCTATTGGGTACGGTGGAAAGACTAATCTAGTGTTTCTGGATGGAAGACAGAAACATTCAAATTTTAGATTCAGAGCTTCTTCCCTGTGACACTGAGTTAGGCGGAGAAAGTTGGATACTTCATCAATATGAAACACAAATTCACACGACCAATGACGTTAAAAATTGTTTTGAAACAAATAATGTTCAGATTTTATCATAGCCTGCTAAAAGTCCAAACCTCAATATTGCTTAAAATATCTGGTCAGTAACTGTTCGTCATGTTTACGCCAGAGGCCAGCAATATGAATCTTTGATCGAACTTTGAAAAGCTTTGAATGGAGTTTCGGACAATTTTTGTCAAACCAAAATTATTACGTATATGATTCAATGGCAAATAGAGTCTTTGAAGTAATTAAAGCAAATAGTAGAAAAATCCCTTACTGCCAAAACTTTTATTTTCTATATTTAGAACTGTTTCTCTACTTTTTTCACACAGTATGATGTGGTTAAAACTAATTTTTAATTGTAATAAGCAAGTAATTTTTTTATTTCATGTCAGAGGTATAATTATCTGATTGTAAATAAGTTTTTAAAAGTGCTGTAATAAAATTATTTTGTAAAAATTCAAAGTTTTTCTTCTATTTGAAAAATACCTTGTGCCCTTCTACTTTTTTCATGCAGTGTATGAAAATATTTTCAATATGTCTTAAATCAGGATTACAAGTTGTTAAAAAAGTTTTTGTTTCAATTATTTATGAAATAAAAAAAATTTCCGTTTTCCTGGTAGAAAGATGTTGAGTCATTAGAATATGAATATATAAGAACGAAAATATTAGAATCTATTTAAAAATGTCTTACTATAGATAATAATTTACCACCAAAGATAAATAGGAAATTTAAGAATTTAAAAAATACATTTTATTTGGCTATTTTGAATTAGAATATTAAACTAAGAAAATAAAGATATCGCGACTATTTTCCGATAAAGCGTATCGATTTTCTTCAGTTCTGTAGACACAGCAGGGAGCTAGAATAATTACAGCAACTATTGTGCAAAGGATATTTTCTACAATCTATGCATTGTATAGAAAAATGTTTAATCTTTAAATACTTCAGCAATAACCTATCGAAAGTATTAATCGATTATACTCAATCATTGCAGTTCTTGGACTCAAATTGTAAATCTGTAACAAGTACTTTGATTGTTTTCTTAAATATTGGAAATTACTAATTAATCACACCATGATTTGATTTATTGTAATTATATGTGTAAGTACGTTTATCTGAGAAGGCCATCCTATACTAGTGTTTTGGGAATTGGCCTTTAACCAAAAGGGTTGGGTTCAAGTCCCGATTCCCTCAAAGATCCACTGAGTATATGCGACATACATGCTCTTTAAATCTGTGGGATCGAAAGTTCTGTAGTAGGTCATTTAGCAATTACCATGGATGTAATGATTTAGAGAAAATTTCCTTCTTATGCATGTTAATGTCAAAATTGTGAAAGTAAATCCTCTGGTGGTGCCATCTATCGGAGGAGTTTAGAGTAAAGTCGTACTTTCGCTTTTGTGCTGCTTCGGTTAAGCAAAAGACGCACCCTACGATTAAAAATAATAATTAATAATGACTTAAATTCGCATACCCAACGGCATAGTGATTTTGGCTTGATCGAGTGTCATCAGTTTCAACAACACGTTTATTTCATGGAGAAATATTGATAATGATCGATTGTTACCATACAGTTCTTGAATTACGAATATGTAAAAAAAAATTGTTTTTTTTATAATACCAGTAATTTTTAATTAATGGTATAATAGGGTGTACAAGGATAGAGCTACATTTATTTGTAGAAAGATTAGAATGCCTACATGTTAAAGGAATAATTATCTTATGTCGAACTAATAGTATGTTACTATTGCTGAATATATATGGAGCCAAAAATATGATAATTTATACATTTTCATTATGATTTGAATTCCATATTTATAGAAAACTCAACGTAAAAATTCATGAAGAAAAGGAAAAAAGCTGAGAAATATTCAACTATCAGAGGTTTTTTAGAAAATAACAATGTTTTAAGTCTAAAAATAAAGGTATCACGTGCATTATATTTCATTAATTATATACATTGCAATGTGTAAATTTATATTAATGTATTGATAATTTGCTTAACCTCAATATAATAAAAGTGTTGAAAAATAACTAAAGTTCTGTTCAATTAACATGGAATTTAAAATGAATTGTCAAAAAGAAGCAGACAATCAAAGAGTGATTTTGATTTCATTTTTTAAATTGAAATGCTCTCATGTAATATATGGTACGTAAGACTATTTGAAAAATTCAGTAATAAATTCGTGTAACCTTTGCCTCACAAATTTCATAAATTGGAAATTTATGAAATAGGTGAGGCAAAAATATAATAACAACTAATAATTTGTTTTAATGTATCACTGCATAGCATGACTTAAAAGTAAAATGGTAAATATAAATATTTTTTAGCAATTAAGAATTTTACTGAAAAATAATTGAATACAAAGCAATAAACTTAAAATTTTAAAAAGTTTAAAGTTTTCAAATTTTTTAAAATTGGAGATGAAAAACTCTCTCTGTTGTATATTATAAAAAATTATTTTTCCAAATTTTACTTCGTTATAGACCAAAAGGTAAGTGACATCCCTTTGGAATAGTACAAACAGTAAAATTATGTTTTTTTGCAAAAGCCTAGCTACTTATTAGATTTGTAATGGTTTCTAATAAAGTAAAGATTTTTTTATCAAAGACCATTTATCTTTCTTCTAGTAAATATAAAAATCAAACATAAATAACAATCATAATTTCCCTCATCTTGCTTATAAAATATTATAAAGAAAAGTATTTTTTCACATGATCTGTATTTACTAAGCAAATTAAATCAACCATTGTAATCACGTGGAGAAGTATAAATTGCAGCTCTAAAAAGATCATTTTAAAAATATTATATAGCAAAGTTCACAAGAGATACCACATTTTAAATTATAAAAAGGTTTATTTATTTTAGTTTGCCTTTAAATAACAATTTTTATGCTCCTTTTAAAAATAATGATTAAAAAGCATTTTAATAATAAACATGAGATATCATATAAGAATGCCCAGGCTTAAGTAAAAATTACTTAATTTTTATTAAAAATGATTTAAAGAAAGATGACTATAATAAATAAAGAACTATAGTTTTAAATTAAACATATAATAGATAAAGGTAATAACAAAGAAAAGTTGAAAAGAAAAAAAGAAGCTTTGCTCAAAATTATAAAATTTTAATCATTTCTTTCGGGCTCTTAAGTTTTATATTATGCTTCTCATGTTTATTATTTATAATTTATTTGTATATTATTTACTACATTAAAAAGATTCATTCAAAATTATTATATATCTTTCTTTTTTGAATTTGATTCTTAATACTTAAGAAATTGACATAGAACAATAATTAATTTTACCGTAGTTTATAAAATACATTATTTAATCATGTAAGACTTAACAATAAAAAATTACATGATTTTGTTTAACATAATAAAAGGAAAAGGAATTAAAAACCTTATATATATATATATATATATATATATATATATATATATATATATATATATATATATATATATATATATATATATATATATATATATATATATATATATTGTTATTTATTTATTGATGTCATCAATACCTTTAAAAGTTTTTTTTTTTTACAATATTTTAGCACTTCAATGTTTCTATTAAGTATCATTTATCTAAAACTTTCTTAAAAATTAAAATTTTTCTTCCTTCTTTAGACTACTGGTAGACCTAGATATAGAAAAATATTCCAATGAAAAAGCTAGCTGTATTTCGGGGGGCTATCGGAAAAAAGTAAGTACTTATATTGCATCATTTTCTTAAAAAAAGAAAAAAAGTTTTCAAACATAATTTTTTTTAAATTAGATTCATTTGTTATTTTTTCTACTTATTATTTTACAACGTATGTACACTTTCTTTGTTCAAAGCTTCGGTATCTTTTAAAATTAACTTTTGATCTAACATTTCTATAGATTGAAAGCAGCTATAAGTTAAACTAAAAGTATTAAACATTCTGTAATATATCAATACATTTCATTTTATGTTAATAAAAGAAAAAAGAAAACTGTGGGAAACAATAGCATGCAAGATTTGAATACATTGATAATTTTTCCCTCTACCTTAGTTAGAGATAAAGAGAAAGATTTGATAATCAAAATAGTATTTTTCTTTTCAAGATTTCTGTATCTTGATGAACACAAAACTTTAAACTTTCTATTGAAAACATTTAATTGAGCTAATTGTTAAACTTCTGTCAATATAGTTTAATAATTAAATTAACTTTAGAGTCCATAAATGATGTGTAAATTTTAATTGGAAGACTGTGGTATACACTGTGTGCTTCCACCAATTTTTTAATCTATTATTTTAATTTTTATTATATTAATGAGTGTTTATTATATTAATTTTATATTTATAATAATATTATATTTTAATATAATAAATATTAATTACATATTAATATAATAAATATTAATAATATTATATTAATATGTAATTTTTTAATTAACTTTAAATTTCTCTTTTATGTCTTAAGAAGATGGGTTTTTTTTAATTTTCGCAGTAAAGTATGTTTTTTATTATTCAAATTCATTGCACAACTGATTGTGTTATGATTTCATTGGATGTATTTTTTGACACTAATATTTATAAAACAAATTTGAGAAACATGTGAATATAGATCATGCTCAGAATTATTATATAAAATGCAATGAATGCATCTATTAATTTAAGTGTTTCATGCAACAAATTTTTGAAAAGTCATACATTTACCATAACAATATTAGAACATTTTAAGTGCCGATATTACAATGGTAAATCATAAAAATGCTTAAAGAAAAGTATTGTGAGTGCGATATATAATAATATCATCCTCTCAATAGTTTTAACCAAACGAGAAAAATTACCTTAGACTAATAATTAACTTATAAATTCGTAAAAGCTTATAAATTTCCTAATGTTTCAGCTAAGCGTTGCTATCAGCTTATTAGGTTTTGCTGATTTGACGATTTTAGATGAACCAACCACTGGCTTGGACCCGGAATCAAAACGCTCACTTTGGGAAAGGCTAAAGCGGGAATTTCCTCAATCATTAAAAAGGCTCCTGATTTTCTCATCACATTCATCGGATGAAGTTGAGGCAAATTGCTCAAAAATTGGTCTTCTTGCAGATGGAAACTTCAGGTAATAGTTTCATTTTAAGCTGTTATTTTATTCTTGCATTTTTCACGTCATGTTTTTTGGTAGAACATATCTGGCGATATCAAAGGAAATAGATAATTTTTTTATGCTTTCAATTCAAATCGTTGTAAGAATTTTACTAAAATGGTTTTCTAGAATTCTTATAGTATTAAGTAACTTTTCCAGTTTTAGGTTATTTTTCTCAAATCTGTTAATTGCTTTTAAGCATTTTGAGCATTGAAATGTGATTAAGCTTATGTTTTTGAATTAAACTAATGCTTTGAATGCATCTAAAAAAATTTACTATTTATATTCTCTTTTTATAAATTGTTTAGGTTAGCTTTTTTAGTTTGTTATAAATAATAACACTAAGAAATTTAAATTTATAAATTTAGAAGCAATTACTTTTGAATATAGTATTTTAGAGCATCAGAACAATTTAGTCAGTAAATATGTTGCAAAATAATTGTAATAATTTATTTTATTTTTCCATATCTTATGTGTATACATTGTAGGCAGTACATGTGTATAAATATTTTAACGCAAAAAATAACTTATTAGCAAATAAATTCCCCATGAATCAATATTAATTACTTCTGTTGTAAACACATTAAAAAAAGGCAATTTTTTCTAAAAAATTTGAATTTGAAATGTCGAAGAAAATAAAATAGTTAATTAAATTGAAATTTTCTGTAAGATTTCTTTCGTGTTCAACATAATTCTTTTGATGAAATGAAAGAATTATATTTTGTTTTCCATTTTCTTACACAACCAAAATATTTCATTATTAAGTGAAAAAATTAATTTATTTCTTTTGGGAGCAGATACTTAGGAACAAAAGAAGATTTGAAATGTGAATTTGGAAAGAATATTGAGTTTAAAATTAATATTCTGGAGTCCGCGAATATTGAAGACTTCGAAGCTTTGTCATCGTTATTGCCTAAGGCTGTCAAAGAACATAAGAATAAGAGTTCTCTATCTTACTACATTCCTAAAGATTCTTTTCAGCAACTATCTACTTTATTTCGTACTGTTGAGACAAGTAAGTAGCATTTATAATTTGTTTTCATAATAATATGTAACTACACAAGTTCTCAAATATATTTCTAATAAATTTTTTATGTGCCACACTCAGCTATACGAATAAAATATTAAGTCATTTGACATATTACAAATCATAAACAATAATCGTAGAATGAAATAACTTTTCTAATTTCTTATAATCCAATTTATATAAATTGAATGAGTAATGTGTATATCTTAATGGATTTATCTTGTACAATCTCTGCGCAAATGATTGTATATACTCAGGAATAGTTCAAATTTTTAAAGAAAATACTTTACCTATTTTTATTTATATAACAATTCATTAGGTTAGAATTCAATTTCTGTCATTGACTCTTAGGAAAACGGTTCTTTGTATTGCATCTCTTTAATTTAAATTAAAATTTGCTAATTAAATAAGTTATTTAATTTTAGAGAAGTATCCGTCAATATTTACAAATAAATTAGGACTACTTGCATTAACAGTATAAAATTAAAATATTCAGGTTGCCTCACATAAAAAAGGAGTTAAAAAATAATAAGGTATCGTAAACTTCTTATCATAACATCAGTCATAACCATCAAATGTGTCTTTTAAAAATTAAAATGTCGTTAAAAATGATTTTGATTGTAATTATTATATAGTTATTATTTAAATAACTTTTTTCCCGTTTGTGTTTAAATCCTTAAAATGCATTATTATTTGAAAGTGTTATTGCAAATGTCTGCAATTTCAAGACATTTATTTCAGTTTTAATGATTCCAGCTCCATAAATTCTGTAAAACATCATCAAATTTTAGCGTTATTTGGAAACATTATTTTTATATAGTTGCAAGCATTATTTTTATCACATAAAATAAAAAAGCAATTTAAAGAAGTAACAGAACTTCTAACATGTATTTGTTCATTACAGTACAAGATCTACCCTATGTAAAGGAATGTTTTGTCAGTGATGCCACATTAAATCAGGTAAAAATGAAATTGTTATAAAAATACTATTTTCATAGACAAATGTATTTTACCTATTTTATTTTTAATGAAACATTATGTTAAAATTAAATTATTTACATCCATCAGTTTTCATTATTTTATCGCAATCTCTAATGACGCTAAATATAGAATCATTAAGCATCCATCTATCTGGAAATATGAAATGTATTAATTTAATTT
Organism: Latrodectus hesperus; assembly: GCA_037975125.1. Classification (NCBI taxonomy): domain Eukaryota; kingdom Metazoa; phylum Arthropoda; class Arachnida; order Araneae; family Theridiidae; genus Latrodectus; species Latrodectus hesperus. The sequence goes on along the minus strand of CM075850.1, from coordinate 101,421,743 downwards.
AAAAATAAGATAAATGATATAAAGTAATTATTTCTATTAATCAGTTATTAATAAGTTAATTAATCAGTTATTTCTATTTAAAATCTAAATGGGAGTTATTGCTTTTAATCATAGTAAGTTTAAACTTTTCCGAATCTTTTTCATTATGTTTTTCCACAGATTTGTTTTAATTTTTGCTTAAGATTCAGTTCAAATGAAATATCAATTTCAAACAAATTAGTAAATAAATATACCACAACAGATATATAGAAATATTTTATTAAAACACTAAAAACTTTGAAAACGTTAACAAAAAGCTTTTATGTATGTGACATGAAATGTGTAACCAACTTAAAAATATATGAAATTATCTGTATTTATCTATTTAGAATAATTGTTATTGATTCAACAAGTTTGATAAATATTTATTAGAATAATAGTTTAGAAGTTCTTATTAAAAGCTTAATGAATTATAAAACATTTTTAAATATTATTCCATTAAATGAGAAATATACTTGAATAAAAATACTGTTGGAATATTTATAAGAGAACTGAAAAATCATATGTGGAATTATCGAAGACTGATTGTCAGTTCTAGAATTACATGAGTTCAGAGAAATAATAAGAACAAAGATCTATATAATAAAATAAAAAAGTATAAGTAAGTAACCAGTTCTATATGTTTCACATAATTAAAAACAAAAAGCTCCAGGCCAATTTATGAATAATGTAAATAAACTATTTGGCTAACTGATTCTACATTTACTAATTACTAGTTTTGCCCAGTTAATAAAAATCAAAGCAATGCATATAAGCTATTTCATATGATTTCTTTAAAGCTTTAGATAAATTTGCCTTATAACAGTTAAATGTGTTTTTGGTAACTTAAAATGTTGTTGATTTATTGTGTAGCTACATAAAAAATTTCTTTATATAAAAAAACATTAAAAAATGACTGCATCAAATTCAAGACAATCAAAGAGATTGAATCTTTAATGAGAATATAATTTCTTTCTGGGGTTTAACTTTGTTTTCAATAGTAATTATTTATTCTAATTTCCCTAGTTATTCAGTTTCATTCATTTCATTTATTTCAGTTTCATTTCAAGATTTGTTTATCATTGTTATATTAATTTATTTTAATGATCAGTAAATAAGTTAATTCATTTGATACCCAAATTCTCAGTCCACTTTAATTATTATATATTAGTTCTAAAGTGCTTTAAAATATAAAATCAGGAAAGTATTTTCCAAAATATATCATGTAATTTGTCTACTTTTATATTTTCATCACTTTAATGATGCTCTAAATAAGCATTGAGAAAACAAAACTTATTATATAACTTATAAAGTGTTACATTTTTATACTTACTATTTTTACAATAATTTTCTAAAATTTTATTGAGTGAGTATATGAGAAGGTAGATTACAGCTTTTAGACTTGTTTTCTATTTCATGTTGTTTTTTATGTTATATTTTCGCTACTTTTCAAGAATCCTATTTTATATTTTTGTAAATCTTCTTAAATTATAAAATTATACCACGTTTCAGTTTTTATTAAAACGATATTTTCAAATATAATTCTTTAAAAAATAATCAGTGGAAAACAACATATTTTCAATTAAACATTGAACATATTGAATAAAAATTTAATACCAAATATAGTTAGTTAAATAAAGTCAAGATAAAAATAATTAAAATTATAATATTTTTATTTAAAACGTCATCAAATAAAGCATTTCTGTCGAGACAGGCTTAATATGTCCAAAACATTCATCAAAAAACAGATTTAAAATATTTTTTGAATATGCTTAAATTATTTTTCAATTTTAATTCATTTTATTTAATTTCTACAAAGCAATGCACATCACTACGTATTTATTAAATAGCTTGTATTATTTATAAGTATAATTCTCCTTATTTCTGGATAACAATTATTATCAGAAGAAATGTATATTAATGATTATAACTTTTGAAATCTAACTACCGATTTTTGAAATTTACTTTGTGTGTGCATTATTCTGTATAATTTATAATAACGTACAAGGTATAGTAATTAAAATATGTGTATTTTGTCTCACATAAAAGCTTCATAATTATGTTGATACAATTTAATTTAAAATTGTCTTATCAAAATTTTATTCTATTTAATTATATTAAATCTTGCTTTAATAATTACTAAACGAGGTATTTCTATAGTCGATTTTGGGAATGTACGCTATTCGTAAATTTTACAAAATAAATATAAACAAGGAAAAGTATTTGCAAACTTATATATGTATCCAAATGAGAAATTTTGTGTCATAAAATACAATGTCATTAAATAAATAAAATTTCTGTCAACTATTATTTATGACAGTTTTGTTTTTGGTTAAAGCAAGAAATTAAATTATTAAAGTATTCTTTACATAAAGAATATTTTAATACTTTAAATATCCGAAAGCATTTCCTTGGTCTTATGAACAATTCAAAAGCTGCAATGATACGATTAAATAGAGCTTAAAATTGTTAACAATTTTTCTTGGAATAAAATAGTTACTAAAAATTTTGCAACACCATTAAATTAAAATACAAGTTTTCAGTGTGTTTCTATAAGGATTACATTTAAATAACATACGGACAATGAAAAACTTTTAGATAATAATTATTACGGAACTTTATACATTAGTTTTAAAAATGTCTTTACCTTTTGTGAAAAATATAAGTGATTTATAGTTGACTATTTCAAATAGTTAGGAAAACAGGTACCAATGAATGGAAATTAAACAAAAGATTTCAAACTTAATGCAGTTATAAATATGATTTTTTAGAACTTATTAACATACAAATGATCTAAAATATTTCAAGAAGAAACCTTAACCATTATAAGTTTTAAAATTAACACATATAAATAAGAAATTACAATTTTTCCTTCTGTAATTGCTTAATTTTTCTTCAATATATTAGTTTGAAATTTTTAACAGTATAGACAAAAATGCTGATAGATTAATGAAAACACAATTGCTATATCATATAACTTTTATAATTAGGGGAAATTACGCAATCACATTTTCTATAGCGTTCAGAAAATATTGTAAAAGACTTGTATTAATTAAGTGCTGGAGAAAAAGAAACATTTCTCAACTCTAGATTTTGCAAAAGCTTACGACACCGTACGGATATTTTGAGTTCATCTACATGAAATTTAAGCTATCAAATCCTGCTGCCACGTGCCAGATATTCCTCCACCATGTCTTGAGAGGTATGGATTTTCGAGTACCGTACTTTGATGATGTTTTGGTTGTTTCAGAGAATGAGGACCAGTATCTGCGCCATCATAAGCAGTTGTTCCAGCGATCTGATGAAGTGATTTTCAGTCCCTCAAAGTGTGTTATGGGAAAGCCATCTGTGAATTTTCGTAGGCATATCGTGTCAGTAGCGAGTATTTTCCACTACCAGAGATATGTACACGAGACCCACTATAGAAGTGGTTTCGTGTACTTATGTCCGCAATTAATAAATCAGCTACTATTGATTTCCAGAACATAGGTAGGGAAACTTAGAGAGATAAACAGTTACAAGACATACTGGTTGATGCTTCTTCAACTTATTTCAGACTACAGCCAATTCCGATGGGATCAGTAGAAATCCTCCATTGGAATGTGTCAGGCAAAAGCATTCATCCGTTTGTGTTTTCAGGCGAGAAATTGTTAACAATCTACACTCACTTTCGTACCCAGGAGTAAAAAAGGCTTTTGAAATAGGTTGCTGAGTGACATGCGTGTCCATCAGTGAGACAGGATGTTACTCAGTGTAGTCGTACGTATTTGAAGTGTAGACCATTGTACGTATCTCGTCATAAAAGAAGTAAGGTTAGAAATTTTGTACCTCCTAATGCTCGTTTTGATCATGTTCGTATTGACATTATATGACCTTTTCCTTCATCACAGGTTTTTCATTACTGCCTAATCTGAGTATCAAAATTCCCTAAGTGGTCAGAGGCTTTTCATTGTAGACTCAGACATCTCTGAAGAGATGTCCTCAAAAACTGTAGCAAGAGCATTATATTCTGGTTGGATATCCAACTTTGGTGCACTCTTCAAGTTGACAACAGAACAAGGAAGTTAGTTAAAATCACTCATTTTCGATACCTTAATGATGTTTTTGGGTACCCCAAAACTCCTTACCATCTTGCTGCAAAGTCTACAGATTCCATCAGCAGCTGAAAGCAGCCATAATGGCGCATGTCGGTCAGTGCTCACTGAACAACTGTGCTAACGACTATACTGCTGGGGCTTCGAGCTGCATGGAAACTAGATATGAAAACAACAGCAGTAGTGGTGGCTTATCTTCCAGTTAAATTTCTCTGTCCAGGAAACAGCAGTGATCCCGCTACCTTTGTGGGAAGACTTAGGAAAGCAATGCAACAGCTTTCTCCTATGACAAATCAACATCAGGGGCAATATGCAGTTTTCGTGAATAAAGAGCTGGCTGCATGAAAATATTTTTTTCTGCGATCAAACGCTATTAGAAAGGGGTTGAATTGTGTGTTTGTGTGTGTGTGTGTATCGATAGATAGATAGATGTGGATATGAATAGCTATTAGTTTATATTTAATATATATATATATATATATATATATATATATATATATATATATATATATATATATATATATATATATATATATATATAATATATATATATATATATATATATATATATATATATATATATATATATATATATATATATATATAATATATATATATATATATATATATATATATATATATATATATATATATATATATATATATATTTAGTGATATCTTTAATAATAACAATCTTTCTGAAGTTACTTTTAGATATGATTGATTGTACGGAAATGACTCAAAAGGAAGAAGAATGCTCGGTGTGAATCTTTATATTCCAGTGAAATAAGATGAACAGAAAAGTTTTTAATGTAGGAATTTAGAAGTTGCTTCATTTAATAAAAAAAAGTAAAATTTATTTTTGAACTATTGTGAGTATTCAAGTTATAAACATTTGTTGATGTTTTTTTATCAACAAAATTCATGTAATCATTTTTTTATTTATCTCATTGTAATATTAAATATTTTGTCAGATATTTATTAAAGGTGTTTTTCGTTTTCTGCACTTGCTTCAGTTTTTAATTGGTTTCAGAAAGTTACAATAATATTCTTTATAAATTTTATCAAAAATGTAAACCCTAAAACACCACATACTACGATTGTTCGGTTGCTACTATCAACTAATTGCTTTTAAAGTTATTGTTCAGTAAATGCATTTCAAAATTATCGTAATTATTATGTAACAATACAATTTAAAAAGTAGTGAGAAATTTCTGAAAACTTTTGAAAATATTTGAATTTATGATTTAGTTTTATAAGTAAAAATGAATCTTTTGGCATTTAGCAATTGACAAAGTGAAAAAAACTTTTTTGTAAAAAATTTAAATATCAGAGTAATTTTTGATACTGTTGAATGAATCGCTCTGCTTGATACACACACATTCGATACATTTGTCTTAATTTCCGCTGTTTAATTTGATTTTCATTTATTTTTGTCATTTTAAGCATTCTCTCAGCGAGTATCAATTACAAAAAAATTCCAGTTCATTGAGTTTTAGGATTGATTTTTGCTTTAGAGAGAAGTAAGTCAAACATATATAAAAAATTGTAGATTGAAAAAACATTTGACTTGAATAAAAAGACTTCCATTTATAACATACACCATTTTTGAAAAGTTAAATTTATTATATCTTTAAAAAATGTTGAGAAAATTTATGGAGGATAATTACACATAGGTTATACAATAAATAGTGGTCTGAAACTTACTATTAAATAAAAATAAATCAGTTTAACGTTAGAATAATAATTTTCCAAATCACAATTGATTTATATAAAAGATATGACATTTGTTTCTTTTTCCATACTATTAAACAAAGTTAAAACTATTAAATTTGACGTAAAATTTTATTTCCAAATTTACATCAAATTAAAATTTCTATCTAAACTAAAGTAATCAAACCAAAGTAAAAACGATAATTTTGTCAAATAAAAATATATTCAAAGTCAATTCAAAGTATGAAGACAATGAAGATTTTTTATCCCATTAAGAAATATGTATTTCTGCTTCAAATTTGCATTGCTATTATAATTCATTTTTATGCAGTTAAAATTGCTTTTGATTTATATGTGTATGTGCACATATACATACATACATATTACCTATACATATGTGTGTGTCCATATATACATATATATTCATATATACACTATTGTATTTGTGTGTGTTTAAATTCTTTTATTACTTTAAATGCAAGGTAAACAAGAAAGTTCATGTAGTTTTTAATGATCAAAAAGAACCTACAGAAAGTGTAGCCTATTGTTAGTCCTCGAAGTAATCACCATCGTCATTCAGCTGCTTCTGTCAACGTGTCTGTAGCTGTGCAATCCCCTTGTGGAAAAACTCAGAGATTTCAGACACAAAGAAGTCCGTCAGTGTTTTGTTCAGATCTCTTTCATTGATGAAGGATTTTCCACGAAGGTAATCGTTCAGGGAATCGAAGAAGGGGTTATCTGATGAGATGCAAATTCAAATAAGGAAGAGGGCACAAAATCTCCCAACCAAGTCGCCATATGGTATTTATGGCCACCCACGTGACATGCGGTCAAGAACAGTACACCCTTGCGATTAACCAGTGCTGACTCATTCTGTTTCAATGCCTGCTTCACACGTTCCAATTCCTGTGAGTACAGGTCCTCAGTGGGCCGTTAGTAGCAGCTCATAATGAACCACTTGATGAATAATCTACCAGACATAGGCTGCATCACAGAGAGAAAAATCCCTCGAATTGAATTTGTGAAACCAATGCTTGCCGTGCGTTCCTTCACAGCAATATCCACAAACGCTTGACATATTCGGCGGCATGATACAGAAAGCGGCCCACTTTGAAGTCGTAAAACAAACAACATCGAACGAGCTCCTTCTACACGTCCATTTCTTTTCGCTGTTGTTACGAGCTACAACTGATGAATGAGAATAATATACCTGATTCTATAACAACTGATATTTCTATTCTCGATTAATTGGTGTCTCAACCATGCCATACACTAACTTGCATATTCCTTTTCACTTCATTCAATGGCAACGAGAAAACAGCAAAATCTCTCTTATTTACCATGCATTTTAAAATTGAATAATTTTAATATTTAGGTGAAAAATGGATTAAAAAAATGGTAGTGTAAGTGTTCATATAAATCTATCAGTCCAAGCAATGTATTATTTATATTAATTTAGAAAAAAATTTTTGCAAAACAGATATTCTATATATAATTTCTAGTATTCTGTAGTTCTTCTTAAAAAGCAGAAGTATTAAGTTAGGATAGTTCTAACTGTATTTTTATTAGTTTTTTTCGTTTTTACAATGAAATGCATACATTATTTACGTTGATAAACTGGTCATTATAAAACAACAGGATACAAAAATTTATTTAAAACAACTCTAATATCCTAAAACTGTATCATGAGATAAAACTCATGGTATTATTTTTTTAAAAAAATAAACAAAATACTTAATGAAATATTTTTTTAATTAAATCTTAAAAAACATAGACCATAAAATATTACTGGATAATACGAGTTCATTAATAAAGTTTAACTTAATTTTGTATTATTTATTTAATGTGTAGTATTATTAATAAAATTTATATTAAGTTATTTTACTATTTTATAACGTTGAAATGAATACATAATTTAACTTAAAGAATATATATGTGTATGTATTCGTGTGAGGATATGTATTTTAAATTGTTAATTACAATGAAAATACTCTATTTTGTATATTACATTTTAAAATACTGCGCGAAAAATGGCTAATAAAGTTTCAGTAATGAAAGATTTATATCATATAAGATAATTGAGAATTTTAATATGCATTTTATCATTAGTTGCTTATGACTGTACAGTTTTGTAAGCTTTTATTTATTATATGTTTATTATTAATGTCCTTCTTTCAAGTAATTTAAATGCTTTGTATTTAATAGTTTATTTTAAAATTTCTTCTTCTAATAGATCGTGACATTTGTAAGACATTCTTTTTTGAGTGCAGATATTAAATAAAATTATTGTGTAAAATCTGATTGTTTACATTCCTAGTATACAACTCTTTTACAGCTTTTTCACTTAATTGTGATTCAAAAGCACTGATATATCTTTTGAATAAATTTCTCTTACGACTGTCTCATGAATAACAATAGAAATATGTAAATTTTAACATCCATATTAAATTTGCTCTTTTAGAAACATTGTGCTATTGTGATAACAAGTAAGCATAACTGGATTTCTGAGTACTTTTCACCATACAATGATTTATTTGAATGGTTTTCGAAAATTTCCATGTAAATTCTGAATGTTATTTGAAGGCAAGTTTTGTATGCATATTCTGCAATGTACTAATTGAGAATAACTGATTGATCATAACTTTATTGAGAAAATAAAGTTGTTATTATATTTTCAAGTTCTCATTAAGAATGAAATATTTGATAAATATATTTTAAAAAATATTTAAGACTTTTAGAAACTGCTCATTTGTAACCATCATGCAATTGAAAAATGTTTCTTTACACTAATTTTTCAGTTTTAATAAATAGAAATTCTTTTTATGAAATGAATAAAAATCTATAACTTTTCTTGTCACAATTAATTTTCAATGGTATTATTTTTTATGTAAAACATTAATCCAATCATAATGCAATGCAATATACTTAATGAAATATATTTTTTAAAGTATATTCTTATTACTGATGAACTTTGAAGGAATTTACAAAATCTATTATAATATTATGGTACATAAAAAGATAGTGTGTAAGGAATGATTTTTTAATTTTTTAAGAAAGTTTTTGATCAAAACTTGTGTCCAATTACTTTATGCATTTTAATCATATAATATAGTTTTAAATGTTTGTTCTGAAAAATCTAAAAAATTGAGGTTGAGAGCTTTTGTGCTATTTATAACAAAAAAATGAAAACTAATAATTTAAAATATGAATGTTTCATTTCAAATTAATTGAATCAGTATTACTTAAAAATTTAAAATTGTTAAATTAAACGTTTCATAATTTTGCTAATAATTTCCATGTATATTTTTAAATAAAAACAATACCATCAGGATTTTCAAGAGTTGAGCAGACTGACGGAGGAAAACATTCTCAAACCCATTTAAGCGAAAATCGAAAATAAAATTGTGAATGCTAAGTGATTATTTTATTTTAGTTATTATATCAAAATTACATATTATAACATTCCTTAAATGTGACAATGTTAAAACTGATAAAAATTTTCTGATTAAAAATGAGCAGGAAATCAAAATCTAATTTTATAAACATCCTATTTTCAATTAATTTCTGATACAGTTTAGAATTTAAAATTCCACTAGGAATATCATAATAAATGATAAATACTTTTTCTCTCTCTCAGTTTATATATATATTTTTAAATTAATGTTTATTACCTAATATCTGTTATTATGTTGTCTGTTATTTTTAAATATTTAATTGAAAATAAAACAGTAAACTATTTCTTTTATTTTATACGAATGCGTCACTACATTAAAGATAAATTCTTATATCACAATTAAAATAAATAATTAAATCATGAGAGGATAAAAAATATAAACAATTAGAACAGGTTTTAATAACCTAAACTAATTTACAATATTGTTTGATGAAAACTTATTTCAATCAAGCTTTCATAACATTTCATCCTTTTTATGTATTAAAAATAATTTATTTTTAGATTGTCAATTATAATAACATAAGTATGCGAAGGAAGTGCATGAAATTAAATTTTCTGTCTGAGAAATAAATTTCCTATGAAATAATCAAGTGAAAGGCAGAAAAAAAGAAATTAGAATTTTCTAACTAGTTATAAGTACAGCAATAGTGTTTTTAATCAATTCATATAAATTGTGTAAAAGTTGGGTATATAATGTTTTTTAAACATTGATCAGATAAATTTAATCATTATAAATAAAATGATTAATTGTGCTAAAAATAATTTTACGAAGCAATTTCCATTAGAAATTATCACTTATTGATATATTCACATATTGCAATTGTGGCTTTAATCTACTTTTTGAAATATATATGAGAATTTATCTTAGGAATCTTTATGAAAGATGTTTTATAAATATATGTGGATTATCAATTCAAATAAAATTAAATGATTGAGATAAGCGTTCCTAAAGTAAAAAAAGATTTTCTTTATAATAATGTTTGTCTGTTATTTAAATAAAAACTAAATTAATTTGAAACAAACAGTGGAAAGTTTTATTTTTCCATTGAGTTCATTTTTTTTATTTTTTATTAATTATAATCATCTACAGTATTCGAAACAAAGTTACAAATCAACATTTTCAGATAGTTCAAACCATCACATGTAATAATGATAATCTATTATTAAACAATGCAGTTAAAAACGAAAAATGTTCGCCGATGTAGTACATAGTGAGGATACTAAAAAATCATTTTATATACCCACTCATATTCCACATGATGATGATGTTTGTGAACACAAAATGTAAACAAAAATACTTCTGACGTTAGATGCATCTTTAATCCAGGATTTGTTTACCTGAAAATGAAAGGAAAATAATACAACGAAATGTATTCATGTGATTATTTCTATTAGTTTTAAATATAAGGAATAAAATAAATATATTTTTTATACAAGCGCTTTGTATTTGTAATGAATAATTGATAAAAAATAACTGAATAGGGGTACACATTGGAAAAGATGTTAAATTTGTACATATTTATTGCATATATTTTCACAAAACATGATAACTACGGTTGGATCCTAGCAGAGCCCACACTCTTGGCGTGAATGATTTTAATGGGCGATAATTGTGGTTTGCGCCAATCTTGATAACCTTATTTCGATACACTAGCTATGGTAAGCCAAACTATTTATGGAATTTTGTTCTGATTTGGCGCTTTTTTTCAGTTTGTCGCCAAGGGTGTGGGTTCTCCGAGGATTTTACCAATAACTACTTGCAAAATTAATTGTAAATAAGTCTATCAAATCAAATTAAATTTACTTTTTCACACTGGAGGTGAATGAGATCATTAGAATTAAATGTTTTTTGCAATGTAAGAGATTATTTTTATTTATTTTCTGTATTGATTATTGATATTGCTTTAAATACATGCTTTTATAACAGGTGACCAATACATGCTACTGTTTTAATTTAGTATACAATTCTAAGCATTCTATCTGTACAAAATTTGCAATTTTGTTAAATTTTTATTTCTGATAGCCTAAACTTTTAATATTTCCATTTATATATATACGTGATATTTTTATAAAGATTAAATAACAGAAGAATGCAGTTTCTAATAAATTATCCGTATTTTAAATTTTTTGTGAATTTAAGTGCTGAATTTGTAAGTTTTCAGAACACTACCAATATTTATATTTTCTGATTACTAACTCGCATTTCTTTTTAAAAAATTATCATACTTTGTTTTTTGGTATTAACTAAATAAATATGATCATTCTTATATACTATTTTTTTACTATTGAAGAAATCTTTCCCATTAGAAGGAATAACTTTATCTGCGTTCCTGAACATTCATCATATATGAATTTTATTCAAAGACATTTCTTCGAATGAAAACATCATATTCAAACACCACAAAGATTTCGTTTACAGCTGTGGCAATGGAATATTTGAAACTATAAGGTTTCTCTTGCTTTGTGGAACTTTCTTTCTGTGCTTCCATACTTTCTATAGCCTATTGCATATTATTTCCTATAATATCCAGCTATAAAAATATGTATCCAAAAGCCATATAAATGCAATATATTTAGATGACTTCTTTTTTATTAAAGATGAATGCCGGAAAAATACTATACATGTCAAAAAATTGTTTTCATTTAGTCACATTTTACACAGGGTTACAGATATAAATAATATTTCATTGAATTTAACATGAATTCAAATTAATTCAAAAAATAATTTAATTATTCTTTTTTGTTATTCTTATTTAGTTATTCTTATTTAGCTTTTATTTCCCAACTGTTAAAATATTTTACAATTTATAAAATATAAAGTTCAATAATTTTGAGATATTTTTCCATAATTGTTGCTTTTTTACAATCCGCATTTTACATATTTGATTACGTACATTTGGTCTATATCAACCAATAAATAATTTACTTTACAATCATAAACTAAGTATAACATAAAATTTACCAATTTCAATTATTTTTTTATCCACTAGAAAAATATAATTTAAAAAATTCCTATTTCAGATAAAAATACAAATTTTTACACTATTTATTGATAAATAATTTTTTAAGCAAAAAAGAAAATTTATAATCCAGAAATGGATTTCTGTTATTTTAAAAACCAAAATTTTATAAGAATTCATTATAAATACAGACATTGGAAGAAAATCAAGTAAAAGCCTAAAGCAGTTTAAGATTACTTCGAAAGAAATATACAAAGCTTTTATTTTAAGGAAATGCATTAAGTATGGAAGCTTTATAAAATGTAGCAAATGTTGCAAAAATGTGATAATACAGTCAGATTTGCTTGACAACTCTATTTATTCAGACATATTGCTTTTTGTATAAGTTTTTCCCATATTTTTAAAGTTCTTTGCTTAAATACTATGCTTTTATATTTTATTTTGAATAACATTAATTTATATTTTTAAGAATGATTAACTGTTAACGTTTTTAATGATTAAAATTATGGGAATAACTTTCATTACGCCTAAGTCAGTGTAAAATCAATTTTTTAAAGAAATACTTTTTTTAAATTTTTTTTCATTATTGTAAGCAATTATGAATTTTTTTCTCAAATTTTACTATGTACGTTAGAACATTTCTTTGTATTAAATAGAATTTGCAGTTTCAACATTCACACATGTGGTAAATTTTAAGTAATTCATTTTATTCACTTTTCCCACTTTTATTTATCATCAAGCAATCCGTAAAATTAAAAGTATGTTACTTATGTCTTTTGAAAATCAGTAATTTTATAATACCATAATATTTATTAATTAAATGCATATCCTTTAGACATGTTATTGAATTAAAATTATAACAGATTCTTTTCAGTTTGTTTAAATTAATAACTATGTTAAAATTCAAGTTAAACTTTTTGTACATGCTGGTACATATTTATATAAAATTTGCAAATACATAGTCCGCAATTGCTTTAAACTTAAATTATTTTCTAGAGGATATATGGTTACGATAATCATGTATGAAAACAATGATTAAAATATTTTAAAAAGTATTAAAAATTTTGAGAAAACTATAATAAAAATATAATACAAATAAATTTTACGATAATTATTATAAATTTTTATAAAAATAAAATCATATTTAAAATGGAAAGTTTTTAACAGAAACATTAACTACTGCTTTCACGCAATTTTATAGTGAAGATTCTGAATAAAGTTTATTAACGATTAAAATTATCCCTTGTTTAAACTTAAAATTCTACGTATTTAATTTTAAGTACTTAATATGATGTTAATTTTAATTTTAGTTTATCCTCATGATGAAATCCTGAAGATAAACTGAATTACCAATCAATTTATTAATGTAAATCGTAATTTAATTATTAATTAAAAATTAATTAAAGTGTCAAAATATTAATTAACAATACTTTACTTTTAACTATTACAATATATTAATCAGGATTTCCTTGAGAACATATAAATGATTTTGTATTTATCTCAAGAATATACTCAAATCATTATTTTTTCTTAAACAAAGTGAAGATTAAATTTTGCAAAATAACCAAAAAGACCAGCATTTTATTATTTTGTTAAAACCTTTGTCTTTGTCTACCCTGAAGGTAAAATAGGCCGAAAAATGTGAGAGATAATTAGTTTTAATTGGATTCTCAATGTTTGAAGTACCATCAAATTACAAAGTTAAACAGTTTATTATTTCTGATTTCGTATAAGTTAGTTACTTGAGTGGAGATACAGATCCAAACTGGAAAAAGTGGTCAAATTTTATTTTACTTTACATATAATTTAGTAGATTTTCAATTATTCTACTCTATTTAGTGACTCTTCCTAAATATTTTCCTTAATTAGCACAACTAATTTCATTATTGATTCTTGAGGTTAAGTTTATAATTAACCATCTTTTTCAAAATGATGATAAACATAGTAGTTGAATTAATCAATAATTAACGAATAATAATAGTTTTCAGCATCATTTTGTTTTTCATAAAAGATAATATTATTTATATTTAATTGATTTTTAAAATCATATTTAAATTTATCCTACGGAGAAGTCTATGAACAGTTCTCTATTCTTTACACACCAAATTGAATTGTATTTTTGTTTGGAATAGCAATGAAGTTTGATAATGTGGTGCAGCTCACTTTGGTCATGATTGTATTTTGAATATAAAACCGGCTATTTTATGAAAAAATTAAATACGTTACTTAAATCAACATAGTCACATAAAGTCTAATTATAATTATGATTATGGTTTGAAGTTCACTTTGAAAATATTTACAAAAGTAATATGTAACATAAGAGCAATAAACATAAAACTTTTTTCTGTATAAATAACATCAATTTAAAGAAACAAATTTATTTTTCGAATAATAATTCAATTACTCACAGTTTAATGAGTCTTATTTTCATCAAAGTAACAAGTCTAAATTCATTTTTATATCCATGCATATGATTATTAATTATACGTTCATATAATTATCTTCTGTTTTATTTCTCAATGAATGAGAATATATGTAATTAATTATAAAAATTTAATTTTAAAATTGGTTCTCTCTAAGATTTTAGGTTATAAATTTATAATAAAAAAATGTAAAACTTAAACAAATATACTTATTCATTGTAAAATTTTAAATATTTATCAATAAATCTCATCAAGGAAAAATAATAGCTTAAAGATAAAAAACTATTTTAGAAAAATAAAAAGCCAAGAGGTAAAGAATATTTTATTAAGAAAAATATATGAAGTATAGTGATATTTCAAATTAATTCCATACAATATCTCCACCAAAAATATTATTCTGTTATAGAATTTTTTATTCCTGCACAAGTTACTAGTTTAAATGAAAATAAATAAAAAATAAAATTAAATTAGCAATTTGTATCAAGAAAGAGGGTTTAAACTTATCAATATACTGGAAATCCTAGAACACTTCAAAAAATATAATCGAAATAATTCACATTTAAATTAAGTAAAAATTTTCAAGGAAATTCATACAGTAATCCAAGAACCGAACATATTTAAAACTAATAAATTACAAGTTTTCGAGTTAAATTTAATTAAGAAATGTAAAAAATAAAATGAATAAAAATATCTAATATTCTGCTGAAGTTAAAATAAAGGTTAATGAAAAGTTAAAATTATAAATTTATTTATATGCAATGAAATTATAATCATACTTTCAATAGTAATTAAAAATATTATTTATAAATGATATTTAAATAAGAACATTATATTATAATTGTTTCTTATTTAATTTTGAATATTATAAGCACTTAATCAGCAAAATAAAGTAATACGAAGAAATTGATATAGAGTTATAATTTTTTACGGACACAAATATATTTATTTAAATACACATTCTATTTAAATAAGTTTATATTGTATTTAAAATAGCCAGTTCAAATTTTTATATAATATATAATGTCAATACTTTGACATAAAATAAAATTCTTTTCTAATCAATGTTTACGAATTTATTAACGCTACGCCATCAGCTATCTTCTGAAATAAAAAAAACTGATAGAATTAAAAAAAGACTAAAAAAGCGTGTATTTCTAAAGAAAAGGATTATTAACTTTCACAATTTGTTTTGATTATTTGAAGAGTACTTCAGGCACCTGGCTAATTTGCAAACAATATTGAAATTTATTTTGTTGCACACTGCAAATTTCTTAAACTTTTGGAAAAAACGATTTTTACAAAAGTTAAATTGGAACAAATCACCTTCTAAATCAGCAAACAAACTAATTCTACGGAAGAGCTGATGTGTTTTTTGAAATAAGAATTTATTTAAAAGGATTAGGCAGAACCAGATATTTGTTTTCATGTTTCTTTTATATTTACCGAATTTAATGAAAGACTTTTGATTTCTGTTATTTTACATGCAGTAATGCTGAATTTAATGTTATTTCTCAATTATCACACTATAAAGATAACATTTAATCAAATTAAGAGAATACAAATTGCAATACTTCTCCATAAAACCTATTTTGAATAATTGAGTAAATGTTATTTAAACCTCTTAAGAACATGGAATATTTTCCCTATTGTGTAAGATTAGTTTTTCTAAGTATACATTTCACATTTTTAAATTTAAATATTTGTGTTTGATGTGATATATTTTTACACATTTAAATATTTCCTATTTATTCTATTTCTGTCTTATAAATAATATTTACATATTGTTCTTTTTCTTTAATAATAGTGAGAATAAAAAATTAACTGTATTGCATTAAATTGTACAATAATCTGGTAGTTTTAAAAATTAGTTTTATTCAACGATATAGAATATGATAATTTTAAGAAATAACTTAAAGTTTTGAAGGAAAAATTATAAAAAAAGTTTTATCCATTGAAAATGATTCTTTAGTTTAGTTAACTACTTTCAGCATCAAATTTAAAGCAACAAATTAGATAACTAAAATATATAAACTATTAATTATACAGTAATATTCTTCAAGTGTAAGATTGTATACAGTTATAGATTAATTTAAATACTACGGACCTAATTATTTAATGATTTAAATATTTAGTGAAATATATTGCTTCATAATTGTTTAAGAGGATCATTTTATTAAGATTTACAGTCGCTTTATGAATAAGATTTAACACATTGAAATTCCAGTGCATATAACATTTGACACAGGTTTGTATATTGCATATTCTGGAACAAAATACATTATATATTACTAAACAAGTTAAAGTTTTTATTTTGATATCATTATCAGAAATAAATTGATAATCGATAAAAAAATGACGAAGTAGTAATACTAATTCATAAAGCGTATTTTCATGATGCGCATTATAATTACTCAAATATGAAACATAATTTTTTTTGACAAAATAGCATTTTATTTCATTTTAAATATAATAGTTTTGAAAAATTAAGTTTTTTATGAATATAATAATACATTTTGTGCATACCTAATATAGTTTTACTATTCCATGTAGGTTTAAAATTAATATTAAAATGATTTTCATATATTGTCTTATTGTTTATATTTATTATAATGGGGAATCAAACAGAAATGATTAATACGAATGTATAGTACTCAAATGATTAATATTAATATATACATTGATTACCATAGAAAGCATGTTTAATTGACTTTAAAATCTTTAACAATTAAATTATAGTATGTCTCTTCTAGTTCCATCTGTTTCTTAACAGCTATATAATGTACGATTATATCTTCTTTACATTGATATTATATTTAAAAATATATATAAAGTTTAAAGCAGGCTCTTACCTCCTTCCACTCAGTTGCATTCTTTCTCTGAAAGAGCCAAGATCGGGAGATTTTCCTCTGTAGTGCAGAATGTAGTCGGGTAAATCCACACCCATAGCTGAAATAAATCACATTTAAAATTTAATAGTAGAAATAAATCTTCAAAATTTGAAAGTGGAAATAAATTTTAGTTGCCTTATGTATTTTATACAATTATACCTATTTTTTAATTCTATCAACACACCTATTGTTAGCCTTATAAAGGAAGCTATAAATATACTTGAAAATTGCAAAATTACTCTATGTAAAAGATAATGGTAAAAGTTTACATCAGGTGCGCACTGATTTTTGAGTGATTTTTTGACACCAAGATGTGGCTAACAAGATGGCCGCTGCTACTACACAAAAGATAAATGACACAGGATTAACAGAAATAAAATTTTATCACTAAAATGTATAGCCAAACCAAGGGGTACCCAATTCTACACCGAACCCTAAATAATTAATTATAAGGTTCAATTGCTTTTACGTTAATATTATGAATACATAATTTTACCTTTAGTAAAATAATTGATTTGGGTACAAAAGGACTAATTATAAATCATGTAGGTATATATAAATATCTATATATTTTCGAGCATTTTGTGTTATAAGTTATATTTACATAAATGATTATTTACAATTAAATTATTAAGGTACGTTATTTTAAGTTCTGAAGATGTTTCAGTATTTGTGATAACAGCAATTATTATGCTAAATATATTTTGATTTATTATATTGAAAAACTGAACTACAGGCTGCGTGTAATGTAATGCTGACATTTCAAAATGTTAAAGTTAAAAGAAAGTTATTTAGATATTTAAGATTTGGGATTTTCTCGACAAAAACAGGTTTAACAAAATTAACGATTTGGTCATTGATAATTTTATAGAGATGAGTTAATTAATTGATTGAAAATTAGTTACTTAAAATAATATTGCCCAATATTAAAACTTTTCTTTCAAAAAATACTTAAATTTCGTTCATTTTGCTTCAAATAATAAATTTTTATTCGTGACACAATTATTAAAAAATTCTTTGTCCTAATATTGTTTCTGGAAACCACTGATATTTCTCGTTTTTCAGTAATCCAAACTAGAAACATCTTGTCAATATTTTTTAGTTAAAAAAATTAATTGTGTTAAATTTGATCCTTAGTTTGTTACTATTACAAACTGATGTTAATTTGATATATTAATTTAGAACATTAGATGGCTACTTAGGTGATGCAAATGAAATTTTAAGAAGTAATAGTTTTTCATTTAAATGTTTTCAGATTTTTCTAAATAAAAAATATTAGTTAAATATTAGTTGCTTTAATGTTTTAAAATTTTAATTATTTTTATTGTATGACAATTTTTTTTTTAGTTTTATGTAACACTGTCTAAGAAAATAAAGATAATAAAAACACTGAATTCTTTCTTCTGAGAATAGTTTTTGTATTATAAAATTTATTTATATTACAAGCTAGAAGCATTGAAAATATATTAAGAATGCAGTTAAATATTATTTTGCAGTAAAACAATGCTTTAAAATTTTCAAATTAGTTATAATCTAATAATTTATTGCATTCAAATTATTAAATAGGCCATTTACGGTAAATTCAGCTTAGGACAATTTACATATTGAATTAAATTAATAAGCTTTTTATCATTAGTAAAAAACCATTTTCCATTACATTTAATAATGGAACTGGATATTTCCAAAAATTATTGAAAAGAAAATTCTTACAAAGATTTACTCTTATTTCTTGGTATCAGCAATTCTTAAATAATTCTTTAAGCATTTGAAGCAGAGAAATTAATCTTCCAAAAATATAAAGTGAGACCCATCTGTTTCAGTGAAATCATTATTGCTCCAATCCAAAATATATTTGATGTTACATAGAAAATAAAGTTGAATATGTAAGCTATATATAAACACGCTAACAGAAAAATTTAAATAATCTTCCCCCTTTCAAAGAGAGTTATTAACTTAAAGTTATTGGGTAATCCCTATTTTATCCATTTTGTTATTACACCAGAGGTAACAAGATGGGAATGTAATAAAAAATTGCAAAAGATTTTATGAAACAAATCTTCCAAATTACTCGCCTTTTGATGTAATTTTCTGCCTTTTGTAAAGAAATCGATGCTAAGAGAATATCTTAATATAATTAGGCAAAGAAGTAGCTTAGAGAAGTTGAATGATTTGCCAAAAACCTATTCCGATGCATACATTTTCTTTCCATTTGCAAATATTGAAGCACATGTTTGTAAAGGCACTGCTCATTTTAAATATATGGCATTATTTTTATTTTAAACAAATGAAGACGGAATTTATCATATTTATCGATTATATTTCGATTTGAATTTCTGCTTCACAGCTTAATTCATACAATTTATACAAGTTATAGTATTTATACTTATCTTAATAATAAGCTATTTTTCATCAGGGTATATATGAGTGTGTTTTATATAATAAAAGAAAAATGTTTATAAAAACCATCATACATTCACTCATCTTCAATAATCTTTGTTTTGCAAATTTTATATGCAAATTGTAATTTATTTCATTATATATTTAATTTGAATACAGATTGTATATTTCACAGTCAGATCATTTACCATATAAATTATACTTGCACCAAATTATTAAAGAAAAAACTACTATAGTGAAAGGAAAATACTGAAATAAAACCAATTAAATTCTCTGTAAATGTTAAATTTTAAATATAAGAAACATCATTTAATTAAAAATTAATTTAAATATTTATTGCATTAGTAAAAAGAAAACATTTGTCTCTTAATAGCGTACAGTAAGTTTTTTGAAAACAAATAAGAAATTAATATAATTATATTAAAAATATTAATCCAAAATATAAAATACATATTATAATTTATTACGTTTTATTCAAACACAATGACAATTGCAAAAATATATTTATTTACTTTTCCTAATCGGAATATTAACTGAATAAATTTGTAAACAATATTTGACAGCAAATATAATTTTAAGGCATTAAAAACAAATTTGTTGATAATTGCACTTTTAAATGTTCCTTTCATATTAATTAAACATTTCAAAAACTTTTAACAATTGTGTAATTAAAATTAACTGTTAATTATGTTTTTAAAATTTGAAATTTACTTATATCGGAGACATTTACTTAGGGAAAAAGGAAGAAAAAGACAGCATAAAAAGTTAAAATATTAACTAATAAAATCTCTCCTATTTAAGGATTTTTAAATAATTTTTTTATAAAAATACAGTATTAAATATAGCTTATATAACTATAATTTATTTTCATCCAAGAAGTTAATTCAACAATTCGGCTCACTTCATAAAAAACCCCTCTTATAGTAAAAGTTAAAATTAAATTAATTTTTGAAAACTTTTAGGATTTACTTAGGAATTTTTTGCTCATTTCTTTGATGGAAAGAGAGAAAAAAAAGCTCCCCAAATAGCTTCCAATATCTAATTACAGCCCCCTCTTCTACAATCTTTTAGCAGATAACAAATTAGTTCTCATAGAAGCATTCCTTCTTCATCCTTTAACAAACTTCTGCCTACACAGCGGGTCACACCAATAATATTAACGAGACACCCCAAAAAGAATTAAGATCTAATCCATTCTTACGTTTTAGGTCACACTATAAATGAAAAAAAGAAATAATAAAATCTATCCTATTTTCGATTTTTTATTCTCATATTTTTATATGCATACACTAGTACGAATTATTTGATATTTATCAACTTCAAACATTTTTATATTAGAATATAAATTATGATAGAAATTATAATATATTATATTAGGTAATTATTTTTATAATAGAATATGATTGTGAGAAAATTATATTCCAAATTTTTATATAAGAAATTCTATGAAACGGTATGATTCTTTCGTGTGATTAAATTCCAAATTTTCACCTAGTTGCATATAATGTAATGAAAATAAACATTAAAGTTTAATTGTTAATGTCAAATTAGAAGTATGTTTAATTACGCTTTATAACCAATGAAAAATATTAATATGAGATCAAATTAAGTATTTGTCGATGTAATAGATTAAAAATTATATTACAAACACTACATATATTAATGGAGTTAGATAAAATTTGCTCCAATATAAATTTGTATACTTTACATAAAAACGTTTTATTATATAACATGATATTATGAATTAATAATACTAAATTTATTATTTTATATAATTATGTGATTATTATAAAAATTAACGATTTCTTTGTTCTTTAAATGTTATTGAAACTTTTACTTAGAACTAATCTAAATTTCTATAAGAAACTTTTTATTCATTTATTTCTTCAAAACCATTTACCCCTTAAAAATAATTTAATCAATAGAAACTTGATTTTATCATCAGCTGAAATAACTAAAGTCCATTCTCTTAAATGATAGCAGTACTTTATTTCTTATGAAAATTCATAGTAAAGTTAATCTTTCAATTGTATCGATTGATTCAAAAAATGCTATATAACAACGTAAATGCGTGATTGAAACGGGTCTCTTTTATTAACTTATTTTTATTTATTTTGTAAGTATCATAACAGTTCATGTAAAAACTCAATTCTCATAATATTAAGTTACGAACTTTAAGAGAAAAAAATGAAGTACTCAGAAACCGTGAAACTTTCTCTTCCTAATCCTCAATTTCGCATCAATTTTACCTAACATGGCACCGATGACACTTTTACTATGTGCTTTAGACTCACTTCCCCTACATTTGAGACTACTTTTCCCTACTTACAGTGATTTCCTTGCATTTGAAGAAGAGATTCCTCTTATCTCAACTTGTTGAAAACAAATCACTAGAAGAAAATATTGTAAGGGAAGATATATAAAATTTGAAAGCACATTTTTTGTGCATTGTTTTAAATAACTCGCTTGTATCACTTAAAATTTATAACCCCTGATTTCAGTAATATATTATTAATTTTGTAAAAATCAATATAAAACAAATTATACATTATGAAAAGTCGAATTAAAAAATAAACGTGTTTAAAAGCAAGTGTTTTAAAACCAGGTACATTTTTAGTTTCATTCAATCTAGCTATTTATAAAAAATAATGTTAGCATGAATAATTTATGCTAAAAGTTTAGAATAATCTTATTTAGTAGTATATATAGAATCGCATAAAATAAATGTTTCATATCAGTAAGTTTATTTGTTTTTATTTTATTAAATGTTTGTAAAATTCTTTTAATTTATAAAATCATATAAAAATTATTTTAATTAAAATAACATTTATGGTATTCTATAACATCAGTTTGCATATATGAAGCATTAAAAATAAATAATACTTAATGATTCCATATGAAAAATAAATTGAAGCATAATATGTAAAACTTACATTGATTTTAAAACATTAATTAGCTAAATAACAGTTCTGTTGGTTTGTAAATCAGTCTGAAGACATTTAACTTGATAACTTGTAAACATTTCTTTTTCTTTTGTAATTGTTCAAATAATGTTTTCCAAGATACAGTTTTTGTTGAAATAATTTTGAAATACTATAAAGATGAATATTGCTTTAGTGGGGAATCGTCTAAGAAGTTGGGCTTTATCTAAATGTCATTTGACAGTTTAAATCTTATACTTTATTCAAATTTTGTCTTATATCAATTATATATTCATTGGGTGCTTTTGTCAATCTTTTTATTATGCTATAAGTCTTCCAATTTTCTTTTTTATGTTAAACGTATCATGACTTAACAGCTATTTCAACGCAAAGCTTTAAACATTATATTTACTATGTTCTAAACACTAAATACTTTTTAACAACTAAGACTTTATGTGCATTATTATTCAAACTTTTAGGATAGTAAATATTAAATATTTTCACGAAAAAATAATAATGATAATTAAAATTCTAATTTTCAAATAAATTAATTTTAGAATTTTAGAAACTTTTAACTTATTTTTATACTAAATTATTAAAATTGTAATAACGTATGTATAATATAAGTAATCAAGAATAACAGTAGTTTTCATGTTTCGCAGTCACTGTTGGTGGAATTAATAATCCTATAAATTTGCTCTTTTGAATGTTATTTTATTAAGCATTGCATATAAGACATCAACATTTAAAAATTTATTTTTATAAAATAAAATTGAACTTCTAGAAAATTTAATATTATTTATATAACTAATATATTTCAAATTATTTTATTATTTAAATAACGTAAAAATACTATACTTTTTTTAAAAAAATTATATATTTATTAAGTAACAATTTAAATAACTTAAATCATTTTAAAAAATCAAATATTTAAAAAAGTCTCAAACATGATTTAAACCAAAGTAAAAAATATTCATTTAATCCAAAATAAAAAAACGCTGCAACAACCCAATTACAGAAATCATGGAAAACTCATTTAGTGTAATTTAAGTACTTTATTAATAGTTTATCTTTTTTATTTCTTTTACGGATTTTATGACTTCAATCTTTCTTTTAGTTGAGTCATTTTATGTCAAAGCGATATTTAAATACAAAATAATTCTAGACAAAGAATTCGAAAACTGTTTTTAGACTTTCCTCTAATGGCCTCGAATTGAAAAGTAATTATAAGCTTAGAGCATATGTTAAACAGTTATTTAAAAATATATTTTGCAATTTTATCAAAAGAGAAATACAAAGTCAAGAATAAACTTCAAAAATAAAGAAAGCATTCTGACGAAAAGTTACAAATTAAGTGCGTTGATACGTTAATATTAAGCTTTTAATATGCTAAATTCAATGGAAAAATTCTTGACTTTATTTATGCCTTATTAAAATAACAAAATTTAAAATTCTAGTTTTAACGAGAGGAATTCAAATATTTTTATTTTGTGAAACGTCAATATTTGAAATATGAATATATCTCTATCGAAACCATACCTTACATTTAAATTTGTATGTTTACTTTAAAAATTGAAATGTGGAATCATTGAATTAAAAAACATTAATAAGAATACAACTCAAGATATATTGAGAAATAATAATATAAAATATCAAGATGTAGTTATAATAATTCAGTTAAAAAAACCATTACAAAATAAGTATCAATGCAAAAGATTTTATTCAAATGTTACAATTTACAAAAGTGCTTAGATATTTATAATCTAATTATTAAATACCTCATTAAATGTTATTTCTTTTAACTATTGAATCTAGCTAAAATTTAAATATCATTTTTAAGAAATTTTTACAAAAAAAATTATGTGTTTTTAATGCATACTAATTTTTTTCTGTTTTTTCTCAAAAAGAAAGTTTAACTTTTCTTTATTTTGATTTAAATATAGGCTTTTCGATTTAAAACTAAATTTTACATCAAATTTCATAAAATTACTTTTAAATTCAACATTATAGTGGGTAAAGTTTTTATTTTTTCAAAATCTTCATTAAAGACAAACTGTATACGCGTAATCTGCTTATTTTCTAAATAGATTATAGTTCCATATAGTAAATTCCAATATTTTAATGTTTTACGAGAACTTTTCTATTTGTTCATTATTTAGTAAAACACACCATTCTGAAATGGAAGCAGTACCCCTTTATGTTTTTAAAAGGTGCAATTCTAGATGTAGACTTTGATGATTGTCAACACGAATCACCAACCATGAGTTTTACTTTTCAAAATGCACTCTAAAGCCTCGAAACAAAATCGTCTCTCAACGTCCTTAAGTAAAATTCTCATCTGCAGTCGTTGGGCTTCTGATCCTCCTTGAAGCCGGCATTCTTTTCTTAAGCCGGCTCAAGAGCTCCCTCTGTAGCCCTGGATGCGGTTCTCACTCGGGTTTTGTTTATTGGGTGATTTAGAAAAGTAAAAGTACCTAAATGGAGATTCGTACTTACTTTACGAAAAATACGAATCATTCTGTAGCTAAGGTTTACGGTATATTATTTGGGCGTGTGAAAAGTGCTTTATTTGAGTAATCAGAATAGGTCATGATCACTCACCTTTAGATTGTGTCTAAAAAATGACTTCTATTATTTTCTACGAATTATTAAGACAAAAAAATTACTATTTATTAGTCACTTAAGGAATACTATAAAATATTTCAGATTGATTTGGAAAACAAAATTTTTTATTAAGAGAAAACTTTTATTAAATTTTCATTATAATTCTTATAAGTATTAAATTTTAAACAAATCTTTCACGATATAAATTAAAAAGGTAATCTAGTTTTGATTTGATAACCCGATTTATTTATGTAGATATGCAGTAAAAAGATTTTTATCATTGCTACTCTTAGATATCTGTTTATGATATATGAGATAATTTTATAACTAATTTCATCACATAATAATTAAATGATACAAGTAAAGAAAAATAATATTGAATGACATCATTTATATAAAAAAATTTTTTTAACTAAAAATAAACTATAATTTGTTGCTCAAAAAATTTAAGTTTGGTAAAATGACGATACGTTATCAGATACGTTGAACGATTCCTTTATAATTACAGGAATTTTTTAAGTCAAATATTAAAAGAATGTAATTATGCGTTGATATTTTTCATCAAGAAGAAGGTTACTGTAAAATGTAAATACGACAGGATGTAAAAGCGAAATCTATTTGATTTTTTGAAAATTAATTTTAGTACATAACCTGAACTAAAGTAATTTGAGTTATAAGAGATTTTAAATGAACTTTTATTTTACATATTGATTTTTCAGAGATAGATTTAATCTCTTTTATTCCCTTATTATTGAAACTAAATTAAAAAATAGAATTGAAATTATTATTAAATTAGAAAATATCAATCATATTAATAAAAAATATGTCTTGGAATAGAATAAATGTTGTTCTTTCATATAAGTTACATAAAACACTTTTAAATAATTATAATTATCAAATAATACAATAGGGTATCCTTTATTTCATATTATAATTAGTCAATTTGAGTAAAACTATATAGAAACAGAACATTTTAGTAATACGTTACACTCCATATATATTAAAATTAGAATATGTATGGCCTGCAAATGAGCTGTTCAGAATAAATTATATAATTTTTAAATGTGCGTTTGTAATCCAGCAGTAACATTTAAACTATTATTTTTAACAACATTTTTCTTCTTCAAATGTTTCAGTTAGAGCGAAAAAAATCAATTGTTAGACCAATCATTTCAGATATTTTATGTTTATACAGTGATTTTTAAATGGCTTTCTTCATATATTATTGCGAATACTGAGTATAAATTTAAAAAGCCTTCATCGTACTTCTGATTTCAAATTATAATATTTTTTATATATTCTGATTTAAATTCCTTTATTTTTAATGATATTTTTCATGAATTAATATTTCGTTTAGAAAGCTTTGTGTTTTCTTTCAAAATAAAGATAGAAAAAAAGTTTGACTATTTTTATACTTGTTGGAAATATTGGAAGGTAAGTGTCACCTTTTGATACGCGAAAATTACCACCCGCTGTTGATCCGAGGAAAATCGTCTCTTTGATGTCATCACAATATGAAAACTAAAACAAAAATCAATCAAACTTCTCCCAACGCGTGCTGCTGCTTTCCCAACTTTGAAACCAGTCAATTCTGATACTCTTGAAATCGTTATCGGAAAAGGCAACCATGAATATTTAATAACCCATTCATGCTTTTATCTAAAACATTACCTTAACAAAAGCATTCTATAGATGAATTGGAAATCACTCACAACATTTAAGTAGTTTCTATTAATTTAATGCTTTTGGATCACAAAATCACTTTAATAAACTTGTAAAGAAGTTAGAAATATTTTCAATAAGTCTCATTTACATCTGAAACACGTGCACTAATCAACTTCATGAATTTATTAATCCTCTCTCGAAATTTTTAAAATGTAAATAGTATTTGAAATTGTGAAGTTTACAAAAAATATCAATGGCCCAGAATCATTACTATTATAAAAGAGATGAAATAAAAAGTTTAAATTAGGAATATTGCACGAAATTTTATTCGCATAAATTTGTTAATTTTTATATTTTGTCAATATATTTCTTTAAAGACAAAAATAAACTTATATAAATTTCAAAATTTATTTGGGACATAATTCCTTATTAGACTGATGCTATGTATAGAAAACTTTAAAGCACTTTTGTATACATACTCGACATCAATTATTAAATCAATTCATTATTTCTAATTAGTTAAATAGTTTTAGAATTATTTCTAAATCAATTTAGTTACTGTTAAACAATTTAGTTTACTTTTCCATATAAAGATATTTACGTAACACCGTTATATAAATAAGTCTTATTACTAGAAATTCTTATTGTTATTGTCTAAAATTATTATTCACTTTTAGGAACTACAAACTATAATGGAAGAAATTGACAATTTCATTGAACAATGTGAAAATAAACATTGCTCAATGAATTCACATGATATGCAAAACAACCAACATAACATTTTTAATCAATTTATTAAAAAGAAATGAAATGATAAATATTAAATAAAAAATATTTTCAATTACTTATATTTAAAATCATTTTAACAGCTTGTTAAAAGAGTCAAATTCTATTATTTAAGGATACAAAACGACGAATAGACTCACCGACTCTTTTCTTCAGACCACCAGCGTTCTGCCTCGACGTGTATGGAGAGAGGGCTTGTGGCTTTTGATTTTCATAATCAACAGACTCATCTGATGAAGAATCTAAGAAATATGGCCTTAAGAGATCTTTAGATATCGCTTGGCCACTCCAGAGTGGAATGTCTTGTTGACAGCTGACCAGGATGCATTCCAGTCCGATAACCATTAACCAAGATATTAAGATGAATTTCATCTGCAAATATAAACATTAAATTATAACATTTGCATACATTTCTTATAACTGTCAAATAAAATATGATGAAACTCTTAATCTTGATTAAGCTTGAACTCTTAATTTTAATCATGATTTATCTTGAACTTTTAATCTTAATTATAATCTGGATTAATTTTGAACTCTTAATATTAATCTTGATTAATCTTGAACTATTAATCATAAAATTAATCTCGATTAATCTTGAATTCTTAGTTGGATTATGAACATCGAAACAAATTTTGATTAAAACTGAATTCCATTGATAAACTGTATTTCATTATTTAACTTTAATTTCATGAATCAATGTTTTTAATCCATTTATTTCAAATTTACTGAATCTTTATTAAATGAGTTTAAAATGCTTAGTGATTGGCGAAATATATTTAAAGTT
Organism: Latrodectus hesperus; assembly: GCA_037975125.1. Taxonomy (NCBI): domain Eukaryota; kingdom Metazoa; phylum Arthropoda; class Arachnida; order Araneae; family Theridiidae; genus Latrodectus; species Latrodectus hesperus. The sequence goes on along the minus strand of CM075850.1, from coordinate 101,393,036 downwards.
TTAGGTATGCTTCTTTAAAAACTAAGACTATTTTAATAATTTGATTTAGTTTTTCTTCAATCGCGCATATTTTTCAAAATACTCAAGATTCCATTTTAACTGCAAGTAAAAGAAAATTGTACTATGATGACCTCAAAACTTCCTTCAAACAGATGCGGGAATTCCCAAAATGCGACAAACCGTTAATGACAAGCTTTTTCCCTAGAACTCGTAACCATTTATATTAGAGGGAAAGCAAATCCCTAATGGCCAAATCCATTGGGAATTCTATCGACTTTTAGCCTGTGCTTCCCTAATTTCAACACACATTATCAGTATTTACCCCATAACCAGCATGTCAGAAATTGTAACAGATTATTTTTGGTGTTTTTCAGAACTCACGTCTTTCACTGAATCTTACTTCACACAGCGTACTTATTTTTGATCCCAACTTTGCTCCCTGACGGATTAAGCATAGCTGAGTCAAATGGTTTCTGAACCTTTAAATTCATCACATGTTTATGGGGGGCAAGAGGTTTTAAATAATATCTTTGTAATTTTTATTAGCCAAATTTATTTTATATCTAAATGCTTAAGCTTCTAATCATGCGAATAACGTTATATTTTGAATTTTATTTTTAAAAAATAATAAAATCCGTACCTAAATACTATTTATCATTAAATTTACAAATATATATAAGTTTAATATCCCTTATTATAAGCAGCGTTCTAATTCAATTCATTATATAAAATTGTAATAAAATTTTCATGTAAAATAATTTAGTAGTAATTAGCTCAAAGTATTATAAGCAATATTTATTACTCCAAAAATTTAACAAAGTATAATAAAAAAAATTAAACTACAAAATAGTTTATTAATAAAATTATATTCAACTACTTCATTAATTAAAATAAAAATAAATAATAGGTTACAATGAATCCTGTTGTTATTCAAATCTATGATTTTATAAATTAAGCTATTTAAATTCTTAGTAATGCTTAATATTCATACAATAATACAATATTTTACGTTCACTGTGACAATAAACTTATCTACAAGAAAATCAAATTTATTTATGCAAAATAAATAGTACAATATTTATAATAGTGTTTTTATTTAGGAAAAATTAAAAACAGTTCAGGAAACAATTTCCTTATAATTTTCAGAAACATGTAATTATACCCTTTAGGACGCGATAGATATGAAAACATATTAAATTACATAAGCAAATGGTGATGGATTTTGTAATGTTTTTATGAATTCTAATGCCTTTATAGTTAACATTAAAATTAACTGTTGAATGAATCAATTTCTGACACTTTAATTTTAATTTTGTTTGGACTTTTCGAATAAAAAAACTTATTCTGAAAAAAATTTTAAAGCCTACAGTTATGTAAAATTTATATTATTTAGTCATATGTAGGATATGAAATACCTACAAATATCAAAAAAAAATTTTTTTTCTTCAGTTATATTTCAAGTATAGAAAATTGGATACCTATATTTATGTAGATATCTTTACAAGAAAATGTTTTATATACTTTACAAATGTGTGATTATTTATAAATGTTAACATTATTTATACTAGCTATATATAAAAATTCCAACATAAGCAAAATAAAACTTTTGTAAAAATATTTAGTAAAAATTAGATAGCAAACGCGTAAAACTTTAAATGTGAGATATTTGCTTGAAAAAATTCTTGATTTTCTCACAATCATAATCTATTATAATTTTTTCCAAATTAAATGTTTCTCAAATAATTTTACTTTAATATATAAAATAAAATTTTAAAATGCATAAAGGTTAAAATGAAGAGCAATTCGTTTTAGCTGTTTCTGCTATACAATATTGTATTAATGAAAAGTTTCACATAAATGCGCAATATTTTTATACATTTCTTACAATGTCTTTAGGAAAATAACAATTTAAATTAATGTTTAAATTCAAAAAGCGTATTGAATATCTTGAGTAAATTTTGCCACCCTCTTTAAACAGTTTGAGTTGCTCTGCAACATGAACGTGAGATTAATGTTAACACAAGTTTTCTTATTTTACGAGTTGTATACAAAATTCCCTTTGGGAAAAGCTTATCCGTATTTAGCTTAGAAGAAGGAAAATTGAATTATTTGTCAAGGGTACGATAGACTCGGAAAATGAAAGATTTCTTCCTGATCTTTGTGCTGAATAATAAAGAACTTGTATTAGTTTGCTTGAATCTTTAAACATGATATATCCCTGAAATAGATCTTTCATTGGATTTGTGCATGAATCAAACATCCAAAACTTTTATATTTAAATGCGTCTGAATAGTAACTTAAAGAACTTACATAATGATTTCAATTGCAAATTTGAGTATCACTGTTTTGCTTTAAATGAGTACAAAAACTATAGCGCTATTTAAATCAATAGGATTCATTTTGCTTTACAGAGTTGAACTCCCGGATCATATAATTGATATATTGGTTTTGAAAAGTCTCATTATTTAAATATGTAACCAGTTTTATTTTTCTTGTATTATCGATTACTTAATCGTAATCTTAATCCCCTGAAGAGAATCAATTAAGAATTTCATCGCTTTTAAGCTTTTGTAATTTCGCTTGTGTAACTTTTACCTTATTTTTATAATTAGTATAATAGTATGTAAATATTTCTGAAATTTTTATTAATTATTATGTCTCACTATACATACTAAATCATAAATTCTATTGTTTCATTCTTTACTGTTATAAGATTTCAATATAAATTATGAAAAAATTATCACAATAATTTTAAGTCGTCTTAAGTATTAAATTATAATTTTTATTCAAATTTCTAATAAAAGTTTAATTTTTTTATTTAAGGTTATTCTAAGCCACTAATTAAATGGGAAAAGGAAAATGCTGTATAATTAGTATTAAGATATTAAAATATATAATCCTTAGAATATCTTCTAAAAATACACCATTTCAATATAAATATAAGAAATATTGCTTTAATTATAAGAAAATAATAATAATATCATATGCATTCCCTTTTCCGATTTTAGACCATCGACAAATAAATTATTTCTTTGAGATTAAGAAGATCTTTTTTAGATTTTTCATTAAATAATTTTGTAGTTTTAAAATTCATTATCAAAACTGATTGCATATAATGTAAAATCTATTTAAAACTTTTAATAATTTAACGTATAAAAATTATTTTCAAATGCTTAATTGCAGATTCAAATGTATGGCAAGCATGTATCAAATATTTCTATATGAAATTTCCCCGCCACATGCTGCCGTATGACACAGCATGCCAAATTCTGAGTTTGGTGAATTTTCCTTGTTCAGCTGGATATCTTGCTTCACAACCTGGTTATTACATCATACAGATATAAAGCTATAAAAATTATGTAGAAAATTCTTTTTTGACAACCCTGGCATTTACGTCATCCAAAGACGTCATAATACGTCATCTTGGCAATATATCTTCATCTACAAACAATTTAGAATTTTGTATGCTGAATTATAAGGCAGCAGTGCCATTTCACTAATATCATAACGGATTTTATCTACATTGCCGTTTATTCACATTACATATTTTTTTTAATTTTTCTTCTATTTTATACAAAAGTGATAATATAATCTCCTATATTATAAATTCAATCAAGATTAATAATGTATTTTAATCTATGATGAATTTACTTTATAAAAAAGCCGCCACCTTAGATATCAAATATTGTTTTAAAGTTTATATTATATAGTTTATTTATATTTTAATTTTTATATTTCTATAAGTTATAAATAATATCAGACATCTAAAAACGTTATTACAAGGCACCTTGCACAAATAAAAACATTTTAACATTATCAGTATCTTTTCTTCTCATTATCAGATTATCAGTATCAACTCTTTTCAATTAATAGGCATATAAAATTTTATAAATCATGGGTAAAAAAATAGGCTTATTGAAAGTAAAAATAGTATTCTACTAATAGTGATTAAATATAAAATAAGAATGAATTGAAAATTTACGATTTAATATCCTTCAAACTAAATGAAATTTAAGTAATAATTTAAAGTATAAAACATCCCAAAGAAATTAAATTACAAATAATATGAATATTTACTTTTCCATTTAACATTTGTCTTTAGTGTGATGACTTACATGACAAAATTAGAGATATTTGCAAGTGTAACTACTGCGGACTCACTTAAATCCTAAGCACAAATGATATCAGAGAAAGGTTTCCCAAACATCAATTTTCTTTTGTTAAAAATAAGACGTTAAGCAAGTTACACTTTTAAATTTTAAATAAATTTTAAAAAATTCAAAATTTTCAACCAGTAAGAAAATTTATTAAAAATAGATAACTTTCATGTAGAAAACGGAAACTTCTATTAATTCAAATTTGATACTTGCTAACTTACACTCTCATAGTAAAGTTTAAAAAATTAAATGCAAAACGACAAATCAACAATTTATTCATTCCAATTCTAGTAATTAATTTCCTTAGTAAGCGTAATTACATGAAAAATATATTGTTATACATATGAAATATATTGTTATATATGAATATATGAAAATATATTATTTAAAGAATATTTTATTTATATTTCATCAAATAAATCTGAAAGTAAACTACCAATCTTTCAAATTACTTTATTTCAATCTGCATTCAAATTATAGTTCTAAAATTTAATATAAAATTAAAAATATAATAATAGCTAACTAATTCTATATTAATATATTTATACATGAAAATTTCAAATAAATTCAAAATAAACAGAATTATTTTAAGGAAACTAATATTACACTGCTTCTTGAACTATGTTTTACAGCAACTGCAAAATCTATCATTCTTAAATTTCAAATATTTCTAACCTTCATTTATTTCAAGTGTAGCCTGGAAAATATTTTACAATTTGAAAGATAATTTGTAAAAATTAATTTCCCATGAGAAATATGTTAACATAATTTTTCTCTGCGTGAAACTATATATTAGATTAAAATATTTATTCGATGCAAAAATATTTTATTCATAACCGATAAGCTCTTGAATTCATTTTTTGAAAGGTTTTTAATGTTTAAATGTTATAAAAGTATAGAAACTCCTTTATGTAATTTCGGTATCATATTTTGTTGAACATTTATGGCCGAAAACACTTCTTTCAGTTGAACATTTTTAGTTGTTTCAATCCATTAAGAGCTAAATCATATGTTCGTTATATTCTGAAACACCTCAAGTTAACACAAATGCAAATGTTTAAAAATTAAATGGCAATGTAAATTTCAAATAATTTTTTAATAATTTTTTCCAAATTTCCAACGAAAAGCATTTTAAGCATATTTATATTTTTTTAATTAACTCATAAATACTTTTATTTTTCAGGTATTTATTTGTATTTTAGTTTAATTTAAATAAAAATCTTTAAGGATAAGATATGATTAACTTACAAAACTATATTTTTATTAGCTTTTTCATAATTATTTTAATGCACATTAATTTCATGAAATAATTTTTTTTACTGAAAAATATTTGAAAGAAAATTTTTACTTGTTTCAAATTGTAGATTTTGGTGAACAGCCCACAATATGTTTGAATAACTGTTTTTAACTCTTATAATGTTTCTACTTTATCTTAACTTAAAATTATAAAACGTTTGATATAAATATATAGTCATTTGAAAATGTAAACAAGATAAATACTGAATTTTTGTTATTTTATAATTTAATTACAATTAGTTATTTTGCGAAAGTTAATAGAATGACTCCATTTTTAGTTGAATGTATTTTGAAGAATTTTATTGAAATTAAATGGATATTTTAATATGTGTTGGAAAATTTTATTAATGTAACAAACTCTATAATTTAACAAAATATTACAGATATCAACTTTAAAAAGATAAAAGAATTACGTTTTAACTTTTTGAAATCAGAACATTTTATTAATATTTGAAATCAATGAAAATGAAAACGCTTAATACATATTTTAAATTATACGTAATTCTCTTTTGTATTATATTTTTTGACGATCACTTTGAACTAATGATTGACTGTCAAAAAATATAATAAATTCACTTTTTTGCAAATATTCAATGATCTGTGCTATTAAAAATTAATAAACGTACCCAAAATAATAAATTCACTCGCGTATTTTCAGAAATTTGTTCTATGAGATTTGTCATTGACAATCCTCAACATTTTTATATTCAAACCTTGATATGTATATAAACCTATAAGTGTATTTTTTCTTGTAAATAGTGGCATTTTAGTGTTTTGCAAACCAATTACGATAAACTGTATGCAAATAATATCACATTCATCTTGATCATTTTTTAAATATGAATGGCAGTCAAAAGAGAATAATTATTTTTAAAATTTAATATTTTAAAAGAAAGAATGCGTGCTTTTTAATATTTCTAAAACTATTTAAGTACGCATCATTGGCTATTATAAAGCTGAAACGGAAACTAAAGTTTTAAATATGCTGTAATGTTATTCGTTAGTTAAGATAATAACTCCATAAATTTTTTATCGAATCTGCTTCAATATTTTGGTGAATTGAAATCACTATTTGTTTTGCAATTTTATTAATGTCAAATCAAATTAAAGTATCAAACAATTGGAATAGATTTATAAATTATTTAAGATAATTAAATCATCTCAAATATGAAATTATTATTTCAAAATATTAATAATAACTTATGAAACTTATTTTAATTAAAGTCCTATATTACGCTAATATTACTTCATGCAAAATATATATACATAATTTTTTTAATGAAAATAACATCATGATTTGTTTGCACCTCCTACATTTATAGATTTTGAATTTATGAATAAATACTATCAGAGTTTTAATATGTAATGTTAATGTTATATGATACATGTTAATTATAATGAGAAACTAAGATTTATAAAAATAATCAAGATAGATTGCTTCTATTAATCCTTACACGAAAAGAGTTAATTTCCTATCTAGTAGTTTAATGGATATTTAAGATTTAACAAATTAATTTTGAAAAGTAAAATTTTATAAAAATTAAAGTTATATAAAATGCAAATTTATACTTTTTATATGTTTTCCTCTAATCTGTTCTGTTTTTTCATTCTTTGAACTGATTAGATTTAATTTTTTTTTGTTGAGACTTAATTATAAAAAATATTTAGATATGAATAATACAGTTTAATACAGTAGCTTTAGATAATTACCATACTACTTTTTATATTGTATTTTAATTATTTGAAATATATAAATCATTTTCAAATAGCATTAAAATAATTTCCTTATTTTTATAGAAATATTTTAAAAAGTTTAAAGAAAATGAGCAAGTAAAGAAAAAACTATTATTGTTATTTTAATAACCTTTAATTATATGATGAGCTGAATGTAAAGTTTCAACCATTATTTTTCAATAAAAATTGGTTGAAAAGATTTATAAAAAAAGCATAATTTTATCAAATCACAAAACAATTTATCAGAATCTCGTATTTGTATACATTATTCTAATTGTAAATACTATGAGTATATATTACAATAATTTTGTTTGTAAAAAATATAAATAATAGTTCAGCAATATGTCACAAAAATTATTAAAAATATGATTTGAAAGTTAAGAATTTACCAATCATACTTTTTAAATAATTTTAGTTTATTAAATAATAATATTCTGAAAATATTAATAATTTTAAGTAATAACCATATTAAAATAATATATTTTCTTGTATAATTTTAAGTTTACTTTTGAGTGTTAGTAACTTACATACTTAATTTTAAATCGGAAGTTAAATTTTCAAATAAAAGACAAGAACATGCAAATTTAATATTTTTAATTTTAAATTATTTTTTCACAACTCAATAAATTATTCACAAAATATTTTTGATTAATTTCTTGAATTATTTTAATTTCAAGAATGAAATTTCAGAAAGAAATGATGATGATTCAGGTAGTAGGATTTCTGTTTTAATTTTATCCCCAAAATTTATTGATTGATATATGTAGTACTCTTTTCAAACGATTAAAATAAGGATAAAAGTAACAAAATTAATTTTTCCTTTAAAATCTTAACTTTTCTTTCCTAATTTGAATTTGGTTTAAATTATCCCAGATGTGTTCCTCTATTTGCACAATTTTTATTTCATTTATTGATCAAAAATATATTTTAACTCTTTATCAAATTTATATTCTTGTTCCCTTATAAAGTAAAAAATACATGCCTATGAATAAGAATTTAAATAAATCAATCCAAAAAGGATTCAATGAAAATATCATTTCATTGAAAAATAATGTTTTTTAATAAAACATCTCTATAAAAGAAAATTCTGTTTCATTAATTGAATCATATAAGTTAATTAGTATATAATTATTGATAAATATGATAATGAAACTGTGTAAATTCAAGTTATTGAATAAAATTTTCATGTTTTTATTAATGTTAACTTGATTATAGCTCTAGATATCTTTGACATTTCTAAGTGAAGGAGTAATTTAATTAATTGCTTTTATAAGCAAAAATTATCATTAGTTGAAAATATATGTTTCATAAACATAACTTTCAAGTGTTTTTTTACTGATTATTAATAATAATTTTTTGTCTCATAAAAGGATTAAAGTCAATGAAAACCATGAAAATTGTGCATTTGATAGAATTAACTATTTGTTATGAAAGAAATGAAATAATAACTTAAATTCAGATTTTTCTCAGATTCTGCAAAAATCCTGAAGTAGATAATTAATTAACTGTCACAACTAAAAAAAGATTGTTTCTTTTGCATGTACATTAGACATTTCACCTGTCCGTTTGCCGCTTCATTAACAAAAAAGGTACTGATGAATGTTTAACTGTAATTACATGTGACTTCTGATAAATTAACTCAACAAGCATTACTAAGTACAGTGAAAAATAGGTATTAGAAAGGAATGTGTGTTGGGATAAAAAGATATTTTAGGATGGATATTCTCTTGTTCTAGGAGAAGATTATTTGATATTCTCTTCGTAAATTACTAAATGCGTTTTTACAGTACGTATTTAAAGTTTCGTTTGTTAAACTCACATACATTCTACGCTATTCCAGATATAAAGTTTATAGTAAGCATTTCTAATATTAAAACAGATTCTTAGACCTAATTTTTCGTAAAGAAAAAGAATCTCCTAATTTCAACATTCATTAAAAGTAATGAAGTTAACGAATACTCTTTGCAGGGATTATAAATTTTAATTTAATAAATTGGTAAATTGATAAATAGCTTCAGATTTAATTAATTTTACACCTGAAAACTTGTTAAACAAGTTCTGAAATATGTTTACTTAATATAAAGAATTCTTCACTTACATTAATTTTAATATCTGTGTTTGCTACTCAATGGATCTGTTCTCAAGAAATAGCATTTCATAAGGATTTTGGAAATTTATTGATTAATAATAATAGTTAGAGTAAATATTTATATCAGATTATTTATCAACGGGGATTATATCTATCGGCAGTTGACATTAGATGTAGAAAAATTGTACTTTATATAAAAACTTAATGAATACCTCAATTTTATTTTAGTTATTACTTTTTATTTCAAATTTTTAATTGACTTTTCAAATAATTTTAAATTTATATAGTTATTGCAATTTATGTAATATTATCTTCATTATTCTTGAGGAAAATGTTGAGAAATCAGATGCTTGACTAACAAATGAAAATTTTTTTTAAATTTTCTTCTAAACGTTGTTATAAAAAATTAAAACCCGAATATAGAGAAATTAATTAATGAAAGTTTTAATATCTAATAGCATATACAATATTAAGTTTCTATAAATAATATGTATAAATATTTGCAAGGTAATATAATACAATTAAATTTAATATAGTTTATTAATTTATTATGACTAAAACCACGTATATGGGAAAAGTAAATTGAGATACAAAGTAAATTAATTATAAATTAAGCAAAAGTACACTACAGAAAAATAATAACTATGAAATAAAATTCTTTCATTTTAAAGAGAAAGCTAAATAACTATTAACATGAAATGTGTATAATGAAATACCAATTAATATGAAATCTGCATGAATTCGTATATTATTTTTATTGCAACTAAGATTCTAAATTAAATATTTTTAATAACAAACGTAACAAAAATTTAGAAAGTTTCAAACCTTTTTATTCAATAATTAAAAATTGGCTATTAATAACAATCAAAAATGAAGAATGAAAAACAATCCATCGATTGATAGATTCTGCTTCAAAGTGATCACTAAGATTAACATTAGATTTTTAAAATATGATAATGAATTGAGTAATTATGTTAACTAATTTACTTAGGGAATATTTTTCATAAATGATATTTTATATATATATAGTTTGCTTTTTTAAAATTATTATTCTCATAAATGCAAGAAAGACATAAAAATTGTTATCCGCTGACACTTTCATTTCAAAGAATGTAATTTGTAATAAAATTAAAAGTATTAGGATTTTCAATACTATTTAACTTATTATGATTTATTACACTATCATACATTGAATACATTAAGACTTTCAATATTGTTTGCATAGTTAAAAATGCATTATATACTTTCTTCTAAAATCTTTATATAGTTGGTGAAAAGTCAAAACTATAGTTGTCTTGAAAATAAATCTCACATAAATATCCTTTACTGAACTTAGAATTTCTGACTGAATATAATAAATTTATGATTAATTATCTTTTTAATTAGTCTACTTATATGAAATTTTTCTATGATAAAAATAAGTTTGAACTTAACTCAAGAATATAAAAAAAAGATTTAATTTTATTTTTTATTTATTTTGTTATTTATTGTTATAAAACTAAATCACTTGTTTTATATTTTAACAGTGTTTCATTAGAAATATATATAAAATTATTATTATATATAACATCACAAATATATAATATTATGTAATGTATATATTATGTTAAAATAAGAATACTTAATTTCGATAATCTGTGTCATATTATTATTTAACTGCTATCTATATAACTAATCACCTATGCAAATTAACCTTTTATATCTTAATAAAAACTATTATTTTTATTAATATGAAAATTTTTATTTAATGTATTATCTATGTAACATAAGCAGCATATTTCTTAAAATTTTGTTAAAAATTTCAAACATATATTTTAAATTAAATGATAGCTCGATATTGTAGCATAATACATATATTTATTGCGAAAATTAATATAAACATTTTTTTAATTTCACTGACTGGAGTAAATTTTTTTATCTGCTTAAATTGTACAATATAATTTAAACTCAGTGAAAATGTATTTACTTATCAGATTAATAATATATTTAAATTAGGGACTAGGAAATGCATTCAAACTTTATTCGTTATATTCCTTTCTTATATTTCAGTTAAGTCTCACCTTGTTTATTTTTAAAAAAATTGCAAAATAAAGCATTGTAATTAATTGTTATTCACATTAATAGATTATCTTCCTTTCTAACTACATTTTAAAAATGTTAAAAAAGATGAATATTTTAATATAAAATATTAACTTTCAATAGAGACTGTTTTATGCAAGATTTATTAAACAATATACTTACATGAACTTTTTAACTTTTAAAAAAAGAAAATAGTAAAATACATTCATTTAACTTATTTTATGGCTTATTTAAAATAAACAATATAAAAAACAATAAGCAATTAAATATAATAACAAATATTTGTAAATAATGGTCACAGATCATATTGAATTATATCATTCACATAAACACATTATTAAGGAATATAATATAAAACTGCAATTATTTACTATTTGAAGACGACTTTTCATAAAATATTCTTTATTAATCTGTGAAAATTTAGATAATTTTATACAAAACACATGTTACATTTTTTAATCAATTTTTTAAAATTTTGTCGCAATTAAAATTTTATCCATAATTTTAATTCGAAAGCATAAAATTAAATGCCAATTTTTATACTCTTTATAATGGGATGACATTTAATATAAGACAGTTACAACTCTGACTTTAAGAATAGTTTAAAAAGTATAAAATATTATTAATAAAAACCATCTAATATAAATTTATGACTACTAGTTAAGTAATGCTAATCGTGAAAAGTTAGAATTAAAGCAAATTACTTACTTTGTAATTCAAGGACTAGGTTAACTTGAAATAATTTAATTTGAAATTTTATTTTTTCAAGGGGAAAATGAGAATTTGTTAGAAGTACTGGATCCCTTTTCGTAAAATTTCGAAGAGTGAATGATTTGCACTAACTGCTATCGTATATATACTGTATCAGCCACATAACATTTTTACGCGCATGGATGCAGTTGGCTCTTTTTGTTTGTTTCGGCGCCAAGACACTCTGCCACGACGTAACAGCTCGTCTCTGCCAATCGGGATGAAGGTGCTTCCGGTGACCAATAGCATTTGCTTCGAAGCAAAATTTGATCGTTTTGGGAAAAATCTACTTTTTATACACTTTTCGATTCATATAGATATATATATTTATTGCTTTGCAGGTTTTTCAACGGAAAAAAGAGTTTATAGTTTATATTTACAGATTATTATTGTTTTCTATTTGAAGCCACTTGAAAGCTGGTTGTTTGGAAAATATTGGATTTGGTTGCAAAATCAAATTTTTGAAGTTGAATTTCCCGTGAAATCTTTTTCTGAATTATGGTACGGATGCTGAATTAAAGTGTGGGTGTTTTTAAATATAAACTTTAAAATGTTCCTGTTATTTTTGCTTTCCAAAGCAAACAAATGTCTAGATAACCATAAAAATGTAACACATATTATAACTTTTATTTCATTTAAGTTTCTATTACTTTTACAAAATAATACTGTTAAATAAAAACTAGTGGTAAAGAAAAAATTAGCTTGTTTTGAGAAACAGAAGATTTTACATTAAAATATTTAATCTACTAGCTACCAACAAAATCTAAATTGGTAATTAAATTATTAATTTTTTTATCATAAAACAAAGTTCGCATTACTTCTATGTTTAAAATGAATATGAAAATATGAATTAACGTAAAATAATCTTTAAAAAATTACATTTCATCAGATTTTATTTAGTATTATAAGATTACATAAATTGCAACAGTTTCTATTTTATTAGAATATTTAAACATTTTTCTGAGAAGCTATATTAACGTGCACCAAGTCAAAAGATTAATTAAAGTACAGTAAACAATAAAATACAAATTGCTCTAAATATTAAAAAATAAAATTATTTATAACCTTTCTGAATTTAAGGAAAATTGATAATTTCAAAAGATATTATATATATATATATATATATATATATATATATATATATATATATATATATATATATATATATATATATATATATATATATATATATATATATATATATATATATATATATATATATATATATATATACTATCAATAAATTTACTTCAATAATTAAATCAAAAATAGTTTCTAAAATTTTAAAATTAATATCTAAAAATTTTCATTCCTTAACATATGCCAGTTAATTCTGAGCCTAATTCCTACTTTAAATATTATGGAAATGATTTTATATGAATGTATTTTAAAGCAAATAAAATATTTGATATGTTCTAAAAATTGAACACAGAATTATTTGGCATAGAAATAAACATGTTTTTACAAATTTAACTGGTGATTAAAATGCATAAACTATTGAAATGCATTTAAAAATTTTGATGTATACGAAATCTTATAAAACTATTAAAGCAAATGTGTACCTTAATATTTATAAATAATTTTTACAAGATGTAAAAAATTTATTAAGAAATATTTTGAATCTTGAATACAAATACATATATTTGCAAGTAAAATATTATTAAATAAAACTCAATTCGTTTTAATATTAAAATAATGTATTTCATTAAGTCGCTTTCCCAAAATAAGAAGATTAATAGTATATTGAGAATGTTTTATACGTGCGTTATTTAATTAAACAGTTCTTTGATTTTTATCATATATTTATATTCTTATTAATATAAATTAGGGATATTATTTTAATATATACAATAATGTCATCTAACAGCAATTTTTCTTGATGTTGTGAAACTATACATAAAAATAGTAAATTAAAGGAAAAGTACAATACAACTTTCTGTATGTTCGCTAATGATTGAAATTAATTATATTAATATTTAAAGCTTAAAATCATACTAAATAACTTATGATATTTTAATGACAAGAAAATCCTTCTAAAACCTTTTTATAAAATGTAGCTTCTTAAAGAATATTGAAATTAAAATATAGTTTAACTATTTTTAGGTCTTAAGTTACACCTTAAATACTTTCTTAAGCCCTAAAATTCAGAGGCCTGGATTGCTTTTTTTTCAATTACTAAAAAAGGTTTCATACCTTTTATACATGCGTTTATAAATTTTTGTACAAGATGTATACATACCTCAAGTTTATAAACTACGGTTCAACTTAAAAATCATTGGAGAAATATATCATTATAATTTCAACATTTACAGACACTCAGATTTGATATTGAGTCCAATGAATTGGTTGCAAATTTTTCTTGAATACATATAATACATATTATAATTGTCAATTTCATTTTGAAATATTTGTCTAGGGTAAATTAAAAACAATATTTTCATTTATTAATTAATTTTATGACACAAAGTTTATGAAATTTCTTATAAGAAAATCTGAGTAAATATGACATTCTCTGTGAAAATATTAGTTTTTTCTCTTAAATAAGATAAATATGTCAAATATTTCGTTTACCTATTTTAATGAATGCTGTTAGAAAAATAAATTGTGTAACTGATTACTCCCTCTTCTGTCAAACCAGGTATTTATCTTTGAAAACAAAATGAAATTGAATGTCAACACTTAAAAGGAAAATTGTTTTTATAGTTTCTCTTTCTGTTCGATTTTTAAGGTTGTATTAATATCATAACTGATTCTAAAGACAATACGATTAAAAACAATGTATCGTTTTCAATAAAATTAAACTTTGGCCACTTTTAAATTTATTATGAGGAGTTATTAATTCATTCATTTAACAGGCTAATGATATTTAATATGATATATCAATATAAAACAATTCTTTGTTTAAATGCAAACAATTTATACAGGGTTCATTTTGGTCTAGTTTAAACATGTTCCTATTTCATATCAAATCAAATAAGTTATAGAAATAATGTTAATATTTTATTGCATAAATTCGTGATTTATTAAAGTCTTCATAATACTGTTTGTGAGTTATATTATAAATCACTATAATGTTTTATTTTAAATCAATCTAATGCAATATCAAGCTTTGAACGTTTGAGTTTCAATGAATGATTCTTGTGCATTTCTTTCTTTTTTACTTAGAACCGTCCCACATAATAGTTTTTTAAATTATGTTATAGTTTTTTCTTTCATTTTTAACATTATATAATCAAATTATTACATATATTATAGATAAATATTTATATTTATTTGCCCCTTTTCCCAGTTCATAGCCACTATCCATGTAAGAAGCTTAAACAAGAGAAAGTTACATTCCAAGTATAGAATAATCTGCTTATTTCCACCAGCAAAATAATTTATGACAAATAGTAATTATATTATCTCTTAAGACTTATTTACACAAATTCCTAGTCTTAGCGTTTATAATATTTAATAAAATTTTCTGTCATTGATTCATGTTTGTAAAACAATGATTGATAAAAAAAATTCAGACTGTTCGAGCTATTTAAGTAGTTAGAAACCCTTAATGATTTTAAACATATTTTAATTTTAAGCATAACAAAGTGTTTGAATTGATGCCTGCTTGTTTGACACTAAATAAAAACAAATGTATATAATGTGAATATTTAGAGTGCATTAGCTCTATTGATATATGATCCAATCACGACATATGACTTCTCTTTCGTATCAGATTTCATTCATGTTAGTACAAGACAATTAGTATAAAGTAATTATAAATGTTTGCTTAGTTTCATTAAATGAAGGATATTGATCTAGTAAAAGGACTAGTCTCTCTTTGTCATTAGGTCTATATTTTGGTCAAGGCTGCAATTTTTGTGTATTAGATAGTTTATAAAATAGCAAAATTTGATAAGTTACTACTAAAAGAATAATAGTGTTAGGAATATATATATATATATATATATATATATATATATATATATATATATATATATATATATATTATTTAAGTATTTTATATTATTATAAAAAATAAGTTGTATTGATAAACATCTTTCATAGTAAGGGTCTAATACATTAACTGGATTTTGTTGGATAAAAAAGTTAAATCAAAATATTCTACGGCATCAAATATTCAAATAGATTTATTAGATGAAAAAGTGAAAACTTTATTTTTAGCATTCTATTAATATCAAAATGTATACAACACATAAATAATTTTCAATAAAAAAAGCTTCTCGTATATTTTTACTATTTTATTCATAATTTAATATCAGAAATATCATTCAACGTTTGTATTAATGACTCATTACTACTTTGATTACATTTTTATTAATTTTGTGTTTAAATAATATCAAAATTGAGTAAAACATCAAATAAAATTTATGTATTACCATTTTAAACACAAAATTTACTATTTGTAATTTTCCAATGACAGTATGGATTTTAAAAATAGTAATTAAAAGAATTTGATTTTAGTAAGCTACATAGTATCACAAGATGCTTAATGCATAAGTAAAACTTTATTGTCACTTTGAAATCTTACTTCAATTGAATTTAATTTAAAATAAGATGCAATATAAGATACATTTTATGAGATTTTAAATGCGTTTCAGTACATTCAAATATCTACTTTTGTAAGCTGTAAGAAATACAATTACAAATTTTAAAGAATATATTTCAATTCTTCACTCATGCTCGTAATAAAAAATAAAATGATTCGTCATTATTTGAAGTACGATCACTTTAGATTTTAGGTAAAAACAATAGACTAGTACTATATATATGATGATAAAGTGTAAAAATGAAATGATAAAGATAGTCTAAATTTAAATCGTTTGAATTTTTACTATGAAAAGTTAATGATGCTCTGTATGCGTATATAATATTTCAATATTTTTTAACTAATAAGAGCCCCAATATTAAATCCCTTTTTACCTAGGATGCAAAATGCTTATGTTGTTTAAATACCATCAAGTGATTCTATAATATTTTGAAAGAATGTGTCAAATAAGCATAAAATATGAAATGCAAAATTGTATGTCATCTTTAATTAAAAGTTAAAATTTTCTTATTCCAATTTACATTTAATGCATTCTACTTTTTGTTGCATTGCTTATTCCTTTTGATGTATTCATACAAAAGTTGATTTCCAAAAAAAGAAACAATATTTGTAAAAAAGAAGTAATTTGATTACAAAGGGAAATCTGATAATTCTCTCATCGGAATTTCTTCAGTAATATGATTGTATTGACATTGCGTAACTAACTAGAAATGACAAAAGTATTTTTTAATGTTATTCTAAAATCTATACTTTGTTTTGATGGAAGATACTATCTGAAATTCCTTAAAATTAAAATATCATCATAGTGTGTTACCTTAAGAAGATGAATAAAATATTTATATTGGCGAAATGAAAAACTCATCCAACAAAAAAAGCAAAAGATAACCTCTATTGAAGAGAAAATGTTGTTTAAAATCAAACAGTCTATTTAATGAAGTTTCCAAATATTTCCAAGTTTACATAAATTAAGTATCTTAATTTTATGTATATTCCTCCTATAAAAAATAAGTCCTTTTGATTATTATTTTGTTTAATATTACTCCTGAAAATATATATTAAAATTATCAAATAATACAAATTTAAACAATAAAATTTTTTTTATCTTAAAATAATAAAAAAGTATTACATTAAATATCTATTTAATCCTTTTACAATATAACTTTGTATTCCATGTATCTATATCTTAAACATTTTATAAAACATTTATGAAACTTTAGTTACTTATGAAGCTTTTCTTTCTTAAGTAACAATAGAATTTTTTTCATTCATATCTAAGTAAATAATAAAGTAATTCAACTATATTAATTTGAATGATTACAGTGTTTCGCATTACAACTTTTAATAAAAATAATAACTAATATTTTTGTAATAGCGAGCTAATATTAAGCAATATTTTTAGAATTACGGAATACCTCACTTTACATTAATAACCAATAAATTATTGCATACAAGAGAGCACTTTTATGAATATAGGAAATCAATGGAAATATTTAAGCTTAAAAATAAAAATAATTTTAAAAATTAATTGTTTTTAACAGTTTATTTAAAAATATTTCAATTTGTAGACGTTGAAACTATATAGTCATTAATTTGCAATTAATAATTTCAAACTTTTAATCATAGAATAATTTTATATTTTATTCTGAATGGATCATAAAACTTTTATTAACATCAACAGATAAAAAAATGTTAACATAAGTATATTTATCTGATGATGTACAACTAAAATTTTTTATTTTATGTTTCGTATATTTAATTACATAACTAAATAAAAACCAATTCCAATTAAAAATTATGAATGAAAAATTTTGATTCTCTGAAATCTTTTATAAAATTGGAAATTTATTTTGCTTAAATATTGGTGCATACGATAAAGATATAAAAGGTAAAGAAATCAAAATTTTTATTAAGCTCAGTTTCTTAATAAATGAAATCTTTAAATTAATTTGAAGAAGGTAAATATTTTTAGAGTAAATTTAGAATTTGAATCTTTGTAATGTAAAAGAATTTTTTTAAATTTCTTTTATGTTATATTTTTTGTTTATTTTAGTTTATTTATTTTTATGTTATACTTTTAGTTTTTAAGTAGCAAAAATTTGGAAACCTTTCTTTTATTAATTTATATATATATGAAATTATTAATCAAATATTATTGAAATATTTTTAGGAAAGTATGTACTTTATTTCCATAACCATTAGAAAATCAAATCTATAAATTAAGCGGGAAAAAATTTGATTGTTTAATAGGGTAAGAATATTATTTAAACCATAGTCTAATTCTAGTAAATAATTAAACATTTTAAAAATATTTATTAATTTTTCTAACCGACAAACTAGAGAATAAAACATTTTTATTAAGTAAAAATCTTAGAGGTAAGTTATATACTGAAAATATTATAAGAAATTCGTTATGTAAAGCAACTAATTGTCGAAAAATACCATTCCATTTTGAATATTTCAGTTTAATTAACGAGTCCAATGTACTTACCAGTTGAAACATCATTATTATGTTATTTCTATAATGTTTATTTTTCTGTAAATTAATCCTTGGATATTGAACACTTATTTCAAATTAATCAACTTAGAATTTTAATTAAGTTAACTATATAATCATATTTTTGTTCTATAAATATTTAGCGTTGTTTGTGGTTTAACAGACTTTGCAAGAAGTAAGTCAATAATTTAATTGTTTGTTTTTATAAAACTTTGTTACAAAGAGAAAATGTTGTTTAATTTTCATAAAATATTTATTTAAAATAACTCTGGTTTGAAATAATTAGCTATTGTGTGTGTAAATTATTATTAATTAAAATTAATCCATATGAGTAACTATAATATCTTAACCAAAATTAATTTGATCATGAAGAAAAAACTTTCTCTTAGAATTTAGTTTTAGTCCCCTCAATAAATGTAAATAGGCTCTGAAATTTTTTGGTATAGTAAAATATTTTAACATTTAGGAAAAAGATTAATACTAAATTAATATCTATTAGCAATTTTGAAATATTTTCAATAAAAGTAAAGAATTTAGTGGAATGATAAGGGAATATCACATTTGTTTTATGAACATGATGAATGGTACAATAGAATAATATTCATTTCTTTTTTCTTATATTATGCTATTTTCTTTATTACTTACCCATTTATAAATACTATCGAAAGTTTTTCAAACTTTTTTACATTATACTGATTGCAAAACTGTAAAAAACATTCTTCCACAACATGAAAAAAATTTTTTAAAAAGTTTATAAAAATGTCTTTTAAAATAAACAATAATACATAGTTAATTATGTTCATAATAACAAAATAAATGATGATGTCACTTATAAAATAATATGAAAATATTAAAATAAAAAATATACTGTTGAAGATTAAAATATAAGTTAATCGAAATATATTATTTTACTAATCTTCATAATTTAAGTATATTTTTTTTGTTTGTATTACTATGCTTATTGAATAAATATTCTTGCCCTAAAATAAAAAAAATGTTGCAAGTTATTTTAAGCGATGGAATTGAAATAAATCTTTATAAGATCTATTTTGAGATCATGGTTTTAAACCGCAACTTAATGCAACTTTTAAAAGATTGATGATTTTTCTTATGTCCCCAAAGTAATGATTGAAAATGTAAAAAGTCGCGATGCTTTTTACTATTTATTTTTAGTCGCGTGATGCAACAGAAGAAACAATTTGTATTTTTTTCCATAGTCGAATAGGAGGACAATATATACCGGAGGGCTTTCTTACTAAGCTTTCAGCAGTCCTCTGGGATGCAGAAACTGCTCGGTTCCTCTATTCTTAGGAGACATGGAGAAAGTCTTGTTTTCTTGAATTAAATGCAAATTCTCTTTCAATAAAATGGTATCTTCTAAAAAAACTTTGGAACGATTTCAGGACTCTCTGGTCAGTAGGGTTCATAGCACAAAGTATCCAAGTATTTCTTCCTAAATAATATTACGACTTTCAATGATTTGAAACGAAATTAAAGATATTTTTTGAAAACTAGTATACATTTTAAAAAATGTAATATTATAATTTAAAACTGCAAAAACTACAACTAAATTAGCTATATTTTATTCTTAAATATCTTGAATTAAGTAACCAGAAATATTTTTTCTGTAAATATAATTCCTTATCGAAACATTTTAGTCAGTAATTTTATAGACAATGTCATTGCAGTTCTTCACTGTGTGATGCAGTCAGCAATAAAGAAGTAAATATAATGTAGCATATAAATTAGGATTCAATCATTCTAGAATCCAATTATATTTGAAAGACTAGAATATTATTTTGTACTGTATTTTGTTTTATTACAGATATTAAACAAAATAATATAAAATTCCAGGAATTAGTTTTTTTTTAATATAAGAAGTTTTTTCAGAATCAATGATTGGTAAAACGTTATAAAGCTTTATGATAGCTTAATTTTTATGTGTCATTGCTTACCAACATAAAACTATTTATGAGAAACAGTTTTTCATTTTTGTAAACTTCTATTGGCTATCATTATACTATCATACATTTTTTAATAAATATGTGACTTATACACATTGCTCTAATTCTACTCAATTCTACTAATGATATCAGTAAATGAATATTAAGTGCTTTAGAAAAGTTTTAATACATAACTGATTATTTATGCATAAATAATATTGAGAATAGGGAAAAGTGCACAAATAATAGAATCTTATATTTGGAAAAAACATTAAATTCAAACTTTCTAGATTTTTAACTGAAGTAACTAAAATAATTAAAATTAATAATTCTACATTTATTTTAAGCTATTGGCAGGGTTTTTGCTCTTAAATGATAAATCATAAAAAATTTAAATACTATCATATATTTGTAAAGATATCTTACATTTGTAAATATATTTGTAAAGAGAATCAAATATTGTAAATTAATTGAGATTTCATAACAAAGGGAAAATATATTAACTCTTTAAAACACATTAATTTTAAATTAAATCAATAGTTAACTTTATTTTTGTTTACAGAAAGGCGAACAAGAGTTTCGTGACAAATATCAAAGGGTTTGATAAAACGTTTGCATAATTCTGAAATATAAAAAAATTATTTATTAGATTATAATCAATAAAAAATAATTCTTACCAAAACTTAACTATTTCCTTGCATAACAGGAGCATATGAAATTATAAAATATTTTATTTGTCATTAAAATAATCACATATATAATAAATAATTTTAAATAAATGATTAAACTCTAAACATAATTTTGTTTTTCGAGTTGTAAATTAATACTTAAATGTATTTTTATACATTCGATACTAAAAATATTTCACTTCAATTTATTATTAATTTTTTATGTGGATTATATAAACAATCTTGAATTCAAGTTATCCAAAGAATTCCATTTTATACTTAAAGTACTAGCATTTAAATATGTTTGCAACAAGAATTGCATTGTTACAAATCAAATAACTATATTTTATATTATATTATATATCAATTCTTATTTTTGTGAAAAATATTTTAAAGATTTTAAATAGAAGTTTAAGCACATTTCAAATCAAATACATAAACATTATTTAGATATTATCAATAGCAATTTCACTAAAAAATTAATAATATAAATTAAGAGTTTAACTTCAAAAAATTTATATTTTTAACGTAGAAAGGTGCAGTTAATAATATAATGTAGTTTATGGAATTCAAAAAAGAAGCGTAAATAATCCTTTTTAGTAAAAGTTACTTTTGAACACATGCCTGAAATACAATGAAACATTTTAAATAAGATATAGTTTTCTCTGAACAATTTAAGATCTACTAACCATTTTCCTGAAAATTGCTAAAATGTTTGTACAATTAATAAAATTTCATATTGAACTAGAAGATAATTACTCAAATGTTAAATTAAAAATGTAAAATGATATATATATATATATATATATATATATATATATATATATATATATATATATATATATATATATATATATATATATATATATATATATATATATATATATATATATATATATATATATATATATATATATATATATATATATATATATATATATATATATATTTATATATATATATATATATATATATATATATATATATATATATATATATATATATATATATATATATATGACTCTCATTTAAATAACATTAAATATTATTACGAATTTTAAATACTTAGGATAACATATTTCAAATAATAATTTAAATCAGAACCAATAGCTTTTTCCTAATTTCTTATAAGTATTTCCAATATTTATTATTTTAGCGAAATATAAATAGATCACCAATTTTTTTCAACCCTAACAGTTTTATTATTTAATAATTATGCCATTTTTTAATTTTTTTCATTAAAGAATAAATATTGCTTGAAAAATTACATACTTAAAACATCTAAATTTCCAACAAAGAATCAATTTTAAACAGCAGATGATTATAGAAAAATTAATGATATAAAAATCAAATGTAAAATGACAGGAACAATGAAATTCATGTGAATCATTGACGAATTTATGAATCAAAACTAAACAAACTAGTTAAAGAGGTTAAATTTAAAAAGTTATTGATTAGCAGTAAATTCGAACCACTGCAATTAAATATATTTCTTAAAATAAAGAAGTAGCTTTAAACAAGATATGAAAATTTAATGTGATATAATTTTATACTTTTAAGGAATTTAATATTTGTATTTCATAAATATATATTATCTTGTTTAAAAAATAAATCAAAATCATGGTAAATGAAATGCGTCACATTATCATCCCTTTATAAATTAATATTTCAATTATAATTCATATCACATATTTTGGCAATTTAATTGTATGGAAATAAATTTTCAAGAAATATTTCAATTTAAAATCAAAACTCTACTATATTATATTTATTATAATAAATACATATTATATTATAATAAAATTATGGAGAAAAATATAGTTATAATTATAAAATGCGCATGTTAAGTGCGAATAGAATATTTACATCAGAGATTATAGATTTTTCAAAAGTATATTTGATTATTCCCATATTGATTAAATTAAGGACAAAATTAATCTGAATTTAAATTTTCAATCTAAAATAATCACAAATATCAAGTGTGGAAGTTTGCGTCTTTTAAATATGAAATATATTTTCATCAATTTTTAAAATACTATTTGGTATTTTAAAGATTTAAATTAATAAATTTCTTTATTATTACGTTTTATCAATCATTCATTCATTCATGGCGCGCCAGCCCAAGATGAGCCAAGGCCTTCTGAACAAGTTTTTTCCAGCCAGTTTTATCGGCACTCTTATATACGTTTTATAGGGGACAATTATTTTTATAATTTACTGTGTGCCCACACAATATTAAATTGCTATTCCTGTTCATATCCACAGAATTGCATTTTCGTAATCTATCCAATTTCTACCTATGGATTTCTTATGCTTTGGATTATTGTTCATATGAATACAATTTATTTATATATATACATATATATATATATATATATATATATATATATATACATATATATATACATATATATATATATATATAATTATATATATATATATATATATATATATATATATATATATATATATATATATATATATATATATATATATATATATATATATATATATATATATATATATATATATATAAATTTCGTGTCACGATGTATGTTCCCGATAAACTCCGAAACTACTGAACGGATTTTGATAAAATTTTGTAATCATTTATAATATGGTCCAACTTAAAAGATAGAATAGTTTTTATCTCTTAATTATTGATCTCAATATTTATTATACGACATTAGTGTTTATTTATTGGTTAGTTCTGTAAGTTCCTAATAGATGGCGGTTTAGTATCTAAGTTGCCCAGGGATTCGGCAGATGGCGACGTGTTTATTTTTCTAGATTATACCATCTTCGAGAAAATTAACGTGCGCGCGCAAGCGCGTGGTTAAATATAGAATTTACATGTACTTTCATGATGTATAATCATACTATAACAATTTTTCGTGAATCATTTTCATAATTATACTTTGTATTGTGTTATTATTGTGCAGTGTTCAGTTTGAATATTTTTAATATTATAAATAGTAAAATAAAATTTTATTTATTACTGTTTTTCTCTACTAATTTTCATACCACCTCGAAAACATGTAAGTATTTCTCGATAGCCTTTTATTTATTTTTATTTTATAATTTGATAATTATTAATTTATTCAGCAGTACATTTTGATCTAATTTATTTATTCAAATGATAAATTCTTTTAATTTTTTTTATTTCAGTATAATGCCGCGGGAAAATTTTTTAGCTTTAATAATTTAAAATTGAAAAAATAATAGTTCTATGTCAATGTTATCTACCTCATTTATAACAATTTATTTTTAGATGTTTTTAATTTATATAGTATATTTTATAAGAGTAAGTCACTTATTACAAACTATAATTTAATATAAGATGAATAAAATGTAAATTCAGAAAGTATATGTTGATTTGTGCTTAATTTCAAAATTTCGATACTTTACCTATTACTTTTAAATTTTGGTGAAACGTTTTATTTTTAATCTCATAAGAATGAACCTATTTTAAAATTTTTAGAAAATATTAATTTGATTGTACCAAAGAGTTACTAAAAATTCATTCAATGTATTATAATTACTCAGCCACAGCAAAGCGTGGCTGGGTCAGCAATTCTATATACATAAAAATTTCGTTGTCATGATGTATGTTCGCGATGAACTCCGAAACTACTGAACCGATTTTGATAAAATTTTGTAACCATTTATAATATAGCCCAACTTAAAAGATAGAATAGTTTTTATCTCATAATTATTGATCTCAATATTTATTATACGACATTAGTGTTTATTTATCCGTTATTTCTGTAAATTCCAAATAGTTGGTGATTTAGCATCTAAGTTGCACAGGTATTCGGCAGGTGGCGACGTGTTTATTTTTCTAGATTATAGTATCTCCCAGAGTAAATTAGCGTGCGAGCGCCAGCGCGTGGTTGAATATAGAATTTACATATATTTTCATAATGTATAATCATACTGTAACAATTTTTCGTGAATCATTTTTATAATTATACTTTGTATTGTGTTATTATTGTGTAGTGTTCAATTTGAATATTTTTAATATTATAAATAGTAAAATAATATTTTATTTATTACTGATTTTCTCTACTAATTTTCATACCACCTCGAAAACATGTAAGTATTTCTTTATAGACTTTTATTTTTTTATTTTTCTTTTATAATTTGATAATTGGCTCTGTAATCGTGCTATTTTGGCAGCAAGAAACTTTGATGCGAACGAAATTAAATTCCATATACAACAGATGTTACCCGGTGATTTGATTAAACATCAAATCAATCGACACAGTTATTGATGAAAACGAAGCCGTACACTTTCCAACTGAATTTTTGAATTCTCTGGATATGCCAGGAATGCCACCACATAATCTTCAATTGAAAATTGGTTCACCAATTATTCTTCTACGTAATTTAAACCCACCTCAATTATGTAACGGTACACGCTTAGTCATAAGAGAAATGACAGAAAATATTTTCTAAGCAACAATTTTGACGGAAAATTTTAAAGGAGATATCGTTCTGTTTCCACGTATTCCACTGATAGCGTCAGAATCTCCAATACCGTTTAAAATGCTCCAATTTCCGATTTCTTTAGCTTTTGCGATGACCATAAATAAATCTCAAGGCCAAACAATGTCTATTTGTGGTTTGGATTTGGAAAACACATGTTTCTCCAAAGGACAGCTATATGCTGCCTGCTCACGTGTAGGAAAACCATCAAATCTCTTCGTGTTAGCGAAAGACAGGTTAACCAGGAATGCTGTACACAAAGTAGTACTTAGATAATTTCAATTTTAATAATTTAAATTTGAAAAAATATTAGTTCGATGTCAATGTTATCTACCTCATTTATAACAATTTATTTTTAGATGTTTTTAATTTATATAGTATATTTTATAAGAGTAAGTCACTGATTACAAACTATAATTTAATATAAGATCAATAAAATGTAAATTCAGAAAGTATATGTTGGTTTGTACTTAATTTCAAAATTTCGATACTTTGCCTGTTACTTTTAAATTTTTGCGAAACGTTTTATTTTTAATCTCATATGAATGAACCTATAAATATTTTTAGAAAATATTAATTTGATTATACCCAAGAATTAGTAAAAAATTGATTAAATGTATTATAAAAACTCAGCCACAGCAACGCGTGGCTGGGTCAGCTATATATATATATATATATATATATATATATATATATATATATATATATATATATATATATATATATATATATATATATATATATATATATATATATATATATATATATATATATATATATATATATATATATATATATATATATATATATATGTATATATATAGGTACGTATGTATGTATGTATGTATATAGTTCAGTGCAGAATTGTGTTCTCATGGTGTTAACCAAATATTCATGGATAAAGTTTAATTTCCGGTAACCTTGTCTTGTCTAGCTTTTTTGTAGCGACAGCTATTATCTTGGAGTCAAAAAAACAGCCAAAACATCAAACGGTTTGCAAACCTGTACTGAAATCTTGTACCCAATTGCAAACCTGTACTGAAATCTTGATAAATAATAAAAGAAAGCGAAAAAACATTTTCAATTTTTTGATGGATTCTTTGATTGAGATGCACTGTAAATCATTATCTTAATAAATTCAAAATCCTATCGAGAACGTATTTCATTTAATTTTCAATTTTCATACAGTTATTTGGTAAATGTTTGCAATACGGGTACCCTTTGTTTCTTTAGTCATTTTTTAACACCAAGATACATACACACATCATTTATATATATATATATATATATATATATATATATATATATGTGTGTGTGTGTGTGTGTGTGTGTGTGTGTGTGTGTGTGTGTGTGTGTGTGTGTGTGTGTGTGTGTGTGTGTGTGTGTGTGTGTGTGTGTGTGTGTGTGTGTGTGTGTGTGTGTGTGTGTGTGTGTGTGTGTGTGTGTGTGTGTGTGTGTGTGTGTGTGTGTCTGTCTGTCTGTCTATTATTTTTTCCAAATCATGAGGTATCTGATTCTACACCAAACCCCAAGATTTTATTTTACAAAAAAGGCCGAAATGAATGGTATTCTGCCTATCAATGTTAATCAAACAGTTTGATTTATATTAAACTAATAATATGATTTTTGTTTTAAAGATTATATAAAAAAACTACGCTAAAATTATTTAATACTTCATTAACTCATTATTACTATTTTTGTTAACATACAAATATTTTAAAATGATGAGCGTGCATGCGAAGAAGTAATAAATCATGGATATGTAGTCTACTTGAATCGGAATGTGTTGTAATCTAAGTGAGACAAAAGTCACATTACCAAATCCAAAGTGTAGACACACGCGCTCAAATGCATGCGCAAATTACACTTGTGTTCTTATAAACTTTTCCAGACATGGATCGATCAAAAACAAACTTCAAAAAATTCTTTTTAAGAAGAATACCGACTGAAATTTACAAATTTCTTGACTTAATTTTACGTTACCTATTCCTTAAAATTTTTTAGCAATAAATATATATGATAATTCTCAAAATTAAACATTTTTAAACTTCGATAAAATTATTTCAAAGAATTCCTTTCTCATAAGATTTTATGAGGAAAAATATCAATAAAATTAATAAATATCATTAATAAATTAGGGCTGTAAAACATATGGATTTAAGCTTTAATTTCTGAAATATGACAGTTTATCTTATGTAAATTGGTCAAATTCTGATATAAATTTGCTCCAGCCGCTAAACTATAGCTAAACAGTTGTCCTTAATATTTTGTAGATTGCTGGATTTATGTTCCGTTGAAATCATATATAAAATAAAATTTCTTGAAGAAAAGCTTCATACTGGACACGAAGGATTATTTTGAATACCTTTTTTAAAAGATTGAATTTGCTAAAGATCAGTAAATAGAATAAAAAAGTAACTTTTTTTAAAAAAAAATAAGGTTTAATTCTGTACTTTTATACTACTACTCTAATTCTGAATCTTTAAATATTCTATGCCAGTCACTTATTTCCTTTCTACAAAATGCAAACTACAACCTATTATTTAATGTTCTCACGTTATACACATCAATATCTAAATTAATGTTCATATTCAATAATACCAGGGATTTTCCAATATATGGTTTCATTTACAAAGATTAAAATAAGATACAAATGTTTGATAGCTATTATCAATTGCTTTCCTAATTTAACTAGGATCCTATAGGTTAAATTTTTAATTAAAGCAGTCTTACTTCCTCCTAACATCTCGATGGAGATAAATATAACAAGGATAATTACAATTTTATTATGTTACAGAAAATAAACAATGCATTGAATAAAGAAATATTCAAACTAAATCTGAAAAATTTATTTTTAGTAACTTCTGAGTTTATTTATAATAGTATCTTGGTAAAAGGAAATTAAAAGAGCCAAGCCAATTTGTTAAGACAATAATTATGTCAAAAGAAGATGTGATCGTTGGAAAATTCTTTGAAATTCTAAAATGATAACCTTTTTACTTAAATAATTAAGGCCTGTGAAAAAATGTTACTGCTCTTTATGAATCATAAAGGCGATAATCTGTCTGAAGGATTAAAATTTTACACGGATAAATGTTATCAGACGACAACATTCCCCTTTTGAAGAAATAGCTAAATGTTTTTTTAAAAATTATCACGTCTAAAACTTTAGTATCTAATCAAAAGCATAATAAAACTTAAAAATGCAAATGAAAATTTGCTTTATAAAGTTATTTTTTGGAAACCCTATATAAAGGAGATTAGTTAATTCATTAAGTTTCAGTAATCTAAAACAGAAATTAATATTTAAATTGTTCAAAATTCTACAAGCTAAAAATATGATGAAATATTGCTTCAAAAAATATTTTTCATTTATTATTTGATTAATAATTAAAATTCAAACTTATTATTCCTATTATAATTCAAAATTGATTAATTTGACTTTAGATCAAATTTGATCTATTGCAAACTTATATAGATATAAAATTTATTATATAAATATTTTACATTTTAGTTTTAATCTCCTTTATATAGGAAACCCTATATAAAGGAGATTTTTTAATTCATTAAGTTTCAGTAATCCAAAACAGAAATAAATATTTAAATTGTTCAAAATTCTACAAGCTATAAAAATATGATGAAATATTGCTTCAAAAAATATTTTTCATTTATTATTTGATTAATAATTAAAATTCAAACTTATTATTCCTATTATAATTCAAAATTGATTAATTTGACTTTAGATCAAATTTGATCTATTGCAAACTTATATAGATATAAAATTTATTATATAAATATTTTACATTTTAGTTTTAATCTCCTTTATATAGGAAACCCTATATAAAGGAGATTTTTTAATTCATTAAGTTTCAGTAATCCAAAACAGAAATAAATATTTAAATTGTTCAAAATTCTACAAGCTATAAAAATATGATGAAATATTAGCTTCAAAAAATATTTTTCATTTATTGTTTGATTAATAATTAAAATTCAAACTTATTATTCCTATTATAATTCAAAATTGATTAATTTGACTTTAGATCAAATTTGATCTATTGCAAACGTATATAGATATAAAATTTATTATAAATATTACACGTTTTCGTTTTCGTATGCAAAATGTGCTCGAAATAATTGTTGACAATAATTAAAAATATTTAATAATTTCGAACTTTCAATTTCATATAACTTAAGACATAAGTAAGTTTGGGAATTTCATGTTATTTTAAAGAGAACTTGTTCATTAAAATTTAATTGAAAATTACGTTTCACTTTTTGAAAATATTATTTCATTTTATATACACAAATAAAAAACTAAATGTATATAAACTTAACATATGATGTTCTCACAGAATTCTTTACATATTTCAGAAATTACAACCATGTTTTACATTGGAAGTTGTCTCCGAAACCAATACTAGATGCTATACCCACAGACGTATTTTTTAGTTAGTTATTATTATCTTTCAACACTTTTTGCCATATATGTCATGTACACCCATACAGTTTGATTTCATAAGTATTGATAATGTATAACGTATTCTCCGTAATTTGATGGACCCGCACATTAAATCTATAAATGTGAATTCCTTGTTAATTTCTGTATTAAATAGTTAATTTTTTTCGCGGTTAAACTTTTTAATTGTTTCCTAGAAGTTGCTAATATAAAAAAGGTGTCTCATAACACAGAAATAATTGAACATAGACGTTTTCCAAATTATGAAACACTTTATTACAGTCAGTGTGGAAATATTGCAAAATATATCAATAATTAATTTATAATATCTCAGATTTAATTAGCTCAACAGAAGGAAATATTTATTGAAATTAGCTTGTTCCATTAATTACCATAGGTATGTTATTAAGTAGAATTATAATATTTACGTGATTTAACAACGCTGTTAATAAAATAAAAAATATAAAACATGATGAATTTATATTAAATTATTCGTTCGATTAATTAATTTGTTTAGTTCATAGCATAATTGTGCACAAAGTTATTGTCTGGAGTTTGATTAAAATCCAGTATGTTCCATTCACATATTAAATTCACTCAGAATGTAGAAAATTCATCTCTTTCACAATTTTATTCAATCAATGCAACACAATTAGATTTCCCACATATTTAAATGATTTTTGTTCCCTTAAGTTCATATAATAAATATGTAATTTCAGAAATATTTCTATTTGCATATACTTTAATAAAATTTCTGTCATAATAAATATTAAAGTCGAAATTAAGGAATAATATGAAAGTTCAGTATCTCTATAAAAACTGTATCACTAAATAAAAAATAGATAATTGCTCTCCTATTTTTATAAAATCAACCTTTTATAATTTAAAATTGTATAATTTCATACTATACAATAGTAAATGAATAAATAGGAATAGTTTCATGATTCAAAGGGTTTCTCTACTTTAATATTAAATTCAATTTTTTCTATTTCCAACTTTTTTACCATATTTTTTCTACAACGAATAATAGTTTAGAAACTTTATAATCGCAATATCAAAACTTATTTTATTCCCATTCCTCAGGCAACAATTATTAAAATTGTATTTTTAGTATTGCATTAAAAATTTACACTCCAAGAAAAAAGTTATATTTTTGAAATAATTATAATTAATGTTCGTATTATTGTATCGATATTTTGATTCTAATACTTATTTACTAGATAAATAATTAATTTAAAAAATCCATAATTTTATATTATAATAAAAGATGTATTCAAATAAAGAAATAAAAGCTATACAAGTATAGCTATATAAGTAGTAAACTAGATATTAGGAAAGATAACGCTTTGAATGAAATTTAAGGGGGCAATTTTTTTTCAAATGCATTATTTAAAATTATTTATTTATTTTAGCACATTTCATTTCCCATCTAATGTAAATTTCACATACTTAAATAAGCTGATTAATAGCTCAGTGTATTGTTAAATAAAATTATGATATATTTAAAAAGTATATAAATAAAAATGTGTATTAAAATATATGTTACTAAGATATATGTTATAGAGGAGTTACAGCTTTCTCACAATCGTAAATATTAAAAGTTTGGAATAATCTTCATCAGACGTATATAAAACAGACTTTGCTCTTAGTTAACAGAATAATTTCAAGTGTCTGTTACATTTTCTTATATAAATATGTGCATTTAAAATAAAATCTATTTCTCTAATAACATTTTACAAAACTTAAAATACTTTAATTTTATTTTTATTCATAAAAGCAATTACATTAAATTTCGAAAAAATATTTTTCTAAAATTAAACAATGGATTAGACTAATTTTAATTGAAAATAATCATTATTTGCCTTTTTTAATCAATTAAAGTTGTAAATGCTTATAACTTATAAACTTACATATATGAAACAAATTTTAAAAAAATGTTTTTAACTGCTTTATAATTAACTCGTTTTAAAATATTATTTGAATTCTGAGTAACTTTAGTATTATGATTTAATAAAAATTTGCTAAGAAAATAATATCATTTTTAAAGCTTAAGCTATTAATTTTTCAACACTTTTATGAATAATATTTTTAAAATATTTCACACGACACTATCTCAAGTCACTTTAATCATATGATAAATACATTTTTTATACCTGAAACACAGTAATTTATGAAAATAACCAGCTGTTACAACCTTAAGAATCGAAGACATTCCTCTTAAATTCATGCCAAAATTTAAAATACGTTATTAATTAACTATCACATTTGACATTTTGTGAATATTTTCATAAAATTAAAAAAAGAATTTTAATAATTAAATTTTCATCCCATGTAATGTTAAACAGTGTTTTTCAGATCATTAAAACATTCAATCAAATTATGATATAAATATTTAAAGACCCTTGTTGGAAAGGTGAGCTGGTAGTACATAGCATCTTTTAATAATAATTTAAGGTATTGTTGTATTAAACAATGATTAGCGTTTTCAAATTATCATTAAAAAGCAAATTATTCTTAACTCAGTTAATATCGATGCTCAAAATCATTTATGTTTGCTTATATCGCTTAAGTACATTGATTTAAAACTTATCTATATTAATATAAATGATTAAAACATATGACTAAAACTATTAGCATAAAGATAAACATAAAACATTAAGCTTATATATATATATATATTTATATATATATATATATATATATATATATATAATATATATATATATATATATATATATATATATATATATATATATATATATATATATATATATATATATATATATATATATATATATATATATATATATTATACACATATATATATTTACATAAAAGCAAAACCTTATAGGCTCGTTTCCAATTACATTTTTGTGTGTTTCCTCTTATTAAATTTTCAGAGATCTGAATATGGCAACGAAGTTATTATAAAATGTTAAAAAATTATGATTTGCATGCTAATTTTATAACTTTTTTAAAACACAAATAAAACTATTATAAAATATGTGTACCAATGATCTTGCTGAATTAATTATTAAAAATTTGCAAAAAAAGTCAGAGTGTATCTAATTAAGAAATCAGATGGCCAATCGTGACGGTTAATCAACACCATGTCCTTTTAATCGCTCCACTATTAAAAAACATTACTTTCAATCTTTATAAAAATCTTAAACTTATAAGTATTCCTGCATTTTTTTCATTTCTGCTTTGATTTACAATGAAATCATTGTATCAAGAGGAATTCGTAAAATAGTCAGAAAATTTTTGTTTGTTTCATCAATTTATTTATGTAAATAATTAAACGTTCAAGTCAAAAGTGCATTTAGTTTATTGCTGAATAAATTCCCAAATTTAATAGTAAAAGCAAATTTCTAAAGATGATAGTAAGTTTGAATGTTCGAAAATTTATATGAATTCACATTCAAACAAAAAAATATTTTATCTTTTATGATGCTATAAAATAATAATGCATGCTTTAGAAGTAAAAAAATGCTATTATTTAACAGAAATAACATTTTTTCTTTTAATTATATTTGTTTTTGACTTCTAATTATATTTATACAAATATACTTATATCCCAATGTAATTTTGATCAATGTATATGAATATGTATCTAAATAGATATTTTTCTATTCATACACACAAAATATCAACCTAGATTTCTGATTTCATCGTAGATGAAGTTCTTTTTCTGACAAATACGTAATGAGTTTTCGTATCGAAAAATTAAAAACATTTTTGTTGTATAAATTTTAATAAAAATTATAAATTTTTGTTCAGTTCTTGAGAACATCATGTGTTTCAAAATAATTTTATAAAAAAATTCAAAAGTTTTTATTTAAAGTTAAAATTTATAGGGCAATATCAATACTGAAATATGTAAGAAAAAATTAAAAATCCATACGATACAGCGTTGAACCTAAAATTTTTAACTACTCACATAAACTAATGTCTTACATTAAAAAAATATTAATTTAAAGTAATTGAAGTGGGAGCTTCAAACAATTTGTATGTAATGTTATCCTTTATATAATGAATTTAACTTCATAAAATAGGTGCCTTTTTTATACAACCTATATATTACGTAATTTAAAATATTGCATTTTTAGTTTTCATCACATTTTTTCATAAATAGTTTTCTGCAATCAAGTTAATGTTTAATAAATTGAAAGTTCCTTAACTTTAAACCACATTGTAAAATAGAATAAATGCAAGTAATTTTCAATTTTAAATAAATATATAAAATTCAATTATCTAGTTATTCAAATAAAGTTAAAACCTAAACGAACATTGTCTTAATAAAATATTTTATGTCATAAGCAATAACTTTGTTTAATATTAATGAAAGCACACTGTTTCTCATTCCATGGAACAGAAACAATAAATCTTTATTCATTTTACTGCAGTAATACATCACGGCATGCAAAAAAGTGCATAATTTTTTTTAAAAAATTATTATTTAATATTGACTTTAATGTTATCTTATGCATGTTATTATCACAATTTACGCATTATTAAACAATATAGCTTTCCAACTAATTTTTAAAATCACATGCACAATGTTTACTTTCTTAAAACAACTTACAAGCAGTTTTTTTTGTTTTTATTTAATCTAGGATAAAATTTTAAGGTTTATTGTAAACGATAAATAATATTTTAGTACAAACTCTCTTAGCCTATTTTAAAATCTCAATAACTTTTAAAGTATGAAGGGAAAAGGGAGGAAGTGACGTGGGTGTTGCACTACCAGCAGCCTAACAAGAATTGCATTAAACTCATAGAATCCGGTACAACTTTTCAGGCGACGATCAGGCAAACAGCGTCTTGTCGCCTACTATCCTATAAAAAGTCCTGCCAGGATGTGGTTTGAGTAATATTATCTACCAAACCACTCCCTCTAGTAAAGAAAAGCTTTAAGCTTTTACTAGAATGCATTATGTCTCTTGCCAGATTCGATTTCTAAGCTTTTAAAAGCAATGGATTTCACATTAACAAAACTATTTTAAGCCTGTAATTGCTCATAAATTGACACATAGAAAATTAAGAACAAGACAGATTATTTATCAGACATATACAGATTAAAGACTTTTATCGATTAATTTAATTGTAAAATAATCTTTGTTAATACCCGCTTAAAAGTGTACTCTAATACCAGGTACCACAAAATTAAATTATGTGGGAAATTAAATGAAGAAGGTGAACTTAGTAGTAACAGAAAATAAAATACTTTAGTTTTAAAACCTATATTTAATTTTGAAAATTTCTGATAATAAAGAGATTGTTACAAACATATATAAAGAAGTATCAATGTATTTGAACTGAAATACGTTATCTTCAAAAGTATTATCTAAATATATTACTGTACGTACACATACTAACATATAATAAAGTGCATATGTATCTGAAAGTTTAACATGACTCTTTTTAATGTTGAATATGCAAATAAGATAAGAAAGTAAAATGCTGGATGTTGACTTAAACACTTACAGCTTTTGTTATCACCATTTATAATATAAACTCTGTTTATAGTACATTTCTTGATATTATAGACTGAATATGTAAATCTGAGTAAAATACTTTAAAAAATACAAAAGTAATGCATTTTTTTGTAGTTAAAATTTATAAATACTGTCGTGTTGAATTCAAGATACATAAAGTATATGAAGATTAGATTAATTTAAAAACAAACCTTATAAATAAAAAGTGTTTTCTTTAAGAAGGCTCTTAAGAAATTAACTAAAATAGAACCATGAAATTATTTGAATTATACTAATCTGTTCTCTTAAGAAATTTAATAAAATAGCATTCTAAAATTATGCGAATCTACAGAGAAAAATAAAAAAATATATATTGTTTCAGAAAGCTGTAAATTTTGGAGACTTTTTTAGAACTAATATGCTAAATTGCATAAGTTTTGATGTTAATAAATTATATTTGGTTTGGTATATCAGCATTATTTATATAGATAATAATCAATCTTTATGTTAATTTATTTCTTATCTGATCAGTACAAATATTAAAATAAAAGTTTGCCGATATCTTTAGTTGTTAAAGTTTGAAATAATTATCTGCCAACAAATGCGTCGAAAAATATTGTGGTTGGAAATTTTTCTCATCATTAATAAAATATATTTGTTAAAATATTTATTATTTATTAGAATTAAAAATAATTCGAATTTAATTATTATTTCATTTCATAAAGCAATAAAAAAGCTAAAATTGGTTTATTTTGAGTTTACATATGTATAACGCTTCACTCACGTGTATAAATTTATTCATCATATGTAATGCTAAATTGATAACTTTGACGCCTAACATATTTTTATTTGATCGTATGTTTAATTTTATACCTGATAGAACTGCATTTCTCAATCATATAATTTTTGACGTAGCCTTAAATTTGCAAATTCTACATGAATGATTAAGAAAACTTGATTAAAGTATAAAACTTAATAAAATATTCGAATTTTAATAAAAGTAAAAATTATTCCTTTATTCAAAAAATTTCTTCAAAAAATAGATTAATTGTTAAAAAATCATCATATCATTTTAAATAAAAAAACTTTCTGCATATAATATGAGAAGAATGCTGTTGTTAATCTCCGTGTCCAGTCCCTGTAGACGAGATTTACGAGTTTATTCACCCCCAAAAAGTCCTAGACTAACATATGTGAATCTAACAGGTCGTTGTAGGACAAAACTAGACACTTAAGAATATGTTCCAGAAAATCCTGTTCTTGGTTACATTGAGTACAAATCGGGTGGGCTTTTTGGCTACCCTGGAAGACAAAGCTTCTTAGATGACCACTCAGAAAGTGGGAGAAAACTGTCTGGACGCATCTGTCGCTATTCATAGCGAGTAATCCACCAGGGTATTTGGTAACAAAAATTCACCAGAGGTATAAACCAAGTCATTTTATTAGTATGTTCTCTAGTAGAATACAGCTCAAGGTAAGTCAGACTATTGGAAGTAGTCATAGCCTCCCCGACACCCATCTACCAAGACGTACGTCTCCTCTCAACCCCAAATGTCTATAAATTATAGAGGGAGGGAAAATTCTGCCTCTGTTAGTCCAAAGACCTGAACACCAGAAGTTGAGGACAAACTCCACTCGCTTGCCTGTAAGTGCTTAGCTTGGTAAAATGGAATGGATTTCTCGCTTTGGGGGACTCTACAAGGAGAATACCCTCCAGATTACTTTACCCATTCCACTCAGTGACAATCCCTCGCCACAATGGGGCAATCTATAGGACTAGAGAGGGTGAACATGATGTAATACACAGAATAACAATAATATACAATATTTTCCAAGGATTTGATTCCTTAACTGTATATATATATTATACGCAATTGCTTGAAAAACTAAGATAGGTTCAATAAAACTATTTCAAGAGCTGAAAAGTTGTAAAGAATTTTCGAAATGAATTAAACAAACTTTTATTTGAAATTTGTAATTATTGCAGTTTATGTATAAAAAATTAAATATTATTAAAATATTGCGTTAATTTTAATGATTATTATATAAATCCTTTATTGAAACTATTTTGTTCCACATAGGAAACATTCCATTTATTAGAAATAAAATATTCTCTACTTTAATATTTCCAAATATGTTACAAACTATTTTCAGCAAATTTAATATAAAGTGGTACGAGGCTTAAATTATATTTATCCCTTTAACATATCAGAAAACTTCTAAGTTTGAATAAATTTATTTATTGAATATACTCTTTTCCCATTATATACAACGATAATATATTCATTCGATATCCTGGAATAAAAAAAGCGGACAAAAAGTTCATTTCAGTCTACTTTGAAAACATGAAAATATTTTCTGAGCTAAATAAAAGATACTTCAAATTAATCAAAAATGCATTATTTAAAAATAATTTGTTTCAGAAAATTATAAAATTGAATCATGTACTTTAAAATAAATCTAACATTTTTTACAATATATTTTGATTCTATTAAAGGAAATTTTCTTCAAATAAAACATTAACAATACTTTATAAATTTTAAATGATATTTAAATGATAATTAACTTTGTTAATCTAAAAACTGTATCTTATATAATGAGAAATAAAGTTATGTAATAAAATAAAGTATTGAATTTTTTTAATATATATATATTTATTTATAAAAAAATATATATATTTATAAATAAAAAAATTCATATTATATATATGTGTATATATATATATATATATATATATATATATATATATATATATATATATATATATATATATATATATATATATATATATATATATATATATATATATATATATATATATATATATATATATATATATATATATATATATATATATATATATAAATTGCATTCTTATCCTTATTATCTAGTATATTATTATTATATCTATCTTTTAAAGAAGTTTTTCTAATTTTATACAAGAAATTTTTATTTTACATTTCAAGAACTGTCTGTTAACATAATAAATGCTAAAAAATAATTTTTCAAACAAATTTAGCATGAAGAATATGGCAATAGAGGATATTAACAAGCGTTAATTGATATATTCCTTTAAAAATTTCACACTAAAAGATACCTATACATTAGAATAAAAAAGTAAATGATTTCATTGAAAAGTTCTTAAGTTTCAGGTAATTCTAGTACATAAGCTTTAACTTACATTTTTAAAACTAATTTATGTATTGTTATTCCTTAAAATATGTCATCATATCATCTCAGTTTTATTTCTCAGTGGACATTTCAACAATGACTGCTTAAAATGTATCACGCTTGTTTAGTAAAGCTCTCTTATTTGTTGAACTAGAATTTTGTTATTGAAGTTAAAACTTTGAGACATTTCTTGTTTCATTCTATTGCAATCCTTTTATCCATCACGTTTTTCATTGTTTACAGAAAACTTATTTTAAAATGAAGTATTTGTTAAAATTGTGTTGATTTTGTTTTTTTGCTTTATGTATTTTTACGAATTTGCGTATGGTAAATTTATACAGCATATTTGTTACCATTGAAAATTTTGAAAGTAAACACAAATATAAAATATTCCAATTTAATTTTTCAATTCAGAAATATGTTTGTCAACATAACAGAAATACAATTTAAAAGGCACAAATATATATTATAACAAACTGTTACTAAAGATGTATTAAAGGTTCTTAAGAAACATTTTTTTAATTCCATTGAAACTTTGATTCATTTTACTTTAAATTAGTTTACTTTAATGAGACTTATAAACATAGTTCTGAAATTTGAGTAAAAGTTAAATACACACATTTCATTATAACTTAATTTATCTAATCTTATTTAGTTTATTTTTTATGATTTATTCTTGAATTCACATTTATGTTAAAATTTCTCTTAATATTAAATCATTTTGCTATCAATAATATGATATATATCTATTACATACATATATATATATATATATATATATATATATATATATATATATATATATATATATATATATATATATATATATATATATATATATATATATATATATATATACATACATATATAGTCATTCGTAGGGCCCTATTTGTAGAATGCTTTGCCAAAAAATTGACTAATTATAACTATAGTGAAGGTAGGCTCGTTTTCATTAAGTAAAACCAGAGTTGTTCTTGCCACATTTCAAATCCTTCTTCAGAAGTCGCTTCATGTGAGCGCCGCAAAACATTCAACAAATAATCCTTAGTTGGTTAATGTTTTACCAGTTGGTATAAATTCATAATTCACAACAAAATAACATTCAAGGAAAGCAATGAACATTACCTTGATTATTGAATGACATTGATGTAGCCTATCCGGTCTTAATGAATCTCTCAAGTATCTTTCATTTGATTATTGAGTTGTTTATGTATCAAAAAAATACATCGAAGCTTCATTTGGTAATATTGTGTCTTTAAAAATAATTTCTACATCATAGGTGTTTTGGGAATATATTGTTCTCTTTGAAACAAATTCAAAATTTTAGAACCACTTGAGAAAGGACGAATGGAGAAGCCAAATAATACAAAAACTTGTTCAGTAAGGTCTCTTCTTATTAAATAATTTTAGTAAATATCAATTCTATGATTTGATAGATATATCGATCATTAAGTAATGAGAATAAGCCACTAGATAATTGATTTATTTTTGTTTCACAACCATATATAAGCTTTTATTGTTATCCAATATTACCTTTAATGAACATTTTTAAAAGCTTTCTGCAAACTTTCATGATCGTAATTTAATGCATATTTTTTAATCAATAACATTCATCGTTTTGAAAAATCATTGGCATATGAATTCTTGTGTCCTTACGAAATTATTTATTTTCAGAGGATAACAAAATACCCTTCTGGCTGTTTCAAATGATTAGAAATGTATTCAAAATTATTACAAATAAATGACTAGAGAGTTTCGTAACATATTTGTATGACTTTTATAAAAATGAGATTTTGCAAAAACTGCAAAATTTAAATTTTTAACTGTTGTTTCAGTTTGTCATAATTTGTGACAACATTTCAAAATTGTTATCACAAAATTAACTTAAAGTATACTTTGTAATTGAGTAATTATAATATTTTTTTTCGATATTGACATAAAATGTTTAACTTTGCTCATCTTTATACAATAAATATTTTTAACTGACAAGTAAAAACTAAAGTTTCTTTACAAGATATTTAAGGTAAAACAGTTCTATAATCTCCTTATTAATAACACATTTAAATTTATTTTTCAGGGCTGAATTATATATATTATTAGTGTAATATTACGTTATATTTGTAGGTGATCATGCTTTCAATAATGAAACTCACGCAACGTCATTCATGTTATTCAAAAGAAGCTACTTTGGGAGTAAATAACGCGGATTACTTTTTATTCCGTTCTTCACAGAACAGAGGACATAAAGCTGCGACAGAAAATATTATCCCTGGAACTGTCAGCTATTCTTTTCATTCTAGAGTACGTAGGTTGAAAACTGTGACGCACATGAAAAGAAAAATAAATATCAATTGTGGTCATGGATCATTGTAATCTATGAAATAACGGATTACCAGTCATTAGGATAATACTTAGAAAAGTGATTATATTATCCAAATAAAATGCTAGGAAC
Source organism: Latrodectus hesperus (assembly GCA_037975125.1). Taxonomy (NCBI): domain Eukaryota; kingdom Metazoa; phylum Arthropoda; class Arachnida; order Araneae; family Theridiidae; genus Latrodectus; species Latrodectus hesperus. The sequence goes on along the minus strand of CM075850.1, from coordinate 101,351,233 downwards.
TCAGATAAAGATAATCGAAATACAGTTAAAATAAAAATACCAGTTTGCCATTGTGTGATAAGTTTAAATGTTTAAAATATTAGTAAATACGTCAGACACTTTTTTATATTTTAACTTCATTATCCATATAAAATTATTATAAATGTATAAAATTATTGTATTTTAAATTGTATAAAAAATTAGATGAATAACATAAATATGTCATGTTACAATTGATATAGTAAACTAACAGGCTAAAACTAAGCATGTTAGAAAATGTTGTGAATTTTTATTTTAAATTCAAATTTTTGAAATATATAATGCATATGGATTCTGAAAATACAATTGCCAGTATAAGCTATTTTATAGTTTGTTATTATTTTGGAATTGCACAATAATCATAGAAAGAAAAAGAGCCAAATGAACATTATATTCTATATTTTGTGTTTAAAGAAGAAAACTTATAGTATTAGTTTCATCACCATATGGCGTTTTTTAATTTGATTATTTGTTTGGTCATTTTTAAGTTGCTGTCTGTTGCAACTGAAAAAAATTGCCCCATATTAGTTTTAAAGAAATTATTAAATACTAGACATTAAAAATGCTTGGAAATTTTGTGAGTTATACTACACGTTAATCAATTTCATAAAACAAATCCTTGATAATTATTTACAGAAAATTAATTTAAAATTATATTATTGTAAACTGTTAAACTACTTCCCTTTTTTCAGAAACTATAGAGTTTAAAAATCAAAACATTTTGGCTTGGTATTTAAAATATTTAAATAAAATAACAAAAAATGTCTTCAGACTCAGCTATTTCAATAACGAATTCTTTCAATTTGTATTTAATGTTTGATAAATCTATATATACATAACAGCCTATTATTAAGCCTAAAATCTTAATATTTTGTAAAAATATAAGCCTCGATTTCGTGCTATAAAAACATAATCATTAGTATTGCATTTAACCATGTGTACAAAATAATTTCTTAGAATTTCATTACTTATCTTGCTTTTCCTTTGTTCAAACTCTCAAATGTGCAGCCTCTTCTTGAGCCTGCTATCATATCCTTCGACTCTCCTTACTAATAGATGTGAGTACTTAATTACTGCACTTATATGTCAATCCAAGTGCTATCACTCCATTAATACATAAATCAATTATTTAATTATAATATTTATATGTCATAAGATTGAAACCCTCGATCAATGATTTTGATCTGGCAGTAGTATTACAAGGAAATAGTTAAATTAGATTAATGAGTACTTTTATGGGATTGAAAATAAGAAGATATTGTTTTCAAAATAGAAATAAACTATCTGTTTTTATCTTTATCTTATTCTTATTACTAAAAAAAATCATTAAAAATTATTCTTCATTCCTAGATTATTATTAAAATCAAAATTGCCATTTTATCAGTTTTCAGAAAAATAAATAAATATATACAATATTTAAAAAATGTATTAGTTGTGGTGATAATGTGAACCAAAAACAAATCTACATAACAATATGAAAAATTGTGGATAATTATAAGAAATTTCATCATATTAGTTAATACTTCATTCAAAGACTTCAAGGATTATTTGATAATTATAGTTTTCATTTACAAGACATTACAAAGACAAGTCGTAGGGTAACCCCTTTATTAAATTCTCCTTACATTCTTTTATTTACTTATTTAGTGTTTAGAATACACTTTGAAAGTTTTACATAATATATGCTCTGCCTAGCATGATATACAGCATCAATTCTATTTTCTATCTTATGGAAGTTAAAAACTTTAATCTAACTTTTTATAAACTAATTTACCTCATAATTTGGGACTCATTTTAATATTGCATATTTTCATTTAATCTCACAGTGTCCGATAATTATTCTCTAAAGAAGCGAAGCCCTTGGGTTCAACATTGGCCACTGCTGAAGGGAAAATGGATATTGCTTTCAGGAATGCACTTCTGCAAAAGTTGAAGCTTAGGTGTCTTCCAGTATTTTCTTAAGGCATAAAACTAAAATCTATTCTCAATAAAAAATTCTCTCAAAAGTTAAAAACGCGGAATAAATTTAACTTTCTTATAACCTAATCATTTAGGTTAACCTTAACAAGGTTTTTAATTTATCATTAATTTTTGCTCAATATGACTTAGTATTAGGACTCTGCTCTTATAAGTAGAAGGTTTGGTGTTCTTATACAAGTAGAACGTTTGGATATTACTGCAGAAAGAGAGATTTCTGAATAATGACATTAATGCTTGATAAGCTTTCGAGATTAATGTTTAGAAGTTTCCAGATTTCTGCATATTAATCGGCTAACTAAAAAGAAAATAATACAAAGCATGAATTTGCTTGTTATTAAAACTAAGCAAAATAAAAATTAATTTCACTAAATGTATTTTTTAATAAGTCACCAAATTCATCATATAAATAAATACATATGAATTAATATTTGAAGAACGTGAAAGAATTTTCAGTTTGTCTTGCATAGCAATGTTATTTATGCTTATAAGAAAACCATGAATATATATATATATATATATATATATATATATATATATATATATATATATATATATATATATATATATATATATATATATACGAATAAATTTTATGAAAATGACATGAAGTTTATAAATGAATAATTTGTAAATATTTTTGGGTGCTAATAAAATTTTAAAATCTCATCAAAAATAAACATGTTTGATTTAATTCATGAACCAAAAACATCAAACATTCTGAAGCAATATAAGATTTAAATAAACATATTCATTGAATGAAATTTGTATTTATAAATCTTAATATTAATGCAAATTTTTATGATGACATTGAATTTCATTATTATTGCTATATAATATATGATGTTATCCACATCAGTAAAACTTGCTCAGAATCGTTTTTTAAAGTATACAAAATATTTATTCAACAGCATAATCGGTGTTTAATATAGAACATATAAAAATTCCTTTCCATCTATTAATTTTAAGAAATCTAAATATGTATACAAGTTTTTAATTAAAATTATTTACAGGAATTATTATATATAATCAAACTTTCATATTTTAATCAGAATCTTTAATATATATTTTAAATTATTAAATAATATCTAATTATAATTAGTTTAAAAAAATCAAGCTTGATTTCACATTAACAAAAGACAATAATTTTTGCTCATAAGAAACCTTGAATAAATCCTTCACTTTTCATTAGACATAACAGCTTTTAGGTGTGGTGACTGGGTTTGAAAGAATAGTCCCAGCGTAGTGCTTGCGTGTAGTAAAAAGCTACACTAAGCAGGACTCTTTGTAATGTTTGTTATTTATTAAAAAAGACATATTCAGGAGATTAAACATAACTTCTATTATTTACTACTACAATAGTCAGTTAAAAGTTCCACAAGATATTTATTGACTTTCCATATCAATCAACTATCAATCAACTATCTAACAACGAGTACCAACTGTTGCCAGATATCTTTTAAATAATTAAAAGTTATTGAGTACAATATTTATTATTAAGATTTGTATATCAATTACATCCCTCCTAGTATCAGGAGGTATAGCTGAGCACCCCTGTCTACTGGATATTTATAAATAAAGAAGCCTGGTCTTCTAGATTGGAAGTTGGACGAGGGGTTAACAATCCCTCATCTGAAAAAAATATTGTTGAGAAGCCATTAACCAGAGATACAAAGTGGACAGGCAAAATGGGTGAGTGAAATAGGTTTCGGAAAAGGATTAACGATTTAAAGCTTGGTACTTGGAATTTTTTGAGTTTGTTTTACTCTGGTACCATGAGACAATGTGATAAATATGAGACAATGTGATAAAATTTTGCGATTCAGGAGGTAAGATGGAAAGAGAGTAACATTACTGTGATAAGGAAGGTAATCTTTTTCAAATGGTGCAAGCTATTGTAAAAATACTCATGGTACTTGCCTTGTGATTTGCAGAGACATCAAAACAGACAAACATTTAACATAATTTGTAAAAGAACGAAGAAATTGGTTTTCGAGTATTGAATGAAATAACTTGAATTTTCAGATTTAAAGCCAATTTTTTAACAGAACTTTGTTCACTGGGCATGCACCTACTGAAGATGCGGAGGAAGAACTGAGGAGTGAATTTTTTGAGAAACTTATCTGGAAGATATCAAATGTACCTCGGCATGATGCGAAAATTAATTTAAGAGACCTAAATGCCAAAATTGGGAAGGAGGTCTCCTTTAGACCAATTTTTTGTTGGTTTAGCCTAGATGAAACCAAGCCATGAAAATGGTGTTAGAGCTGTGGACTGCGATACGAACAATAACATGATCATCAGTAGAACATATTTTAACCGCAAATGTATACATAAGAAAAAATGAAGTTCTTCTGACGGAAAGACAAGATATCAAATTGACTATATTATAATAGATAAAAGGTATGCTTCAGATGTTTTAGTCGTAACGAGCTTCAGGTTAAGTAGCTGTGATACTGATCCCTTTTAAGTGATCCTGAAATATAAATTAGAAATTACAAAGACCAGAAATACAAAAGGAAAAAACAAGAAAAATTTAAAGTGATGAAGTTAAGTGATAAAGAAACTAAAGATAACTATTGTAGATCCATAGACATAAACAGAAAAATGCGAAGACAATAAGCATATAGAGAGTGATTCAGTTGAAGATTAATGAAACAAGTTATAAAAGTACAATAAATTCATCAGGTGAAACACTGGGGAGAGAGAAAAGAGAGAATAATAAAAAAGTGGTTTGATGAAGAATATAAAATATTGTTAAGAGTAAAAAATGAACCAAAATTAATACCTCGTTTCCCAAGAAATAATGAAAAACACTATAGACAAAGAAAAAGTGGGATAAGTACAAATACTAGCTTAGAAAAGGATCCACGAGAAAGAAAAGATACAAAAAAGGGAGGACTTTAAATGTGATACGATTAGATTTGAATACATCCGTGAAATGTATTCAAAACTAATTTGTATAAGAAGAGGATCTCAGCACCGAACAATATTTTGCCACTGAAAACAATGGAAACCTTGCTTAAAAAGAAACTAAACGAATCAAGACTTAGGCAAAGCATTTTAAAAATATATTAAATAGAAATGAATTGATTTTATAGACAGAGGTGATCTGGAAATCCAGGAAAAGACTGACTGTGACCCTATAAATTTGAATGGAGGTTGAAATTATAATTAGGAAGTTGCGTAATGGGAAAACTCCTGGATAAGACATGATTTGCCTTGAATTATTAAAGCATGATAGTAACAGTTTGCTCAAAACAGTCTTTGATTTGCTGAAAGACATTTGGGAAAAAGAAGCAATGTTAAGTGAATGGAACAATGAAATAATTTTTCCGATTTTTAAAGAATGGAAGTATTTTGGAATGCAGATACTACCGGGAAATTTCTCTACTTAACTTGACCCATAACAATCTCGACGAAATTTATACCATTAATAGTCTTAAACCATTAATTGAGAGAAATTGAGGCAGAGAATTGCATTTAGGCAAAATGCATCAACTGTAAATCAAATAATCTGCATAAGAAATATCCTGTAAAAATGTTATAAAAATATATAAATCTACACAAACTTAATATTGATTTTACTTAAGCTTATGATCCAATAAAGAGTAGAGATATTAAAAGCTTTTATGAATTTAATTTATTCAAAAAGTTTATTCGATTAGTAAAAATGACATTTGTATCAATTAAGGCAAAATTGAAGGTTCAAAATGAACAGTCAAGAGAATTCAATATAGTAACTGGATTGTAACAGTGAGACATATTATCTACATTTTTGTTTATCGAATGCATAGTAAAAGTGATGAGCAACATGTTGTCAAATAGAGGCGGTACAATATTCAACAGAATGATACAAGTTTTAGCATTTCGAATGATGTAATTTTGATAGGTAGAAGCAAAAGATACTTAATTTAATTATTTAATAAGTTAGTTTGAGAGGCTGTGATATTTTTGGACTAGAAATCTATATAAAAAAGACTAAATGTATGATAATGCATTTTAAGGAAACCTGTACATATACTGAATTTAAAATAAATGAAGAAACTGAATTTGAAAGAATTACAGAGATTGGGTATTTGAGTTCAGTTGTCACAAAAATAATGATATGATGCCAGAAGTCAAACAAAAAATTAATGCAGATGATTGTAGACTTTTTTCTTTTGCATTATAGAAACTAATAAGATCTGAGGCGATAACACAGAAAAAGCAACTATTAGTGTATAAAAGTGCAATGAAATCAGCTGTTGTTTATGGATCAGAGACTTGGACTTTAACTCAAGAACATGAAAATTCTGGGAGTGGAAGATTTTAAGAGTCAAATTTGGACCAGTCAAAGATGGGGATGTTTGAAGGAAACAATGCAACAATGAAATTAAAAAACTGTTTAAAAAAAGACATAATGAACCATATAAAATTAAAGAAATCCAATGATTAGGATACATGAACAGAATGAATGACAATCAATGTACAAAAACAATTTAAAAGGTCAGTGTTAAGGTCAAAGAAAACGAGAAAGACCAAAGAAAAAATGACTCGATGAAGTTGAAAAGGATCTCTCACACATTTAAAAATAATAAATTGGAAAACTAAGACATGAAACAGATTGCTTTGGAGTCAAATTGTTAGGAAGGCCATCGTCCAACATGGACTGCAGTGCCAGAGAATTTGTTATAACTGTTTGTCAGTCAAACAAGGGACTGGATGTTTTTCAAGAGTATTAAATATCATATTTCATATGCAAAACTATTTATAATGTAATCGAGTTTAAGACTACAGAAAAAATATTTAAATGAAGTAAAAACAAAATAGTTATGATTACAACATCACATGAAGCTAATTTGAAATTTCTATGATTATCTGGATAATATAACACTTCATGTACATTTTAAATAAACAACCTGAAAATATTAATTTTACTTTCATTTAACTTATTTTTAAAAAGCAACCGCGCTATTATAAATAAAATTTCAATTTTTCATTTTATAACACAGAAAATAGTTGTGTATATATAAGAATGCTTAAAATATAATATCATAGCTTAATTTAAAATATAAATTAACAGAAAAAAATTTTCATCAATTTGAATTCATCGTTAAAATATTTTATATTTTTTAGTCAATGTTATTTAAAATTATTTAAAAAAGTGCCTGAAGAACTATTCCTCAATATATATGAAATAAAAATGTATGTGAGAAGAAAATTCTTATCTTACTTTTAATACTATATTTTTTAAATAGAAATTTTCATTCGATGAAATAATTCTTCATTACTAAGGCAATTTTCCTTAATATATTTTGAGGAACAAGCAATTTAAGCTCCATCAAATCTTCTAATTTGAAAAATACTTCCCTGTAAATATAATCTTATTTAACTCTCCTTAACTTTTAATCAGATTTACGTTTCTCATCTCAATTTAATATTTCAAGACGTATAATTACAATTTTCGAAATTTGTTTAATGAATTTTGGCCTTTCATTGTGTCACCTGTGTAATGTTCTAATCAGTAATAAATATTAAGTTCAGAAAATATGAATAGTAATTATCTTTAATAATAAGATTTTCTAAGGTTATTTTTAATTTTAAGTAATTTTACGGAAAAGATAATGTAAAAATTTTAATTTTTCTTATATATACAAAATTAATAAACGCAACGCATTAAATTAAATTTTATATAACAATACATTTTTTGCTACTTTTATTTTTTGTTAATACATGTTTGTATTGTGTAATATCGTATAATTCTAAATAAATATTAAATACATCAATTTGAACTGATTATGCACATTTTACCCGCCATTTCGGGTAAATATAATATTATTTATTATTTTTAAAGGAATAAAATATATAAGTATTGAAACATTTTATTATCAATTTGATCAGTAATTTGTAAGCATCAACAATGTTAATCATAAAACACATACGAACAAACAGTAATTAATATAAACCATAAAAAATATTTGCTTACCTTATTTGAAATTATTAAATATGATAATGGTAATGTAGTAAAATTTTATTAATTTCAAATAAAGTATTTACAATTAATTTTTATTGTGTTGTACAATTTAACTCGAACATGTAGGTGGAAGCAAATCTTCACTTCTATAATGTCTTCTATAATGAACTTGAAAAAAAATCAGCTTCATTCTATAAAATCTTCTATTGAAAATAAATAGTCTTAGTTAGCATCTTTAAAACAAATAATAGGACAAATTTAAGTTTTCCTTTTAAGCAAAGGCTTTTGAATGTATAGGAAATATATTTACGTTTTATTGAATAATACCCTTGTTAAAATTGATTGTTCATTAGAATCGGTCATTTGCTTAGAATAACGTTCTCAAAGAAATGTTTTGACTATACATCGTAAAGAAAAATTTTCTTTTCAATCTTAGTCTTTCTCTCTTGATTATAAAAATCTACAGAACTATTTAAAGATCTAGTGATTCAATCAATCATTGCATTTTGTTTTGTCACAAATATAAACAAGTTTTTGCATTAAATAATAGTTATAAGTGAAATTTATATTTATAAAAATATTTTTTTCCTTTTCAAACTTTAAAATAAGATTGCTTAATATATTATGATACAAATTTTCACATAAATAAAGACATTTTTACGTACTTATCAATTCGGGTAACTGAAATTCTAAATTAAAAGTTATATTTATGTAAAAATAAAAAATTATAATAAATTAAATTTTGGTCATTGAAAATATTCGTAAAAATATTTTATATGCAATTAGCGTTTGATTTATAAATTATGTATTTGTATTTCATTTCTAATGAGATGTTCATAAATTTGCATAAAGTAATATAAAGCAGTAATCAATTATAAATAAAAATACCTGCAACAAGGATAAGTAAAATATTATATAAAGTAAAAAATATAGGCACTTGTGCCGTATAATCCAGGATTCCAAATTCTGACATCAGCGATTTTTTGGCGGATTTTCTTATGTATCTGACAACTTCATTTTTATTACGTCATACAAATGGAGACCTATAAGAATTGTGCAAAAAATTCTATTTTGATAACCCTAATATTTACGTCATCGCGCACATCACGATACATCCTCTTGGCAACATTTCTTCATCGCCAAAAAACTTCAGAATTTGAAATCATGGATTATACGGTACCTGTGCCAAAATTTATGTGATATAAAAATGAAAATTTATTTTATATAAGAATTATGAAGTTCATTACTATATGATATAAGTAACAGCTTAATTATTATGCTTAAGTAAATTAAAATGTTTTATATTTTTATGTATTTGCGGATAATTAATAATGAAAAAAGTACATTTGAAATTTCTTAATTAGATATTAATCTGTGTTAAGAAAATATTTAGTAATACTCTTGATTTTAATTTGGTATGTAGCTATACAGGGGGGGTAAAATAGCTGTATATATATCTCAACCTATCAATCAATTTTATGAAATATAAATTAATATAAAAAATGAAATTAATATAAAAAACAATTTAGTTAACTTTAATATAAAAAATTCTTGTAACCAATAAATTCAAATTTGATTGTAAAATAACATTTACAATATACTAAGTAATTAAAATAAATTTCACATCTAATCTATAATTCCGTTAATGTTCCATCACTTTTGCCCCTTGTTTTGCTGAAAGGTGGAAATCTTAGTAGTTATAACAACAGGTTTATCTATTATTTACTTTTACTAAACTACTAGATTCGCTTTGTAAGTTATAAAAATTAATCAAAAAATTTAATTGAATTAAAATTCAATATAATAAAAAAGTAAAACAATCATTATTCATAAATTTAAGTCATGTTGTGTAAGATTTTTTTCTTAAAAAAATATTGTTTTACTTAAAACATTTCATATAGCTTTATAACAATCACATAATTCATTGAAAATATTTGCAGCCAATAAAAAGCATTTTTTATATATTTATCACACTAGATAATTTCTTGTCTAAATATCTCAGGCTTACATTATAATTATTGAAACATTAATTAATAAGCAATTCTTTGTTCTCAAGTGATTAATTGTTCTTTTTAATTAATACACTTAATTAAAATTTTATTATCTTTTACTAATTTTATCTTTGAATATTTGTTGAGATTTTGAGCCCATTGTGCCTTCTTTATTTAAACTTTTTAGCTGAAATACTGCAATTAGTAGCATATTTTGATTCCTTGAGTACCAAATTTGAAATGGTTTTCTCAATCCCAGAAATAAATACTTATGAAATTCTAAAAAGATTTCTTTTACAAGAACCCAACGATATATTCTATGTGCATTATAGTATAAATATTCGAATATTTTTTACTCCTAATAAATGATTTTGGAACACAGCAGTTTATTGCGTGCATATTTTTAGATAAAAATGAAATTTTAAAGATTATTACCACTATTTAATAAAATATTAAACATTTTTAACTCCTTAAGCATTTATATAAGACAAAATCTAATTCTGCCACAAACTCGAGTCAAAATAAAATTTCTCGTTTTATTGTGTGATATTTCTCCATCACGCAGACTTTTTTAAGATTTATGACATCATCAATTTAAAATAATGAAACATTAATTTACGTAATTTAAACCTCAACAATTCTATTTAAATTTTGTTTTTGATTTGAATAATGAATAAACAATATTTGAAATTTAATTATAATTTAATTTATTAGGAAAAAATTAAGCTAATAGAAAGACTATTCATAAATTTATTAAAAATAATAAACACTTTGAAATAATTGATCAAAATATCTTGAAAAAATTGTAGTTAAATTTATTTCCAAGAATTCAAAGTATTTTTAGAAATAATGGAACATTTCTTCGGAAAAACTCGCAACCAGTGCTATAACTTGTTAATAAATGCACTTAAACCGTAACTTTTAATTTATTTAAGAGACCGTAAAAAAATGATAGTCTTTTAAATATATAGTTAATTTTGTCATCAGAATTTTGTTGTAAACTCAGACTAACTGAGTTTTCAAAGAAAATGCAAGTGTCTATGTAATTTTTGTTTCATGCTTTCTTTTCAATTACATTTCTTGGGGCAATTTTAACAAGTGTCGCTCCATAAATGAAAAGGAGATATGTTTCCTTCTAAAGTGTTGTCACTCGAATATGCTCAAGCGATGAAAGTTTTTGCATTGAAAAATTGAAAAAGAAGGTTTACAAAAGCAAGCACAAAATACGCCATTAAAAAATGTGGGAAAAACTATGAAAAAAAAAGGTTTTTCGGAAGTGATGGGGGTTTACGAAGGAATATTTTTACTTCTCTGCTATTCACTTGAAAGTATTCTTGCCTTTAATATATAGCACAAATTTATAACATTCAATAAGGCTTCAAAATAAATATAGGAAGAAAGTATATAAAAAGAATTATTTTAAATCATAATTCAAATTTGGTCATCATGTGAAAAAAAGGATCATACTTGTTTTTCTATAAGTTCTTCAATTAAAAAGTTATTTTTAAATATAATTAATTTTTTTCGAAGGTATTTAGCATCTTATTTTATTTTAATATACTTCAAATTAAATATAAATATAATATGTACTGAAAATATTTATAATTTTTTATGACTGTTTTCATAATACCTGTGACTTCTTTTTTCAGAAATATAACAATGATAAATTGTTATATATGAATTAATAAAATGAATATTGATAATATAAATTGATAAAGCTGTGAATTACATAATAAATTTAAAATTATCCAATGCAAATGTTTTTATGCATCTATTACTAACATGAATTGATCAAAAATGAAAAAAAAACTTTATATTTAGCATATTACACAGGCTGTTCTTTTTATCTTAAGCAATCTTCAACTGTTTCAATATATTTTTATATAAAATTTGTGCAATTCAACTTTCAATTCAATGATATTACTTTTTTAAAGATCTTTTTATTTAATAAGTTCCATGCTCTAATGATGTGTAACTCCCGCAATGATGTTTTATCCTATTAATATCGAACTAATGCTCATAAAGGATTGAACTTATGTGTGATACATTATTAGCATTAATAAATATATAAATGACGTATAACCTTGAAGTTTATTTCGTTTTCTGCTTTTCTCATATTTTAACAGCGAAACTTAATATATAGCCACTTGTTTTGACCTTTCTTCTGATTCATAACATTAACTATATATTCGTGAATAGGTATTCAAATATATTGTCTTTTCAGTGATTGAAGCTACTTCAATACTAGGTTTACGGGACGCATTATTTTTATTTATTTAAAAAATTTTTAGGAAAATTACAAAAACCGATCTTATTCTTAAGTTACCTCTTCTACTAACTTCTGTATATTAAGGCAGATAAATACATATGAAAGTTAATTTTCTTTAAAAAAATTTAAAATATTCTGTTTTGTGTACCTTTTCTTAAAGATATGCATCAATTTGACGAGACTCTAATAAAATTTTAGTAAATTAGCTTTTCCCATGTAAAAATTTCAATAATAAGAAATATGAATTCAAAGTCTTTGAAACGGAATCTTAAATGAAATAAGCCTCATAAACAACAGCTAAAAGGACGAAATTTAGAATGTGAAATGCAGAGTGCAGAATCCGAGAGAGTATTTTAGTTAAAGATGCGCAAAATTAATGCAAAATATTGAAGTAATGTGCAAAAATGCTATTGAATATAATAAAACTTTCTATAAATATGTATCTCATATTTTCAGTTTTTTTTAATTTATATTGCTTTTTTAGGGGTCGTTTTTCTTCAAATATATGTGTTCGATCTTGTTTCAAATTGATGCGTATTCATATTTAAGAAATATCTGCAAACCTAGTGTTAACATTTTATTGCTTTCTTTCATTTTAATTTTTTTGTTACATACATTACCAACAAGAACCACAAATGTTTTTGAAAACCTTAACTTAATATTTTTGAGGCCAGTTATGTATTTTTTTCATCAAAGAAGAAAAGTATTAATTGTGTAACGATCAAACAAATAAATCCAAGCTTTATTTTAGGCAGCAAAATTTTTCCATTTATTTCTGGATAACTGTTTCTTATGTACAGTTTTGTTAGGAATTTTGCTTTTGATAAATTGTTATTTAAATAAACAATTAATACTTTTCTATCCTATTAGATTTAAATCAGTATTAATCATTTGGTTAATAGAAGACAGCGAACATTTTTGAAGATTTCATAATAGTCTTTAAACTGAAGAACTTTTTTAATATTAAAGATTTAATATTTAGTTCTCCATAAATTGAGTTTCTATTTTTGTATAAATATCTGTAACAATGTTTGCATTCGTAACCAATGTTTTACGTTTCAAATTTTCCTTTTAGATTATAATATTATCTATTATAGCTTTAGATATTTCTTCAGGGAGAAGATAAACATATACATCTAAGCATCTAAGAATGAAACATGCGAACCTTTAGTATAAACCTTTATGAAAATAATTATTTAATAAAATGTATTGGCATTCCTCCTTCAGACTGCTTGAAACATTTTTTCGCATTAACAATTAGAAAGTCCAAAACACTTGATACGATTGTGACATGTATTTCAGTTTTAATAGTGGTTCTTATCACAGAGTCATTTGGATAAAAAGAAAATAATATAATGACATGTTTGCATGCCATGAAATAAACATAGATTTGGTTGTGATTTAAATTGATACATGCTTTATTCAATATTAAAGATTTTTGGTGAGGCCTCAACATATATTTATAGATTTAAAATCTCTTAAATGATCAAGATTATATTTAACAATTTATTTTTATCGCTAGAAAATGTTTCCAAGTTCATAACTGTAACGATTAAAAATAACAATAAGTTTTTTAAATATAACAATAAGTTTTTTAAAAAATAACGATAAGTTTTTTTAAATCAATAGTTACATTATTATTACAGTATATAGTAATTAATTCTTATTAACTGTGACACTAACTGTGTTATTAATTATATAGTTTTGTAGGTTTCCTTTTTTTAATTATTCCACATAACGTTTTATATTTTACTTTAAATTTACGCTGTTGGAGTGTAACTTATAAATAGTTTGACTTTTCAAATTTTTCCTATTTTTTCTCAATTCATTTAAGGATTACTATATATTACATTTTTACTTGTTTTAAAATATTCATTGAATCTTCAATCATTTACATTTTTGGACAACAATTACACAAAACTGGAACGTCTGTATGTTACAAACCGGCCAGTCCCTTTTTCCCTGTCTCTCTGTATTCCTTCGCAAGTGAATATATTTATTAAATGACACTATAATATTATATTATGTATTCTAAAGATTCAGCACATTATAGTTTAACTTCTAAATTATGTTCAAATTAATTTCAAACATGCTTTATCTATATGGTATCAAAATAAATTTTAAATTCATGAAAACATTCATAATATTTCCTTAATTAAAAACAAATAAATTCACCTAAATCTCTTTCAAGGTCACGTATTTTTAATTATCTTACAATTACCTTTTTATTTCTCTTTCCTATTTATTTATAGAGTAAATACGTAAATATTCTTATGAGTAAATCTAAGATTAAAATAAACATACCAGGAATCAATTATCAAAGAAAATGATATGTTTGTTAAATTATGGCTTCTGTCATAAAATATTATTTTTTTATTCCTTGATATTGCTTCGCAGCAGAAAATGTAAGGCTTCAAGATGTTGTATTTCGTTGATGATATTGATCTGAATGTTAGATCCACACCGAAGCATTTGAGAATCTGAGAAAATTACGAAATACTCCATATAAACACATTAATTTTATTTTTTTACATACCTTTTATGCATTATTATTTCGTTAACTTAAAGCAGCTTTATATTTCTTTTTAAATTTTTTTCGATTGGCATATTAAAAACTAAAAAAACAAGAAAAAATCATAAAGTAGGAAATTTATAAATTTTTACAGGTTGCACTATATCTAACTTCGATTTATTTGCAAAAATTTTCATCTTATTTTTTATTTGCTTTCAGAATAAATTTATACCATTTCGGATTTCTACGAAAAAATAATTATCGGATATCTTTCGATACTAAATTGTGTGACATATGTATTAGCCTACAATCCTCTTCGGCTTCTATGTGTGTGGGTGGTATTAATGTAGTATTATAATTTTTTTTCAACGTGACAAAATAATCAACTAATTATTTGGAACAGAAGAAATAGGAGTTTTACTGCGCTGATTTAGTCATGCTTGCACGAGAAAAAGTAATATATATATATACAGGTAACCCTCCTATAATACGGTAGTTAGGTTCCTAGAAAATGCCGTGTTGTGTGAAATCGTGTTGTATGAGGCCCAGAACTAGTACAAAAAGGGGGGTTACGTTCCAAAAACTTATTAAAAACAAATATTTTTTTAATTCGACATAAACAACTTAATTTTTATTAAATAATAAATGTATATCCAACACAAAGTAAGAAAAAATATTTTAATCTTACGCAACCCTAATTTAATGAATTTATTCGTCGTCACTGCTCAGTACAATCAACCGATAACGTTTTTTGGGTGGAACGATATCGCCTTCACTTTCAGAACTTTTTTCTCTATTTTAAAGTTTTTGTATGTTTTCCCCTCTTAAAAAAATCTGTAATCGAACTTTGCTGACTAGTTCTTACTAGGTCATTGTAAATTTCGCGGTATGGAGTTAAACAGTTTTGCAGCTCCCTTTTGAATTTTTGACTTCTTTCCGTGGAAGGGTCTGTTTTCAAGAAAAATGACTCGAGATTTTCCGCTAAAGCATAGGCCTTCTTGTAATTCTTTTAATGTTAAATTCTTAACTGCACAATCTTCATCATAGCTAGCGTCCTCAAAATCTATTTGATTTGCATCCAGGGATGCCATTTCCATCAAATCCGCTTCGTCAACTTCTTCTTCCACTAATAATTCTTGAATGTCTTCAGTAGCCATATCCACAAAACCTTTGCCTCCGATTGATTTAGCGACTTTTAATATGGCACCAATTTCGTTTTCTGATGTTTCACGCATGTTTTCTGTTTCAACTGAAGAGGGCCATATCTTCTTCCAACACGCATTTAAGGTTGATGCTTTTATTTCTTTCAGCGACAAAGATATGATTTCGATACAGTGCTTGATTGAAAATTTCTTTCAAGCTTCCATTACGCTAATTGATTCCGAATCGGTTGCGTCTAAAATCCACTGTAAGGATCTTCTTATATAATACGTTTTAAAGGTATAAATAATACCTTGATCCAATGGTTGGAATAACGAAGTAGTGTTAGGTGGTAGGAACACTATTCTGACGTTGGGATGAGTCAAATCTTGTGGGTGGCATGGAGCGTTATCTAAAAGTAATAGCACCTTAAAGCTCAAATTTTTCTGTCTTAAATAACGCTCTACGCTTGGCACAAAACAATTTGAAAACCAATCTTTAAATAAATTTCCTGTTACCCAAGCTTTTGGATTTGCTTTCCAGTATACCGGCAAAGTGTTTTTATTTACGTCTTTTAGCGCACGAGGATTCAAAGATCTATAAACTAGCAAGGGTTTTGTCATGAAGTCCCCCGATGCATTACTGCACAAAA
This sequence comes from Latrodectus hesperus, assembly GCA_037975125.1. Lineage (NCBI taxonomy): Eukaryota > Metazoa > Arthropoda > Arachnida > Araneae > Theridiidae > Latrodectus > Latrodectus hesperus. Next base: position 101,334,718 of record CM075850.1, on the reverse strand, counting down.
GGAGCGTTAGACGATCTTTGGACACCTTAAATCCGGGTGCATTTTTTTCTTTTTTCGAGATAAAGGTTTTATTGGGCATTTTTTTCCACCAAAGCCCAGTTTCATCGGCATTGAAAACCTGATCTGCTGTGTATCCTTGCTCGGCTATAATGTTTTGAATTTTCTCTGGATACGTCCTAGCGGCTTCATGATCAGCTGACGCAGACTCTCCTTGGATTCTTATGCTATGAATTGCAAAACGCTTTTTGAATGTTTCAAACCAACCTTTACTCGCCACAAAATCTGGGTTGGCAGTGCATTCTCCTTGTTCTTTAAGATGGTTGTAAATTTTTAGTCCTTTTTGTTTTATGATATTTATGACGGAAGAAAAGACGTGGAGAGTCGCCGCTAACCTAGAAACCTAGAAAAGAAGTAAGGAGTGAACATGTTTCCGCCGACCGATATATATATATATATATATATATATATATATATATATATATATATATATATATATATATATATATATATATATATATATATATATAATAATAATAATAAATATACATAAATAAATACATAAACACATGTATCACATGTATGTATGCTTACATGTGTTTGTGTGTATGTGTGTACATAAAAGTGAAGTGTATAATATATATGTGCATACATAAAAAAATTCTTATTACATGTATAGCTCATTGCATAATAAATTCTACATCACTTCCTTGATTAATTCGTTTTGCATTATAGATTACTTCAATTGGAAACTTTTTAAAATATAATTTTATTTGCATTCGTTCGGAAATGTTCTCTACAATAAAATATTTAAGAATTATAATAATAGGATAAAATTCAGAAAAAAAAACTTACACTTGTGTTAGTAATCATAGATAAAGGTATGATAAATTAAATATTGTATTCAGTTCTAAGAAATGATATATTGCTCAGCAACTTATTTAAAAAAATATATCTTAATAGAGATAATATCACATGTACAGATATTGCGCGTAAATACATTTGAAATATTTTTATATAATAAATAATAATTAAATTTTTTTTTAATTTCACCTTCATCGTTTCAAGAAGATCTGTTTGGAAATGATTTTAGAAAACTTTAAAATGACGATTTTTTTCAATATATTAATTAATTATTCTTTAATAAAATTATAGTATTCTTTATTTTAGTAATTATAGTAATCTTTAATAAAAGCTTTTTAAATTTATATAAACTGTTTTGGAATTATAAAATGAAAAATCAAACAGTAGTAATTAAAAAACAAAATTAAATGCTCTGTTAATCTAAGGATTTCTAAAACATTTTTGTGCAAGTTATTTTATTATTTTAATAAATTTCAAAATGCTGATAAATATAAACAAAAAAACTAATTAATACAAAGTTTATTAAAGTTTTATTAAAACACAAAATTTAATTTTTTATGCTTTCAACCTTCAAATTTATCAATAAAAAATAAGTTATGAATTTAATTTATAATTCCTAAATTAAAAATTTTATAAAAATAAAAATGTAAATTCTTCATCTAAAAACTATTTAAAATTTAAATATTTCATTTTTCAATTTCTTGCCAATGATAATAATATATTCAAATTAAAATTTTTAGAATCAAGCATGATTTTTATCTTATTTTGAATTAGCAGTCAAGCAAATCCAAACTTTGGAAAATAAAAATATCCCATTTTAGTATGACTCGGATTAGAAATATGATTATATAATTATCAATTTAAATGTGAATTGCAAAATAGCAAATTTACGTGATTTCTTAAGAATATATTTACATAAAATTTTAAGTCTTAGTTACTAACTTAATATGATTTAACAATTGATCAAATATGTACAAATCTCACTGAAATTTTATGGTTTAAATTAAATTTTTTTAAATTATTTTCTGAATTATTTAAATTTTCGAAACCGAAGCTGATATTCCAGTGGAATTTAAAAATATTATTCATATTCCTTAACAAAATATAGCGAGTTAATTGTGTTTTGTTAATAAACACTGGGAATAATAAAAATAAAATTATATTTTTAATAATACTTTTTTAAATAAATAAACAAAAAAAGTATTATTTTGAGTTACTTTTCATTTAATTTAAACTTACAAGTAAACCCTGTTTTGAATGATGAATTTAGTATAAAGAAATTGAGTATAATGAATTTAGTGTTAGAAAATACAAAAATGTGCTTACTGTTTACGCTTTAATTCTTCATAATATTTTTTGATTCTATTCATCTAAAAATAGGTTATATCATTAAATTTTTTATAATCTAAAATTAACCTTTTTTTGTTTAAAGCTAAAAATGGTTATCTTAAAAGGAACTAATTTAATATATTCTAATTTGATTGATTTTTCATTGCTTTTGTATTTTTAATAAATTTATAGTGTTCTTATAACTGATTTTTAATACAACTTATTTATTCAATTTCTTTTAAAAATTTCTTAAATTTTAAATAAATATATAGCAATTTGTATATCATTCTCATGTAAAAGATTCTAAATCTTTCTCTTCTTATAATTTTCCTCAAATTCTGAAAAATGTACAAAATCCAAATTTTATGCAATAAAAATCAGTGTTTTGTTTATAGTTATTTATAAAATGGCTTGAATTTGTAAATCTAATAGTGACTGAACAAAATGAGTGGGATATTTTTTATTATAAATATTCTGGTATGTTTCATGAAGTCTAATTCCTTTTCAAATAAGTTCTAATAACTTTCCCTGATTTATTATTTTTAATCAAAATTATTAATAATGATAATTATCTATAATTATTATTAACATTATTCCATTTATTATTTGGAATCGAAATTATTAATAATGATAACTGTCTATTATTATCAGGATTGTATAAATAAACGAATAAACTTTTTTATTCCAGCCATTACTATGAATCTTCTCCATGTGAATTAATTTTATACGTTTTACGAGAAACTTAACAAAAAATTAATTGAAATTTTGACAATAAACTCACGCATACATTGAAATACAAAAAGGTTATAACAGCACACATACATCATATGTATACATTATTATAACCTTTTGTGTTTCAATGTTGGGCCACGGTAGCCTGGTCGATTAGGGCGTCACATTTGTTATTGGGAGTTCATTCTCGACCCAACCAAAAATCCATCATTTTCATTAAACGTGGCTTAACACATAAAATATGTCGTTGTTACAACATCCTCCATGTGAAATAAAATTTCTAGGGTGGTCTTTATGTCTCTTATTTGATCCCGGCTTCTAAATTACTTTCGAGGTCACGCTGGCACTCCCACAATGTGCTCCACTGTATAAGGGAGCAAGAGGGCCATCCCTTATGCCCTTTGTATTGCTGAAAGGTAAAGATCAAAGTAGCCAGACACTGGAAAAGGAATAAGATTTCTATGTTTTCAAACTAATTGCATAAATGAAGATTGATGCATCATTGACAAGATGCTTAGAAAATTACTCAAAAAATTTTTAATTCAAAGTATAACTGAATTCATCAATGTTAATTGTCTCCAAATCATTAGGAATTCTAATTTCACTTTGTGGAAAGAATTTGAAAATTTGTTGACTGCAGTAATAAAATTAAATTTTGCGTAACACACGATGATTACACATAAAAAGCATGGTTTTTAATTCGTTGTGTGTGTTTGTCATGAGTGAAAATGTAATAAAAGATTCAATATATCAGAAAAACGGAAAAGAACAAAAACGCAAAGATTTGAGTACTATTCAATGACTGTATTGGATATTATTCAAATATTTGCTTTTATGCTATTTTCTGTTAAAGGTAACTATTTGGTAAGAGATTTGCCGAGCATTAAATTATTAATAAAAGATTTCTTTGGAAAAAACTATGCAATATACAAGAACATCATGTTAATAGCATTAATCATATCAATATGTTGCTTTCAATACATCACTATCTATAAAAACTACAAATCATTGCAAATAAAGGAGACTCTAAATTTAGAATGGACATATATCTTCACAAACAACAAATTAAACAGATATCTTTCTAAAATGTCATTTGAAACTTTGTCCTCTGTAATGTTAATTAATCATTGTACACTACTGGTCATTAAAATTGCTACACCAAGAAGGAGTGCAAATAACAGAACGATATTTAGTGGACACATACATTACAGTGAAAAGAACAAGGGATTAGATTTACAAGAAATTAGGATGTATAGATCTTGAGAAATCACTACCCAGAGCAACCACCTCTGGCTGCAATAACAGCATTTATCCACCTAGGCATGGAGTCAAACAGAGATTGTATGGCATGTACGGGGATCTCAGTCTATGCAGCTTCAACACTATGCCACAGTTCATCGATAGTAGTGGATGGTGAGTGATGGCGTGCCAATGAAATGATGCCATTCGCTCGGCAACCATTGACCACACATTCTCAATTGGTGACAGATCAGGAGAACGCGCTGGCCAGGGTAACAGTCGAACCTGTTCGGTATCAAGGAAGTTCAGAACAGTACGGGCAACATGCGGTCGTGCATTATCCTGTTGAAACAAAGCATTAGGGAGGCCTCGAAGATAGGGCAGAGTCACGGGACTTAACACACGGAAATGTAACGGTTGCTGTTCAAAGTGCTGGTAATGCGAACAAGAGGTGATCGAGACGTATATCCAATGGCACCCCATACCATCACTCCAGCAGATGGGACAGTATGGCGATGTCCAATGCAAGCTGGCAATGCGCGTTCTCCACGATTCCTCCAAACACGGATGAGGCCATCATGGTTCTGTGTACAGAACCGAGATTCATCTGTAAAGATTACGTGATGCCGTTCCCGCGTCCAGGTTCATCGCTGATCACACCATTGAAGGCGCTCCTGTCTGTGACGCAGTGTCAATAGTAGCCGAAGCCATGGTCGCCATGCAGACAATCCATGCTGCTGCAAACGTCGTCGAACTGTTCGAGCTGAAACTTGTTGCCTTGCAAATGACTTCATTTCTCGACTCATGGTTCGTGACGTGGCTGTACGATCCCTTGTGACCATGCGGATAAGATGTCTGTCTTCTCTGCTGTTAGTGATGGGGGTCACTGAGATCCTGCATGACGTTCCGTATGATTGTCCTGAACCCATCGATTCCGTATTCTGCTAACAGTCATGGGGTCTCGACCGACGCGAGCAGCAATATTGCGGTACGATAAACCGCAATCCCAGTAGGCTATAATCCTTCCTCGATCAAAATCAGACTCGTGCTGATAAGCGCATTTCTTCTTCTTACACGAGGCATTACAACAACTTTCTTTGCCGAAAACAACGTTGAAACGGAAATTGAGTAGGAGAAAACTGCTGTCAAATCTCTGGTTTTATACACATTGTAGATGTCGCTACTGTTGCCTGCTTTGTATGAATACGCTGCAAATCTAATCATTTGCATATCACAGCAAGTTTTACCTGTCATGCAAATTTCACGTGTGTGGTGTGCCACTTTCCTGGTGTAGCAATTTTAATGGCCAGTAGTGTATATTGATATCCCTTTAGGTTCAGGCAGTTTCTTATCAGGATAATAAAAAGCATTTATGAGAAACTCGGTTTTCCTTCAATGTATTTAGTAATTCTTACGGATGAGACGAATTGAAAATCAGAAATGTCTATCCAACTGATATCATTAATCCCGCATCCAACTTATATCATTAATTTTTTTGTTATGAAATATCAATCGCCTATCAGCTATTCAGTGAACAAGTTTCAAGAAGTAACGATTAAATTGTTTTAAATATACTAAAAAAGCCCATTAAAAATTTTAAGGTGTCTCGTGGACTCCAATAAGAATTCTACCACAGTTGGCTCTGTAAATCTCTTATTCAGAAAATTATGTTATATCTTAAGTATCTGAACCATAAGTATGGCTAGTATGTTTGTCAAAAATCAATATTGGGATTGATTTAACAAGATTTTTATTTTGATTCATAATATCGTCATTAAAATGCATCTGTATTCAGCATATTATGTTGTAATTGTTTTTTTATCAATACCCTGCTGATTTATTCCATTCAGTGCAAAAAGGTGTGAAGGTAAGTTATACAATAGGGTCAATCAGAGATTTTTCTTTCAACTAGGTGCTATTTTTTGTCCTGAAAGTGAAAGAATGAAGAAACACACAAAGAGAGTCAAAAAAGTATCCATTCCCGAACCAGGACTCGAACACTAGACCTACTTCTTCGAAGTTAGTGAAACTAACCACTCCGCCATCGATCGGTATGCTATCATTGTGAAAAGTAAATTTTGGAATTCAAATAAATTTTATGTATATTTAATATGTTTTTAGGGATTGGACGGTTTGAACAATCAAATTATGAAATTACTTTACCTTACAGCGCCAAGTCTTTTCCTGTAATATCTAAATAAATGCCTAAAACTTACATACTTTCCACTTCAAAAAAAGTAATGTAATATTTTTTTTCTGAAAAAGAATAAAAACTCAGGAGATGCAACATCTTATAAACTAATTTGTTTACTTCCTGCCTTAGGAAAAAGATTAAACAGGCTAAAGCATTATGTATTCAAAAATAATATCATTCATCCTAACCAGTTTGGTTTTGTATTGAATAAGTCTACAGAACATTCCCTACAATCAACACTAATTACAATCAGTCGTAACAAGGACCAAAACCTCTACTCAGTATTATTAAGCTTAGACATCTCGCAGGCCTTCGATTCCCTGTGGTGACTGAGATTAAAGAAAACATTTGAAACCCTTCAAGCCCCAGCCAATATTGTCAAAATACTTATCAGCTTCCTAAGCGACCGTGAATTATCCGCGTCTTATGACGGAGGCCAAGTGTCGTGTAAACAGTCAAGAGGATGTCCCCAGGGTTTTGTAAGTAGACCTTTGCTGTGGAATTTATACTTTAACGCTATTCTCAATTATAATTGGCCGAACCACACTACAGTAATAGCCTTCGCAGGCAACACGCTACTTATTGTTAATGGATCAACAAAAGAAAATTTCAAACAAAACTGCAATCAGTCTCTAGATATTTTTTCCAAACTGTATAAAAATTTGAAATTAAAAGATTTTCACCCAAAAAGCAAGGTTATGATAATCGGAAAACATGATAAATAGTTACGATTCAATCCAAAATTAACCCTACTGGGTAAAAGTCTAAAGCATACAAAAGTATTGCCTTATCTAGAAGTTCAAATAGATAAGAATCTAAACTTCCTCGCTCATATCAGATCGCTTAAACCAAAAATTCTCCCCATCGCACAAAACTTACGCTCAATGATTGGATATAATTGGGGATTAAACAGTAAATTTCTAAAAATATTATATAGCACAGTAATAGAAAAAATAATTTCATATGGTTCTTCAGCTTGGGCTTTACTCTTAACCTCAAGGAAAAAAGCCTAACTCTCTTCAGTGCAAAGACACTTTACCATACTAATAACTAGGACATTCAAAACAACATCAACAGCTGCCGCAAATGTCTTGGGAGGTTTTCCACCCCTACATCTAACATTAAAAGCAACAGCAGTTACGACAAAAATCCTACAATTTTGCCAAGATGCAACTCTTGAAGACAACACTGTCCTGCTCTTCTCTAACTTTGAATATCCAAGCAATAAAGATGAATTACATCCAATTATCAGAAGTCATCAAACTAAAATTTTCAATTTGCCAAAAGTATCATCTAATCCAGTCATGATAACAACAAGATTTAATATTTATACCAACGGGTCTCATTTAGATAATCAAATAGAATCAGCATTTGTAGTTTTTGAAGACTTCAATCTACTGCATCAACATCTCATAAAACTACACAAGTATAATTCAGTCTTCCAGGCAGAAGCCCTAGCAATAAAAGAATCACTGCTTTATTCGATCCAGCATAAACTACAAAATGTCACAGTTTGGACAGACAGTTTGTCTTCCCTACTGGCTTTAAATAACCCGTTACACAAATCCCCAATAATAAGATCCGTTCAAAATTTACTTTTTCACAACCAGAATATGAACATCCAACTAAGTTGGTTAAGAGCACACACTGGAATCACGGAGAATGAGACAGCTGATCAAGCGGCAAAACAAGCAGCAACCCATCCAACTCTTCCATTGACACCTTTAAAGTGGTCCAGAGCCAGTCTAAAATTAAAAATTATATGGAGCAAAGCTGACAATCTCTATGGAATAACTCGCTGAATGGTCACCATACAAGAAGACTAATATCAAAAGTTTCATCAGATGTGCTATATTCCAATCCCTATTTAAATTGTATCTTAACAAATCATGCGCCCTGCCCCAGCTACTTCCACATAATTAGCAAATCCAGGTCTCCAGCTTGCATCTGTGGCCCAATCGGTACACTACTGCATTTATATCACAGAATGTCCTCAAACCAAAGATCTACATACTAAAAAATCCTCTAGTCAAACCAACTACCAGTTCCTAAAATTCTGCACAACGAACAAGTTCAGAACACAGAAATTAATACAACTAATTGCTTTCCTTCATGAAAAAGGACTCCAAATGTGTAAAGACCTGGCTGTCCACCAACAGGAATCTTATAACTCAGAAGCAGAGTCTACATATCTCGAAGATTAACTTAATTCTTCAATTCAAGTAACAAACAAACAAACTAATCACCAGTTTTTCAATTTCCAAAATTACTAGTACTTAGTACACATCTAAATTTCAAGACATGTAAAGAACTAATTGCATTTTATTCTATAAACTTCTAAATTATACATTAACTATAATCAATTCCTGTTCGTAAATTATGTAAATATTTCAGCCATCCTTACTTAAATTTATTTAGATCCTGTTAACATTTATTTTTCTGTTTCACTTGATCCTATCCTATTAATTCTGTTATTTCAAATTTGTATTCCGTATTGTGAAACAGTGATCTACTGCGTAGATCACTGTAGGCTTGAAAGCCCCACCTTTGTAAAGCATTCGTCTCTCAAACATGTGTCGTGCATTCTGGGGAGCTCTCTTAAGGCTCGAGCTCCCAGATTAAGGTTCCCAGCGGGCACTGGTGATTAGTTTGTTTGTGCAGGATTTCCGACATTCTAGAATGAATTAGAGGTACACTCTGATAGCCAATAGGAATAGAACAGGGCCTCTTCTCGTTGCCTGAGTCTGCACCTATAATATGGCGCAGCTTGTCCTTACTTGGACCTTGCGCCATTAAAACCAACCAACCAACCTGCACCTATAATATATTTATAAATGTAAATTGATGCGATTAATCATTTTTTAAATGATAAATATTTTACACCAGTGCAAATAATTTCACTTAACTTTTATGTGTCTTCTTTTCACTGATGCAGAAAATTTCTCTTGAAAAAGAACTTTTATTTGGTTTGCGTTGTGCTTTAAGAACATATTTCTCGTCTAAAAAATTCAACAAGAAGGGAATCACTTCTAGATAAATAAGTTTGCAATCCCTGCAATATTTTTTTCAAATATGACTGCTTTAAAATCAACCACAGCATCTATATATTTGTTCTTATTAGCCATCACATGAAAGTATTATAATCGATAATAATTATACCTTTTATAATTTCGCAATTTCACAAAAAAATGTGGGAATCCTTAGCTTCTTTTTCAATGCTTGTCGATGAAAAATATTTTCAAGATTTTTTTCAAATCCAAAAAAATTTAATCGCAGTTTAAAGCTTCTTTTGTATTAAATAAGTTTGCAATTCCTGAATTATTGCAGTAGTATACGTTAAATTTTTGAGTAGTATACCCATTTTCTAGTTGATACAAAAAATATATTAAACTATTTTTCCCTCTGAATTCTATCTATTATTTTATTAATCCTAGTAATCTTTTCTTAAATTATTTTGCTGTAACTTAAATTGTAAAAGTTTTTAATTATCTTGTTATCTTTCCTTGAATTGCTTGCTTTCTTTCTCAAATTAAAGCATGTTTACTTTTTCTATCATTATAAGCAGAGGAATCTACTGTTAGTCTCAAGAAACTTAACAAAGATTCTAAATATTCTTAAATGAGTGAAATTTCATGTCAAAAGTGGTGTCCGTTGATTCATCTTATTGATAATATAATTTTCAGAATTTTAAATTTCTTTAACGTAAATGAATATTCTTAATTTTACACTGAGGGATATTTTCAAGAATTAAAACTTAAGTACTTAAATTCATTAAAAAGTTTAAATATTTAAAAATAAGTATCATTGAATAATATTTCGGTTGAATGTCGTTTAAGTAATTTTCTTAAATTTACTATTTCTATTTTTAAATAATAAAATAATTAAAACTGAAATTCCGAAATAACTTGGAAAAATTTTTAATATTTCACTCCCAATACCAAACTTTGGAATATTGTATGCTCTAATATTTTTATAAAATAATTGAACACTTTTTTAACTGTGAATAATTTAATTTAAAGAATAGTATATATATGCATATATTGTAGCATTTTCTAATACTTTTAATCACTTAGTGCTGCCATCTGTTGTTGTTAATAATACAAATTATACATAAATTGGATATCTATGATTGTATTATTCGTATAAATATAAATTTGAAGTGAAATTTGTCTAATTTATTTTTAAATATTAAATGATAAAACATTTTAAGATTTAAATTTTCTACATTTATTCAAGAAAAATATAGTATAATCTATAATTAAAACAAAATAAAGCTATCTATTTAATAGTTCATAGATAAATTAAGACAGAAATAAAAATGCATGTTCCAATGGTTTATAAGAAACGAGCATAACTAGCTTTAAATTGTATTTCTTTGGCCATGAGATTAAATTAGATGAAGCAATTTTAATTAATAATTTCCACTGTCATTTTTATAAAAACATTCGGATAGAATAAAATGATTAAAAATAATGCAAAAAACAAGGACAAAATCTATGAAAATTCCTATTAATATTTCTAACGATTTAATAATTTACAGCACACAATTTTAGATCAATCGAAAGGTAAACACATTCATTTTCATGACATACTGTTTCGATTTCAGCATTATTTTGATGAAATTTCCAGTTTGATAGATGAATTTGATTTAAGGTGGATCCCCTGAAAATTTTCTATTGAGCTAGAATTATTAGTTAATAAAATCAGAGAAAATAGATGCTTTTGTTTATTAAAATGTGTGTGTGTGTGTGTGTGTGTGTGTGTGTGTGTGTGTGTGTGTGTGTGTGTGTGTGTGTGTGTGTGTGTGTGTGTGTGTGTGTGTGTGTGTGTGTGTGTGTGTGTGTGTGTGTGTGTGTGTGTGTGTGTGTGTGTGTGTGTGTGTGTGTGTGTGTGTGTGTGTGTGTGTGTGTGTGTGTGTGTGTGTGTGTGTGTGTGTGTGTGTGTGTGTGTGTGTGATAATAATTAGGATCGAATTCCTCCCAGAAAGTCACTGCATGTCAATTTCCACATCATGTTCAAAATTTTTCCTCGTCATCACAGAACCCTCCTTCCTTATTATTGTAGAAATCATGATATTACATGAATGGATCACAGCAGTAAGGAATATTCTGTTCAGCGACATACACAGGTATTCCAAAGCCTTTATAAAACCAAATTTTTGTAATTTCTATCTTAAATAATTCTTTTCCACGTGACATTCTTAATCTCATCTTATAAAAATCAAACAAATTAAATTCTAATTTTTTGTAATATTATTTTTTAAGCTTTTAGTGATGGATTATTACAGTACTTATAGTATTGAAAGAAAAATAATACCAATAAAATTATCAGAAACCTTATATATCTTTAAATCCGATAAAATATCCTTTACTATTTTAATCTAACTCGAATTTTTTTATTACATGATTCGTTTGAAAAGTTATAACTCATTCGTGTCCCTTTAATCTTTTTAAATTATTTATTTTATTCAATCGTCTATTAAAATAATGTATATTTCGGGTGATTTTATTATTTTTCCATTTCCATGATGAAAAGTAAATAGAAAAATTAGGAAACCATTTATTTCAAGGAGTAATATATGCAATTATTTATTTTCGAATTTTAATCACAATTTTTATACATATATAATTATATAAGTATAAATAAAACGAGTGTACACTAAAATGATTTATGCAAAATTATAAATATAGCAAAAACAATACAATTGTGTTTGTATTAATTGTTAATAAAAAGAGAGAAGTGGGTATTTTATTCTTTTATTAGATTTTGAATTCTTCTAATTAATATGAATTATTCCTGTAGTAGTATATCCATATATATATATATAACGACTTTTTCTTACATAATTACTTTTAATACTTACTACTTACATCTTAATACTTATTAAATTTATTGAAAAATCTATTAATACTTAATAGATAGTTCATGGACTTCTGTCTTTTCAAGTTTTGAATACTGTTTAAGCGCTTTAACAAAATGCGCAGTTTTTTAAGATAATTTTTTACCTGGGAGCTGCAATTTTCTTATCATCACTAGAATTATCACTTTTCTCGTTGTAGTTCTTTGACTCATCACATATTGCATCATGCAATTTATCAGTAAAAAACTGTTGAAGAAATTTAATTTTCTTAAAAAAAATTTTCGGAGTATCCTTTTCTGCACCACGATATCACTGAAAATTCTTCTTAAAATTAAATTCACTTTAATAACTAAATATTTGACGCTACTAATATGCACTAATATTACTCAAATTTCTTTAAAATAAAAAAAAATTAAAAATTTTTGCAGAATAACTTTATTAAACATTCTACAATATTGAGATACAAGTAAATTGAAGTGCGAAATGATCTATTCATAATGTGAAAGAACTACACCATTTACATTATTAACTGAGTGTAAAATAGAAAAAAAGTTGAGATTGAATTCTTTGAGCAAGATGATGGACGATCCTTCAAATTTAATTTGCAAGTGCTTTTAGTTTTACTTCTCAGAAAACATATATTATTTTTAAACATTACGTAATGAGTCATTTTGTTGTTTTAAATATTCGTAAAAAGAATTAAAAATTTAGAAAGAAATTCAAACTTTACCTAATTCTTTATTTAGATTTGATAATTCTTCATTTAAGAATTCTAGAAGATAATTCTTTATTTAGATAATTCTTCATTTAAGAATCAGATATTGGTCTTTTAAGATAGTTATCACATTAAATGTATGATTTAATACTTAAAAAAGATTATTTAAAAAAAGGTTTTACTTGAACATCCTTTTCAAATAAATTTAAAAAAATCAAACATGGATTTTTAATTTAATCGTTAAATCTACCTTAACTATTTTATTGTCTAGAATCTTCCTTCTTAATATTTTCTTTAATATTTTGTTTTTCTTTTCCCATATTTTCAGAACAAAATTCACATTTAAATAATTTAAAGTGGAGAATTAATTCAATGCAAAACAGATTAAATTATGGGTGATTCAAATTAACTTAAAGCGATGATGTTTGAACACATAATTTAAAAAGTTTTACCTTCATATACATATATCTTTGATAACATAAACAAAGTCTTGATTTTTGTATAGTTACTATAAGTATGTTCATTTCTTGACAAATTTTTTCATGTTCAAAATAAATTTTAAGAAATCGCATCATTGGAAAACAATTTAACTTTTTACTTTAAATAAATGACAAAAAGAACTTAAAATAAATGTGAACTTAATTTTGCAAAAAAACTGAACTTTTAAATAGAAACAACGAAAAAAAATTATATAACTTAGATACAGCGAGAAACAAAATTAAAATTTCAAGCTGTAATAATTTATTTTTTGACGAAATTGGTTATGCATCTTTAAAATTTGTATTTAATTTCATTTTACATTTCAGATATTTATTTATTTATTGTAAGAAATCAAATGTAAGTGATACATAATAATAAATCTTTTTTAATATCTAATAATTTACGTAAATATGTTTAAAAATATTGTAAAATAAGGTATAATGCTCAAATAAGAATTAAAAATAAAATAAAATAAAAACTTATTTTCATGTAAATAAACACAATAATGATTTTGATTTGAATATACTGAATACGAAGCATTAATAATATAATTTAAAATACAATAATAATATAGAAACTATTGCTACAGAAATTAATTTTCATGATTATTAAACATTATTTAGATTGATTCATAAACATTAAAAAAATTGGAATTATTTTCTGATATAATGTTAATGCTATGAAAGCTTGAAATAATCATGCCATTTTGAAACTCTTACTGTGAAATGGAAAGAAATTATGAGTATCAAATGAAAAATTATGAATCTCCTCTGTATACATTTTCATGTCCCTTCTTCTTGGACTACCATTACGTAAGCCTTTTTTCTGCGGAATTTTAGCTCATTCTATTTTACTTGCAGCTCAGGACCAGCAAAAAATTAGCTCAATGAGTATAAAAATAAAAAATAAAACAGCGTGACAAAAATTCACTAAGGAATTTGTCTACATGGCTGGCTTTTAAGAAGAAGAATATAAAGTAAATTTACGTGATCTTTCTGTTAAATGTTAAGGTATTAAAATTTGAGCAAATCAAAAAACTAAAATTTCCGAGAGTCCTTGATAAAATTAAAATTTTTAATAAGTTCATACATTCATGTCACTTAAACTATAAAAATATAATATTCATAACGATTTATTCTTAAAATTATCTATAGTACCACATCACACGTGTTTTTCGGTTGCAGTTAAGAAATATCTCTTTTTCTGAAATTAATCATAAAGCAACATTTTTTAATTTGATGTCAGCAAGTTCCTTGGAATTCGAAAAATTATTTTGAATCAAAATCATACAGAGTAAATTATTAATATTACAAAATTTTATATATTATTTCATCATTAAACTAATGTACATTAATTTATATTTAATTAGTTTAGATATATAATTCTTAGTTTATTTATTACACTATGTGAAACTTAATTGGTTAGTTAAGTTCTGTAAAATAATTAGATTTTTTTAAATAAAATTATGCATAACTTTTTTCTAAATATTCATTTTAAAGAATTGCAAAAACTCTTCCTTGAATTGATAATATTTTAATAAAATATTTTCTCTAAAAGAGTTGAATAAATTAGAGAAAATTTAAATATATTATAAATCGATGCACTGAGAACATTTTTCATAAAATTTGGTAGAATTGATGTGTTTCATTACTTATTGAAATTAAAATTATTTTCTAAAAAAAGACAGAATTTTATTGAAAAAATTTTGCAGCAATCATACGCGAGATTTTATATAGAAAACTATGATTATTTTAAAAAAAAGAAAGAAAAAAAGCAAGAAAACTGTTGATCTTAACATAAAATACTAAGTGAACAATTAAAAGTAGAAACAATAATATACGAATCCCCATTTATCTTTAACTCTTCCCATTATAAAACGCTAATATGATTTTTTTAAGGATTAGCATCATTTGTCAACAGAAACTTCTATATTTTTTATCTTCTCAAGAAATACTGTTTACAATTTTTTCCATATACTGTATTCAAGTATATACTAATGCCTTCAAATTTTATGAATATTTAAATTATTTACTATTCTGAGAAGCACCTTGATTACATACGTACTTGCATCAGAAAGCACGTAACTTAAATATTCTTAATTGTTTCATGATGCCAAAACAATTAAAAGAATAAAACCAAGTATATGCAAATTTATATTTATTTATTATAATATTTTCACAAATTAAGAAATATTCTTTTCGAATACTTCACAAAATAATTTTACAATAAATTTTTGTTGAGTTAATCCCATATATCCAGTGAATTATATTTCAGAGATTCATATGTAATAAGAATGAAAATTACTCAAACAAATAAAAACATTAAGATCTTCCTCATATTTAACAAAATCAAAATTACAAGATCACTATCAAAAAATATACATAAAATTAGGATTAATTCATAATATAAAATTAAAAGCCTGCAAATTGAATAATTGATATGAGTGAATATTCTAGTTGCAAAAATTGAATATCTATACATGAAAAAGGTTCTGCTATCGAAGCTTAGTTGTTTTAATAAATACATAATTTACTATTAGCACCATGATTGAATAAATCTTGATTCAATGAAACAGTCAAAATAAAAGCCACAACGCTTTCACAAAACTGAAAATAGTGCTCAGAAAGTTATACATTTGAATTAATAAATTTTTCATAGTATACAAACATAATGAAAAATTAAATTTTTAATATTATAAATAAATGATAAATTTTCTTCTAATCGTATTTTTTGCATTCAAAATTGATAATTATTGAAAGATAATGTAGTGTAAAATGTTAATAATATATATGCTTTAAGAGTTACTATACATTATCAAAACTTATATAATTAGATAATATACTACATAAAAGGTGAAGTGAGAGGTGTGAGAGAAGATAATATTTTAAATTTTCTAGAAATTTAAGAAAGTGTGATAAAAAGTAGATAAATGAAAAGATCTAAGGATGTAGAATTCTTAAAATAAATGCTTAAAGTTTTTTTTAATTATTTTTCACCTACAATTTTCATCAATTTGAACTCATATTGACATCTAAGGACTGGGTATTTTTTGAGTCATTATCTGATTTCAGTTTTGGCGATTTTTTCCATTTACTATGACTTTCCACATTGGACTGTCCTCCAAGGGATTCACGACGACTCAAATTTGTTCCATGGGTTTCAAATATTTTCTTGTTCTTGGATTTAGGAAAATTGTTCTCTGAATCATTGGAATCTTGGGAATCGGATTTCTGCTTTTGATACTTTTCGATGCTGGAATCTTGAGAATCTGACTTCGATTTCTTTACTCCTTCTGAGCTTTGTGAGTCGGATTTCTGAACCAGTAGTACTCTTGGACTCTTATCGGAATCAACTGAATCCTGCTTCTTCGTAGAGTGCTCTGAATCTTGAGAATCTTGTGAATCCGTCTTCTTTTTTCCAAGCGCTTTCTTACCAGGAGGTGTATCTTGTAGAAGAGATAGACCACCTTGCGGAGGGGAGTCCTGCAGAAGTGACAGTCTGGACAGTGTATCATGAGTTCTAGGAGGTGAGTCTAGTAAAATAGAGAGTTTTGATTGAGAATTGTCGATTTTTGGTGAGTCGGAAGATTCCTCTGAGGCTTGCTTCTTCACGATATCCACAACTTTTATGTCTGGCAAAGAGGAGAGCTCGTCATCTACAGATGTGCTGCGTTTGAGTGGATCTTCACTTTTGTCTGTTGTTTCTTTCATAGAATCAGTATCTGATCCTTCTTCATCTAATAAGCCCACAAGCTTCTTTATCTTTTGTGTGAAAGTTAATTTTTCGTCTTCAAAGAGATAACTACTGCCTTGAGAAATTATTTCTTCCTCTTCTTCAACTTTTTTCTTTTTGCGTCTTTTCATCTTTTCCCGATTAGTGTATAACTCGTTTACTTTTTCAATGGCTGAAGACATAAAAACAAGTCAATAAGTAAATGAAAAACTTTTATCACTAAAAAGTTTTAAAATTACATTTTAGTTGATATTAGGTTTTTATCTTACACTTTATACTTTAAATTTATTTAAATAAATCTATTTTGTCACTTATAATTATACAATATAATAATAGCATATATCTCATATGATCTAAATGATTATTACATCACATTTGAATACTAGTTTTAATAACTAAAAAAGAAGTTTTTGAGTGTGCCAACATCATTGTTTATATATGTATGTATTTTCACATTTCTCAATAATAAAAATTTTAGAAGATAAAGAGCAAATTCTCACAACATATTTTATTATAGTTGAATCCTTGCCGCTTTTTATTCTTTGTACTAATTTATATTTTAATTATAGATTGAAAATGAGAAATCGTATGAATGAAAATGCAGCTAACCCAATTCAGTCTACTTTAGTAGTCACATCTGAAAGTTGTTGTAAAAAAATGGAATAATATTTTATAATATTAGAGTGTTAGATTCTAATATTATGAAACATAATTCCATCTTGATCATGGATTTTTATGAGATATGTAATTTCGATTTTAAAATAAAGGAACAATTTTTGCTTCAAAAATTCAAATGTAATTTTTATTTTTCCTGAACAAAAATATTTAAGGAACAAATTCGTGAAACAGCAGTACATTTTTCTTCTTTTAAAACTGAAATGTGATTTAAATAAAGCTCAGATTATCAAATGAGATGTTTTTCAAAAATATAAATGAAATTTTTTTAAATATGCTTTGTTAAAGGAACTCTAAAAATGCTCAATTTCTAATCTTCTATGCAAATATAATTATATCGTGTTTAAGAAAGATGAGCTTCATTTTTATCCATAAAAGCTTGTCATTGTGCAGGAACTTTCCTAATGTGACTTTAAGGCTCGAAGAAATAAATGTGAAGCATTTCTTAGTCATTCACTCAATACACGCTTTCTGTGATCAGGCTCATTTCCATTGGACTGGATTTGTCAATAAACAAAATAAGTACAATTATACAGTCCACAAATTCCAAGAGCTAAAGCAGAGACCTTTGCAATTAACACATGCGTCTGTAATGTGCACAATGTCCTCAGTTGAAATTGTGGGCACTTTGTTTTTACAGGAAAATGAACAGACTGTTACAGTTACTTCAAACTGTTATGTGAATATGCTATTTTTTTACTACGGCCTGATAAAATGCACTCAGGGAAAGTATGATTTCAGTAGAACCGAACAACAGCCCATAGTTCAAGGGCATCAATGACTATGCCGTGAAATCACTTCCCCGGTGCCTTATTTCAATGAGATGCGATCTGGAGTGTCCAGCACATACTCCTGATTTGGTCCCATCTAATTTCTTTTTGTGGGGATATTTAAATTCACGTATCTATACTAACCAACCACAAACTTTGGAATATCTGAAAAAAGAAACATTGGTAGGTATTTGGTAGAAACAACATTGGTAGAGGTAGGACGCATATATCCATCAAACGAAAATGAATATATATGAAATATCATGTCATGCGTATCATACGTATGAAATATCTATCCATCATACCTACCAATGTGTTGGAGAGAATGATGAGAAACAGCAGAATTTGATTCACCCAGTGTTTTGACAATCGCGGGTAACACTTGCCAAATATAGTGTTTGAAACTACGCAAACTAAAACTTTAAAAATGAAACTTTGTATGCAAAAATAAATAAAAAGATATTTAATACTTTTTGTATTATTGTAATACGAAATAAAGAAATTAGCTTACTGCACCCTGTATTATTTCATTTACACCTTTTATTGCAAACTTCATTTTCGGTTTATTTTAGCTTGTTTAGTTAGGAATATAAATTCATATATATTACCTGTTCGGAGACTAGTATCTTCAATTTGCACTCGGTCGAGTAAAAATCTGAACCGTCTTGTGATTTCTTTCCTTTTAAAATCTGCTTCGATTTCTTGTTTTGTTCTTGGCACTCTGCATTTCATGAAACAACACAACAGAACAACTGTAGTAAAAAAAATGATGATTTGTTATAAAACGTGTATTTCATAAAATTATGCAGTCTAAAACTAATTATGTAGTATAATTTAAACCTGTAAAAAATTAGAAAACTCATTTTATTTATTTCTAATTTATTTTATAATTTTAAAAAATTAGAAGATAAATTTTAAAAATTTTGGAATTTATATAACATTTAAAATTTGAAGATAATTTAGTTTTGCTCAAATGTTAATAGCAAATTTTAAAGTTAAAGAATATGAATTTTTAATGATAAAATTATGTATCATATTACCATTTATATTTAAATTTTCTTTATTAAAATTTTATTAAAATTTGACATATTAAATACATGATGGTACACACGTTTTTACATGTAGCATTAACTGTAAAGATACTAATTTAAATGACAAAGGCTATGTGAATTCACCTATTAACTAAGTATGATTTTTAGAAATTTTAATAGCTATGATTTTTAAGCAAAAAATTAATTATGAAATGATTTGTCAAAACTTCAAATATTCTTTTATGATCATTTTTTATCATATAATTGAAATCATATTTTGATTAATCCATTTAAACTATTTACCACGAAATTTTCTTTTAAATGTGACATATTCTGGATCATTATGAAATCATTTAATATTGAATAATAATAATAATAATGGAAAATAATAATAATACAGTTCATGTAGATTTCGAACAGGTTTCAATAATAATATGGTTGTCAGTCTTATTATCTTTTGGAATTTTCTTTCTAAATTCAAAATTTTAAAGATTTAAAGACTACATATCTTCAATCGTTGAAAATCTTGGCCATCGTAATTTTAAACAAACTTTACATTATCAAATACCTCATATATTTAAGTATTTTATCTTAAAAACTTCATACATAAAATAAAATGCAAAAAACTTGAATTTTTTATCTTATTTCTTTATATAATTGAAAATAATATTAAAAACAAAATTTCTGGCAGACCGCTGATATTCAAGAATCATAAAAAAATTAAGTTTGTTCAGTTTAAGATTTTGTACTCTCCCCGTCGGAGGTTGTTAAGTCATAACAGAATAAATTGTTCACCAAAGAAAACACAAATCCTCTCTTGCTTCCGAATCTCAGTCTTATAAACAGGACGAGAGAGGAAATTGAAAACCGTCAATATATTCTTTCAACAAAATAAATTCAAAAACTTTGTAACTATTCTAGTTCATAAACTATATAAGTTTTACGAAGAAGTTTTTATTTCAAATAAATGTTAATATTTCTAACAATAAGTTGATGGGAAAAAAATATGTTAAAATTATTATAAGAATACTATAATAGGCTATTATTTCATAATCCTTAATAAATATTATCCTGCTATATGCAAAATGTATGATAAATAATAAACGATCTTTAGATATTTGAATTTTTATGATTAAATTTACATAAGTACATACCTCTATGTTGAAATGTCTTAAAACTTTATTATGTTCATAGAAATTAAATTGATTGAATTTTCTGTAAACTAAGTACAAAAAAATTATATCAGTGAGCAATGGCGTAGTATGCAATATTTTTAAGTGAGATATAAGACGTAACAAGTTTATATTTTTAATTCATGATATCTTTATAAAATGCAACTGTTTATTTAGTTATAAAAATTAAAAGGCCTTGTAAAATATTTAAAACGATTGAAATGGCCATTTTGATTCTCGGACCTGAACTTATGGTCTATAAAGATATGATTACTGCAAATCTATAGTTTTACCTCCCTACCTTTTAAAACAAAAATTTAGAAAATTAAAATCAAAAAATTCACAAGAGCTCACAATATAATTCTTTCCTATGAGTATATTCATAAATATATAATATATATTTTGAAAATTTAATCTATAAGCTTTATTATAATAAGAAAATTTCTAAAACAAGAATGAAACTAGTTTATTTCAATTAATTGGAAGTGTTTTGTTTTCTTTCATTAGGAAATAAAGAAATTTCTTATCCATCATGACATTACAAGTCACCTAACAATTCCTATCTCCTTTACTGTAATGAGAAATAAAGGGATTAGAACGTAAATTTCAATATATCACAGAAAATTTTTGTCTGTATCACAGCAATTTTAAAAAAAACTATAAAATATTCAATAAAATTGGTAGCTGCGCATTGTTAATGATAACAATTTAAGCAGAAT
Source organism: Latrodectus hesperus (assembly GCA_037975125.1). Lineage (NCBI taxonomy): Eukaryota > Metazoa > Arthropoda > Arachnida > Araneae > Theridiidae > Latrodectus > Latrodectus hesperus. The sequence goes on along the minus strand of CM075850.1, from coordinate 101,313,209 downwards.
GGCAGAATTGAGAAATATGATTCACTAAATTCCTACAATATTATTTCTCCATACACAAATAGTTTATAGCATATAGTACTACTTGTATTAAGGTAGCACTGATGCAATTTATGTTAGATTTCTAAGAACGGACGTCGTATTCAACATGCTTGTAATAAACATTTATTTATGCTTGCAATATAAATCATCATGTTTGTAATATAAGTTATATGTAGAATTGAAAATTCATTTTATGAACATAATAATTTTATTGTTATTAAAACGTTATTAGTTATTACCGAATAACCTAGTCTCATTGACAAGAAAATGATAGACAGGTCACATAATAAACCTCTTCTTTATAGAGGATTGTTGCCGACCGATTGGCTGAGTGGTTAGCGTTCCTGACTCCTGAGCTGTTGGTCCCGGGTTCGAATCCCGGTTCGGGTATGGATGTTTCTTTCCTTCTCTGCGTTTCTCTGTCCTTTCTTCTGTGATGTTGTATGAATGTGGTAGCCCTAAAAACGGGTTTGTGGTGGTATGGCGCGGGTAACGCTACTCGCCTCCGTGACTTGGTTCACAGGTGCTAGCTGGGTAACGATAAATGAGTAGCGGTTTCTGGCCTTGTTGTAGCATAGGGTTCAGTCACCCTTGTGTGCCCGCCATTGGATAAAAAAAATAGAGGATTGTTATAATGAAATGTTTGAGAATCCCTTCGCTACTCTACCTGATCCTTTTATCTTCCGTGAGAAGTTCAAAACTCCGATTAACTGAACAGTGAACGAATTTGTTTAAAGTAATCCTTCCTAAAACTGTCCTATTTCCAATTTAAAAAATAGACGTACGTGGCTAATTGGGTGGGGAAAAAGATTGAGTTTTAATAAATATGTCTCAAAATATATTATAAAGAAAGTAATAATGCCGAAAACGTTTCATTCAAATGCCCCGCTTTAAAGACTTCTTTATTAGTTTCACATTTTCATTTATCATTTATGTTATTAGACATCATAGCTGCAATAACCAGACATTCTTGTGAATAGATAACACATTCCATGACTGATAACATTCTCACTCATTATATCCTAACATTACATGAAATCAAACCATTTCCATAAATTTCTCTCAACATTCAGATTAAGAATATAATATTTAAATTCCTTAAAAAAAGTATTTTAGTTTGTTACGTAATTTAAATTTCTATCCATAAAGACTTTTAAAAAATTATTGCATTGTTAGAAATTTTTTATAAATTAAAACATGCTTAGCAAATGTTTAATATTAACTGTAATGGAATATGAAAAGTACCATGACCTTCCAACTGTATTTTGTCCTTCTGACAATTTTTCATTGGAAATGATATCAAAGACTAGTTGCATTAAAATGCGAAAAACGTTTCCAAATTATTATCTGTACTTATTGCTTTTATACAGTAGAAATGGGAGAAATGAGATCATACATTTTCCAAAAACATACACTATATCTCAAACGAAAAAATAACTATGGAATATATTAGAATTTGGTCTTAGATAAAATTTTCTGTAGAAAAATTCTCATGATAAAGTCAAGAAGTAAGTATAGCTCTGTTTAATAATCTCAAAAATATATGATGCTGAAGAGGAAAACATTTCAAGTTTTAACTAAAATCTGCACAACTGCCGAATAAACCAGCATGCAAAATTCTGACTTTTTTTGGCGACGGAGAAATGTTTCCAAAATGATGTATGGAGACGTTTAGCGATGACATAAATACTAAGGAGGCCAAAATAGAATTTTCTACGTGATTCTTATAAGCCTGCATCTCTATAACGTAATAAAAATCAGGTTGCTAGATAAATAGAAAATCAACCAAAAAAATCTTCAATCTCAGAATTTGGCATGCTGGGTTATACGGCAGCTGTACCCTAAAATCTTTCTTTGGTAATAAGACAATCCTCAAACTAACATGGTTGGCCTTTCTCTTCTACATTATAAATTCTAAATAACAGAATAATTACAAATATACCATTTAAAACTTTTCGAAATAGCTTATAAAAGGTATTAGTATTTAATCTTTAATTTCTTGAAATATATTTATTGAAGAAAATGTTTCTTAAGATCAATAACTGTTGAAATGTGATTGTGTTTACTCACTGACTGTAATGAGCCCCGCAAGGGCTAAGAACATCAGCTGCCACACTCTGAATCCCATAATGACTTCAACTTCCATCCAGTCGTCAGGGGGAGGGATGACCAACGTCGTCCCTGTATTGCAGCCATCGGATACAGATTTATCCTTAGGTGAAAAAAATTTCAAAAGTAAATTATTTCATGTTTCTATCTAGATATATCATAAACAATACACACTTGTTCAAACAATCTCAATTAAGTAGGATAAAAATTAAAAAATATATTGCAACTCGAAAATTAATTTTATTGATTTATGTAAATATGATTTTAAATTTAGCAGATTTTATAATGTTTTCATATGATACAACAGCAAAATGATCATTTAATGAAATTTAAATTAACATATTTAAATGTTAAAATTGTTGTATACTTATAAAATTAAACTACAAATTCATTATTTTATTCAGTTAAATTTAAATTTTATGATAAATGAGTAGCAGTTTCCGACCTTGTTGTGGTGAAGGGTTGAGTCAACCAGTGCCCACCGTTATTAAAAACAAAATAAAATTCATAGAAAAATGTATTTTATAGAGTATTTTGCGAAAACATTTTAATAATTTTAAATGACCATAAAATTTATAAACTTTTATTAAAAATTTTAATACATTTTTCAATATTTTTAACATAACTAAGTTTTAAATGCTATTAATTTCCATTTAAAACCTTGTTACAAGTCGAAACACAAATAATCTCAAAATACTATACATTACAATTAATAACATTAACTTTTATAAGAAGCGATAATTCAAATACTAATAATGAATTTTATAATCATTCAATAATATTGCAAGAATATAGTCATATTTCAACTATTAATTTTTAATTAAAATTTTTAAGATTGTTTTTCTTTCTTAATTGTGTGGTATTGTATTTTAAATCTCAGTTTAAAAGGGAATGTACATAAATTAGATTAGTAAGTTTATATTTATTCATTATTTAAATATTTAATTAATAATTTAATTGTTTATATTGCTATATAATTAATTCAAATAACTATACTGACGCGTTTCAGCTTTTTATTCACATTTTCCCTAAATTTTTTATACTAATTTTAATGTTTTCAGAATATGTATACATATAGACAGCCTTAAAACTTTCAATTCACATACAAACTTTAAAAAATTCAAGCTCTCTTTCCAAGAACAATGGTTACTTTGACATAATTAAATTTTAATCATAAAAGAAAACATTTTAATACATTATTTAAGCCTTAAATATATTTTATTTCTTGAATAAGTCTAAAACGCATATAAAAGTTTTTTCATTTTACGTAATGAAAATAAGAAATTCACCATTTAGTTATTAAACAGACTTAAACTCATTTCATTAAGTGCTGCACTGTTGCCAATAAAAATTAAATAAACTCAGAGAAATGCGGGATAACGGTTGTCCTAAGCCGTTAAGGACAGAGAAGAACCGAATGTTTGAAGGCTAAAAAAGATTAAAAAAAAACATTCTGTCTCTTTTATAAGAAAAATGGACCTGTCAGGAACTTCTGGAAAAGCCAAAAATCCTTTATTGAAGACCACACCCTTAAGAATCGTGAACTGCAGGCAAAGACTTGAATTATTAATTCGTCTACTGATGCCATTCCATGTACCTGGAAATGTTTTTCCGATGAGATTCAACTCCGCCGATAGATTGTACTTACAGTAATCGCAACGAATTGATGGCGATTTCATCGGACGTTGAACCAACTCTCCAGCTCATTAGTTCGCTAGATTATAAACAAACTCATAAACTAAACATCAGATACTTCTATTTTTATGAGCCAGAATTTAAGCACTTATCTTCTGATGATTCATTTTTGACAACGACTTCTTCAGAATAACATTAAAAACGCATAAATACCTAAAGTCATGGCTTTAAGCATGAAGAAGAAAGATTCAATAAGCTAATATCCCAAGAAAAAAACTAAATTTTCACTAAATAATTTATAATTTAAATATAAACAAGGTATAAAAATTCTTGACTTATCAAAATATGTGAATCTTTAGATTCGAGGTTTAAAAACATGAAAATAGGAATCATACATCTCCCTTTTTTTAATGAATTCTTTTGAATCCATAGTAAAAATCATTCAACTTTTAAAATAGTATTAAAAATCAGAATTTAATTAAAAAATTATTTGGGATTAAGTAAAAGGTACTTGAATATTCCTCTTAAAAACATAACTCCTGCATTATTTGTGTAACTTTAAAATATCCCAATTAATTATATGAAGTACGGAAATATATCATTGCACAGTTTCCCACAGAAAAGTTTTTTATTTCTGAATGAAGCTGCTGATATTTTACGTAGTTCTGTGTATATTTTTTAAACTCTTATACTATGTTATGAGTCTTAAACTCTGTTTAGTTAGTTTAAAAAAAATTATTTAGAAACTAAAATTGCAATATCAATAAAACTGCATTTATTCTAAATGAAATGAAAAAATTAATTTTTCGAATTAAATAAATAAGTTGTAATTATATTTACATTTTACAGTATATAAATTCCATTGGTTATTTCAATAACTTTATATATTTTTTAAATTTATATCTATATAAGTTTTCAATATTTTGACCCAATTTTTTACTTCTTCTTAAATTTTAATTTTTTATTATTCTCATATATAAAGATTTGTAATCTTCCAGATTCAAGAAATTTGCAGATGTAGAAATTTTATAAGATTCGAATCTAAATTCAAAACATTCAAGTTATATCTTCTAAATTCAAAATTAGTTTACTATATATTTCTCTATGATGTCATTACATTATATATATTTTTTTTATATTTCTACAATGCTTATGATAATAATAGATAAAAGTGCATCACAAGATTATTAAAAGCAAAAAATTATGTAAATTTAATTATTTAAAAATTTCCTTAAATTTAAAGTAAGTTTATAACTATGAACTTCTTCAATAATAATCCGTAATATTATTCCATCATTAATTAAAAAATAAACTGATTTTAAAAATTGATTGAAAAAGTTTATAATATTTATTTTATTTATTTCAAGCATTTTGCAAAAAAGTCTGCATATAATTAAACAGTAAATTTCTTTATGTCATTTCTTTTTTAGAAATTTTGTTTTGAGTACAAAATTGGTCTCATTTAAAATTTAAATTTCCATGTCACTGATAATGTTTCATTTGAATTTACAATAATATAGTAATTAATAATTTAATTTAAAACTTTAAATTTCTCACTCCTAGGGCACTTTTATCTAATTAATAAAAAAGGGAAAATAAGGATGAAATTTCAAAACTTATGAGGTAATCAAAGAAATTAAAATACAAAAGTACTTTCTAAATTCTTCGTTTTATTGCCTATGCTTGAATTTTTCGTATCTTAAAAGATATCTAATATTAATTGTTTTCCTGAAATAGGTGCTTTGTGATTGAGTGTTTCTCTCTCTTTTCCCTCCCTCTCTCTTTGCCGAGCTGGCGGCCGAATGGTTAGCACTCTTGCCTTCGGTTCAACAGTTCGTGGGTTCGAATCCCACCTTGGGCATGGATGTTTGTAGTGGTTCGGAATCCACTTTAAGCCGTAAGTCCCGGTCTAATTAGCCCTCGTGTGCAAAAAATGACCGTTGAGCGACAAACAAACAAAACCAAACCAACCCTCCCTCTCTCCTTCCCCCTCTCTCTGTCTCTAGGTGTTTTGTGATTGAGTGTTTCTTTTTCCCTCCCTCTCTCTCTGTCTCTCTCTCCTCTCTCTCTCTCTATAAGCCACAGCTGATAAAAATGATTTTCATCTAAACCATAAAATCAGCGATATCTTCGGTTTCAACACATTGTGATTATTTTATGAAATTGGCGAAGAATTTGCTTATCAGCCATCAAAACTACTCAATGATTTTAATTAACGCATCAGTTTTTCAATTCAAAATCCTTGATCATGCAAAATGAAAGTAGGTAGGGAATTAGATAACAGATTAAGCTCATATTGTGTTTCCATATGTTCATGTATCAAATTTTATAGCTAAAAAATATTTGGAACTTTTTACATTCATTTTATTATTACTGTTTTGAAAATAAAATATATTGTTAGCCGCGACCATTAATTTGCGCTGACTATATATATTGACTTTATATGTATTACATTGACCTATAATTAGGTTCTTAAAATTAAATAATTTATTCTTACCATACATAAATGTATAATAATTGCATAATTTATTACAGTTACATAAAAGCTTCTTAACATTTATTTCACACGTGTTGAAATTTTTAGTGAGAATGATTTTTCTTTTTCTCAGATTCAAAACATTAAGCGAATTAGGATTGATTAGTGCTTTTTCAGATCAAGCTGTCGACAGCAAACAGCACTCGAGATATCATAATTCTTGACCTTTTAATTCAAATAACTCCACAGTAAAAACTTACATGTGGTTAGATATGAAGAATGCTGTCAATAGAAAAAAGAGAACAATGACCCGTAAAAGTGATGCTTCGTCTTTCGTTATATTGATATTTTAGATTCATGCATGGTGCCCTATTATCATTCCTATCTTATTAAAGATTATACTCTTAGCTGCCATAGAAAATGGCTAAGTTTGTCATTAAAACTTGAAACTTTTGCTATTACATTTACAGAACTGTGTTTCTGTTCTGGTTAAAAAGAATGAAGAAATATTCGATGAAATCCTGCTATAAACCCAAAACAAGCTACGTATTTGGATTTCTTGAGCAGAATTGAGATTTTGTGATTTAAATCTTTAAATATTTTTGATCATAATAGTCCCATGCGGATAAAAGCGGTCCTCATTTTTACCAGGCTTCTAAGCATTATTGAAAGCCAATTTGGCAGTGATATGTCCAAGTAAATGTCACGCTAAATCTTAGAGGTTTTACTCATGAAGGGTTAGATGTTCAGTGCTTGACTTTCAATTCAATTATTCATGGATTTAACTCTCATTTCGAGCTGGAATGCATGGGATGGGTTGGAATCCATTTTAAACTATAGGACCTGGCTGAATTAATCTCTTTGAATTAAAAGTGGAAGTAGTTCGATAAAGAAACAAATCCAAATTCTCCTATAAGTTTGGCAATTTTTATGCAATCAACTTAAGAAAAAATGACGAATCAACTTAAAATAAACATTAAAATCAACAAGAGGAGCTAAACTGTGATCAAATAACTGGACAATATATATTAATGTAATTATTTGATTTATATATAAAATCAAAATTCTATTAAAAATCAAAATCCTAAAAACTATTTAAGAATCCATTCACAAGAAATTGTTTTTACAGAATATTTTCCTGTTTGCATTGTTTCAAAATTTTCGTTTTATTGGATTTTGACAAGTTGATTGCCTTGCCAGTAATCATTTGTTACAGTTTGGTCAGATAAGAAAGCAAAGAAAAAGTGACTATAATACACAAAATCAGTTTTCAGTGATAGATTGGTATATCTAGAATGCACACTTTGACGTAAAATCAATTGTCCTTTTTAAACTTGGTGATATAAGCCTCAATTCAAATATTATTTCTCACAATTTCTATATTTTCTTATATTAATTTTACTAAACTAGATTTTTATTTATTAATTTCAATTCATTTTGGGAGACTTGACTTATTAGAGAAAGGTAGCTACTTGATGAATTTCATATAAGAGATAAACATTACATTAATAATCCAATGCTTATTTTGTAAAATTGCACTGCTTTCATTATTTGTGTTTAGTGCTTAAATGTGAACTTCTCTTTGATATTTTTATGGCAAGGTAAATTTGCGTTAAATATTTTCGACAAATCTTGTTTCTCAAAGTTTAAACCGGTTTTTTCAAATTTTTATTTACTTTTTATACATTTAGAATTGCAGGCGACTGTGAAAGAAATTTTCCAAACATTGTTAGAAAGAAACAGCTTAAGCGCAGTTGACAAATAATTTGACTTTCAGTGTGATAAAAAAAGTAGCATTAGATGAAAACTCAATCTGTTGCTTGAACGGCTCCATGCTTCCTCAGCAGATGGTAGATAGCAAAACGTCCTCTCGCTTTTTTGAAATGACAACTTCGTATGACGCCGTGAACTCTCTTTGTAACCTTGGGTGTTACCGAGAGTTAATGGCGCTGCGGCCTAGCGAGCTGCAAGAATAATTCAGGCAATGCAAGGTGGACCTTTTTATTTCTGGAGACTTAAAACCACTCCTCATCTAGGGAAAACCTTTTCTTTTGTTAAGTAAAACTTTCTTTACAAAATAAGAAAATCCAGAAATCAGATGAAGGAGTAGAAAGGATTGCTTCGGGTCAAAAGGTGGAAATGACCTCTAGTCCATCCACTTCTAGAGTACAGAATAGTATGACTGCCTCTGATGAAAAGATAAATAAAACAACTTCATACGATGGTACTTTTTCGACAAGAACCTATATGTAGAAAATCCCATTAGAATGAGGAAATGGTGCATCATATTGTACATAAATGTTGTACTCTTGCACACTTGCACTCGATTGTTTACTTAAGATACTCTTGATATATATATATATATATATATATATATATATATATATATATATATATATATATATATATATATATATATATAAGAGTTTTTCTGACTTCATAAGATGACCTGAACTTGTTTGATAGAGATTATTTTGGAATTGCAGCTTGGTACAAAATACTTTTAATAGAAGTGTTACTCTTGATTATCAAATCCAATACCAGGAGATGAAGAAAGCTCAAGCGTAAAAGCAAGCTAAGTGATCGAGTGCATAGTTTTAATATACGATTACAGAATGGTTAAACTACTGTAAGTAAATGCTGTCAATTTCTCGGTAATGTTTTTCTTAAAAAATTGTTCATGTTTTTGTAATATATTACATTGGTTTTGCAACATTTTTGAGAATTTTAGAAATGTTTGATGCCACTGAGGCTTTAAAGTTTTACAAAATGAAATTTTTTTATCTTTGTGACTTTTAAAATTTCCATTAGGCTATATTTACTCTGTTTGAAGATATATATATATATATATATATATATATATATATATCAAGTATATTTACTATATTTATATATATCAACTATATTTACTCTGTTTAAAGTCTAATATTCATTAAATATTTTGATATTCCTGCTATTCCAGCTCTAAATTGAAAAATGATTAACACAGTATGCAAACAATTGAGTAAAATACTCAATTGCCAAATATTTTTTAAATATTTAAAGAATATCATAACAATTCAAAATAATCACAGCTAGTGATGCTCATTCATAATTTTTTAATTTTTTGAAATTTTTACACTTAATAATTTATGAATATTTCATATATGAACCCTTTTAAAAATTCAATTTTTTTGTTGAAAGTATTTGCAGAAACTAAAATTATAAAAGAGAATAGTAAACTTCCATCCAATAGTTTCTAAGAATTGCAAAGGAAACTTTGGGTGCTGCCAAACGTCAAAAAGCAGGAGCAATGGCCCTTGTATACTTATTATTTTGCTTGCGTGATATTTTTCTCGATGACCACAAAGATTTTTCGTATACGCCCAGAAAATGATCCATTCGAAACTTCTAGTTAATTTTTTTTTATAAAAAAAAGCAGAGTAAACTGTCCTCTTATCATCTATAATATAACAATGAATGTTTTATATCAAAAATACCAGAAAATTTCGAGAAAGACAGGAATTTGTATAATACCTCCTTCTGAAACTCGGATAAGATATCGATTCAAAAGGTATTTATATTCTTTTACTTATCACATATATTTGAAACTTATTAAAATATTTATTGTTTCTTATCTTTTCTGCTTAAGAAATGATGAACGAACATGCTGGTATAAAATTATAATGGACAAGTTAATGATTATCCTGTATAATTAATAATTGTAAAAAATTAACGTATACATGAAATTAATATAAAAGAATAATATTGTATTTAAACTACCAAGCCATATAGTAAGTTACCCACTTTATTTTTTTCCTTACTTGAGATAATAGTTTTTAATAAATAGGTTTCTGAAATTGATTATATGGTTGCATCGAATATTCACTGCTTAAGAACAAATAGAATTGGTAATACAGCATCAAAATAAACTTTTTTTAAATCTAAGTTTGTAAATTATTGGTAAAAGAATTAATAAAATATGTACATCAAATACCTGAGGCAAGCTTATATTAATAAATTTATTTTAACTGATATAATTTATATGCATTCTTCATGTTAATTTTCAGAAATATTTAAGTTAAAGTGAGTAAAAAAATGACTAAATCACTTATCAATTGCATTTTATAAGAAATTCTATTACATTTTAACTATATATATATATATATATATATATATATATATATATATATATATATATATATATATATATATATATATATATATATATATATATATATAATATTTAATAGAACTACAGAATTAGATTAAAATTATCTCTAAAATCATTGTCGAAAAATATTATTTTTTAAGTAGTTTTTACTAAAACGCGCTTCAATGAAATAATATATATTTTACATTGTTCTTTACATGACTTACTTAATTTTTAAGAGTTTCCCACATAGAAAATATTTTAAGACATTATTTAAGTGAAAATGCGTGTGCTTAAATATTTATTTTCTAGTTAATAAATAAATAATGAGTTATTTCTATAAAATACACACGCACACATAAATAACACACATTAAAGAAGCCGAAAGATTACCATATTTCACAATTTTAAAATTTACCACCCTTAAATTTTTTACTTTTTAATTATTATCAGGAATGTTTTTATAAGTTTAGTCTACATAAATCACTTCGTTTGAACAAAAATTTGGAATAATAATATTTTTACAATATTAGTTACATAACAATATTTACCATTAATTTTTATTTCTTCAGAACTGAATTGTTTAAAACAACTTGATAATTCAAGTTTTTTATAACTAAATAACAAAGTTCATGAGTATAACCATGATAAAAATATAATTTTAAAAACACACACACACACACACATATATATATATATATATGTATATATATATATATGTAGCGCCCTCTATCTGCTGCGCCACCCATGGCATCGTCAACGAGAAGGTCAGTCCCTCTCCAACAACCGACGGTATGAGACATGTCCATATGACTCTCATGTTTATTTTTTTCTCCAAATTTAAATGTTTTAGTTGTTTTTAGTATTATTTGTAGTATCTGTGTTGTGCTCAAATTGTACCTTAAATTGTAATAAAATATTTTGAGCTATTTAAGGAACCTATTTCTTTGTTCCTATTAAACCAGCTACATGCTACACGCTACATATATATATATATATATATATATATATATATATATATATATATATATATATATATATATATATATATATATATATATATATATAGACAATTTTTATATTTTAGGTGATTTTAAAACATTTAATTCTAATTATTTTCACAGCGACATCTGGGCAATATGTTTTGAATAATAATTTATCCTGAAGAATATATAGAATTTATATTACATTTTTATGATTCTTTACAAGTATAATAATTTCTTGCATTAAGTTATGGGGTTTATTTTTTGGAATAGAGGTATAGATAGGAAAAGGAATTTACGGACTCCATTTTCCACAGTTACCTTGATAACGAGTACTTCAAAATTTAATAATCTATAAACGCTTGTTTTTGAGATATGAAGGTCGCCCTCCTCAAAAACTATTTCTTCCTTAGCTTCATTTTGAAACTAACTTATGAATCACAATAGGATTTATAGCAAAACAAGCGTAGATAACACAAAAGTTAAAAAAATAAAAAAATAATAAAATTATAGAAGAAAAATTAAATTAATGAAATTATTTAATTTTAAGAAATTCGTGTGAGTTATGAAAACATTCTTGGAATCTTACTTAATCAAAATTAAACGCAAAATCTGACGATAATCTAGACAATAAAAATAACATAAATACAGCCTTACAAAAAAACTTATGACAAAAAATATCAGGATTCAAGTCTACGTCAATCGCATTTTTTAGAATGAATTTTTATATATCTTCTCTAGAATCACATTGACTTAAACACTGTATAACCAATTCTTCCGTTTGAGTTAGCTTCATACTTTTTAAGTATATAGCTCACATATTACACATAAGATACTGTGAAGCCAAAGGCATTTAATTTTATATTTCCCATTCTGTAATTAAGCATTCAATTCTACAAAAACTTACAGAGATAATAGCACATTTGTTTTTACTCCAAATATTTTAAACATATTTTTCCTTTTTAGACTTATGATTAATCTGAATATTGTTACCTATTATAAAAATAAATATTGTTCAATATTAATCTTTGTTCAATTTCGGTAGTCAAATTCCATCAGTTAAGTTACAAAAACGAGCTTAGATTGTAACACGATAAAAAAATATCTTAAATTTATTTCTTAAAATGTAGAAACCATTAGCAAACACTGATAGCTCTATAGTCTTATACACCCAAATAGAAATAATTTATAGTTTGAAAACATATTCATAAAATTATTAAAGAATGTTTATATTGTAAACAATAAGTCAAAGTACATTTTTCAAATTGTTTTTTCCAGTTATGTAATAATTTATAATAAGAATAAAAATGTGATTAAATTTTTTAAAAGTTGATTATCATAATTAGTTGTTACCCTCAAATGTATCCAAATTATTATCATATCTTACAAGTATAGTTTTTTTCTTTTTTTTTATGATTTTTTATTTTGACAATAAATAATAGATAAGCAATTATAAGGTAACTGTGTCTGTGTAATTAAAATTTTTAACCTCAGTTAATCACAATTGTATTAGAAAGCTATTCCTATATACATCTGGAATCTTCCCTGGTTGATGTAATTTGAATTAGATCTAAATGTGTAATTCAAACAAGTAATCCAGTTGCTTAACAAGTCATCTAATTTTACAATAATAACAGTGTAGAATAAAGAACTTTAGTGTAATATGCTTTTCTAATTTTTGTTCAAATTATTTCCTGTCTAAAAACTATACAATTTTAATCTAGTGAATGATTTTAAAATTTAATATAAAAGTAAGAAAGTTTAAATCTTATTGCAAAAAATCTATAAATGTAAGATTATTATTATTGATGAAAAGTAAAGTTTACAAATATATTTTTAAATATTGTTTTCCATCAAAGAATATGAATTTCGGTTTCGTAATGGAATTACACTTTGACTATTTATTTGGAAGAACATCTTTAGATCTAATCTTTGAAATTTAGAAATTTAAATGTGGTCCTCAAAATATATTATTTTTAACTATTATTCATTGATATTTGTTTTCTCAAATGAAAAATTAAAATTGATTGATCTGGGAAAATTTTCAATTTCTTAAGCAGATTTCAAAATGTATATTTCGAATATTGAAGATATCGTACATAAGCTTAATCTCTCTTTCTTGAGTCTAAAAGCTTTATTCTACAAAGCAGAAAGTTATACATTCATTGCTGAACATTAAGACAAGTATGAGATGTTTTTTTTTCAGAAGCTCATACCCTTCAAGTTTTTTACCTATATATTTTACATTATTTTTTATTCTTAGTGAGATGTGAATACATTAATCTATCTAATTTTGGGAATTTCTATTCAAAAGTCCATAGATGTTGGATTATTCAATATTGACGTTCAGATTTAGTGTATTATCAATAAAATAAATAAATGTATTTCAAATGAAATAATTCAAATAACATTTATTAAGGAAATTATACTATAACGTTACTGAAAATAACAAAAATCAATATTCTAAATAATGGTCTCATTGAATTATTTTAAATCAGTTAATTCCCATAATATTATTCTAATAAGATAAAATTTTTCAACTCATATTTTTGTCCCTTCAAATAATATTTTTAGTTCCATTTAAGTTTTAAAATTGTTATGTTTTCCATTCGAAATTCCAGAAAAAACGGCTGTGTAAGAGGAGAATAACAATTCAATTTATCAGTTCATAGAATGCCAATGAAAAAGGAGAGAAAACGCATCAATCAGACTTCAAAAGTGGTACGTTCATTATTTTAAGCGATTGTATGTCACAAAATTTTTCTAAGGAAAATCTCATTGTTTGCCTGAGATCCAAGTGCATTTAATAAATAAGATGTCCTGAACAAGACAATTAGTCCTCGGGAGGTTATATTGTAATTCCTCTTTCCCAATTCACGTTATTGCTTTCATGCCTACGCCCTAATCTCTCTCGCACACTCGGCCATGGATCATGCGGTTTCCTTATCGCAACATCATAAAAAATTGAAATCCTCCTTGAGCGGCATCGACCACTTGAAGGAAAAAGACTTGGAAACGTCTTCTCTGGTCTCAAATGGTGAAGAATAATTTTAAAAAATGGAAACTATATATAGTTTTAAAAAAAACTATTATTTTAACAGAATTCTCCAAATTTTGATAAAAAGCTGGAATCACGATTTTTTTAAGAATTAAATTCATAAATATGTTTAAAATATGCTGTTTTTAATTGGATCAAATCAATTAAAATCTGAGTTATTGTGAAATTCTAATTCACACACGCAAGAGTATTCTAATTCATTTAATCAATAATTTGAATAATCAATTATATAAAAAATTTAGCTTAAGTAGGATTTTTTTATCACCAGTGCAAACCCGGGAAAATTTTTGTATTGATTTTGCAAAATAAAATGTTTGCTGTCCAGGATTAAAAACGCAGAATAGAGTTTTTTTTTTTTTTTTTTTTGAAATAATTAGGAAATAAGCTAATGACGACAAATAAATTTCTTTCAGAGTACTTGATGAACATTAATAGGCATTTCACGTGTAGCACAGCTATTTGATCTTATGCAACACTGTTTAATAACAGTTTTAATTTTAATCCCATTATGAGAAAGCAACAAGAAAATCAAAAAATAAGATGATGTGCGCGATATCAAGGTATCTCACAGAAATAATCAAATGATCAAGATCATCAATGGATGCCACTCAGGAGAAATCTGCTAATCAATCGAAAGGTGACTCAATTTGAAATTAGTACCCCTGATGAATAGACAATTTAATTAAAAAATATTACACACTTGTTTATTAAGTTTTAAGTTCGACTTTATCTTAATTACTTATTTGAGTCTACGTCAGATGGCTGAGAAAGTTGTAAGGCATTTAAATGACTGCTGCATTCAAATTTCCCGGAAGATTTTCCATTTATATAAAGATTTATTCACATTGCGCAAGGGTGGAAACCTGGAAAATTTCCAAATACCCAACCCGAAAGATATATTTGTAGAAAGCTAAAACGAAACACCCATTTTATGTACTATAACAATAACTAGAATATTACTAGTCTCAAATACAGCAGTCCTATTTCTAGGCCATGATATTTCCAGCTAATTATAATTTTATCCTGTGTTATCGATAACTATAAGCTATTACGAAGCTAATATATTTGATGCCAAGCTTTGCATTAAAACATTCAATGTCCACTTTGTACAGTAAAATACTAGATGATTTAGTAGCGCGCGCGCTGATGTAATAGGTATTTAAGTAAGGTATTCCATAATGAAGAAAAAATAATTCTTAATATACTTTATAATACTCTTCATAATAGCTATTTTCATCAAATAGCGTATTTTTCCATATTCAAACATTTTAACAATTAGATCTTAACTTTTATTGTTTTGTTGATTGTAAAAATAAAATTCGTGAAAAATAAAACTGTTGGTACTGTTTAATTTTAAAATATAAAATTCTTACATATTGTTAGCATATAGTGTCTTTGACCGTTATAGTTTTGTCTTGTACAGAGTTTGTTTTTCTAATCTTATTATTGTTATTATACCTACATTAAAAATAACTCGTCTTCAAATTGCGCTTAACGAGAGATTATTTTCGACGATGGTTAAAATTTCTTAATAAATCTTGTATTAATATAATTATATTTTTCCCCTAAATATAATTCATCATCTAATACATTTCTTAAATATAATAATTGAATTAATGTAAAAAACAGAATCAGAGACTAATTTTTTTAAAAAATCTTGTTGATTGCTTTAAGTACTTTTTATTTAGATTCATTCTTAGGCGGGCAATAGAAAAAAAACTATATATATATATATGTATATATATATATAATATGTAATTATGTGATATATATATATATTCATTTAATGGATTTTATTCTTTTCATAATGCATCAAAATAAAGTCAAATTGCTTATAGGTAAGCAAATTTTTATTTTAGGGCAAATTATTTTTTATATGTTTTTAGCATAATTAATATTTAAAACGAAAGGTATAGAAAGATTTCTTTTGCTTATTAAAATCATTATCTAGTTTTTTTAGTCTTCCGTAAAAAAATTTAAATTTATCATTGATAATTTGGTCTCCTATAATCATTATTTTTTAAGTAAATGAAAAGATGTGAGATATTCGAACAATTATGTATTATAAAATATTTTTTATACAAACATTTAAAGAAAATTTAACAAACATTTTACTTTCAAACTATTATAACATTTTTATATAAGTAACTCAAGTGGGTGAAACTGAAATTGAATAAATTTATTGCAATATCATGTTTGAAAAGCCTGTATAAATCAAGAGCTCGATGATTTTTTTATGTATTTTCATATTTGTATGCAACTAACACATTCAAACATTTCTCAATTCTAGACATACACTTTAAGCATTTAACACACTAACATTTTAAAAATGCAAAAATGCTTGTAAACTTATATATTTCTAACTTTTATAGTGAATAATCGTATCATAAATAAAAATTTTTATAAACTGATTGTTAAATGCATTGACAAAAGACTTTTATTGTTTTAAAAATTTTTCGAATTCATTATCGTGAAATATACTGAATAAGAAATATTGAACAAAAAATTCTTGCCGTTTACGCGTTGCCATTTAATGAAGTAACAATAAGTATGCAAATTAGAGTGTGGCATGGTTGAAATACTTCTCAGGTAAGAGTGGGAACATCAGATTATAAAAGCCAAGTGTACAAAGCACATTCATTAATCGTAACTCGGACAGTAGCGAAGAGAAATGAACGTGTCGAAGAAGTTTGTTCAGTGTTATTTGTTTTCAACTTCAAAGTGGTTTATCGAATGTTTTCATCAAGTCGCCGAATATGTTAAGCGTTTGGAGATAGTGCGGTGAATGAACGTATGGCAAGGCATTGTTTCACAAATTTAGATAGGGATATTAGTCCCTCTTCGATGAAGCTGGTGTTTGGTGGACTAGAGGTTGACTATGAACTGCTACCAATGCGCCAAACGGTCACTGCTGACCCGTACACGCAGAAGTTGAAAAATGAGCAACAGGCATTGCAACAGAAGCAGTCAGTACTGTTCGATCGCAAGGGTGTACTGCTCTTGGCATATAACGCCAGGTAGCATGTCACACGAGTAGCCTGGAATACCATACATCACTTGGTTGGAAGACTTTGTGCTATCCTCTTACTCACCTGACCTTGCACCATCAAATTACCAACTCTTCCATTGTGAATTATAATCCTTCGTGGAAAATCCGTCACCGATGAAGCAGACTTGCGCCAAGCATTCACGGGCTTCTTTGGGTCCAAAACCCCCGAGTTTTACCACAAAGGAAAGAAGGATTAAAATCAGTTGGAAACACGTTGGCAGAGGGTGACTGGATGCCGATGGTGATTACTTCAAGGACTAACAACAGGTTACACTTTCTGTAGGTCATGTTCTTTTGATGTCATTAAAAACGGCAAGAACTTTCTGGTTTACCTCGTATTTTAAGACCCAATTGAATTGAAAAAATTCTATATTTAATATTCCTTACATGCACAAATTATTATGTATCTGGAAATATCATCCATATTTACCTGTTATAAAGATGGAGAAATAAACTCAGAAATTCACAACATAAAATTTGATAACATATATTTCCTTTTCTTAAGTTACCTTTAAATTATAAGAATGTATATAGACTAATGTATAATCTAATAATATCATAATTTAGAGCTAAAAGATTTCGTTGAATCATTTGCTTATATATTAATATGCTAACTAAATTTTACTATTGAAATATTTAATTTCACTCAACTGCTTTTAAGATAAGTTAGAACAAACCTCATTTAACAAATAATAAAACAATTATCATTTATAAAATTAAAATATGAATCAAAATTACTGCACTATGATAAGGAAATATTGCTTCTTTTTAATGGAGTTATTTTTAAATATTCAAGGGAGAAAGACGTACAACTTAAGAATTTGAAATTTTCAAATACTGTTTTCTCCTAAAAAAATTACGCTATAACTAATATCGCTTATTACCATAAGTCGTCAATTTCATGAATAATAAAGAATTTGAATGAAGCATAAAAGTAGAAACATGTGACTAAAAAAGTTAATATTTTAAGGAAACTTCTACATTTCACGCAATAGTATACAATTCCATTGAATAACTTAACAAGTTAATTTAAAATTTACAAAAAATATATTACATCTTCTAAAAAATTATTCTAATTAAAAATTAACAAGAATTTACTAATGTACAAAGTTTAAATAAAATAAATAGAGATTTTTACAAAATTATATAATTTTATGAGAGCTTTTTATATTCACAAAATGATACTATGAACATATATATTGAAGAAATGAACATTTATTTATAATGATTTATCTCAGTAAATTGTATTTAACTTTTAAACTCTATATTTAAGTTCATTACATAAATAATTTGCATAATTTTTAAGTACTCTAAGCTTAATTTTTCTTTTGTTGTTATTCAATTCCTACTATTAGCTCACTCTGTCATTATATATATATATATCTTGTTCCAATTTTCATTTGTTAATAAAATACTTTTTATTCATCTACTCAAATTTAAATACATTTCTTTAAATGGGTAGTAGAGGACATTTGTTTTTCAGATATTTATAATTCATAAAAAATTTAATTAATTAATTTTAGTTTTGTATAAGTAAATAATATTTTTCTTTGTTTACCTAAGTAGGAATTGACTTAGGAATTAATAATAAAAATTTTCTTTTTTGACCGAAGTAGGAATTGACTTTAAGAAAATTTTTTTTATATTACTTGTTTTGCTAATCTATGTCGAATTCATCACTAACATATTCACTGCTAGGATTATATCTGTTTCATATTTTACTGAACTTTATTATTATTATTATACTTATTTTTATTATATATTTTAAGTAATTTCATTCATCCTCATTGCATAATTTTATTTAGTAACGCTCTGCTGAGCTGAGAGTCAAATAATTAGCGCTTTCGCCTTCAGTTCAACTGCTCATGTGTTCGAATCTCTCCACAGACTGGAAACGCTTGTAGTGATTTGAAATACAATTTAAATCGTTGATCCTAATCTATTCAGCCTTCGTATGCAAAACATTATCGCTGAAAGGCAAATTTTTCACTCTTTAAGTCCAATTAGAAAATTTCAAAAAACGTCCGTTTTAAATTTTTCTTAGCTATTATTTTTAGATCATCATAAATTCGAACTCCACAATACGATCTATAAGTTAGATATGAATACCTGAGAACTAGTAATGCGATATGCAAATTTTCCTAAAACTAGTAGTGCAGTATTTTTTTGAAAGCATTTGTATATGATTATAATGGAATAGATAAAAATCACATAAATGATTATATTTAGTATGATTAATAAACTAAAAATTTCTTTTTATCATAATAGTATAAAAAGTATTAGTATGAATATATTAGTATAGATTAAAAATATAGTATTACACTTGTTATAAAGAAATTGATTTTCTAATCGTATACAACTAACAATCCTAATTGCATAACGCCAGTTATACATATTATTTCATCTAAGAGCAAATTTCGTGTATTAATCATCCTATTTGACAATCAATAAATTCTTTTTTAAATAATCAAAGAAATAGAATGTTTTAACTAATATAATTAAAAATATAGCAAAGAAACACCATTGTTATAAATACAAAAATATAGAATAAGTACTATGTATAGAACCAAACTATTCTTTCAGTAAAAATTACTCAAGTTACGATATAATTATAATTTTCGAGTGAGCACATTAATCTATTAATTATTATTCTCATTTTAATAAAATTGATAGTTAATAACTCCATGAAAAAACTCTCAATTTATGAATCATTTCAAATACGATATTTTTTCTTAATTTATTTTAGTCTCTAAATGTAGAATTATAAAGCAAGAATAAGAATCAGAAGAATTTCGCCACTTTTGAAAAATTGTAAAAGCTGAAATTAGATTAATTTAAAATTTGAAATAAAAATAAGCAACGTTTTTGCATTTTGCAGTTTATAAATTGCCTATATATAGTTAGTTTAATATATTTTTTACTATAAACTTTTGTTTTTGAGTCGATGAACATTTACATTTGTAAAGGAAAAAAATGATTTCTAAAATTCAAATTACTATTTAATTACGCATATTAAAATAAATATATATATTTGACATTGAATTTTAAAAAAAATAAATATCAAAATATTTTTGATATGTATTTATTTAGTCGATATGTTGTTTCAGTGAAGCAATATTTGAATTCATTTGATAATTCAGATACATAAATCAAAATTTATTTGCAACAACTTAAAAGGAAGAAGAGGGTAACATGTTTATATTTTTATACTACTACTTAAAATTGCTTATATTTCATTAAAACATTTAATTGTTGATTCAATGAAATAAATATTAATTGTAATTAACATTTATCGGAATCCTGTGTACCATAAATAATTCTACTTCGTCATCTTTTATTTTCACAAACATAATACTAATTCAAAATATTATTTCTAAAAATATATTATATATTGAGCGATTTCAATAAATTATAAAAAATATAATAACGTTTTTCTTTGCTGTTTGAAATCCAAATTTTCTTTAGTGTCCAAAAAATACATTTATTTGTTATTCTACATTACAATGACTAAGATGCGTTTATATTCCATATTAACATAAACAGTAATTTTTCAGGAATGTCGCGCAACTCAGTCTATCATTACTTATGAAAACAGAAAAATAAATTCTATGCCGCTATTTCTAAAAACGTGTTACTGAAACTTTTATTATTATTTATTGTATAAATATTCTTGAGAACACACAGTTTCAGTTTCGTTAAATATTCACTTACAAATTTATCTTACGTAAATTTAGCAATTTTCATTTCTAAATTAGTTTCTAGTTCTCAATTCAACTTGCATTGTTTATGTGCTGTCACTACAACGTAGCTTTTTCAAGTCATAAAATCAGCATCGCATTTTTCTTTCTAACGTTTATAGAGGAAATATTTTCTGAGCGATTTCCGAGTATTAAAACCTGATGACGTCACCATTGTTTTTAGTATTTAAAACCAAAACAGGTAATTAAAGCTCTTACAACCAAACTCACCTCAGCTAACACCTTCACGCTTACTTCTGCAATCATAATTCCAATAGACAGTCCGAAATCATGCCACATTTCCATGTAAGATGTTTCCTCCTCGTTCCCCGCGATCTACTCTGGATAAGTTTCTAGCACATTCCCTTTTCTTGGAAGTTCTTCTCAGCATTTTTATGTCCTTTTAATATTCTGACCGTGAGTTATGGATAGAATGAATCGCAATTATGATTGGCGGTTGGAGTTGGCTCCACCCATGCACAGGTCTATCATTTATTAATGAAGGAATGAAAATTGACGTGGGGGGGGGTAAGGGAGGATGTCGTTCTAGTCCTTTCTTACTCTACATATTCCGAAATTTTCTAGCAAATGGATTGAAAATATCGGAAGCGACTTAATTCAAATCATTTTTAATAAATTTATCTGAATATTAGTCATATTAATTTAAAGAAAAGCATTGATATTGTCACAACTGAGAAGTGATTAATTTTACAGCAAATAAGCAAATATCATGATATTAAACTATCATTAATTCATTTCTATTGATATTAATATTATCAATAGAAGTGAAAGAAATGAATTTGCTACGTAAGAAATTAAAAAACTTTTTCAATTGATATTGTTGCATACATTTTAAATAGTTAAACTGTTTGGAAAATATATGTGCATTTTATCTCTATTTTAAAAATACTTAAAGTGAAAATATGAAAATTATTTATATTTTTATAAATGAATAAAAGTAATTAAAAATACTTCAATTAATTAATAAGTAAATAATAATCGATTTAATGTGTGTATTTTTCTGGCGAAGATGAATCAAAATTCAATTAAATCAAAAATTAAAACTGATAGTAAAAAAATGTTTTTACGTGATGCAGCAAATGCAATAAATAAAATATCTGACAACAGAGAAGATACAAAATGAATTTACAAAACATGAACTGGATCTAAATAAAAATAATTATTTTTGGAACAAAATTATGAATCTTTAATATTTTGATGCTCCAGTTCCATTATAATTTAACATTACTTAAGCAAATGGGATTTACATTTTCTGGAAAAGAAAATTTTAACAACTATTCTCTATGGCAAATTAATCAAGTGAAAGAAATTTTAGAATTATATCTTAATTAGCTTGAATAGTTTTTTTTTCATTTATTTATTTAGTTCTTTTACATTTGAAAAGAAAAAACCATCTCTTATAAAAAAATGAAGAGCAGTAAAACTAATTTTATAAATTTTAGATTTTTTATCATAAACTTTAATTTTATGAAAAATGGTTTTTAATTAATACACAATGCTTTGAAAAATAAAAAAATGTTTTTTCTTTAATGTTAACATTACCATAAATTCCCTTACCAAAATATTATAGAGATAATTGAAGTATATAATGACACATTAAAATTAAATTGCGTTCAATATTTTTGATTTGTAAAAAGATATTATATTCAGTTATTTTATTTGTTTTTTTATATTTATACATGTACTCCAATTTCATGCATGTAATTATAAAATTTCAATTTTAAAGATATTAATATGTAAAAAGAGGAGAAATCATGTTAAATCCAAATATTTATCTATTCTGAAAACTTTAGTAAAGGATTAAAATAACACAGAGTACATTATATTATATAATGATAATTTAATATTGGGTACTTCTCCATTATACACCTGCTTATCAACCTAAAGAAATATACGGAGTAGCGAAAATAGTGTAACAGATATGATTATTTTTCATAACTCAAAATTTTAAGTTAAATATATTCCAATTGAATCGATTTTTTTACTGCAAAATTGACTATAGAGTGATAAGCAAAGTTAAATAAGCTAAATGGTAAACAATGCTAAAGCTAGTTGGTGCAAAAGATGGCTTTAATGATAATTTTGTCAGTTAAAAGTAACATTACGGTCACAAGTCACCAAAGGCAAAAAGCAGTCAAGTACAGCAATATCTAATTTTGTTTTATTGAAAAAAGTGCTATTACATTATACCTACGCAATCAAACATTGATGCGATTGATAGGCAGTTTCCGCCAGAAATACATAATCATTGGAGTTTAAATAAGTTCTGTCAATAAGTGATAATTATTTAGTTTACAAAGTGTAAATAAAAAGTTTGTATTATTTTTAGTATTTTCTAATAGCCTAAGCCTTTTTAAGTAATACACGATGCAAATGGAATATTTACACCAGTAATTGACGATTATTTTTTTCCTGTTACAGGGATTTTCGATGGGGGTATTATGGAAAAATACCTAATATTGTTATAAATTTATAAAAATTATTTGTATTTGACTTAAAATATCTCAGACAGATCGAAAACACTCAAATTTTGAGCAAAAATTGGCGTAATTCCTTAAAAGTGGAATTAGTAATAATTTGGAAATTTGGCGACCTTTTACCAGATTTTTCGTGACTTGGCAATATTTGGCGAGATTCTTGGCAATTTGGTGAGAAATAGATAATTTTGGAAAAATTCTTCACTGAGCTCCATCACCAAGACCAATTTTAAGCGACTTTAGTCTAGAACCTACCAGAAACTTGGCGAAACTCATGGCTTTCACGCCAAGTCAGGTAATAAATACCGACGCCCGGCATGGAAGAGTTAATGAAGAGGATCCGTCTTAAATGCTTGTCTAGTGCATAAAAGCTATTGTCCGTCTAATATTTGGGGGGAATTTTGGCTTATATAAATAATTTATTTATAAATAATATTATTATCTTTTTCGAAATTTTTTATGGACAAAAATATTATTTGTGTACAAATCAAGCGTTGAAAGAACTGTCATATTCTCGTTATTTTTAAATGATAAAATAAAGAAAATATTTTTTTCTAGAAAATTTATTTGATTTATGTTCTAGAAAAAATATGAATGTATAATAGTTTATTTAATATTTTTAAAGTAACATTATATTTTCAAAAATCCTTTCAATTGAAAAGAGTGTAAAATGGAGTAATTATTAGTTGTTAATTATCTATACAAAAAAATTTGAGAGCAAAATAACAAGAAGGCATGCAATATTTAATTACTGGAAGACTAAATAAAAGTATTTAAGCTCAGAAAAAATTATTTTAAACTTAAGTTTGACATTTTGCATTATAAGGTAGTTTTTTTTTTTTTTCTTTTACTACATTGTAGATTCGATAATTGAAAGAAGAATTAGGATACGACTCAACTTTTTCTTTCATTAACTTGTTCCGAATTAAATAGAATATTTCTTATTATTAAAAATCTTTTTTTAATCATATCTCTAAATATAATCAAATGAAATTACTTTCATATCATATATAATAAACAGATTTTGAAATAAATTTAACTCTAGATACATTTATAAATTATTTTGTTAATTGCATAAAATTGATAAAATAAGTAAAAATAATAATTTCATCATTGCTTTAAAATAATTGATAATTTTTAAGCCATTTTCAAGTCTTTTACTTACTTAGATTTGATACTTTTTAATTTAATTACAGAAATGGCACTATTCTAGTATTAAAATGTTCTCCTAATACTTAAAGCTTTTATATTTAATTAATTTATTTTCTAAGGAAGTATTAGAGACTTCTGTGATTGCAAGCTGTTTCCCATTGTATTAGATGAATTGAAGCTGTGTAATCGCGCATGATTTCTACAGCTGGAATTTCCTGCATCTTGTTGTACTCACTATGATTAAAAGTCTTGTGATTTTCAATGGATTGTTTTATCGACTCTCAATCAAAACGAACCCCGAACCACGGAACAATATGTAGATTTGTCACTGTCCCCTTACCTACCATTGTGATAAAAATCTAAAAATTATGATGCACACAATTCATAAATACAAAGGAATATTTCTTAAACTTTTTATGGCTTTTATGTAAATAACGTGAAGATATGAATTTTTTTACCACTGTCATTTGTTTTAGGTTTGAAAGTGTTTTAAACTTTTTTTAAATACATTCCAAGAATTTCATATTCGATTGATTTTAGAAAAATTAAATTAAAATAAATTTTATTGAAATCAAATTATAAATTAATTAAATAAAACTTTATAAAATTATTAGGAGAACATAGTAACACTAGAATAGTGTTATCTCTATAATTAAATTTAAAAGTATCAAATTTAAGTAGTATAAGACTTGAAAATAATTTAAAAAGTATCGATTACTTTAAAGCAATGATAAAATTATTTTTTTACTTATTTTATCAATTCTATTCAAATAACAAAACTTTGTGTGTGTGTGTGTTAAATTTATTTCTATATTTATTATATATGATATAAAGTAATTTCTTTTGGTTATATTTAGAGATGTGATTACAAAAAAGAAAAGATTTGAAATAAAAAAAATATTTATTTATTTCGAAACAAATTAATTACTGAAAAAGTTGAGTCCTATCGTAATTCTTTCAAATTTACACTGTAGTGAAAAAAAAAAACTTCACTATAATGCAAAATGTCAAACTTAAGTTTAAAGTAATTTTCTCTGAGCTTTTAAATACTTTTATTTCGTCTTCCAGCAATTAAATATTGCAAGTCTTTTTATTTTGCTTTCAAATTTTTTGAACAGATAATTAACAACTAATAATAACTCTATTTTACATTCTTTTCAACTGAAAGGATTTTTGAAAATAATGTGACTTTAAAATATTAAACAAATTATACATCCATAATTTTTCTAAACCATAACTCAAATAAATTTTCTAGAGAAAAATGTTTTCTTTATTTTATAATTTAAAAGCAACTCGAACGTGACAGTTTCCTTTAATACTTGAATTTAAAATAATAATTTTAATTATAAAAAAATTTCGAAAACGATAAAAAAAAGTAATTTTTATAAATAAATTATTTTATAAGACAAAATTTCCCAAAAATATTAGTTCTGTTTTTATTTGTTTTTAAATTGCTATAATATTTTATTGTTATTTCTTAAGTTCATATCAAATTGAAATTTCAATAATTTTATATTTTTTAATTCTTTTACTTTATATTTATCTGAATAATCATTTTATAGTTTGAATGATTTTATTTAATCTATGATATTTTGTTCATTCTATTCCTTTATATTTTAGATTGGTTGTGTTTTAACTTATCATACTAATTTCTTATAGAATCACTTCAAAACTCCGAAAGAATTAGTTTTTATGGATATGTAAATTGTATAAGAATTTTATATCCCATAAATTTTTATAGCGTTATTTTCCAAATAATGAAAGAACAATTAGTACAAATAAATAAAAATCTAGCAAAGAAATAAAACCGCGGATTTTTTTCAATTCATTTTTATTTATCTAAGTGGTAGTTAAAATTCTTAATCTGTACGCAATGTTTTTATCGGAATATTTTTTACAAAAATAATTTATTACCAAAACACACAAAGTACTATGTTTTACTTAGGTGTTTTGTTTTACTTAAGAATATTTCATAATTTTTTCCTTTACAAAATTTTAATATTCTAACATTTAAGATTTTAACTTTCTTTTCTGTAGATATGTAAAATTGCATTAATATTAAATTGCATAATCAAGCAAATATCTGCTAAATTTTAGAAATGAAAATATATGTGCAAATGAAGAGCTTGTGTATATAGAAATTTTAAACTAAATTCGTCGCAGTTGAAATTTACAACATTTCAAAGAATATTCAACTTGCACATGCTTACTCAAAATGTATATGGACAAATATTTCGAAATAAATTATGGAAAAAAATTAATACTCAGATCCACTTTACCTTAGGGTGATCCGGAAATTTGCTTCTTCCTCTGTCATTTGGAAATTTTCGCAAATGATACAATTATGTAAGCATTTTCCATATTGTGTTTCATATTATTTTAATATTCATAGCTTATTCTTTTTATTGTATTTTCATTGAGTTTATAAGTGCTTAGCGCCTCCAAAAAAGATAAGAAACCAACCTAATGAACAGCTATACACAATACTAAAATGAGATTTATAACATTTACATTTCAGAATTTCCTCACTATTATTCAAAAAAAAATTACCTGCATGAATAAGCCTCAGTTTCTAAATATTATTTAAAGAGTAAAAGTTTACAATCGGGTACCCTTTGACTTTTTGGCAATTCTTTTAATATCAAGATAGACACCAAGATGTGACTAATAGCTGCTACACAAAACCTAAACTTAGATAGGTTTACCGAAAATTAAATTTTATCGCCAGATTTTTCCGTAATAGGTACCCGATTCTACACCGAACCCACGTTTTATGAAAACAAAATTACATTAGTATAAACGTTTACATATTTTTGATATTCGGCACAGGTGCCGTATAATCCATGATTTCGAATTTTGAATTTTTTTGGCGATGAAGAAATGTTGCTAAGATGACGTATCGTGATGTGCGCGATGACGTAATTACTAGGGTTATCAAAATAGAATTTTCTCCATAATTCTTATAGGTCTCCATTAGTATGACGTAATAAAAACGAGGTTGCCAGATACATAAGAAGATTCGCCAAAAAGTCGCCAATCTCAGAATTTGGAATCATGGATTATACGGCACCTGTGCCGAATATCAAAAATATGTAAACTTTTATACTAATGTAATCCGTTAAAACTCTCATATACTCTCACAACTCTTGATATCTCAGTTTTTAAAAATCCAAATATTTTTAATATTGTGAAACAATAATTTTCAAAATTCATATACTTTAATTGACATAATCACATTGAGATTTTACTCAAACTATTTATTCAAAAGTTTTGTTATACAAGCATTTACGCATTTTAAAACTTCTAGAATTTCTTTATCACAGTCTTCGCCTGTGGGGACGACTCTTTTCTTTAATTTTGCGTGACACTTCATTAATTGTAATTTAAACGTAGCACAATCTGAAGCCTTTATGCATTCATATTCGGCTTTTTCGGTTTCTAGTTTTTCTTTATCTATTTTGTGTTTTGATTTCTTGTTATCTTCGGAAAGTTTCTTAGGTTTATTTTCTGAATCTGGATTAACATCATTTGATAATCGAAAAGTTTTCAAAGGCATTCTTAACAATACAAAGTTTTTAGCTATTTATTCTATTTTTTCACAAAGCTCTCAGAAAACATAATTAAATGTTTTAGAAGTGTCTTTCTTATTTCTTTCCTAATGTGAGCAAATGTTTGTGTTATTTAAAACTGTTAGGTTATTTGTTTACAGTTGAATATAAGTAAATTATGAAACTATACTAACGCCAACACTGAAATTTCAAATTCATTCAATGAAGTCGATATTTTAAAAGTGACCTTTTAATTTAAATTATTAAGCTTAATATCTCTTTCATTTTTTCCTTCATCCAAAGTAATTATCATATGGTTAAAATATACATCACAATTATGAATATTTATATTTGAAAAACATATATTGGTCTTAATTACCATAATATTCAACGACTTAGGCGATAATTCTACAAAATATTGTTAATTTCAAAATATATATTCTCGAAGTTCACATTTCGTTTGCTTTAACTGAAGGTGATCACTATTTTATACCGCAACCTATTTTTACGTTTTTGTTACAGATATTACGGCTACTGTATAGGTAATTATACCAAAGTTTCCTTTAGAGATCTGCAAAATTCCATAACCTGTATTGTAAAATTAAGTTATATACTGCTAATATCTTTTGAATGTAAGATTTATTATCTGTATTTCAAATATAGTAAATATTACTATACGATAATAAAGTAACAAAATATCATCAGCTTTGCACAAAGATTTTGTAGATCAACAAATCTTGAATTATTCATTTATGATCGATGCGAGCTTGGTCGAATAATACTGAAATAAATTAATAATATTAATATGGTATACCCTCAACTTCATCGCATAATAAGAATGATTAATTAAATCTGTAATCCTGCCGATAATTTATTATTGAATCACAAATTATGAACAGAAAAGTGACATTAATATCATAAAGATCTAGAAATGTTCCTATTGATAACTACACTACTGGCCATTAAAATTGCTACACCAAGAAGGAATGCAAATAACAGAACGATATTTATTGGATACATACATTATAATAGAAAGAACATGTGATTAGATTTACAGGAAATTAGGATGTTTAGATCTTGAGAAATCAGTACCCAGAGCAGCCACCTCTGGCTGCAATAACAGCATTTATCCGCCTAGGCATGGAGTCAAACAGAGATTGTATGGCATGTACGGGGATCTCAGTCCATGCAGCTTCAACACTATGCCACAGTTCACCAACAGTAGTGGATGGTGAGTGATGGCGTGCCAATCGCTCGGCAACCATTGACCACACGTTCTCAATTGGTGACAGATCAGAAGAACATGCTGGCCAGGGTAGCAGTCGAAACTGTTCTCTATCAAGGAAGCTCAGAACAGTACGGGCAACATGCGGTCGTGCATTATCCTGTTGAAACATAGCATTAGGGAGGCCTCGAAGATAGGGCAGAGCCACGGGCCTTAACATATCGGAAATGTAACGGTTGCTGTTCAAAGTGCCGGTAATGCAAACAAGAGGTGATCGAGACGTGTATCCAGTGGCACCCCATACCATCACTCCAGCAGATGGGTTAGTACGGCGATGTACAATGCAAGCTGGCAATGCGCGTTCTCCACGATGCCTTCAAATACGGATGCGGCCATCATGGTCCTGTACACAGAACCGAGATTCATCTGTAAAGATGACGTGATGCCATTCCCGCGTCCAGGTTCGTTGCTGATCACACCATTGAAGGCGCTCCTGTCTGTGACGCAGTGTCAATGTTAGCCGAAGCCATGGTCGCCGTGCAGACAATCCATGCTACTGCAATCATCGTCGTACTGTTCGAGCAGAAACTTGTTGCCTTGCAAATGACTTCATTTCTCGACTCAGGGTTCGTGATGTGGCTGTACGAACCCTTGTGATTATGCGGATAAGATGGCTGTCTTCTCTGCTGTTAGTGATGGGGGGTCGCTGAGATCCTGCATGACGTTCCGCATGATTGTCCTGAACCCATCGATTCCATACTCTGCTAACAGACATGGGGTCTCGACCGACGCGAGCAGCAATATTGCGGTACAATAAACCACAATCCCGGTAGGCTATAATCTTTCCTCGATCAAAGTCAGACACGTGCTGATAGGCATTTCTTCTTCTTACACGAGGCATTACAACAACTTTCTTTGCCGAATACAACGTTGAAACGGAAATTGAGTATGAGAAAACTGCTGTCAAATCTCTGGTTTTATACACATTGTAGATGTCGCTACTGTCGCCTGCTTTGTATGAATGCGCTGAAAATCTAATCATTTGCATATCACAGCTAGTTCTACCTGTCATGCAAATTTCACGTGTGTGGTGTGCCGCTTTCCTGGTGTAGCAATTTTAATGGCCAGTAGTGTAGTAATTTATTTTGTTTCGATGTGAACTCTATAATCTTACACAACAAATCCTAAAAAAGCTGCACATTTTTAACCATGATGTATGCACCTAAACTTGCCATAGACCAAAAAATTAATAAGGAGAATTACAACTATTAAAAAAAGCATGTTTTGCTTTTCTTAGAAAAGTTTATCATATTCAGGAATCTTATTTGATGTTGTTTCCGAAATTTTCTTCCAAATTACAATTACGTTGTTTGCTTTTGTTGCGATGCATAGTAGAGAATAAATGTTCATATGAATACGTTTTTCCAAATAACGATAGTAATTATATTTGTATTTCAAATTTGTAAGGAAATGCTAATAATTTTTTTCATAAACAAGTATTTCAGGAAATTCTGTACGTTACATTTTCGATAGTTGCTTTTGTAAATAACTGAACAATACATTTGCAAATTAATTAGCAGTTTTTGGGTACAAGGGAAATGGAAATCGGTAATTTACTAATTCTCACATTAAATTAGTGCCTTATCTCACCTTTTCTCATTTTGGTTAGTTTCCAATTCTTTTGTTAAATATAACTTTGTCAAGCTCTGTTTTAAATAGAATTATTAGGTCTGCAAATTGTTTCATTGTATTACATGCTTTATTTGAGAACTACATAGGGAGCACTAGTAATTCATTTCAACTTTTAGTGCCTGCCTTTCAAAATTTTTAATTTCCTCTTGAAAAACTTTTGTTGTGTATATCTTCGGGTAGGATGTCTCTTCTCCTGTTAAGATATCTTGGAAACCTTCACTGCAACTAGCAATTCAAATAGAACTTCCCGTGGCTTAGTGTAATGAATCCGGGTTCGATCGCAGCTTTTATTGTTCTGGGAGATGGATGTTGCGCTTTAGCTTTTGTATGCATGTCTGTCATGATGGGTGCTGAGGAATTTTTCGAATTTCTTCCCTTGAGACACATAAATATGCCCCACTTATTATGAAAAATCCTTTCGAAACGCTAGACGAAGCGGGTGTTCAAATATATTACAGTTTTTTGGCTGTTAGACTACGAGGTATCTAAACATTTCAAATAGAAGTTTTTTTTTACATTTCGTAGTAAGCAGCCTAACAACCGAAGACATATTTAAATAGAAGTTTCCCTGGTGAAGAATATTAAGCCCGTCCAAACATTTTAAAATCATTATTCAAAACTCGCCTTCAAATTCAAAAGCTTGCTTTGGATGTCATGGATATATTTGATTAATTCCTTTACCAAAAAAATTAAAAGGATAAAAGTTCAGCCCGCAACTTAGCCATCTGATATTTGAATGATATACGAGATGAATTATCATTATAATCGGCTTCCATTTTTTTCAAGAAATTAAGGAAAGATCCCTTTTTCTGTGGTTTTACGCTCTTGTACTAAACAACATGAACTATAATTAATATCATACATTCTGTTTGTAACATTTGGCATAAAACCTGCATATGTAAAATACTATAATATCCACTTGTTTGTCTTCCACAAGAATGTTGAAGAAATGCAAAAATGTTGAATTAATCGGTGCTCCATCATTACACACATAAAAATCTCTTCATCGGTATAAATAACAGCAAATTTGTATTAAAACCTAATTCGCGCGCGCGTTTTTCAAGTAATTATCCATAGCAACAGAGATCCAACTTTAAATCACTAACATCTCAATTCGATTCATGTTACCATCTCAAACTATATTCCTTCGGTACAGGGATTGTTTCACAACACATAGAATACATATTTTTATGAAATTAATGGATACTTTTACATCTAAACAGAGAGGAGAGATGGCAAAATCAACAAGCAAACCCTGGACTAGCTTTCAAGACACTTGGATAAAGTTTTGTCAAAAATACAGTATAGAGGCTGTGGCAAATTTCAGAGACATGATTGCTGGACATATCTACATAAAATAGGCATTCTTTTATCTAGTTTATGCAGACTTCGTAATTCGAGCACTATAAAGATGGAACATCTTCTTGTCTGCTCAAAATTAGATAAAGGTTCTAAAAAGCGGTATGGGATGAACAAATTTTTCTGGAACGCTAGAATTTGCACGAGCTCTTTTTAAAGACTGCATCTTTTGTGTGTTCTCTTATCCTTCTTACATTTTAATTTTATTTTTAAACTTTTACTTCTGTTCGCATGTTATTTTATTCTGTGCTTAGTACTTTAAATATTTGTTCTTTTTATTATATTTGTTCTTATGTGACACTTGAGCTGTTTTGTATTTTAAATTGATTTTCGCAATATAGATAAAAAAAATAAATAAATAAAAAGAACAGAAATATTTTTTCTATTCATTTTTAAGGAAAGAAATTTCTTAAATGAAAAGTTTTGACCACATGTATTTTTATAATGTGTATTTTTAATATATATGAATTAAATAATGCTGTTTTTATGTTCTTACATATGACTTTTTCATATGTGAATATGTTTTTACACATATTCACATATGAATAAAATAAAATATTATCCTAGAATAAAATACACAAAAGACTATAAAAATGAAAAGAACTACTTTATTAAGCACCTCTTTTATAAATTTTATTAGTAGTTGTTAAAAACAATTTTTTTTAAAAATATACATTTATTTACAAATACATCAATTGTGCTTTTTTTCAATTTTTTACACGATGACAAAAATAAAATGATCGCATATCATAAATTTCCAAATGTTTTTCTTTTCTCCAAAATATTTAAGAGTTTTTTGGCAACAGGGCAGAATTCTTTTTTCCATTCTTCAATATATTCATCTCCATTTTCAATATTTTCATATTTATCTATTAAAGTAACAAAAATAGAAAAATAACGAAAATAGATTAGGCAACCAAATAGGACTCAATATGAAACATGAAATCATGCACAATATTTTGATAAACAGTTTAGTAAAATTTTGGCTATTTTTATTTAATTGTTATCACAAATAGAATTATTTGCAAAATATTTATCAAATAAAATCAACTTGAAACTTACAAAAAATTTAACTATAAGCTGCTAGAATTAAAGGAATTCTGAATCACAAATATAAATCAAACTTTTAGTTTAATTCAAATTTTTTACCAGTGTTTAACAGGTGAATTCATATGAAAATGTTTTCACAGCTATATATTTTTGTGATGAGTTGCAGTTTGATTTTTCTATAAATAATTTTATACTTGAAATGTATGAGATTTTATTTAAAGTTTAAATTTTAATTTCTTTTATTGAGAAATAAATAGCAATTATTCGAAAAAAACATTAATCATTTTCCTAAAAATTGAATTCTATCAACTGACTTTTTCCAAGAAATAATTTTTAATGCTGATCCCTTTTATATCTCTAACATTATATCTCTCAATATATATATATATATATATATATATATATATATATATATATATATATATATATATATATATATATATATATATATATATATATTGTCCGGGAACTAAAGCGTCTTTACTTTATGAAATTAGAAACACAATAACTGTGGAAAACTTATTCATAAAATATCAACTTCTCTGAAACAAAAAAATTTTAAACCAATATAAATTATGGTCTTCTAGATTTAAGTCTATGTAAAATTATTTAAAGCACAGTGCGTAAGGTTATTTTATAAATCTCTTTATATAAATAAGATCCTTCTTCTATTTATCCTTATTCGTAAATTTCTGTCGATGATTGAATTAGGATAGTTGGCAATGGTATAGAGTGAAATTTATATCAGAATGACAGTCTCTGACTAATTTAAAACAAAAACTAAATATTATTTCGAAATTTTGATGACAACGTTTGTAATGAGTTTAAAGCACAATTAACATTAATTTTAAATCCTTGTATAGTTACATATGTCGGGAACTTAGCTCTTTGTAAAGTTGCTTGTAAAGCTGCGATGTAATTACTCAAGCCATGCAACACTCAGCTAATGAACTATTGTCACTTCAAAATGAAGCATGTGATTCTTTCTTGAAGTGCTAAATAAGCTGGGAACCGAGAAAAAACATTACTGATATAGGCTCTACTTTTCTTTTTTACATTTTAACCATGTAACTTTTCCTTTAAAAAATTAGCTATAATAACTTTTTCTATTTTTTGAAAAGTATAATTTTCGGCATTTGCAGCGAATATCATTTTGGCTTTCCGAATACATCCCCACCCTGGAATCAATTGAAACTCGGATGGGAAAAACTCCAATTCTTAATAACTTCAAAGCTAAAGAGAGTTTCCCAAGCATTTTAAGCTTCATTTGATTTGTTTTCAGTCAATTGATATATGTGAAACTTTATTTCATAGTAAAAACTTTTATTTGGAATGCGGTTAACTAAATTATTTTGATAATTATAATAGATTTCTGAGATACACTTATGAAATTTAAATGTTACACATTATTATGGTTGATTTATACATGCTTATTATTATTGTAGTTGATTTGCACTACAATAATACAGCAATAAATTTATCATTTTACAATTCTCTGGTTTTATTTTAAAGGAATCTGTGAATCAAACTATATATATGCACACAAGAATTCATGTATCTTCCATTTCCTTCAGATCATTAATGTTTATCTTATCAAGACGTAGCCAGATTAGAACTTAAATTGTTTGGTATAAGTATGTAAAATAAAAACAATTTTTATATGATATGACTAGAGTTCAATTAAGATAAGTATAGTTTAATTTAATAATATTAAAGCTTATAGACTTCTAAAACCTTTAAGCTAAATTTAAAGAACTTTGTTGAAGCCAAAACACACACACATATGATTAATTCACATAGATCAGTTAATAGTCATTGCTTGCTTTCAAAAGTGTTTTTTACTATGAGAACTGAAGTAAAAATATGAACTGAAATAGATGCATAATGAAAATAAAAGATGGCAATGTTGGTAACTTTCTTACATTGGGCAATGATAAAATACCTGAAAAATGAGTAATTTTTGTTGGTCTTATTCATTAACACACTTAATTTTTACATAAAAATCTATAAAACGAACTATATTCATGCAATATTAGTTTCCTAATTTTTGTAATAACAATAAAAACAATTTAAAAAATGTAAGAGTAATTCTTTAAAATCATGTCCAGAACATGGCAATAAGAAACCATTCTTACAAGCAATTTAAATATCCTCTAAGGGAGATATATATTTTGCATTTTGACAGACTTACTAAATTAAGTAAATTTTAAAGAATATGAGGTAATAGAACCAGTAGAGTAAAGAGAAAATTTTCAACAGAATATTCTCTGTCGAAAATTTTCTTTTTGATCTCTTTCAATTTTACGAAAACTGCAGAATTGTAAAGACATAATGAGCATTGTAGAGAATTCTAAACTTCAAAAATATAAACTGATACTTACGAACTGCATAGGAAAGAAACTTTATCAAATGTTTAACTTCTATTTTTGAAATAAAAACTTCATTGGAATTTTCATAATTGCAATAATTCCAAAGTATTTGGCATAACATGATAGATGTTTTACAATCTCTCTCCATGCAAAGATGTAACTTATGCAAAATTCTGAAATTAAAAAATATAAAAATCGTCCGTCGGACAAATGCATGTGAAAAGTATAAAGAATATCAGAAAAAATACAAATCGAATTTTCAAAAAGCATTTATTCAAAAATAACTAATATTCTTTGCCATACTTTGTCTAACAATAAATACACAGGCGTCCAAAATTAAAGTTAAACATATTTTTTTTAAATAAAGAGAAATATCTACTTCTCATTTTAAAAATTAAGGTTACATAATGTTCAATTTGTATTTAGAGTCTCTTTAATAATGAAGAAAATCGTTAAAAATTAACGTAGAATTTGAAATTAAAAAGTGGAAGTTTTCAGAAATTATCAAATTTGTATGAGAAATTCCTTTAAAAAATAAATAAAATCATTAAATGCACGGATTGAAGTTAAAATTATTACAGAGAATCATTTTTAGAATGAATTGGGGTGCAGAACCCATTGGTAGGTAATTGAGGTGCAGCACCATCGGTAGCAATTGGGGTGCAGAACCATCGGTTCGTTTGTGATCTGGGCAATCACAAACGAAAGTCATTTATTGGCTGTTAATATGTTAATCTCTTACATAAACTAATAATAATGTAAAATCTCTAGCATTAATATACTCTAGATTATGGTAATAGCTTCATGCATTGGATACGATACCTAGTAGAACTGGATAAGGTCATTGAAAAGTCACAACACTTTCGAGATATTGTTAATAGTTTTGAATGCACAGAGTTATAGTGAAATGATTGTAAGACAGCTATTTCAAGACCTTATTGCTAGGTCTGGAATGAGGATAACGAGATAAACCGTTCATAGATAATTAACTGAGAAAGATTTTCATGTGCTTGGATACCAATGGTGTGTATTCTCCTCACAATTTTACAGGAAAATTCATTTATATCGAAGTCGTGAACATCGCTTCTCTACAGATTAAGATTGGGGCATTGTCTTATTCAGTGATGAATCGAAATTTATCATACAAAGAAACTCTTGACGAGTTTTTATCAAGAGAGAATTTGGAAGAATCTATCACATTGTTGCAAAATTATAAACATTGTATTTACCTTAAAATATCTCATTGATCGGAAATATTAAGATTTTGAGAAAAAATTGTGTAATTTAGGCATATTCTACGTTAAAAATGGCATTTCAAATGGTTTGGCGACTTGGCGACCTTTAAACGACTAGACGAGAAATAGATGTTTCTGAAAAAATTCATCACCCAAGCTCTAGGATTAATGTTAAACGAGAAAGCCCAGAAATTTCGATAAACTAGGTGAAACTCTTAGATTTTCACGCCAAGTCGGGTATAAATATCGCCGCCAACATAGACGAGTAAATGAAGACGATCACTCTTGAATGCTAGTTTAGTGCGTCTGTCTGAGGTATTAAAGTCTTCTGTGATTGGAAACTGTTTCCAATTATATTAGGGTCTAATTAGCCCTCGTGTGCAAAAAATGACCGTTGAGCGACAAACAACCAACCAATTATATTAGTTGAATTGGAGCCATGTAATTGTGATTTCTACAAACGGAATTTTCAGTACCTTGTCGAATTTGCTACGAATACGATCTTAAAGAGATCATCGATTCTCAACCAACACGAACCGCAAAGCGCGGTACAATATTGGTGATATCACAAAAACTGATTACTTTGGAGGCAGCCATATCCTTACATGGAAGCGACCATATTGACAGAACTTGCCACTTTACATGGCTTTTCGTATTGTGAAACAGAAAGATATACGGATGAGATTCTCAAATCTTGTGAATGTCATTTTCGAAGATGACAATAATCATAGTCGTTACTATGAATGATAACGTCCGATTACAATGAGCTGCACTTTTCCTCGAGTATCTGGAAGAGGGTATTCAACGCATAGCATGGCCAACGAGATATCTAGATTTCAATCCCACTAAGATTTATGAGATGTTATGGGAAGAGTCACTGCATATCAATAACATTTAGAAGATTTCATGCGTCGTTTTTCGAAGAATCGACTGCTTTGAAAGAACAAAAGTTATTGTCACAATGGTTAATCAATAGCTTTAAAGGAATGAGATCTTGCTGTGACGTTTGTATAGTTATACAAGGTCATTAGATGAAGTAATAGAGTAAAATAAAGCAAAGCATTCCCATTTTTATCAATGTTACTCTCTCATTTATATATCAACTTACAATAAACTCTTAAATAATTTTTTTTACCATTTCCTGCCTTTTAGCATAAGATTTTAGAGTGCAAATTTTTTCCATTAAACTTATTTTTTTAGAGAAATATCTGATCTTTTTCTATCCTAATTTTAGTTTTAGACATTAATATTTCATTTAACAATAAGCAAATAGACAAACGCAAAAGTGCAACTTTCATAAGAATAATATATTTACAAATTTGACACATATGAATAGTACTTTTATGTACCTTACTATTCTTCTTTCTTCCAATTAAAATGCTTAAAATTCAATTTATCATGAAATACTCAAAAAATTGAAAATGGAAAATAAATAATCTACACCGGTGTGCACAAAACTTAATAAACAATGTAAATTTTAAGTAGATAGCCATGAAATTGCAGAAAAGTAATACAAACAAGCAATTCAACAAATCATGTGAGTATGCGAATATCGTAAACAATACGTTATAGATGACGTGAACGTAACCAAAACGCGTCAGTCAGCGCGCATAGCTCAAGATTACAATAAAAGGAAGGGTGCAGATGCACTTATAAATATTCATTGCAAGTGAGTTCTTTCCTGAAATCTGGCTAGAAAAAATCACCTGGACGATTTTACACATGGAAGAAGGATCAGAAAGCTAATGGAGGGGCGTAGCGTTATCATAACTGAACAGTTCGGAATCAAGAAAGTCGTTTCTCATGATTGGAAAGCCATCCAAACTCTAAGTGCAGCTGTTAGAAAGATGGTGGTGGCCGCCACTAAGAATCAATTGCAGTGAATGATCGATACATTGCCCTGCAAACGAAAAGAGTCCGAAATCAATAAGCATGTGGGATTGCTCAGAAACTGTGTACAGCATCGGTGCGATAACTGTAACGATTTACTGTGACTAGACACCTTCACAAAAGTAACTTATTCACCTGCCTTCCTGAACGCTGCGTCCCTTTAAAAGTTGGCCATTAGCGCAACTGTTTGGATGGTTCAAGAAGCATATAAATTAGACACCTCATCAATGAAATCACGTCCTCTTCACATATGAGAGTCGTTTCAGTGCCGTCAGCAATTCTCAAAGCTAGTAACATAATGGAAGGAGACCATTACAGTGGCATAGGAATTGTCATCTGGGGAGGCATTATGGTGAACGGGCGGACTGAGCTCCACATTTTGGAGAAAGGTTCTGTAACTGAAAATCGCTATTGTATCCTTCCCCATGCGGCCTGTTCGGGGATACCCTTGAAGCAGACTTCGTTTTCATAAATGACAATGTACGGCCTCATCGGATTCCTGTTGTTCTACAGCTACTAGAAAGGAAAGATAATACTCAAATAAATTGGCCAGCATATTCCTCTGATTTAAATCCCATAGAATGAGTAAGAAATATTCTAATAGGGGTGTGACACTTTAGATCTAGAATTACATCCTTTAGGAAATACCCAACAACTGAAACAGATACTGATAGAAGAATGGGAACTCTTACTTCAAGAATTGTTGGGCAATCTGCTGCTGAGCCTAGAGAGATGGTGCGAAGCAACAACTGCAGTGTAAGGGGGCGACATATCTCATACTAAGGAACATCTGCTTTTTGTTCTACCTCTTGAACAGACAAACATGTGTAATGATGCTGAGTTCAATAAAGCTATTTATTGTTTGATTCCATACTATATGCAATTGTATTCATTTTTGCGCAATTGTGCTTTCGTCATAATTTAAGCGCAGAATGCTGTCTCCAATTTCTGAATTTTAAGTCTCTCAGATGATTCTCATAGACTAATGGCAAAAAAACACCAGTTGCTTACGTTTTGCACACCGGAGTAAATTCAAATGCAAAGCTAATAGGTCAGAAAATAAATTATATTAGAAAATTTAAATATACTTTAAGAGTAATCAATATTATTACATAAATAAGTATCAAATTTACCTCGTGATTCCCTGTTCCTTATAAAAAGTCTGATGAGTGCTTTTATCGATCAAAATATTCATAATAATACCATATGCGACAGTATTCAATTCTTTGTCATCTTCACTTAAAAGTTTAATTAACCCTGGTAATACTAAAAAAATTAAAATAAACATTTTCACAGAATGATCATGTTTCAACATTTTAATATAGGTGTAAATGAATTTATAAAATTAAAAAGATTATTAATTTTTT
Organism: Latrodectus hesperus; assembly: GCA_037975125.1. Classification (NCBI taxonomy): domain Eukaryota; kingdom Metazoa; phylum Arthropoda; class Arachnida; order Araneae; family Theridiidae; genus Latrodectus; species Latrodectus hesperus. The sequence continues at coordinate 101,272,606 of CM075850.1, read as the reverse complement.
TAATGAAATTTTAAAGCACAATTCATTAACAATAATGTTAATATGAAAAATAATTTTAGTAGGCATTAATAATTATTATTAGAAATACAAAAAACACCACATAATATTATATTCAAAACATATAATTCCTTTTTAACCAAATAATTAAGAAATCTAAACTGTTATTTTGATATTCACACAAGTTCAGTAGTAAATATATCACAAATGAAATTACATTTTAACAAATTTATTTCATTAAAAAAATTTAGCTATTTAATTTTAACTCATTACATAGACATCGGATGATAATTTCTACAACTATTTTATGCCAACAAGTTAGTAATTAAGGAATCTAAATGCATACTGGTGAATAATTACATTAGGAATAGCTGATATTATATAAATTTTGAGCTGTACGTAAGCATTGAAGTGACTTGCAAATGATATGATCATTAATATCACAGCATAAAGAATCGTAAGAATGACAAAACTGTTAAGTAATAATAAAAACTGTAGCAAAAAGAGAGAGAGTAATCTCTAAATTTATTGATTGTAGTCAAATCTTCAGAACCAACGAATGGGTGTTTCAAAACTTTCCCACACTCAGATTTTTTCAAGTACCAAGGCATAAAAAATGTGTCATAAACATAGATTCCATAAAACCATTCTGACCAATGAGAACTGATGCAGGCAACAGTATGTGAATAAGCAAGATCATCATACGCTTGTCTGCTTTGCAACAGTAGATAGATGGACCACAGGAACAGACATGAGGAGAACAGACAACTCATGGATTCAATGTTGAAACACTGCAACACACAAATTACCACATCATACTTTCTTCTCTTGCAGCAAGTGAATATGGCCCACTATTGAAGAAAATTCCTCCCAAAGGCAATTATGCGGTTGATGCTAAAATACCTAACAACATCCTTAGGACAACAGCCAATCCACAATGTGGGTGTCAAAAGTTATCATTACCATACAAAATACATAAATCTCCTCTCAGTGGAAAATAAATGTTATTGTTCTACAAGAATTGTTCTGATGATTATACAAAAAAAGGAAAGCTATTAACATAGGCTAGAAAACATCACCAATGGATTGTTGAGAATAATACTGCATATAGGAAGCCTGTTAGCTTATTGGTAGTGTTACACGCTCCCAAAGCACAGGTCCGAGGTTTGATCCTCGGGGAGGTCTAGGTCGATTCACCCTTTCATCCCTTCAAAAAGTCGATAAACTGAGTACAAAGGACTGAGTACAAAGCTTCGGAACAAAGGACTGGGGATTTCGCGTTGAGCCAACCACCTAATCGGGACATATGCCCATCATCTCAGGACCTCTCAGTCAGGAAAACAGAGGTGGGCACTGTAGGCCTTGACTCACATGGGCTGTCGTACCACAGAGTTTTGTTTAGTTTAGTGTATATAGTGATGAGTCAAGATTTACTTCATGAGATGAGTCAAGAGATATCAGAGTAGAGTCACAAGAGATGTCAGTGAAGACATAAAAAATGCATGTTTTATACAGCACTTACATATAAGTTTTCAATATTCTAATTAAAGGAAATTTTTGAAAAATAAATACAAAAACACTTATTTTTCAAAATTTTCAAAAATGAAAAACAACCAAAAAATAGAAAATCAATTTAAAATTTGGATTTTTATGTAAAATGGAAAGAGTTGGAAGGTATATTTTAAATTAAAGTTTCAGCAATTTTAGTATTATTTAAAAGAATGAAAAAAATACCTAAAACTGTTTGGATTCTTTAATTTTAACAAACACTGATACACCATTACTTGCATATAATAAAATTTAAATTGTTTTTAAGTTATCACATTCAGAAAATACAATTTTTAATTGTTCTATTACAGTTACATTATGAAACAGCAAATTAGCTATGTTTTTTAACTAAATAACAAAACACATCATTTGCGTAAATTGTAATTTAATCCAATCATCTTTAAGTTATTAATGATCTACAAACTTTTTTAATGAAAAACCCCACTAACTTTAATGATTTCAATTTCATACATTCTACTTTTCATACATAATAACTTATTTTAAAGAATATAATGTATTTAAATAATGCTTTGCAGTTAATAGGAGCACTTTTGAAATTTGAAACAAAAACATTATTATAAAAGTTTAGTAAATAAAACCTTTTTAAATAAAAAAAACTATTTAGAAGCAAGAAAAGTTTTAAATTAATTTTATTCCATTGAAATTAATTTATACTTAATAAGTGCTTAATAATTTGCTTTGACAATGAAAAATAAACATTAAACATACAATTATGTTCCTGGACATATTCTCGAGTGTCCTGGTATCTTGTAAGATTCCGAATAATATTAGCAGATTCCAATCTCACTTCTTGCGGAAAAGAAAGATCCAGAAGAGGTATCACACCTGAAAATAAATGATGTGCGAATTACATAATTTAAGAAAAATGAACAAAAAGCATTATAGCATTACACATAAGATAAAAATAAAATAAAATGAAATTAAGAAGGGAAACCAAATTCAACAACAAAAATTTGATAACAGAGCATAAACATTCAAGAACTATTTAATCTCAAAAAAGTTATTTAGAAATGAAATTGAAATAATTTGAAATACTTTGTTCTACTTTAAAACCAATTTGCAGTCGAAATAAAAAATTACACACATTCATTAAACAATAATACAATGTTCATGGCTCATACATAGATTCAGGAAATAAAAATGATTAATTTTTCTAAAATTAGAGATTTCTACTTCATTATTTTTAACAACTCTAAAATACATATTAAATCTTGCAAAACAATATCTATATTCTTGTACTATATATTATTAGTTTCTTCATACCAATTGTATAAAATTAATAAATTTCTAAGCAAGTTTTAAATAAATATAGAAAAATAATATGATTAATCAAAATATAAAAATGCCATCAATTCAAAAAAATTATTGCTGTATATTATCATTCATACATTGGAAAAGCAATTGCCTTATCTTTACGCTATTTATATAACTTTTCCATCCTAATTAATAAATAATATTGCATTAAAATATGAAAACCCATTTTTATCAGTTTTATTTTGATAGGTAATTTTATTTTTCTGTTTAATGAGTTAGATTTATAATATATTTTTTTAAGTGATTCATGATTCAGGTAAAGTATGGTTTTGCATAAAATATTTAATTATTATAAATATTTAATAACCTATTTATATAAAATATTTTATTCAAACGTCAAAAATTTACATGAACAAAATATTTACAAATAAAAAAAAAAAATTTTTTGTTATAGAATATATTTTAAACTACCACAAAATTATTTTCAAAGTCTCTTTATACAGATACACGCAATTTACATACTAATTGTGTATCCTATTATATGAAAACATTTCATGAAATATATATGTGAAATATTTTTATTATGTAATGAATCAATAATATAAATACAATGTCAACATATCACTTAGATATACATTTTACCTAAAATAAAAAATATAGTATTGCAAGGAAAAAGAAGTCTCTAAGAGTATGAAGGCATAATTCATTTAATACACATAAAAAATATTTTTATATTGAAAATTTTATCAAAAGTTAAGATAATATTAATGCTTAAAATATTTTTCAATTCGATAAAGATTGAAGAGCATTTCAAGCGCTAATATATAGGAAATGCAATGCAATGGATGTATGAATCAGTTATTATTTTTCAAATGATAAACTGGAAAATAACTTCATGTTTCTTTTATCTAATTTTCAATAAAAAAATTAAAAATTAGACATAACCAGATAATAAGAAAACAAAATTTATAGTAGAAATAAAAAAACTGAAAGTTTGCCAAAAGCTTACAAAATCCTATTGAATGTTTTTCAGATTTCAAAAAGGAGACATAATGATAATCATTTGTAAAATATGCATTAATCACAATTTATAAATAACATATTCATTTGACAATATAAAAATTTAGAAATAATGTACTACAGAATTTTAGATTCGAATATTATCAATCAATGACTTATGAAAAAATTAAAGTTTCAGTTTAAAGTGAATAATTTACAAATTTTGAATTTTTAGAAATTTATTACCATAGTAAATACTTAGACTTAAACTTAAAGCCTTTTCATTTTATTCACACATTTTCAATTGCTATTTAAAAGACTAATGAAGTATATAATTTAATTTGCACTCATTTTTATTTACAGAAGTAAAAAAAATTTTTTACTGCATTTAGTATGTAGTTAGTAAACTATATAGTTCAATATTAACATTTTAACTTATCTTAAAAATTAAAAAAAGAATATTTATTATTATAATCTTATTGTATCTTTGCATAGATAGATATAATATACTTACTGAGATTCTTCCATATGAACATACTAAGTATAAATAATAATCTGTATCAAAACTGCAAATTAATTAAGAAATCAGTATTTTAATTAAAACTTTTTAAATTAAATTCATGTCGTTTTACTTTTTCTTAGTTTATACTGTGAAGAATCAGAAATTCTTTAAGATTCCCTTTTGATTTTGACAAGATTTATGACTCAGTCTCACTTCTAATTTTACCAAAGCAATAATTAAGATCTCAAAAATATAAATCCTATAACTATTAACTTTTAAAAGTAAATTTTTTTCTGTGATTCAATCATACATAATAAGTGTAAAGAATTAAATGTAATTATTATAATGTGATTTGATTATTAAATATTAATTACTATTAAAAATAAATTATAATTTTGCCTTTTACATGATTATTGATTTTAATGTCAATAAATAGTATTTGAACATACCTAACTGACATATATAATAATATATGAAAAATTGGAATATCTTTAATAAGTTTTAAACTTTATAAAAAGATTATTTATTGCTATTATTTATATAAATAAACTTACGTTTTGCAGTAGAGATGCATGAATGGGAATCACTTTGAATGTAATAACTAATATTGCTAATTACAATGAGAAATGAATACAAAGCAAAGCTTAGATTCATTATATTATCCAGTTCCATATAAGCATCTAACATACAAATAACAAAGAAAGATATATTAATAAAATCATAGAAAGATTTAAAATATTTACTTATGTTCATAGAATTATCACTTATATTTTGCTTTTGAAATAAACCTGTTTTTGATAAAATGTTACAATTATGATTACATGTTACATACAATTATGTTACAATGAAAATAATGATATTATTTTCATTTAAAAATAATAATAATAATATTTGTTCAATATTAGATGCAAATAACCTATAATTTTTTTAATATACGATATATTATATCAAAATCAATAATAAACACTACATTCAAATATTAAAAAATTTAAAACACTTAAAAAAATTCATAACTTAAATTTTAATCAATAAATATTAAATTAATTTTTTAAAAGTGCTTTAAAATTAAAAAGGAAAAATTATTTTGATAAGTCAAAAAATTAAAAATTTATTTTAACAGGAACAAATTGAAGCTAAATTCAGTTTCTATGATTTCCAAACAACATTTTTAAAATTATTTTCATACTTGATCAACTTATGCGAAACAAGAACAAAATACTCAAAATTCAAAACAAATAAAAGAGCTAGTTACGGAAATATGTTTATTCTTAGAAAAATTTCCTTTCAAATTCTATCTATTAATGTAGAGTTTAAAATTAAAAATCTAATGCAAACTCACATTTCAAGTTCTACATATAAATCTACATTTCAAGATAAAGTAGTTTTATTATTAGAAATTATGTATACAATACCCAGTACAAAATTTTAGACACATCCATTCTTGTAATTAACTAATCATTCACTTTGATATCTGTTTTGATCTCTTTATATTAATTACAGAATCAAGTTTACTAATCAGGTAAATAAATATTATGTAGAAAATCTAACATAGGGAGCATTTCTTTTAAAAAGAAAATTTCCATTGACAAGGACACAAATATAGTGTAGCAGAACATTGGAAGAAACTATACAGCAATCAAAATTTCGATAAACAAATTTAATAAACAGCCATTTACTGACGCAAATATTAAAATTGTATGTTATTCCATAATAAGAATAACATAAAAATATTGCAGAATAAAAAAATCAGAAAGGTCTGAAATCAGCTTCACTTAGAAAGAAGACAATAAAATAATTTTTCTCATTTTAACACATAACATGGAAAAAGAAACCCTAATTTAAAAAAATAAGGTGACTGGTGTTTTCTGAGAAACATTATGCTAATGCAAAAAAATTTCAGAAAATACAAGAGAGTATAAATGAGTAAACCAAAATGCATTTACAACTCTATAGAATACATGGAATGCTGGAAGTTGTGAGAGAAAATTCTAAATAATAAAATCTCATTTGAATTTAAAATTATAGTGCACACTAGTTTTCATGATCAACCAGTATGTTTTTTCTAAAAGTATAGTAAAAATTAAGGAATCTTTAATACTTTCAACAAGACTTCAAATATTTCTGTAAATAAAAACTGGTAAATTGAGGTGTCTCAAATAATTGATAAATAAGATACTATCAAAGCAGAATGGAAGCATCCGAACATAATTATGCAGTTTATTAAAAAATTTAAATTTTTTTTCAAGAAATTTAATGTATTATTAGATCTTTCTAAGGAGATTTTGTAAACAAAAAATTATACTACCTAACATTAAAAGTAAATGCATTATAATATTATTTTGTTCTGCAAGGTAAGCTCCAACTTTTGGACTAAGACAAGCATTTGCCCAAATACTCAAAATCTGAAATAGAGGATAGTAAAATATAAACTAAGAATAAAAAGGCACACATACAAAGCATCAAAAATAATTAACCTATTTGAAAAATGAGCAATTAAGAATAAACATAAATGCATCAATTGTTTTATATTAAAGAAAATAATGCATTTTGAGTCAAACAGAATTCATAAATTAACTAGAAATTTCTTAAGAAAAATTAAAGTATAATAATTAAAGTCTAAGTTGGACTGACCTAACAAACATCAGAAATATGCAGTTTCAGTCACTTTAAGCATCTCTAAATTATTTTAGTACACATTTTAAAGATACCTCAATGCAAAATGCATGAAAGAATCAAATTTAGAATGTACAGAACGCATTTTAGAAAATTCTAGAATTCAGTATAAAGCTAAAATGAGCATCAAAACTTTCATGTAAAGATGAGTTAATTTTCAACCATTTTTTATTTGGTTAAACATTACATACATTAACTAAATCATCTTTATTATAAAAATAGGTCATTGGGTCCATCAGTAAAATATCTTCAGCTCCAAAGATATGAGAAGCCAAGAATTTAAGACCAATCCATTTTTAAATGAAATGATCAATGCAGAAAATAAAGAAAAGCTATTCAAACCTGAAAAGTGTCCATAGTTAATAAAATGTGCCAACAATACTTACAAAAAAACCCTCCAAAATGGGAAAAAATCATGTGTAGAAAATTTTATACTGTAAAAAATGTGAGCTATTCCATAAATAAATGCCATACATTTATTCATAATTCCATTGCTTTATGAACTATAAAACGTCAAAATGTGTGGAAGACATTTTACGTGTGGACTTAGCATTAATTTACACAACAATAGTTAAAAAATTATGTGTATGTTCTATGTATATTCCTACAGATACATTTCTTATCAAAATAATAAATAGTTTGTTTAGTTATAATATAATCTACACACAAACGTAACAAAGCCTAATTATTATTTCTGGTTATAAATTAAGGCATTTATAAATTATTAATATGTAACTCAACTGATATTAAAGGAAATGTTTAATTCGCATTCAACTACAGATCATATTTTAACTAAACATCTGATCTGCCTATAATTTAGTTAAGCAATTATGATCCTAGGAATTTATTCTTTCCTTATCTGCTTACAAATAAAATTACACTAGATAAATCCTTAATATCATTATTTTTCAACCTCAACTCATGTGCATAATCAATTCTTGATATTTAACTAAGATTATTTAATCTCTGAACTTCTGCACTTTTTGAGTTTCACTTTTATGTTAAACAATTTTAAGTATAATAATTTAAATATAGTTATATCTCTTTTACACTATCAATATCTTATACATACAAATGTTTATTGCATACTTATTCTTATGTGAATCCAAATTTCCTACTTCTCCCAATATCTAAACTTTTGCATATGCTTCACTCTCAATAACAATTCTTATCTTATCATTCAGATCATTTTGAAGCAAACAAATTCTGATACATAATTGAACAGCATCAATATTGATTTCAATTATTTATTGGATGGGTAGTATAAAAGTCCTGACGTCTACATTTTTTCCGGTGTAAATACGCTTTAAACTGCTTATTAAAATATGCTTTATAGAAATTTAAAATTGCTTCTTCAAACAAATTATCATTATAGAGATTTTCTAGTTAAATTAATGAGATTACATGATAGAGATATAATCAGGAATGTATTATCCACAATAATTGAGTAAACTCAATAGTGACCAAAAAAATTTCTTAATTTTTTCATTTTTGACTGACTTAAATCTATCCCGAGCTGGTCCATGTTTTCCTAATCCCTTTATATATCTTAGATATTTAGGGTGAGTAATAAAAAAGGTAATTTTTGTAAATTCGGTGCAAAATTCAAATCACTTAGATATGTTTCTATATTTTTAACAATCTGTTTGACATATTCAAAGTAATATTTCTAAGTTTTAGAAAATATTATGTTGTTAACATGAACACAGATTTTCCACTAGTCTTATAGTTAAGACTTTAAAGCAAAGTCATTTCAAATGGAATTTATTATTACTAAATTTTTATAGAAATAGATAATTACATTTTCTATTTTTGATAAATAATCAAATTATGCTATTAAATTTAAAGCGAATTTATAAATTTTATTAACAGTTTGAATTGTTTTAATTTTTTGAATATTTCTAATATAATCCCTTTCAGACATATTGGATCCATATTTTTAATGTCTTAGATCTTTAATTCAACCAGAATTTTTGATAACAAAGGTATCTAATAAGTAATCAGCTACATTTTCGTATACCCAAATTTAATCTAATCAAAGAATATTTAGATTAAATTCAGGCATATAAAATTTTTATATAGGAAAATGTCTGATTTAGCTTTTGATGGTGAAAATAAATTCGAAAAAGTTCACCAGACAATTTCTAATTTAACTTTACAACTAAATATGATTTGATACAATTAAAAAATTAATGATGCAATGAAGTTTTCAACATCTTTGTTTTCCCAATACATAATGTGTGAAATTTCTCAAATTATTCATTTTCATAAACAGTGCCCTTATTATTAAATGATTGGGTATATTTTTGAAGTTAATTTTACTAAAGAAATTTCCCTCTTTTACCTAGTAATCTCACCAGGAAAGAGTGTCCATTTTGCTTTAATTATTTTTCTAGATTATAAAATTTTGCTAATAATTTGTATAGAATTTGGTATTAGGACTAATCTGTCTTCTCATACACTGAATTATTGATTGATTAATTGATAGTTATTTTTTTCCAATTAAGTAAGATAGAAAACTTACTGCTTTTAAGTAGGGTAATAAGAATTTGAATTGCTTTCAAATTGCTTCTTTCTTTTTAAAAAAAACGAATTATCATTTATATTTTATCGAAGTCCTCTTTAGAGAAACAATCATTACAAAAATTAATAGACACTAGTAAGAAGTATACAAAAAAGCATGTCACAAATTATTATGCAATAAAAAACTTTTTTAACAGAATAAAAATTAAACAACAATTAAAATTAAAAATTTTCATTTAATTATAGCAGCTCATTATTATAGCTTTAATAACAAACTAACAAATAATCTTAAATTAATTTGCAATATTTCAATAAATTAATTTAATATTATTTGTTAATTCTTTATTAAAAATGTAATAATGAGATGATATAATTTCTTTAAAATTTTTCTTTACTGGGCAAAAAATTTTTTAAATAATCTCCACTGATTCCTTATATTTGATTAGTTTATGACAGGAAATTTTTCTTTTCAATAAGTACTTCTTCAACTTGAAAAATCATTTAGTTACATGAATATGATTATTTATTTACTTAGGTAATTTCCTTTCTGAATGAAGATAGAAATTATTTCAACAAACTACTAATAAAAACTTTTTTCCAAAATAGCTTTTTATTCCACAAATAAACTATTCAGATAATTTTCAATTTCTTTTAATATTTTTAAATTTTACATCAATTTACAACATATCAAATAATAAAAGCAAAATAATATTTGTCAATAAAATAGATTTATAATTAAGAACTTTAAATACTAAGCATTAATTCATCTTTATTTTTTTTACCATATTTTAAGAAACAAGTTTCCTTATTCATATAGTCAATTTTAAAGTTTTTCGATTAAACTTACATTAAAAAATTGTTATTTAAAAGAAAAAATTAATAAAAGGGCACAATCATAAATAAAGTAAATATAAAATACATTAAAAATTAAATTCATTAAAACATTACCTTCAAAATAACTTCAAACACATCTTGATTCCAATTTCTATCACCTTTTGCATTTTCCTTTTTGAAGGAGTCCAATTCCTTATTTTCAAACTTGATAAATAAAAGCCCACATTTTAAAAATTAAACTAAGATATATCTTACTTAAAATATTATCATAAATTAATGAAAAATAGCTTTTCACATAGAATCAAATTTTTTCTATTAGTGCAAAAATTTTTTTATAAAAACAAAGAATTTCTTTCGAGAGTATGACAATTAAAAAAATCAAAATATTTTACTTTATAAGAAATAAGCACATTTAATCTTAATTTTAAACAAAATAAAACAAAAATAAGAATAAGAAAATAATATCTTAATTTGTCTTCATTTAAATTAATATACATTACTGTTATTACTCATATTAAAGTTATTAATAATTCACTTATATTACTAATATACCACAAGCAGACTAAAAAAATTAGAATGTTATATTTTTATTGATGAATTGAAATAAAGTACATTGCACAGAAAAAATGAAGTACATTGTATTGTAGCAGAATTATTTATTTTGAGATTTTTTTCAGTTGTACCTACTATTTAATAAGTTTGTGTTATAAATACCTTTATATGTTTCTGAACATAGTACTCCAAAAGTGAAATAGTTGAACTTATAAAGTTTGTAGACTTAATGAATTTAAAAGCTGTGCTTTCTTTTTCTGATACTAAGTTGCCAATAATAAAGACAATCTGCAATGTTATATCCTGAAATGTAAATTATATGTATTAAAATATATTCTTGAGCATTACAGTTTTAGTACAATACTAATTTAGATATATATTCTTATATAAAAATAAATAAAAAATTTTACTTGAAGGAAATTAAAAACTATAAAAAATATAAAGAAATCTTTTTTAATTTTTTATTTATAATAATAAATTTATGATTAGAATGAAGGATTAATTTAGAGACAGGTATTAAGCACTTATGAATAAATAAAAAAATAATATAAATATGTTTTAAAAAATTAAATCAGTATAGTAAATGATGTTTACATTTCACAAATGAATAAACACACATAATTTCAATTATTACATTAAAAATCTACAAGAAAATTCAAAATATTAAATAAGATTATGAAAGAGTAAAATTCTTGTTTTAATAAGATTTAGTTTAAAAATTTATTTTATACATTAAGTTATATATAAGATTATGCTTCAAAAAATTAAATTCTACTTAGCTTTAGTTTTTCACATTAAATGCAATTAAATGTGCTACTATTGGCACAAAATTTGGCAAACAAAAATTACTTATTATAATGAAAAAAAATTTTAATTTAAAATCTCAAGAAAAGAGAAAATTGATAATAATTTTCATTTAATTATGGTTATTGAATAAATACTAATAATAAACTTAAAATCTCCAGATTTCTAGGACAGCAAATTCTATTAAAACTCCACTTAATGCATAAAACATATGATAAGTTTTAATCTCAAATATTTTTTATTAAATACAACAAAATTAATTTCTCAATAGCAAAGCGCATTAAAATTTCTCTTTTCTTGCAGAAAAATTTTACATTTTTGAAATTATGTATGTGTATGCAAAAGCACAGAAATGTTAATTGTAATCAATCTGTTGATCAATTGAGCTTAATCCATTATGTGATTAATCAAGAAACGTAAGAAGCTAGCAACTTACAGGCTGAAATTACTTTTACAAACTATTACATCATACTCTTTTCCCATTTTTATTAAATGAATGATTTTATAATAATTTTAAAAAATTTGTCTTCTTAATTGAGTTTAGTTTGTTTTTAGTTATTTCATTATCAAAAATGTTTAGCTTTAGATACAATCAAGGCTTATTCAAAATCACAGATATTTGTATAGGGCTTCAAAATTAAATAGGCTTCAGGGCTTCAAAAATTAAATCAAAGTAGAGCTTCAGTAAAAACTATCAACTTTCATCAAAATGTAAAATAAAATAGTTTGTAAGCTATATCGCCCCCATTGTATAAGTACATTATCTTATAGAGGAATCATTATGATATTTTACACAAATTTTATTCGCAGCTTCATGACAAAAATAAAGGAATAACGGATCTTACAACAAAATCTTAAACTTATTTCAATTCATTTTAATATACTCATTTATATGAAATAAAAAGCCAAATCATTCATAAATCACATTTAAATGACTTTATAAATGAATTAAATATCAGGCCAATTTTTTATCTATTTATGTCATAAAACCAGCTTAATTCTAACATTTTTTTAAATCTTAAATTCTAAAAAAATATGTTAAATCGTGATATTTTTAATTATATTGCAATATGTAAATATAACAGTTACTTACAATACTATTCTTGTAAATTTCCAAAATATTCATAAAATGTAATAGAAGTTCATCACAATATTGAATTAAACTTTCACAACCTTCTTTATCAATCATTTTACTAAAAATATTAAATACTTATGAGAAAAACATTGTTATATTAACAAAAAAAAGACTATAAAAAAGTTATATAATAAATTTATATCAGAAAAATTATATATGTTTACAAAAAGGTTCACAAAGCATATACAAATAAGAATTTTCAATAGAATAAAACTTATTTAGATGTAAATAAATTGTTAAGTAATTTACTCACATCTAAGTGTATTAATACAACCAGTAAAGATAAGTTTTAAAACAAATTTGGAACTATCCATTTCAAAGGAAATTCTAAAAGTAGCTTATATCAGCATATATATTAAGCAAAAACAATCTTAACACAGGTAATTCCCCAAAAATATTACAAAAATTTTATGGTCACAATAATAATAGAAATTATTAAATTATTAGTAAAAAATGGCTGTATGTATAACTTAAATATTTGAAACATTTCACAAATTACAGAAAACGTGAATTAAATAAACAAATAAAAGTTGAAACAAAATGTTTAAATTTGGCTAAAACATTTAACATAACAACGATTTTTATTCAGAATCATACTGATGGTATGATTTTTTCTACTATTTTATTAAATACTGTGATTGTAATAATCTCTACAAAATTAGATTATTTATAACTAATTAGGTAGAAATTATTAAAATATGTAACTAATCTCTATGACGAAACAGAACCATAGTTCAATTTCTAAATATATAATTTCTAACACCTAAATAAACATAAATAATTGATTGATATAAGGCTGAAATGCATCATTAAAAATAGCTTAATCATTCATGAAAGAATTTTTATAAAATTATTTTTATTTAAAAAAATATATTGTAAAAATGAAGCATTTGTTTAGAATAACATGTACCTCCTATTTTAAAAAAAACTTAAATATAAAATTAGATAAAAATATGGTAAAGTAAATGAAAAATAGTGAAATGATGCATCCACATATATTTTTCTAATCCTCTCAACATCGATAATCATCGATAAAGTAACTTAAATAATTTCAAGAAACATTTGTAAAATTTTGATGTATAAAAGTTGTATCTTTTAATTTTCAATTCTATAAAACAAATTAGAAAAATTTAAACAAAAGTATCAAATCCATACTATTTGATTTTGTGAAACAACAAAGCCATCTGTTTAATCTCAAAAAAGATTCAAACATTATGAGCAATATTTAGGCCAAATAAACAAAATAAATCTATAAATTTGTCATTAAGGAGAGTGCAGCTTATAAAGCAAATGTAAACATTTTGTGAGAGATATATTGGTACAGATACAATTTTCAATGCTTTGTACAAAACAAAATTAGGAATAAGTTTTAACAAAGTGTCTAATTTTTTATAAATCTTACATTATACATTTAATAATATACATATTTAAGATACATCAAAAAAACATAATTCAACGTTGAATTATATTACATAAATAATTATATTTATTGTAATTACTTTTTAAAATGTATGTGGAATATTGTATAAAGTTACATTATTATGATAAAACTAATATTAGTGCCTACCTAGTGCAAATAAATAGATTAAAAATGAAAACAAGATATTTTATCATTCATAGGAATATTTACTCGACTATTTATTATATATCAATTCCCATTGCTTTTTTTTTTCTTTTAGTATTCTTCAAAACTGAATATTAATTGAAATATAAATATATTCAATATAAGACTTTTTACTATAGACAAATATAGTTAATATAATACATTTTATAGAAAATCACAAAAATACATGGGTAATTAATTATATGTCAACTACATTGAATCTAAAATATTGCATATACATTGAATAAATATTTTCAATAATCAGAAAAATATAGAATTATACTTCCATTGAAATGATTAGATAAAAAAAACTTTTTAGAAAGATTTTGTTAGATCAATTAATGAAATAAATTAACTTTAAGAAAGTAATTTGTGTAATGTGGTGATCATATAAATAAGGTACATTAATAAAGTTGATTAATGATTCACTCTATTAGTGATTATATTTAAAAATATTATAAAATATAAAACCATTAAATTTCATAAAGTTAAAAATCACCACCTTATAAGCCTTACAGCAATTTGAACTATGTCTGTATCCTCATGGAAATTTTCCAGAATCTTCATTATGCTTAAAAAAACACCACCTTTCATCAAAATACTTCTGCCCTGATCATCATCAATTAAACAGTGTACAATAGACAAAACCTGAAACAATCAAAATAAAACAATAAATATATGTAATCATAAGTATTTAAATTATCTTAGAAGCTGAAACACAAATAAAATATCAATATAAAGGACAATTTTTATAATGAATGCAAAAATAATATATAAAAATTTATTTAATACAGATAAAATCATTATAAATTCAGGTATAATCTGAATTTTCTCAATTCAAATTTTTCCCATTAATCCACAAAATATATATTTCTTTTTATCTTATTGAATCCTCAAATCCTAATTGAATACAAGTAATGTAAGTCATTACAACTTGCCTTAAGGTTTATATATTTTAACACAATATTTAAAATATTTTTATCTTAAATATTTAAAAGATAAACATTTTTCATATTAACATTTAAATATTATGTATCAACTTTGAAAACATTCATTAACCTACTCCATTTTGATGTTAATCTAAATCATTTGAAAACATTCTAACTAAAATGAAAAATTATTAATTAAAATGTATGAAAAAATTATGATTGTAATTTTGGAAAATATAAAAGGATGAAAAGAAAAAAAAATTATGTGCATGTTAATACAAATATCAGTGTACAATTTGAAGAATAGATAAAAAATTTGCTCACCAGGTTGTGTATTCTGATAATCAACATTGATACAGAAATAATAGCTGGCAAATCTGACAAACACGACAAAATCAGTCAACTAATGGTAGTCTCCCCTCTTGTTTTCCATCCATCGGAAGAGGGGTTATACCAATTCCATAAATTAAGAGAGGTGTAAAGTATTTAGAGCGTGCTATAAAAAATTCAACCAATTGGAACATTTTAAAATATATTGCCACCTACAACACAACTGACTTAGAGGAAAGGGCAAATTTAATTATTTGTGTTCTATAAAATTTGTTTTAAGGTTTTCTGAATAGCTTATTTTAAAATGACACGATGCAACATTCCATCTATATTGAATAACCAAATTGAAATTTTAATCAGTTTTTCAGAGAAAAATCTTCACACAATTCTAAACAAATTTTCAGTTGGTAAACTTGTGAATATGCTGCTTATCTTTAATCTAAAAATCTATCGATTAATTTAGTTCAGCCTGTTCAAAAGGCAATTAAATTATGCCAAATTTTTATTAATAAAGTTAGTTGATTTGTCTTCATTGCATTTTAGAATGTCTTAGGAATTTGCTGTTTTTATGAATGTTTATTTGCACCTTCTATTTGAAAATAATTTTGTATTGAAAAACAATTTTAATCAGAAAGTAGAGAAAGTAATGACTATTCAAAAATTTAGTAAGGTACAAATTCACAAGTATTGACTAAATATTTATATTATTTTATGTAAATATAATCTAATTTCCTCTTTATAATTAATGCCTAAATTTTTTAAATTTATTCAATAATAAAAAAAAGGTAGAGTGATGTCATTTTTACAATTCTACTGACACAGGTCTATCATTTTATGATATTACAAATAGGCAAAAAAAAGTTCACTTAATATTTAATTGGTTACATAAATATGCTGTGGAATCATTAATTTTCAATTATAAAGATTTTTTATCTAGAAATTTCTCGTGTATATGAAATTAAATTTTACTGAAATATGTATATAATCATTTGTGAATAAACTTACTTTGAAACATTATGTTCTTATCATAGCTTAATTTTAAAAGCTTAAATAGTTTAATCTTTGAATTTATTTTTTATGTATTTTCTAAAGTAAAATGTGCATAAGATACTTTGTGTACGTTTATATAAAATCAAAAAAACCTTATAAATAGTATACTTTGAACTGAGTATGTACAGCTTGAAAATTCAACTTTTTAATAAATAATTATTTGTTACAACATTTATCCTTATTTGCTTTCAATAAACTTAAGTGTGTGCGATTATGAAATACAAGAATTTCAAAACAATTTTTTTAAAGTATATTTGATACAATTTTTTTTTTAATAATTTACCTAAAATTGAAAAATGTAAAATTAGTTATGTTTTGTTAAAGACTGATTTTATTTATTTTGTCAAATGAGAAAAATTCTTTTTGCTTCTGTTATTGCTTTATTAAACTATGTTAGTAAAGATTAATAGAGTTATGAATTGTAACCAAATACAATTAATTGATAAATATAGTGTTAACAAAGGAATATTAGTTTAAACTTTTGGCTATAATTATTAGCATTTTTAAAAAAAATGCTATTGTTCTAGAGATATATTAATCTTATTTCAGTTTTCCCTGATAAATTGAAAAAATTATTCTATTATTTTAACATCAACTAAAACTGTGGTGGCTACTGTACTTCAACATTGGAGTAATGAAGATAATTCGGTACAAATTTCAACAACTAAATGATTTTTTAACCTAAAATAATCTATACAAACTTCATCCAGAAGAGAAAAGAAATTTTCTCCGTTCTTATAAATTGGATGAAATATTAAATTTATCTGATTTCTAATTTCTTGTAATATAGCCAAAGAAGTTAACACTTTCATTAACTATTGATGAAAATCAATACACAAACGCCTGTTGATAAATCGCAATGACAAAAAGAGCATGTGCTTGCCAATCAGCAAGTGCAATATACAAAGTTTGAATAATCGATCACTACTACACCCAAGGGACTATAAAGGAACTCTAAACTACTATTCCGTTGACAGGATGGAATACGTGTCCAGGACTATTTTTTAACATTTTATTTAAATTAAACAAAATTTTATAAATGATAAATAAAACTTATTTAAATTAAGAAGCATGAAACTTCTAAAATACATTTCAAATATTATTTTATCTAAAATATCACAAGATAATAAAAGATTGATAAGATGTGTAAAACATATATTCCATAAATATAATATTTTTATCAAAAAATTCAGAATTTCAAATGTAAAAACAAACAGAATAATAAAATTATTATTTTTGTTTCTACATTTGAAATAAATAGAATATTTATATGCGTAATTTGTGCATAATAAATTCATAGAGCTCCAAATATATATTGCAAGTAATTCCAATTGGCATTATCAAATTTTAAATAAAATTATAAAGCATATACCTGAGTAACAACTTTGTTGTAATTTTGATCTGAATCTTGCTCTTCGTGAAACTATAAAAAAGTTACAGAATATGTTTAATCACCAACTTAATGAACAAATATGCTTTTTAACTATTCAAAACTAAAAATGAAAATAATATGAGTTTTTAAAGATTAATTAAGCTCATAAAAAATGACATTAATCATAATACCCACAACACATAATTTTATAATTAAAAATCTTAAGAATTATTTTAACTGTCCATATCCTTTTTTCTTAATTACTTAAATCTTAATACTATGAATACAAAATTAATAAACAGAATTTTTTAATTTCTTTTGATTAGGTATCTTTTATAATGTTTATTAACTGGTTGTATTAAAAAATAAGTTTCCCTGACAAATAATTTCTTTTAAAGACTATTAATAGTGCCCAATCATTAGAAACTATTTTCTACTTACAGCTAAATTTATTCTAATTGTATCAATCCTATTTTCCAAATAATATTTAAAATTGTGACTTAAAATTTAAAAATTTATTTTATCTTATTACTAGCTGTTTAACATGTTATTAATTAATCATCTATGTTAATTTAAGTAATATTTCAGTTAATTTCAAAAAATATTTAACTCTATATTTATTGTTTTTCTAAGGTGGAATTAATGTAACAATTTAATGTAGCTTTTGTTTATGTGAAAATTACATTTGTTAAAAAAAATAGTTCCATAAACAGGAACATTTCTCTAAAAAAAGTATATTTGATAATTATGCTTGACTGTAACTACATTGCACAGTTTCAAAGTTCAAGGAATCATACAAAAAAGAATATTAGTCATGCCAAAAAAAATATTAAATAAAACTAAATAAATTATTAAAATATTAATTTTATTTTAGTAGAAAGCCAAAAAAATTATCACAATAAATTATTTTTTCAACCTTTTTTCGTGTTTTTATTTTTAAGCAAATGCATATGATAAAATTAGAAAAGGTTTGCAATTTCTGTGATATTATTGGTGTCATGGTTATAAAGTTATTAGTTGAGTTATCTAAAAATAATTCTCATGGTAGCAAATTTAAAATGTAATCTAAAAATAATGCATATTTGCTACAACAAGAGTGTATCAAAAACACCAATCAATATACTAATACAAAATCATGATAATTTTAAGGAACCTAAATTTTCCAATGTCAGTGGAACTAAAACTTGTCATGAAAATACAACCTACCAGCTTTACCAATATTTTTCAGTGATTTTACGTTTATTATGATTTTAAGTACTCTTAGACAGATTAGTTAATATATATTTTAGTTAACTGAATGTGTTTCAAAAACAAATGTCTGTTAATTAAGTTACAATAATAGCAAATAAGTTTTATTTTCTGTTTCTAATGAAAATTTAACTTAGATACAGATCTCATAAGTCTTATTAAATTAAATGTTTAAATTTATAAACTCATGTATAAAATACTTAAGATTCGTTTTTATTATATCTTTACATATTATTGTTAGTAAATAAAAAAAGTATTTTCAATAAAGGTGTATATTTTTGATACATTAGGAAGAACAACAGACATTACAAGTTAAAATTGCAGAAAGAAAAACTATAAATAATAAATGCAGCCCCCTTTGAATATAGCATCTAATGAAGAAAATTTGAAGTAGAAAAAATAGTCTTAAACAGCAATAATTTAAAATATACAATTTAAAGTTTGAACATACCATAAACATCAATTAATTTTTATTCCTAAATGATGAAAAAGAATAAAAAATATTTTGAAACAGAATTAGATTAAACAAAAATAAAAAGTACAATAACTTACAAATGTAATTATTTCATTTACATGATGATTTAAAACTGAGCTGAGTTTTTCCATAAAATTTATATCCAAATTATTAATAATTAACTGTTTTAAAATTTTTATTCCATAGATTGTTGCATCTTTGTTAAGTTTAAAAGATATTTCATGCATATTGTCAAGGAAGACACCTAAAAAAATAAGAAAGGTATCAAAAAGTGCAAAATAATTTATATAATTTTATTATGAAATAATGTATATGATTTCATTAAAATTATGTGCCTATATTTGAATTAATTACTGATTTTGAATGAATATCTTATCTTTTTATTGCAGCATTCAAAAAGATAAAACATTGCTAACAAGTAATACAAATATAAATTATAATTAAATATATATTATAATCTATTAAATATATTATTATGTTTTATGAAAATATATATTTAAAATATATTCATAATATGCAGTGATAATAATATTAATCCACAAGATAAATTAATAACAAAAAGTATGACTATAAAAAACTATTAGAAATTTTTTTGATAAATGATCAACATATCATATTTTAACTGTAGGTAAAAAATGTATTTTGAAATTAAACAAATAAGTAAATTAAGCTTTCAGTTAAAACATATGCTAATTTAAATTTTCCGAAATTATAGTTTAAAAATTATCTTACATTTCAATTATTTTTTATTCAAAAAGTTATAAAATTTAGTAATTATTTGGGGGAAATATATAATTCAATGAAAAATGATTATTTTCTCATTCACTAATTTCATATCAAATAACCTATTACCAATTATTAATATTTATACTTAAAAGAACTTTAGAGAAGTAAAAATTAATTAAAGCATAAATAAATTAACTCCACCATAATGATTCACACACAAAGTTTCAAATTAAATATTTATATATTTCTGAAATAACCAAAGAAACACAATACTATTATTAACCAAATTTTTAGTTTTCAGAACTACATAAGAAAATAAAAATTAATAAAACAAAAATACCATCCAGTTGCTTTGAGAAGTATTTTATAGCACTAATATTTAATAAATGTGGCATGCAATAAAATACATTTAAAATTTCAGATATGTACAACAAATATAATACTTATTTATAAGCATGTAAATAATAAACTGTGTCACACCATTTTTTACTTTTAGTAAACATGTATAAATACACTCCAGTGTACAAAAATATTTATATACATGAAGAAAAAGTGAACCAAAGTTTTGAAATTTCTCATGATGATTTGATTATATGAATCTTGCAAAAGAAAAGCATTTTAGTAACAATGACAAAAGGCAACACATTCAATAACTATTTAAATTTGACATCATGGAGAAATTAAAATGGGTATTTAAAACTATGCATAATTAGACATCAATTGACATTATTTGAAACACTCTACACTACAGAAAGATGACTCAAAAACATACATCTCATCACTAGAAAATATATTCATCCCTCTTTTAAAAAAAGGCTGATCTTAAGCCTCAGAAATTATGGAACATACCTTCAGAGGTGGCCAAATAGATGTATCATTCACTATGTTGATCAAACCAGTGTAATAATTGGAAATCATGACAGCAGTGAATTTCTGAAACTAGTCATTTGATACAAAGATTCATCGCATCCCCAACTAATAATTGCATAATGAGCAGATCAAGTAACAGGACTTAACCATGTCAACAAAAATAGCCAAAAATAACGTCACAAGGAACTTTTCAGAATTATTTATCAATTGGCCTCAATTTATTAGTATCAGAGCAAATTATCAATGAACAATTTAGAAACTTTGAACTGCTTTTAAAGCAGTTGCCATTAGCACCACAACACAGATAGTGTACTTTGAATGAATGTTATATTCAAATGCAAAATCCATTTAAATCAGTGTTGATGACCATGCCACACAAATGTAAAAATGAAAGAACAGTAATCAAATCTAATATAAATTACCGAGCGATATACTATTATAACACCTAGATTAGATTTGGTATGCTTTGAATGTCACATTATGATATCATTTTGCACACAAGAGCGAATTTTATCAATATCAGCATTTTAAAAGGAATTCTAAACCAATACATACATCTAGACCTGAAAGGATATTCAAAAACACAAATTGCTGAGCTGAAAAGTAAGTATTAACCATTCAGTGGTCTACTTTACAGTACAAAACTGAAAATGACAGTGTGAAGTAATCAACACAGGCCCAATCAATGACCAATAATTATTTTGTAAAATACTCATGGTTCACAGATACTATAATAACAATTCACAACTGGTGGTATTGTTGGTATTACCAAATCATCCAGGTGAAATTTATTAGTACTTCGTTTTTGATCACATATTCCGAGATTCTCTCCACAATATTTATACTCTAATTTATATTAATTATAGAAGTATAAGAATATAATATCCTGCCATGACTTACTATGTCACTAGGTATAACTTGAACCAACATGTTTAGCATATTTCAGAAAAATAATTTTTTATTATTATTTCAGAATACTACAGAACAAGATTATCAGTTGATATATTTATTTCAGAATCTATAGCAGACGCATATCAATAATTTAATAGAGTACATGTTCTGACAAATATCTGTTTTTATGGTTGCCAATAATTGTTTGAAATAATATTTCCCAAGCTATTACTCAACTAAATTTTATTATTCTAAATTTATAATATCTGTGTATTTACAAAAAAAACTGTACATGCTAAGTTTTATGATCATTGTTCAATTTTTTCTCGGTATATAAAACTTTTATTTTATTTATTTATTTTTTTGCAACAAAGAGTATATTTTACAAAATTTGCAAAAAATTACAGATGCATGAAAATACATTCATCAAATACAAAAAAGATGCAGATAAGGTTATTTGTACACTCACTTATTAAATGTTCATCAATTATTTTTATACAATCATCTTTTAGAAGCTTCAAGAAAAGTTGAAATACATTAGATAAATTTCTGTCCTTTACTCTCATCTGAAATAAACTTTGCATAATTATCTAAAACACTCAGATATAAATCTTAAAATACTTTTAAGAATTATAAATGCAAATCTATGTTTGCAATATTAAGTTCAGTAAATATTTAGTATTTGTTTTTTGCACTATAATATTTTTAAATATATAGTAAAAACATTTATGAAGCATTTTTGGAAAAACAATTTTAAACTACGATTATATAAAATGATAACTACAAAATTTATATCAGTATAGATTTCAGTGAATTCTTATGCAAATTATTTTCACAACATTTCACTTCACCTACAAAGAAATATTGGAAAAAATGGAAACATTTGTCTGGATACACTGCTCTCAACTAATAGTGATCCTCATAACTTCTCAGATAAACAGTTTCAATATTTGAGAACAGGAAACAAACTCATGCACATTTCATTATATGAGTGAGAGCAATTTTTTTTTTCATTATCAGCAAAAATATTTAAAATGTTAAATTTTTATAATCCTGAGAAATAAATTATGTGAAACGAATGAGTTGCTCACTCCTTAATTTAGAACAAGAAACAAGATTTAATTACAAATTCTATTTAATAGATTAGGATATAATATGAGTTATTTAAATGTCATAGAAATAAAAGGAATACTTCCATTAATATTAGATATTTTTATTAGATATTAATTTTATTAGAAGTTTATTAACAAAATAAAAATTTTTAACAAGCTAAAAAAGACTATATAAAACTATCTTTTCTTAAATAACTTTGCAAATTTTTCAAACAATAATTATTATTCAATTGATATTATGCTGCAAAATTGCAGTATTTTTTGGTGTTATCAACAAAATATACAACTTTGACAAAGTAACTTCCTATTACTTACACATTATATTTAGCAATTTGTTAAAAACTTATATTAACAAAACAATTTATAAAGCAACTCTTTCTAGAAAATACCACTGATTAATATACAGTATATATTCATAAGATTATTTCTATTTTTAATTCTTTAGTTTTGGGAAGATATGAATTTTTAGCACATTTTTTATATTAGCTTATATGAAAACTTCAAAAGCAATTTGTTTTTATATTTTCCCAACTTTATATAACAAATTAATTTTAAAAATATACATAATCAAAATGAGTGCAGATTTATCTTAATTATTTTCATTGATTTGGGATGTTTGTATGTAATTCTTAATAAAAGTATAATTTTTCATTTAAATTCCAAATAAAGTTAATTTATTAATAAATTTTTTAAATAACTAAATTAACGTGAAATTTTCTATAAAGAAAAACACAAATAAGGATATTTAGAATTTTATAAAGATTACGCCAATTTAAAAACTATAAAACAATAAAAAAACAAAGAAGTATAAACTTACCTCAAACAGTAATTTTATAATTAGCAAGCTTAATTTTGGGTAATGGGAGTCTAAAAGTTTGAATAATAATTTTAGAAGAGGTATTCGATTACTATGCACTGCTAAAAGCGCATTATTTTCTTTCAGAAACTGGTAAATTTCTTCAACAGCTGTTATTGTTTCATTTAACCTTTTTTTGATACCTGAAAATAATTCCAGTAATTATATTTGCAATAACATTGATTCAAATATAGCATAACAATTCATAAAAGTTATAATCCAATATTGTTTGTTTGAAATATGTATTGGTTGTTAATGATTAACTAAAATTTAATATTTACATAAACTATATAGTTTTAAATAAATATATTTGAGAAAACTAAAGAATAATAATTATTTGCACAATTTCTCATTTTTTATGGTAAATTAAGTATGTGAAAGAAAAAATTTAACCTAATTTTATGCTCTTTTCTAATGGAGAAAAATAGACAGCCAAATCTTCAGCTAACTTTTCAAGTTCACTATCATTTGTATTGGCATTATCCAAATTAAAGTCAGGGACAGAACTGGAAAAAAATTACTCTGTATAATTACTGTACTTCTCATTATCGTGAAATATTTAGTACAGAACAAAATATAATCAATTATGATGTTACAATTATATCAGAAACAACTATGTAAAACAAGAAATA
Source organism: Latrodectus hesperus (assembly GCA_037975125.1). Classification (NCBI taxonomy): domain Eukaryota; kingdom Metazoa; phylum Arthropoda; class Arachnida; order Araneae; family Theridiidae; genus Latrodectus; species Latrodectus hesperus. The sequence continues at coordinate 101,247,670 of CM075850.1, read as the reverse complement.
AATGGGATTCAGAAGAAAAAGAAATTTTTTAAACATAGAAATTTTATTTTTAAATATAGAAAATTATAGGCATTTTTAAAAATTTTACAAACTGTTTTTAAATTTATATCATACAATATCTTATAATATAAATAAAAATAAACAGAATATTTTAAAAAATAAATGTTTTGTTTTTATAACATAGCTGAACATGTTTATTTTTATACAAAAACTGAAGTATTTGATATGTCCTTCAATCAGAACTATGACATTCAAAAATATTATCCATTTCAAAACTGGAAAAAGAATTAGATGTGCAGAGAATTTCTAGAAGTACAAAAGATATTTTTTTATGATACTCATTTTTTTAGATATTGTTTTAACTGATTTGTAAAACATGAAATTAATAGTTACATTACTTTGTCAGGTATTTCGGCAAAAATAATTTCATTATTTCCAAAATGTTCAACATAATTGTGAAATCTAAAAATATTTTTTAATTCATATGAAAGAACACATCATACTCCCAATAATTTTTAATAGAATAATTTTTGCAAATGATTCAATATTTTAATCTATAATATAATAACTTTAATAGCACAATTAAATTTGAAAAATAAAAGCAAAACAGTCGGGAAAAGAGAAGATAAAATAAAATATTAGAGCATAGACACTTTCTTTTTATAAAAGCTGATTTGAATACTTTTTATGAGGCAACTATTACTTAATAATTAAGAGTAAAAAGAAGCTATCTTACTTAGGTGGTGATGAATTACACATTTCTTTCATTAATAAATCCTCAAGTGATCCATTAGCAGATATTCCACTTTGCCAATTTGAAATAAAATCTGACTGTAGAATATTATCACCAAAATGTCTATCACACCATTCAGAACTAATTTTTGAAGAAGGAGTGTTGCATTTCTCGTCATCTTAAAAACATATTTAAAAATAAGCCACAAAATTAAGCATTATAAAAATATAAATGAAATACAGAACATAGTCCAATGTCACTATATATAAAACAAAATGAAAGATTATTATATATTATTATATTGTATTATATATTACGCAAGTTTTAAAATAACTTTACAAACTAAAGAAATATTTTTCTAATTCTTAAGTATTTATGAAATATAGCAATGCAGGTCACTATAAAAGAAATTTTTCTAGTATCGGTGACAGAGCATAGTCTAAATATCTATAAAGGAAAGGTGACTATTTTATTATAATGATAATTAAATAGAAAACAAAAATTATAATATTTAGACAATGAGAAATAAATTAAAAATATACTTCACTTTTTTTAACTCCATAAAAATAATAAATATTAAGAATTTTAAAAAATACAGTCACACAAAAATTTTTTAAATCATTACAAAAAATTACAAAAGCTCATTTTTTAAAATTATTACCACATTTAGAATGGTAAACTTCATAAATAAAACTTTGATTACAGAAATATTTTAAAAAAAAGATATCTTTAAAAATTTAATAGCAAAAATATAATAGTAATTAACAAATCTAACTACTAAAATAGGAAATTTTTAATAAATTGATAATTTTAAAGATTTGAATGAATTATAAATAAAATGTTCATAAGACATAAAACTAATTTTTTATATTTAAATTCTTTAAATATTTTCAAGAATTAATTTTAAAAAAACCTATTTTTAATACTTATGATTTTATTTTCAAACGGACTAACTAACTTATTAATATTTTAGAATAATTTGAAAAACGTACAAGTAAGTGGAGGAAATCCTGAAAATTCAGAATCAGAACTGCGTCTGATATGGGACATAGCAGGCTTCCGAGGACATAATATAGGTTTTGTAACTATTGGCTCTAACTTTAAATCAACAGTATTTTCCATTTCCTGAAATGAAATGAAAAAAAGCAGCTAGCTACAATAAATTCATAAAAATAAAAATTTAAAGAAACAAGAAAAACACTTAAATTACAAGTTACTTCCTTTTAAATTAACCATCAGTCACTTGAAATAATATATTTAGATTTATAAATACTTTTACAAATCAATGTTCCAGATTATATAAATAAAACCAATGTTTGCTTTAAATATATGAGCTTTTGAATTTTTAAATTTTAAGAAACCATAGATTTTTTGCTTGTATGCTATTATTTAAAATGTTTCATATTTAAGTATCTTAGAACCTATAATGTTTAAATTAAATAATTTGTGATTCTTCACTTTAAACTTAATGCAATTAGTTTTTAGTCACAAAATATTTTAAACTGTCATCATATTATCTTGAATTCAAATAACTTTAAAAAAATTAAAAATATGTGATTATTTGCAATAATATAGTTTCAAATCTGGAAATATATACAGTTAAACTTAAATGACACTTTAATGAAACTTAGAACTCATTATTAGTTACGCAAGTTTTTTTCTGTATTTTTGGATCCTAATGAAATGTCATTCTTAAAAGTCTATATTATAAAATATATATTTCTGTTTTTAAAAATCAGAATAACTTAAATCATCAAAATTTATATTCTAATATTAAGTTTTCTTACTATATGATAATTATTAAGATACTTATTAAAAGCATATATGAATTGTAAATAATTTATAAAATATTTTGACATCCTATTCTATAATTATTAAAATATTTAGTAATTTCACTTTTTAAAAAAATGATGAATCTATTAGCCTTCTTTGTAGAGAATTGAAAATTTCAAAGTTAATCAAGTTTATACAAGTCAAAAACTGATTATTTTTTTAAAAACATTTTATTTATATAGAAAGTCTTTGAGACAAAAAATTATAAAAATATATTCTCAATAATATTATCAAAGAGAATATTTCTCATAGATTTTATTGAAATTTGAAATTGTTAGGTTGAAAAAGTAAATCTTTTGACTAGTTTGGCATAGAATTATATGGTTAAAATTTTGAGAAAACATGTTTTATTTAATAAAATATTCAGTATTTCAGCATTTGAAATTCAAATTACATTTTAACCAAATGCATATATTTTGGCATTATACAATAATTTAATAATTTATCATTTGATCATATAAATAAGTACTAGATTTACTTCTAAAAATATTGTTTACAGGTGTACATAGGTACTAGATTTAATTACTTTTCATATTTCCATGATCAGAGCAAACATTTAAATGTTGATAATTAAAACATCTTCTATAAAAAATTAATTAACAATAGGTCAAATTAACTAGTAAAATATATTTTTACCTTATGATATCTAGCAGGAGTCAATTTCGGAGTATATTTTTCTTCATGTTCATATTTCAAAGATTTAATGCTAAAAAGTATTTTAAATCCAAAATATTAATAAATTTATAAATATCAGAGCAACAAATCAAATTACATAATTTTACCTTGAAAATAAATTTGGATTGTTAAGAATTAACCCTGTAATATCAAAATTTTAAATTTTATTCAGAAGAGAAATGCATATAATCAAAATAGCATACAAATAAACTAGGAAAAAATGATCACCATAATTATTATTCTCATATATATAGAGGCCACATTTCATAAAACATTAATATATTTAATATACTTACTTCAGTTTCAGTGACCATATATACAAAAATATTTTTATTCAATGCAATTAATTGTTTGAAAGAATATTCAACACTGAATTTTGAAAAAGTCAATTCATTTTTCTCTAAATAAAAAATATATAATTGATAATCACAAAATAAATAAGAGAAATAAATCATATTAAATCTGAAGAGCAAATATATATATATATATATATATATATATATATATATATATATATATATATATATATATATATATATATATATATATATAAATATATAAAAGAATGTAAATATAATATCAATATTTGCAACTATTATGTATAAAAACAATGTATCTAAAACCATATCAATTAATTAGATTTGTATCTGTAAATAAACCATTTTCCATTTTGACCATAATAAATATAATAAAAATTTACAACTATCATCAGAATTTAGGGATTACAACTTACTCTAGATTGAGACTTTTGATGATACAACCGATTCTAGATTTCTTCTAACAATCTAATTTCACCATCATAAATTTGCTAAAGAGTACATATAGAAGAACCCCAAATATAGAAAAATTATTTCTAATGAAAGATAATTGAGAAAAGTTGATGTGAATATAATGATCAGTAATTCAAAATATAATTAATAAAAGGCAAGAAAAATCATTAAGATATAAAATTCCATGGAAATGCAATTTGTATCCACATCAGCATCTTAATTACTATTACACAAACTAGCCTGGACATACTAAATCTTCTTGAGAGACTGTCACCCGAGCACACAGTGCATTTCCAATAGATCCCTACACACGTGGGAATAGAGGGGAATGATAGAGCAGATTCCTTGGCCAGATCGGCGTCAGAGTAGGGAGTAAACCCAGGAGGAGAGCTCACATCTAGTGAGATTTCTTCCCTGGCCTAAACTGAATTCAATAAACTTATGAAAATTCTTCCCAACCATCCATGGTACTTCGCCAAGACCGGGTGAGACCTTCAATCTTAGACCAAGATCTTATCAAACTCAGATAAGTGGGCGCACGAGAGGAATCCCCTTTCAGCAGGGACAAAGGACATTTCCAGATTATCTTTGGTTTTCCGTCAATATGGCCTCCAATGGACATATCTTATCCTGCCTAAATTTTAAAAAAGACAATGTCCTTCGGGACCCATCACATTTTTTAGACATTTTAGATATTTTTGGTTTTATGGGGGTTGTCTAGCCTAGCTAAGCAACCTGAGATAGTTAACAACAATTAGTATTACAACTTTTGTAGGGATTTGATCTCTTCTAAGAGTTTTTGTTTTCCATACAAATAATTACCTCTAGTTTGAAATTAGAAATTTTGGTACTTATGCTTTATCCTATCAGCCATTTTTGAAAGAAAAATCTGTTTCTAAATTTATGTTTCTGACCAAATTTTACAATTTAGTGACACCACTAAAAAACTTGTGCTATTTAATGAAAGGACAATTTTATATTAAATAAGGTAAAGATTTTTTGTATAAAATTAGATGATGTGTTTTTTGTTAAAAAATAATAGATAGAATAATACATAAGTACCAATTTTTTTTTAAATCTTTCACATCTTCTTTAACTTAATCACTTCACCTAACTATGGGTCTATCCAATAACATAAGTTTAAATAATAAAAAATTAAAACCAACAGTTATTGAGTCATATGGAATGGCTTAAATATATAGTTCAGTTCTCTTATCTATGTTAAATGTGAATTATTTTATTATTTTTAATTATATATCTATATATGATTGAAATTTCTTCAAGCAATCAGTTAACTAAATCAAACAAACACATGTTAGAACATCAAAATATTTTATTAGAGCTAACACTCGTAATTAGAAATATCCAGATTTATTTTCGAATTTTTCAAATACAAATAGGAATGCATTGCATATTATTTTTCACATTGCTTGACAAAGATAGTGTAAACTAAATAGTGAACTCACTGCAAACTCTATTTGAACTATATTATAAATCAGAGAGTTATAAAAAATACTGTCACGAGAAGAAGCTTATTAAAGATAAAAGAAATAGACTACAAAAATATCAAAATAGTTTTTAGCTCTAAAAATATTGCTATAGAAACCGACCTTCTCAGCATTAATATATTTTCGTGTTTGATCATTCTTTACAGATACTGCAAAAAATCTTGAAATGAGAAATTTGATGCTTAGACTAGTAATGTATGATTCTGTATATACATATTTTAACAGAAAACAATTTTAGTTTGTTTATTGTATAAAATTAGATTTTCTCTTAAGAGACCAAACAGAAATTCTGAACTATAAACTATGTTATCAGTATTTAATAAAGATATACTAAAATTTTCTAAGTAGGAGATATTTTCCTACAGTATTACAAAACACTTTATCTTATATGCTTTCATGTGTTTATCATTTACAAATTAAATTTATTAATATTTTAAATACTAAAAACTATAATTTCTTCAATAATTATAACTATGGTAATAATTAAAAGCTTATAGTTTTGAATTTAAGTTATTATTACTTAATAATTAGAAGTTTTTAATGCAAACTTGTAGTATTAAATTTGTAAAAATAACTTCTTCTCAATATTTGTACTTATTAACGTTTGATGTAAATGTTGACTAAATTTCCTTTATATTCCCACATATTAACATACCATGCAAAGTAAACTCAGTGGCATAACAGTTTCTTTGGGGCCAAGACTTACAGTCCCCATATATGCTTTCTTGACCAAGGACCATGAGATGCAAAGCATATGTCCCAGATAGGTGGTCAGGTTAACATGAAACTCCAATGTTTAGTTATCGTGCATGCTTGTTACTCAGTTTTATCGACTTACTAAAGAGATAAAACTTAAGCTGATGCTGCCCAAGCCAATGATCAAATCTTGGACCTGCACCTTCGAAACACAAAGCCATTATAATATCGAAGTCATCATGTCATATGATTCATAATAATTCCATTGATTTATTAGTTTTATTTTTAACAAGTTTTTTATATACTTTGTATACTGAAAATGTACTTTGTTATTATGTATAATTAGTCATATATTAAAAATAATTACTAAAGCTTTAAGGAGGATATATCTAAGATAAATAATATTCTCATCTGAATTCATTAATCACAGTTACTGATTTCATTAACATTTATTGAATACATTTGCAAAATTTATTATATATATTTGCAGAATTCCTTTATTGATTAAAATTACTTCTAAGAACTAAAATATTATACACAATAACTAGCATTATTTTTTTTTACTTTTATTTTTACACTAACATACTGAAATATATTAATATTTAACATTAAGAAAAATGTCAAATGAGATTATAGTAACAGCTTGATTTAATGTATCTGAAGATTTCTTTTAAGATAAGAAATAAATTCATAAAAATTAAATTTTGAACATGAGTCAATTACCTTACACAGCTAGATGCCCTAGAAATGGGTATTGATGTATTGAAACCTTGGTTTTGTAACCTATAAAGTAAAAACTAAAAATAAATTCATTAAATATACTTTATATATTTTAAGATAATTTAAATATACTTCAATTTTTTCATGTAATTTAATAATCTATATTCATTGTTCTAAAGCAAGGATTTAAAAATTAAAAATTCTGTCATTTATCTATTAAAAATACAACAGAGAAATTTTTAAACAAATGATATTATCTTTAATATTAACTTTATTTTATTACATCATATCTAATAAGAGTATAAATTTAAAAGTATGGACAAAAGAAAATGCAAATTTTTATCACTTCAAATGAAGACTTAAATAACAGAAATACACATTTTTTTTATAAGTCTCAATACATAGAAAATATTCTTATACAATGCATAATAGCAAATGTATTATATTTCCATTTACATATAATTATTAAAAAGGTTGTTTTTTTTGTATAAACAAACTAATGTAATAAAAATAAATATTTTTATACTTAAAAGGATAAAAGTTAAATACTAATTATTAGTTTATATTTCTTAATTTCTCAAATATATCATATTTAAAAAGAACAAATATTTTTTAAAAAACATATAATTTGAAACTACCATAATTTGTAACACAATAACTATAATAAAAAAAATAATTAAAATAATTTGTGAGAAGCAGTTGCACATATATCAGCTAATTCAGTCAAAGAAGATCTACTTCAGTCCAAAAATATTTCGTATCCTGACTAAAATTTAGTATTGATTTAAATTAAGGAAAGATTTGTCATGTTACCCTGATCCTGAAAGGACACGTGGAAGGCGATTTTGTTCCGTTTTAAAAAAAAGACTGGTCAAAATACCAATACAATTAATATAAAATTATGATCAGCTGATTAGTCTTAAATGGTATACAATGTTAAAAGCAGTCTGAAATGTATCTCAGAAGCTATAAGGGCTAGCTAAAAAGGATAATACATTTCAAAGTAAGAGACCTGCATATAATTAATGAACAAACTGCATCACAGATAAAAGACTTCGTATCATTACTCTAACAGCATTTATCTTTCTTCCATGAAAAAAAGACTATAATATAAAAGAATCATTATTCATATTTATTTAGTACGATTATAAACAACTTTGTCATTTAAAAACTCAGGGTTTTATGCTATATTTATTTTTTTACATAAAATAATGTTTACAATCTCTTTTTTTTAAAAAAACTTCAATAGCATTGAATAAGAGCTAAGGTTTGAAAATGTCTATGTTCTTTTTTTACTTAAATATGTATGTAATAATAATCAATATTTATGAACAATATATTTCTAAATTTTAAATTGCGAAATTTTGTGTTTAATGTATATCAACATAACTGTGTGTCAACAATGTTAATTTTAAATGAAGCATTTAAAATTCTCATAAACTTTTATTGTATTTTTGAAAATCAAAATTAATATATATTTTTCTAATAGTCACATATTTATAATTAGTCAATCAACGGATCATTATAAAGAGATATGAACTTGTTGGAGTAAATATTTTTACATGTTTATTTATCGAACATCATCATAGTTCATAGTTGTTTTATCCCTGAAATATGGTATAGTAAGATCTAATTTAGTTATTTAAAAAAGAACGGAAGAATAATTTTATTTCAACAGTCACACAATAACATATAAACAAAGTCTGAATAGTTGAGGGAAGAAGAAAAGATTTTCTACTTTTATACATATGTGATTATTTGTTAAACAGTTAAAATAATGGAAACAATTTATCATTAGTTGGTGATTCAACACTCAATACTTGTCATGTGACAAATATATATAGACTATTTATAAGGGATATTTGTGTATATTTGCATTTGATTTTTATAAAGTGAATATTATACTTTTATCCACATTAACTTGACACTAACTTTGGCACAGATGTCATATAATCTAGGATGCCAAATTCTGAACTTTTTTGGCAATGAAGAAATGCTGCCAAGATGATGTATTGTGACGTGCACAATGACATAAATACTAGGGTTGCTAAAATAGAATTTTTTGCTTAATTCTTAAAGGTCTTCATATTTATGACATAACAAAATCCAGGTTACTAGATACATAAGAAAATCCACCAAAAAAATTCACCTAACTCAGAATTTGGTATTCTGGATTACATTCAAGGATCTCTCCCAGGATCATGTTTCTTGTTTATAAAATATTTCTATGAGATGCTTCTTGCTATTTTAAAAGGATGACTTGTTCTTTAAGGTGCCCCTAGTTTCAAGACAATTTTGTGCTTTGTTGTAGTGATGCTGATTTATTTTTGGCAAAATTAGTATTTATGTGCCATCTTTTTCTTCAAATATGGACAAAAACATGATTAGCAACAAAAAATAACGTCAATTTTCGCAAAGGGGCATCAATAGTATATTTTTCTTTTTTAAAATTACAATATCATGTTTTTTATTGCACATACATCTTCTTTTAAATATGTTTATCGGCTCTGTATTCATTGAAGTATTGGAACTATTAAAATCAAATAAATGAATAAATGTAAATAAAAATAGCAAGGATGTGTTCAAAAGTGCATTTTCGTGTATTTTTATCAATAATTTCACTTTTACATATTTGTTTACACACTGATGATATGTTACGATACTTAATGTAAATATGAAAAGAAAATAATAATTTTGAGATACCAACTCATTTTTCGCGCAAAAATGTCTTACATTAAAGAACGAAGATAAATATTTACAGTAACTATATCTGATATTCTTAAACAACTATATTTTATAAGTTTAAAATAAAATATCACAGTAACTTTTTAGAACAAACAAACCAAAATCTTATAAATAGCCTACTTTCGATTGTAAAACGGAGTGGATGGTCGAAAAGATTCCATTTTTTTAATTTCAGCTTTGTTCTCTTTAATAATTTGTACACTACGCATTCGATCCATGGAGTGATAAAATGGATACTTAGTTTCTGAATACATTTTTAGTTGTAATAGTGAAGAAATTTTCCTAGAAAATCAAGCTAAATGAAAGCAAATACTTTAAAGAGACATAAAATGAAACCGCATTTTTACATAAGAAAATCTGAATGGCATTCCTCCATTTCATGTAAATTCATAGTAAAGCTAAATGAATATGTAAAGGAAAATTATTAAATGACAGTCAAAACTAGCAGCAGATAGCTATTTTCAAACATTACACTCAAATTGTTGCTATAGTTACGCAACAGTTAATATCCAACAGTTAACGAGAAGAATAAAATAGGAAGAATAAATTATATCTTTATGACGTCACCGAAGAGTATATTTTCAACATTGATGCAAGACGGCCAGTTGAATTCTCATTTATTGATTTTTCTGTTGTTTTAGTACTCTCTCAACGAAGATAAAGTATTTTTTATTTTTAATTTCTTTTGAAATATTTTAGACATTTTTCAATAATCTGGCCAAAAGTCGAACAAAGCGATGAGAACTACATCGGTATTTTCATAGATTTTTGACAGTAAACAGATAATACACTGAAATTAATTACTATATTTTAAATTATACCTTACTTATTAATGGACATAAAAACTTCACTTGAACTGTCTCTCATCCTAAAAAAAGAAAAATTACGAGAACTTATTTTTCGTAGTATAATAATATGAATATAATGACGCAGACATGTAAGTCGCATTATAAATATATATAAATTTAATTAATTACCAAATGCATTAGGGCGAATCTATAGGAAAAAGCTCAAAAAAATTCACAAATGTTGCTTAGTAGATATTGATTTAAATTACATGGACGATATAGTAATCTAATTCAAAATATGTCAATCCTCTAGCTCACATGAGATCCTGTACATGGTTTGGCATGGATTCCACTAAATTAGAACACAAAATTTTGATGTCGTCATCACGAAATCAAACTTTAAAGACATTCTCAATCATTATTGAACATTTTACTCGCACATCTTTTTATTATAGTCTAAAAATTTTTGATTGAATTTACATCAGAAAATTACCAGGCCAATCAACAACAGTTAATTTCTGTTTTTGAAAAAATTTCTTTGCTAGCCTAGAAGTATAGTAGGGGGCCAGATCATGTTAAAAGATACTAGCACCACTAGCGAAAGTTTGCATTAGGGGCACAATTTTTTTTCTATTATTGGAATGTATTTTGTAGAGTTTTTTTTTGTGCTTAATAATCCTAGAAACACTAGATTTTAAAAATTCAACTGCTGCAGCAATATCCCTCACGGTCATAGAAGTATGCTGACCGATTCTAATCCTTTTCTGAATCTGAATTCTAATCCTTTTCTCCTGGGAGTAATATCCATTTTTTAAATATGAGTCAAAACAGACAATTCCTACAATCAACCATTTCTTACAGCACCTGAAGGAAAAAATGTTCGACATTTTACGATCACGTAGTCAAACCGGCTTAGACTAGTCAAGGGCAGTCGTGTGTTCTAAGAACATGCAGCTAAAACTAATTCGAGACAGAAAAACCTCAAAAAATAAACTATTTTCTTAGAAAATACGTTTGTCTCAATTAATTCGCATAGTAAGGTATTTAAACAGATGAGAAAATATAAAACTAAATATTTTTCAGCACACAAATACGATTAGCGCTTCAATTTTATCATGTTATTGTAATTCACTGTCTTTTTTAAGAATATAATTTCTTTTTTGACGTAAATTAAAATTTTTATTCTTTTATACTAATTGTTTAAGATATTTTTTATAATTTATATCCACAGATATCATTGATTTTAATCAACAAGTTATTTAGGTGAGAGTGGCAAATGCGGTCTATTCCTGATAATCTGTTATTTTGGAAAGATATTCGAAATCTTATCATAAAGTAAAACAGCAGTAAAAAAAGTGTTATTAAAAATAGGATGAGTAAATATTGTACTCATTTAGAATCACACAATATCTTAAAAATATGAGACTGACTTCGGTCTTGGTAGACTTGACTCAACTTTATCCAGCTTCTTTTAAATGAAAATTATGCAAATTGATTATTTTTTTTATCTTGAAATAAATAAAGTGTTCATAAACAAAGCAGAAAATAATTAACCTTGAATTTTTTAGTGAAAATTTATTATAATACTGATTTATATTTATTGTATCCTTATATGGGAAATTCATTGAAAAAGATAGATCAACTCTTTTGAATACTTTTTTTAATATTTCTTAAACACACTTTGTTAAAGTAGCGAAACTCGAAGTATCATTTTTTTAAGCTTATAAAAATAATTTATTTAATGAATTTTAATTTGTGTTATCAACAATTAAGAAATACAGACTGGAACAAATTAAGCTCATTTAATTGAGAATTTTAAATTTCCAGTTCATGATCAGAATTTTAAAAACCAGTTTTAAATAATTATTTACTACTTAGAAATTCACAACGTTAAAAGATTTTCAAAAGGAAATAGTATGGTTTCAAGTTCATAAAAATATTGTGTTAAAATAAAAAGAGTTGCTTTTACTGAATTTATATCTTGAATGTCGATTAAGCTTACACAGTTTATATAATTTGAGCGATTTCTCCTTGTGCAGTTCATGTACAGTCCAAAATACGTGAATCATCTTATTTCATTACCATAAATATAGATATCAAAGAAATGTGTTTTTGATTAAACTAGGGTTACTAGATAAAAATTTATCTTACATTAGCAGTGTCTACAACTTATTGTAAAAAATCCTAAATGTATAAGGGTTTCAAAATTTTTATCTTTTAATAGATTCTAAGTAGATAGTAATATTTTTGGGATAACTGGGGGCGATAGCCATCACTACTGCTAAAAGTCTCAAACTCAACTATCAACTGTCGATTACAAGCTACTATATACTGCGTTGACTAATTTTGATTCTATAATGGTTATGAATTCTTTTCTCAAATTGTTTCATTTGAAAAGTTAATTCAAAAAATAATTTGAAAGTGGTTTAAATAACCTTTCTTAATTTTTCAGGTTTATTTATCTCACAAGAGATGGAACATTTTTTTTGTGCTCCGCAGAATCTAATATAGTTCAGATCATTCATTCCTGTTCCAATAAGTTATTAAAATTTAAATGACTTTAAACGTGCAGATATATAATCAACACATACATAAGTCATAACATACGAGATAGAGAAGAAATTCACATTTTCATGTGTATTGTTATTACAAAAACGCACCGTAAATATCGACTATCCAGTAAAACATCAAATCTTAAACAGCTATGAGTATAGCAGGAAAATATTTTGAAAGAACAGATTCATTGTGACTCCTAACACGATAGACTTGTAACATTTCCACAAATTGAAGGGTGGGCATGAGCTTATGGAGAAAGCGTTATGAATCTAGACCCTAAAAATCAGATATAGATTATTCATGCCGGTGGAGATTCTGTGTGTGTGAAGTGAGACTTCTAATAAGTCTAGATATGAATCTAACAGGTGACAAATATGTAAGCATCCTATATAGTCATTCATCTTCATTGTTCGTTCGAGAGAAAAAGGCAGAGGACCCTTTTCTGATTTTAAAACTTCCAGTAAATTTAAACTTCTAGATATGAACATTTCTAAATTTCCTTGCAATGCACAATTCAAAAAATTTACAGCACTGCACTCTTCAGTTGATTGCTTTGGGGAATCACGACGAGAATTATATCTTAAACACCTTCAGACATAAGTCAAACCCATGTCACATTGTGTTGCAGGATTTCAGTGCGCTTGTAAAAGACTTGCATAGTATTATCAGTTTTTTGAGCACTTGAGTGTATCATCTTTAGCATAATGCTTTCCTACAAACCTCTTACAAGTTCTCACTTCATAAAAAAAATTAAAGTACCCAATTGATTTTAAATTCATGTGTAGCTTTCATACCTGCCAACTTTCAGAAAAGTATTTCAGTAAAACTTTTCCGTTTTAATCCGTGTGACTAAAGAAAATATTATACCTCTACCATTTCTTTTCCCCATCTATAGTTTTTTAAGCTGGAGCCTTCCTCTCCCCCTAATAGAAAAAGGGTTTGACATGGTCATTTTCAGAGCCTCTGCGACCACACAGTCCTGGAAGTTATTTCTCTCTTCCAACAGGTGGGTTGAATGGGGTTCTTATTTTCGTTTCTCAACATGGCTAACGAGAGAAGATCGTCATTATGTGCTACGCTATAATTGTTTTTCTTTATTTTTGCCCAGAAGAACCGAAATGTGTAAAATAATTCATGCTATCAGTAAAAGCGTAAAACCTGAGGATATTGCGTAAAATTTACGCACGATGCGTAAAAGTTGGCAGGTCTGAGCTTTTTATAGTACTGATTAACATATTTGCTTTTCACTTCACAAATAACTTATATATTTCGTTTCAACTACAGAAAAGAAAGAAGTTTTCACAATTAAATAACAGATTTGAGAAGGAAATATCAACTACTTTGGAATATAATATAATTATAAATGAAATTTTATCATTATAATTACGCATTCTTTACTCTAAATCTTATAAATGTTTGATCTTGTAGAATCCCCATCATTAATTCATTGTATAGCATAGCATTCTTCATTGCAAATCGATAGTTTGATAGTATTGGGAATACTTTGAGCTGTAACTTTCACACTAGTTTTATGCATATAAAAATAAGATGTAATGAAACATTTTTAATAAAATGCTTTCACTATAGATAAAATATTCTTGCTCAAGGATATTAACAAGATTGCTATATTCCCAAATATAAATTTAGAGGCTTTGTGTAATGATCTGCAAAAAACTATTTTGTAATTTTCAAAAATCTTGAATGACAAACACATAAATTAATTAATGTAAACTGAGAATATATATACACACATATAGGAAAAAAGATATTCCTTTGTTAAAGATGTATAATAATAAACATTGAAATGTTTTGAAAAAAAAACTATATCATAAGTCACTTTTGAGTATTCCGGTCTTCACATCTAAATAATATAAAGCTACTTTTAATTGTTTTGAAAAATCATGTCCATGATTTAAATGTAGACATATTTACAAGATTTTCTACGATTTTCACACAAAATCATATGCGATTTATACATCTTTTAAAAGGCTCATATAGTTTTGTACTTAAAGATGGAATAAGATTGGAAATTATAAAAATGTAATTTGTATTTCGAGAAAATCATGAAATAGAAATAAGACAGTTTTTCATGATATTCAATATTTAAACTAAACTTTATAGTGAAAACAATCGAAATTAATTTTCTGTGTGAAATGAGCTTGCATTTTTTTTTTCAAAATACTTCCAAGATGTTACAATACAGCAATTATCTACATCAGTACACATGAAACAATATTCAGACTTAACTTTTGATACAATCTATTTTTAAAGTATTTTTAATATAGAATAATAGAAACTTTTTGTTTTCACTATTCAGGCAGCTGTTATATCACATTACAGGACTAATGATGAAGAACCTTGAATGGCTCCATAGTTTATAAATCTTTTTTTTTTTTCAAATAACTTTTTAAATGGCTAGTATTTTAATCTGAATTTAACGACTTAAAATTTCTTATAGAATCCTTCACCAAGAGGTATTCTGATATCGAATTAAAGTAAAAATTTCTTATTGAATAGATTTTTTGACATTTATTTTAGTTAGTAACAGTCATCTTTCATTAAATTTTTATTAAGATTTGAATAATTTTCTAAACATTATTAAGTTCAATAAGATAAAAACAAATGTTTAAATACTTTTAGAATTCAAATTATCTACATAATAAATTAATATACAAATTTGACATAAAAGCAACTCTAAATTTTTTAAATGAAATCTTAAATTTAAATATATAAAATATTCAAAATTTTCCAAGCTTTGAACCGCCAAATACATCAGTTTGATGACTATTCTGCAAAATAATTAGAGATTGTAAAAATGAAAAAGTAAAATAAGACAAAATCAGTAATGATAAGCTCTTTTATTGGGTGTGGCAATATAAAACATTACAAAAATTAAACATGAGACAATTATTTGAAGAAATTATTGAAAATAAGAAATTTACAAATGTATTACTACTTATGTATCAATGTACAATTGAATTAAGCATTCCAGACACATTTTGATAAAACCCTAAAAGTTAATTTTGTTTGAAATATAAAGAAATTCTGTGCATAGTTAATTAAAATAAAACAATAAAAAATTACTGTGCATTTCTTAGTGTTAATTAATAGAAATAACCAAAATAATTTACACAATGATTGTAGAAATTCAGCATTAGAAAATGCATGTATCACAGATTGTAATGTAAAATTATTAAGAAGAAATAACTTTAACATAATTCAGTAAAAAAGAAATCAAGATATACATATGTATATATATATGCTACCAAAAACTTATTATTCTAAAGAAAAAAAAGTTTCATCAAAGATAATTACACATATACATAATAAAAATAAAAACTAATTTATATATATTAACATAAATATAGATTTCTGATTATAACATTCATATAATTTTTCCTAATTTGATTATATTTTTTAAAGTGGAATAACTATCTATAAATATATAATGAAAGGAAATAATAAATAATTGGCACTAAGAGTTTTTAATTATTTAAAAATACATTTTAGTATTGCATAGGTATCCAACTGAAAATTAGTAATTTTTTCTTAGCACACCACATTTACATATTATTTTCCAACTCACAAATTCATATAAAAATAAAATAACTTAACATTGTCAGCCTTTTCATCCAGACATCATCACTGAATAAATTTTCATTTCTTGATATTTTAAATTTGAGATTCTGATACATTTTTTGTTAACTTTATTTTACAGAACACATTGTTTTAAATAAATATATTTCTTTCATTATGTTTAAAATATAAAACATTCTCCTAAAATCTAAATTTAGTCATTCATATATTAAAAACTAAGTTCATATCCCTTCACCAATTTGTCATTAACAAAGTTTTTTCTAACAAATGATTATCTTGAAAACATATTTGAAAATCTAAGACATTCAACTAATAATTTACTACTGAAGCTAAAAGAGCCATGCGAACGAACATTCCATATTTTGCTTGCCGGAAATATACAGCTCTAGGATCAGCATCAAAGTCAGTACTAAAAATAAAATAGGCAAAATAAGACTACTTAAATATAATTATATATAAATGGAAATTACTTACAATGTAAAAATCATTTTTTACAGAAATTAATATTAAATTCATTTTTAATGTTTTTTGTATCTTTAAATGTTTTGAGAAATAAATTTATGTACTAAGTTTCACAAAATTGTTTTTGAATAACATTTTAAAGATAACTGAGTAAAATAAAAAATTAAAATTTAATGTGCAAAGAATATTATTCGTTAAGAAATTAAAGGGATCAAATGATTAACTTAATGAAACAAGAGATTAAAACCTTTATAGAAAAATTATTTTACATTCTAAATAAATAAATGCAAATAAGAAATATATCTGGAACTAATCTTCTAAGAGAAGAGTAAAAACCAGAATATAAAATATAGAAATAAGTTCATCATTTTAACACTTACAATAAAAAATATTTTCTGTTAAATAGCTCAAGTCAATATTAAGAAAACTTAAAAGTAATGAAGAGAAAATGGACAAGTTGGTGAATGTAAAATTGCATGATCTTAAAACAATTATTTATATTAGTAAATTTAAAATTAAAATTTATAGGATAAAGTAATAAAATGAAGTATTGTGAAATGCATCATATTTCAATCAACCATTACAGCTTCACTATGTATTACAACAGTCTATCAGTAATTACCCCAAGAAAGTAAGGAGTAAGTTCAGCATTCAACTATGGGAAAACAAAGAGAAATATTTTGTCAACAAAATACTATTACATATGCTATGTTTTAACATTTGAATAAATATAATTATTGGCTTTTACTAGACTGCAGAATTCATGTTTAGGACAACCAGTCTTGTGTTCAAGAAGGACTTCATCTTAAATCATGAAAATCAGTTATTATTGATTAGATGAATATGCAAATGATTAGATGAATATTGAAAAGGATATGAAAATATAAAATTAATTTGCTAGATAGTTTTTAGATTCCAAAACTCTGTATCAAACAAAACTATTCATTTGAAGCTATATGTTATGATTTGTAATCCTAATTTAGTTTCGCTATAGTTACTTTTTACAAATAGTGTTGCAAATTGACACTAATGCTGCTGAAATTACTCAAATTAGACATAATAAGGATTAATAAGCTGGTCTGATGAATTCGCTTGTCAACTATTGGTAGAAACAAGCAAAAAAAAAAGTTCCTATACAGTCAAGTGTAATAGAATGTTTTTGATAGCCTGTCTTACATCACTTGCATCTCTGAGAATAAGAAATAGTAAAATATTACAGCAGTTTTTAATATATTTCTTCCTTCTTTGAGATAACGATTTTATTTTCTGGAGGATCTCTGCTATTCAAAGAAGGAATAGAACTTGCTAAAGACTCACTTAATTCCAGTACAGTTAGATACGAATAATGATATAATAGAACATTTCACATATCATAGCTAAGTAAATGATTTCTACATGAATGAAGTTAGAGGCTTTTGGAGAATAAAGTCTGAGATGTTTCTCTCCCCTACCCTCACTGTATTAACTGAACTAGACCAAGGAATCATCACTGATTCCCTGAGTTTTGACAACAAGTATGTTTGTCAATTTTTTATCACAAGCAAGTTGCAATTAAAGGAAAGAGTTGCCCACCCTCTTATTAATAACTTGACATTCTTGACAAAAGTGTTAATATTTCATTTTATATCTGTAAATATCAACACACACAATAAAATTTTACCTTATTTCATTAACTCGTGGAAGTGGATGCATTACAATCATTCTCTTTTTTGCATTGGTCATCAGAACTGGAGTAATAACATAATGTCCACAAGCCTGTATTAAATTAAAATCACAAATTAAAAAAAGTACTTAAAATTTTAAAAATACATTTCAATGGATAAATTATAATATACCTTTTGATATTCCTCTTCATTAGCGAATCTTTCTCTTTGAATCCTTGTCATATATAAAACATCTGTCTGGGGTAAAATTTCTTCCAAATTTGTATATTCTTTCTACAATGCATGGACAAAAACAAAATTGTACAATTTAGTAATATTAAAAAAGTAACTTTCTACAAAAATTAATCTTTATTTTTTGCTGAAAAAGTAATGTAAATTTCACAATTCAATCTAAAATCATACAAGATTTTTCCTTCAAATCCTAATTAGTAAGCACAATTACTAAATTCTGCAGAAATTACTATAAATTAAACAATTTTGTTTTATTCACTTTTGATGTAGATCCAAACATATTAATTCTTCAAAAATAGTTCTATCATCTTAATCACAATCACATAAATTTAGATATATGTTTCATTTTTAACACTCATGAAATATATGTAAATGAAAAGATATATCAAGATAAAGGTAAGAAAATATAAAGATAAATATTCTTCAAATATGACCCTTAATTATAACTAATTTTGCTATATTTAAATCTCTTCAAATACCCTAATGAGAATTTGATATTGAATTATGATTTTTTTAAATGCAATAAATATGAAACAATCAAATCCTATTAGAATTAAAATTTATACAATTTTAATTTTGTAAAATTTCAAGCATGCAAAATTTTCTTCATGGCAATAAGATAAAAGCTTTAAAAAACTACTTTTTTATATCACATGAGAGAGAGAGAGAGAGAAAGAGAGATGATTAAATAAGTAATTTCAAATCACTTAAAAATCATTTTAAAAAATGTAATTCAAGTAGTTTATGTCAATACAACACACTTATACTGGCTAAGAAGTTATATAAAATTTCATAGCCAGTGTGTGTGAGAGTATGCATTTTGGTATAAATTTTGTTAAATATTACAATGAATCAATAAAATGATGGAAAAGAAAGTTTCCTTTTGAAATAAGTATTTTAAATCAGATAAATGCTTTGTCAAAAAGTTTAATACAATTAATGACAAAATAATGTTCCTGAGCAACAAAAACACATTTTCAATATAAATATCAGTAAATTTTTTTTATACTCAATTATTTGCAAAGGAAACCTTTTTGTAAATAATTGAAAATATTCATGATCAGAAATTTTATGATAACATTAACATTTAAATATCTTAAGCTTCATAAAGGATTGTTAATAAAGCATACAATTAGGAATTTTTATTACAACATTTTGGGGGAAAAATTGTAAAAATAAAATAAAAATGTATAATTCAGTTTTTAAATTCCATACACTGAATTCTTATTATTCAAAAATTCCTAAATTAAAAATCAAATAATTTACATAATTTACATCTTAATTTAACATAAATACCTGATTTATTCCTTTGGACTGAATGAATTGTTTAACAGATTCTGGCATCCTAAGCTGAGGAGGTGATACATAAATCAGACTGACATCATAATTTGTAAGCAAACAAGCTAAAGAATGGGCAGTACGTCCATGTTTAAGATCACCAACAAAAGTAATCTGAAATTGAAAATTTTATTATTCGTTATGAAGTAGATTTAAATGCATTTAAAATTTCAAAAGTAAATGAATTTATAAATAGCACAACATAGTTAAAAAGCAGAAAATATTGCCAAAATTTACAAAAATATATGTATCATAATGTAACTATGTTATCAGATTCAATAAAATTACAGGATTAATATCAATAAAACATTTTGAAAAAACTAATTTTTCATTAAATCTTTGATTAATTTGTTTTACACAAGGAAGAAATTATTATTAATAAAAAGTAAGATATTTCACGTATTACTGAATTCATTAAATTTGTATGAGTAATTCCTACATGAAAATTTTCATGAGATTTTAAAATATTAGGAATATACTACAGCAAAGAATTATTAATAAAATGAATAATAATTTTAAAAAAACTGAATTAGAATATAACACCATACATTAAAATATATTTCCTCTTATAAATTACATAAAATTTTGAAGTGCATATTTTGCTAATATTTCCAAAAAATACCTAACAAGGAATATATTATTCAAAGCAGTTATACAATACTCAATTATTACGTATAAATTTAAAATATAAACTGTTAATAATGAATTCCTCATTTTTAGCATTGTTAAAACAATAAACTATTTTGCTTATTCTTATATAAAAAATAATGATAACTTAGGAATAAAATTAAGAAACCTTTGATATATTTTGCAATTAAATAAAAAAAGATTTATTAAATGAAAAAAACAGCAATTATATTTATCTTTCCTTTATACTTTTTTAAAATTAAGTTCAATGTGTATTTTTGAAAATTATATTCTCACTACAACTAAGTACAGTTACACATTGAAACATTTTAAAATGGTAAAATACTGGTAAACAATTTAAAATATTTCATTAAAACATTTTGAAATGCTTTGATAATATGCTAAAAATATTTTATATTCGATACATCTATATTATTAGATATATCGATGCATTTTAATATGCTAAAAATAATGTGGAATATTTTTTATTGACATTATTCTTAAATAAAGAATTTTAAAGATTTGTAGTTGTTCATAATATTTAAGAAACAAAACCTTTTGAATGGAAATCATTTTATTCAAATACATCAATAAATATTTAGATTTTTTACAAACCTCAGCATGTTTTTTCTTAATAAGCACAATAAGGTATACATTTTTTTACACCTGATTAAAAACAAATACCTCAAGAATAAAAGATGTTGAGTTAGCTAACAAATTATACAGAATTCAAAATTTTACTAAAATAGAAATAAATACAAATATATTCATAAAGTAATACATATTTAACTAAGGCTTCCAAATTACTGGAAGCAAAATTTTAAAACATTTTCATAAACAAAACTTACAGTTAATCGATTAACTGAGCCAAGTTCTTCCCTAATAGTGAAAACATCAAGGAGTGCTTGAGTAGGATGTTCACCAGTTCCATCACCAGCATTAATCACAGGACGTGATGAAGCAGAAGCCGCACGCTGAAAGGTAATTATGGTGTGAAACGTAAAGGAATATAGTCTAATTTTATAAAGACAGCAAAGTTAGAAATATAAAATAAGGAAGATTTCTACCTTTTATGTAATGATTTAAAAATATGTAACTTTAACTCACTACATTTACTTTTATTTTATATATATATATATATATATATATATATATATATATATATATATATATATATATATATCAGTATTCAATAAAAATTAAACTTATTTTTAAAATTTATAAAAAATTCTTAAAAGATAAATATTTTATAAGAACATTTACAAAATGTTTATATCTAAACTACCTGAGCTGCTCCTTTTTCAGGGTGTCTTAAAACAATTACATCACTGTAACTGGATAATACAGCAATAGTATCTAAAAAAGAAAATTTAAAGAAATTTGTTATTAAGTCATGGAAAAAATATTCCTACAACTTATTTACAGCCAATAATGAATTTTAAGTTGAAAAAAAGTATTGGAATGTTTGGGAAATAATTTCATTTTTTATGAAAATGAAAAACCAATAGCAAATGAGTATTTTATTGAATTATACATTGTGAATTCTAGCCCAAAACCTTTTGACAACTTTCTGATATTATCATGATTACACTCATAAAATAATTAATTTTTAATAGCAAAATACTGATCCAGGTGGGAAAAATGAAATTACTTTCTGAACAACCTAATAGTTTTAAAATTTTATATTCAGTAAGTTTGACTTTGAATTTGTAATGAAAATTAAACATGCAAGTAATTGCTCTGTTTTTTAGAGATAAAGTTTGAAAATTTTTCACATTTCTTTAAAAATTCCTTCCAAATATTACAACCAACAATTTATTTATGTTGTTCAAGTGCTTAGTAAAACAAATGTTAACTGATATATGCAATTTTAGATTTTTTTTTTTTCACCAAAGAAGTCTGCACAGTATATTGAATACATCACAATAGATAAGAAGGCAGAAAAACAGAATTGATTTTTCTTTCCAAAAAACATCAAGCAATCCATTACATTTTACAAAACTTTTTATGCAATTTTATAATTTTAAGGTAAGCAGATTCTTATATTGCAGTTTAATTCATTTAAAAGTTTTAATAAACTTGGCAAAACAGCCATCAAAGATGAAATTATTATTTCAATCTAAAAGTAACTGAACTAATAATTTCTGTTTAATATTAGTGCTGTAGTATCGCATAAAATAAAAGAATTTAGGCATACAAATTTAAAAATAATTTCCTGATTATATAAAATACTTTTCATCAATATTATTGACAAAAATCACCAGGGCCATTCAAGAGTCATTGCATCAATGCTTTATGTATGCAATAAATATCATTTAAAATTAAAATACAAAATATTTAATAGTGGTATAAAAAAAACAGAAACATTGATGAGTTAACTGCAAACTTAAGTTTCCATATCATTTTTATAATGGATATGCAATTACATGAGATTGGCTATACTTAGCAACTTTGCAGGCAAATAGTTGTTATAAAAATTATCATTCAATTTATTTTAAATTAATTTGATTATGTAGAATGATAAAATATTTAACAGATTTGCCATGACATACATGCATTTAATGAATTCTGATTCACAATATCTTGTGGACCTTCCTTAAATAAAGATACAAAATATTTAAAAAAATCCTATGATAACACCAAATTTTATATTTCCTTTTATTAGCATAAAATTATAATTTTGATTTGACATTTGGGAATCATTTTTAACAAATATAACTATATAATGAGTGGGTATATTACTAATATAAAGGTATTTAAGAAAATAGAAAACATAAAATAAATAGTTAATAATTTAAAATTTAATCATCATAAGATTGATTTTAAAAAATAATAATTTAGAATATTGATACATAAAGAAAGTAATGAATAAATTTTCGATTAAGGATTTAAAATATATATCTTAAAACACAGATTTCAAAGTTCTTTACTTAAGATTTACCTTCTAAGCTTTCTCCCTTCTTAACTGAAGAAAAAGTTTCATTCACATCAATAACAGTTCCTCCAAGTCTTTCCATTGCAGCAGCAAATGATACTCTAGTACGTGTACTAACTTCATAAAAGACATTAGCCATGACTTTGCCCTTCAAAAATATACATGAAAAGAGTAATTTAACTTTTCATAAAAATTAATAAGAATATTAATAGACATCAAATTAATTCAAATTAATGTATATAAAAATTAATAAAAATGTAAAAATTACCTTAAGTATATTTATAGGACCCTTTTTTACAAGATTTTTATACTGCTTGGCAACTTCAAAAAGTTTGTGCAGCTATTGAAAAACAAAAATTATAATTCAATATACTTTTATGAAAGTTAAAACAATCACATTTTGTTTGTATATGAAAAAAATGCAATTTAAAAATATATTAGTTTTAAAAGCTTCAATTAAGTACCTAAATAATGATATCTATATATTTTTATAATAGAATTTCTAATAGTTACATAGACTGTGTGTTATTTCATTCAAATTGCTACAAATAAAATGTATTTGCAGCAATTTGAGGATGTACTATAAAATTTATAACTGTAATAAATTTGTAATTACAAATTTATTTATTTCAAGCAATTTATGGAGTAAAATTTAATAATGTTATAACAATATTTTTAAAATCTGGAAGCCGATGAATTAAAAAAAAACTAAGAATAAAGAAAATTAATAAGTAGATAGGATGCATGCCATACAATTTATATAAATCAAATAATTTATTTTTAGTTGAGAAATCTAAATATGACCTCACAGATTTTATATATGAATATTGTGTCTAATTTTAAAGCAAATAGCTCAAACTGTTTAAGATAACACAGCAGATGTAAGCTAAGAAATATTGTAAAGGTACAATAGTGACATATAAAGCTGTTGTTACTTAGCTCATTTTTTCTAAGAAAATATTGGTGCACAATAAACACATAAAATAACTTAAATATAAAACTTCAAAAAAATTATACACAAGCACACACACAGATTATAACAAAAAGAAAGTTAGCACTAAACTAAATAGGAAAAGCATCTAGTATAATAAGTGAGCAAAAAAATATTGCTTTATTTAATTAAGAAGAAATAATTAAATAAAACTAAAATTGCAGCAGTTTTAATAGTGAATGTAAAAGAAAATATTATCAATTTATAAATTTTATGCATTAATTTACAAAAAAAACTACATACATGTATTAGCTACAAAAATTAAATATTAGTATTATGTTAGGATATATATATATATATATATATATATATATATATATATATATATATATATATATATATATATATATATATATATATATATATATATATATATAAAATGCAAAGTCAGATACTGAACTGAAAAGCACAAGAATATATAAAAAAAACATTTATGCTTAGCAATACATATAGCGCAAAAGCAGCTGGAATAGTATTACTAAGATATAGTTAATAGTATATTTTATAAAATACAATGAAAAATGCCAAATGGAGAATAGTACATTGAAAATATTAAATGGGAAACAATACATTGAAAATACTAAATGGAAAACAATACATTGAAAATACTTGAATTTCAAGGAAAATATAAAATGGAATGAAGTACCAATATGGCCAGCTTCTTCAGGGGGTGTTGACCACATTGGCACAAATTATGGCTTTTCTGCAATGGCCCAAGACATAGTCTTAAAGAAGCCAGTACACCCCAAAGCCATACCAAAAGTTCAAACCAAAATATCAAGCAAGAATAAAAGTAGAATTTAATCTAAAATATATAAGTCAAAATCCAATGTTGCCAAAATACATTTAATCCATAATTAGTCGCTAATTTATGTATTTGGTGAGGTTCTTGCAGATCTGGACTTGTATTTGGATATGGTTTTAATTTGATTATTATGGATTAAATGTATTTTTGCAACTTTGGGTTTTGATTATATATTCTAGATTAAATTCTACTTTTATACTGGTTTGATATTTTGGTATGGCTTTGGGGTGTACTGGCTTCTTTAAGACTATGTCTTGGGCCATTGCAGAAAAGCCATAATTTGTGCCAATGTGGTCAACACCCCTGAAGAAGTTGGCCATATTGGTACTTCATTCCATTTTATATCTTTTTTATTGATATTTTCCTTGAAATTCTAGTATTTTCAATGTATTGTTTTCCATTTAGTATTTTCAATGTACTATTCTCCATTTGGCATTTTTCATTGTATTTTATAAAATATACTATTAACTATATATATATATATATATATATATATATATATATATATATATATATTGCAAAAGTTTTCTAGATATTATCACCAGTTTTTGGTAAAATAGGTTAATTTAAAGATCAATGGTTACTTTTTGTAAATGATGGGCTAAATCTATTATTTTCTGTAAAATTTGGCTGATTTTATATATAAAAATCAAAAAGAAATTTCACTTTAAAAGAAAATATTTTGTATTACAAATTTCTTATAATTTTTAATTTAGAATTTTTCTTGCATAAGATAATACATACCTGATACCTAGAGAACATATCCACTTTCAAAATATGTTTTCCTTGAAATTCATATACAAATGGCTTAGGTTCGCTTACTGCTGATGTTCCTACTCCTCCAGGTGTATATATTAAAGGTAATTTAGCATCAACATGTGGATCAACAGGCTTATGTTTGGCAACAATTATTGGTTCATCCAAATCTTTAACTAACTGTTTTGAAATGTCACAGATCATGTCTTGCATGGCTTGTGATTGAAATTCTAAAAAAAATGTTGCCAAAAAGTAAAAATTACAATGATTAATTAAAGTATTTGACTTGTGGTCTAAGAATATATGAATATTTAACATGTAATATAGAGCAGATAGTTGTTTTCACGAACTTCTAATAAAGAAACTCACATTTTTACAACTAATGGCTAATCCCTACCCTTATATCATAGATACAATGTTAATTTTAATCTCTATTCATGTGAACTAAAATTTTAAAAAATCTTTTTGCGAATTTTCCTTACTGACAAATAATTTTCTTCACATTTTTTAATTATTTTTTATAATCATATTACAAATTTTTTTCATATAATGCCTAAGAAAGCTATTCATTTTTGGCAATGAAGCAGCACGTGTAGGAATTTTTTACATTGTGGGAACAGAAATTTCATGGAAAAAAAAACTGTGGTATCAAATGTGACTCCTTTCCTTCCCATATATAAGAATGAAAAAACTCTAAAACTTTTAGCTTTGTTGTACTGTAGTTAATTTTATTTCATTTGTCAAGAGGGTGATTGAGCTAATTCACTTAAGAATTTGTCGCAGTTGAAGAAACTAATGTGTTCATCAGTTGAAGTAAAAAAGAAAGTTCTAAAAGAGGAAAAAATATTAAATAAGGCAAAAACCACCAAAAAATAAAGAATTTCAAAGAACAACCTCTCAACAATTTAAAAAATTTTGAAAAAATCCTTGGGAAAAAACGAGAACAGTAGAAGTGCTCTCTTGAAAATATTATAAAGAAGCAAAACCTAAAATGGAAAAAATTTGCTTGCTTGGCTGAGAAAATATAAAAGGAATGAACATTCCTGCTTATGGTAATATCATTAAAGAAAAATCCTTGCTATGAAGCTGAACATAAAATATTTTAAAGCATCAAATGGTTGGCTCCAAAATATTAAAACTAGACATGGTTTGAGCTTTAAGAAATTGTGTGGTGAAAGTGGAATAAAATTTCAGAAATAGAATAAAAGGTATTGAAATTACAACTATCTGAGTATGATACAAAATGAGTTATCAACAATGTAGATGAAACAAGTTTGTTTTTTAAGATCTTGCCTAAAAGAACACTTAGCTTTTAAGGTGATAAATGTCATGATGGTAGTAAAATTTGAGGCATAGAATTATTGTTGCTTGCAGCCAACATGAATGAAATAGAATAAACTGCCTCTGCATTTCATGGGAAAATATCAAAAGCCTAAATGTTTCAAAAATGTTCAAAAACTAGCAGCTGCATATCATCTTAGCTCGGATAACTTTAACTTGGATGACTGGGAGCATTTATGAAAGCTGGCAGAGAGACTTGGATTGACGTTTTTATTGCAGAATGAAAATTCTTATCACTGTGGATAGGTGCAGCATGCTCACCTAGAAACCCAAGATCTTGAATCTGTTCATGCAGAATTTCTTCCATCTAATCTAACTTCTGTCTTATAGGCCATGGATCAGGGCACAATTGAGTGGCCTTATGAAACTGACCTTCTAGGACTAATATATTTATCAACTACTGTTAAAAGAAAAACAATGACAAAAGCATTTCAACATACAGGCTTTATTTTAGAAAATCAAGGTCAATTAACTTGATGGTTTGATCAAAGAGTCACTCATACATGAGGACAGAAAATGAGCTTCTTTGCTGCATGAAATTTATTTCGAGATTTTTTTTAGTATAGACTCACAAGTGATATGTATGGAAGAAATATCATATGTTGAAATTACTCTGAGAATACAGTGAATCAGAACAATAAAGAGCTTACAGAAATCAAATAAGATTATGATGCAGTTAAAGACTGTCTGCAAAACAAGCAGATGAATGGCTAAAAGGAGGACTTGGTACTTTGAGGGACAGAACAGTAAAATGCTTTTAATCATTGAAGAATGAATTTTTTATAAATGTAGATGGACAGAAAAAAGACAAAGGATTACTTTGCCTGATTTTTTATCAATAAAATGAAGGTAACTATTGTC
Organism: Latrodectus hesperus; assembly: GCA_037975125.1. Classification (NCBI taxonomy): domain Eukaryota; kingdom Metazoa; phylum Arthropoda; class Arachnida; order Araneae; family Theridiidae; genus Latrodectus; species Latrodectus hesperus. The sequence goes on along the minus strand of CM075850.1, from coordinate 101,219,038 downwards.
TTTAAGATCAAATCTTATTTTGCATGGTTTCTTATAGTACATTCTAAATAACTTTTTTAAAAGTACTTTATTTATAGAGAAAATTAGTTTGGTAAAAAAATAAGATTTTAATTATCCAACACATTAATTTTTCTTTTTACAAACTGTTATGCAAGTCCCAAGAAGTACATAAGAACAAGCATCTACTGTATTAACTTACAAGAAAAACATTAAGAAACTAAAAATATTCTTAATTTCTTATAATTATATTTAATTTCTTAAACACTTTAATATAAATGCTTAATTCAAAGATTTTTCTTAGTTGATATGTCATATGCAATAAAACATTAGATAGAATTTTGTGACTGTTATGTTCAAACAAAAACAAAGATACAAAGCAACCACATTTTGGAGCATTTACTTAATCATTTTTAACAATACTCTTGCTTTAACAGTTTCAATTTGAAATATACTAGCAAATGAAAGAGAAAAAAAGCATTATGTTTTTCTAATGTAAAATCATATTAAACAGATAACATTTACACTTTTTAATGTTACTAAAATACAAGCAGTTTAGATTAAATAACTTGTAAACAGTTTATCATCATGATTATTTTTAAAAAATAGTAAGTTTGAACATAAATAATAATAATATAACCTTTAAAGTTACATTTTGTTTTCAGTCATAGATAAGATAAATTGCATTCATAAAAAATATCAAACATTGCCCAAATGGATACAAATTAAGACAATATGCTTACTGTCACTTGCAAATTCCTGATAAGGAATATTACTATATATAATGTCATAAAATCAAGGGAAATCTAAACATAATTTACAAACTATAAAAAGTATTAAGGTAAAATGTAAAAGAAAATTATGATTTCTGATGTTATAAATTTTATAAACATTTGTCATATTTTAATCATGGAATTTAGAAGTATTAGGAGTTATTAAATCTATAAATTAGTATAAGAAACAAGACATTTCACAAAATGTTTCACAACATACAACATATTTTACAGCCATGCAACAACATGATACGTAAATGAAAAGTGTAAACTGGCGATTGTTATTAGAAAATGAAATTTATTTTAGCATTGTAATTTACAATCCATTTAATTAAAAACCAGCAAATGACCTGATTCTCAATGTTTAATCATTACGGAATGAAGAAGTTTATTTTACAAGGAAAGATTAATGATTTCAGAGTTATTCAATGGCAAAAACAGAAAAAGTTATAACTGTATATGTTTTAAATTTTTTATGTATCATAAGTTACCAAACAAGTTAAAAAAGCTAATTGAATATTTTTGGAAAAATCAATTCTGTACATAAGATAAAATTAAAGAGAAAAAAATTATATTCTATTTCATTATTTTACAATAAATTATCAAATACACATTTACATAGCAATGTTTTCTTTATTTAAATTATTAAAATTATATTTGAGTTTAATGAGGGATTTTTATAAATGAATTTGATTCTTGAAAATACTCAAAACACTGATAATAAGGTATGTAAATATTAATAATTTTTTATAAAAAAGAAACCTATAAAAATTATTGTTTACATATATGATATATACATGGAATATAGGGCTGTGGTAGCCTAGAGGTTAGGGCATCGGGCTTCCATCTGGAAAGGTAGGGTTTGATTCCCAATGCCACCAAAGACTCACTGAGTACCTGCGATTTACATGCTCGTTAAATCTGTGGAATCAAAAGTCCCGTGGTCGGTCTTTGAACAGTTACCATGGGCCCAATGGTCTGGAGAAAATTTCCTCTCCCCTTCAAATCAATGTCAAAATTGAGGGAGTGGATCCTCTGGTGGTGCCATCTAATGGAGGACTTGAAGAGCAAAGTCATACTTTCACTCTCGTGGTGCTCTGATTAAACAAAAGACGCGCCCTATTGACTTAAATTCGCATAACCAAAGCATAGCGAGCTTGGCTTGTCCAAGTGTCATAAGTAACAACAACATGGAGTATACAATAATGATTAAAATACATTGAAAAGAATACATATTATGTAATTTTGTAAATTGTAACTTATTTAGATAGGACTTAAATTCATATGAATTTACTTCAATAGGAATATAAATTTGTTCTGAGATAAATCATTTTTATACACTGCATTTAAATAGTAAATATTTTTGCCCAGTTGAAATGAATAATCATTCTAAATAAAATAATTTTTGATAAAAGATTTACAACTTAAAAATGGTGTGCCAAAATTATTCAAGTTGGAATAAATTTATAGTTTAATATATTTAAGAAATTATTTGATGAGAAAATTAATAATTTTTTTCTAAAATTACCTTTACATGCTAAAGAATAAAAATTAGACACAGGGTTCGTACAGATCTCCAAGAATCAAATTTCAGGAGTTTTAAGGAGTTTTCCAGGAGTCAAATCAAAAATTTCCAGGAGGTATCAACATTCACATTAAATAATTTTTTATTTTATTTTAAAAATTGTTCTAAACCAAATATGCATGTAATTATGTACATGCAATATTTTTCATCCATTTCTGTAAGTAATAAAAATAAATAATTGCAAATATTAATAGGACTATTTTTTATTTAAGTTAAAATTGATAATAATGATAATTTCAAAAGCCTTCAATGAATTTCAGCTATAACAGCAAATTTTTTATTTAAATAATCAAATTCTATATAAGACTGGATTATACATTGTATAAAATAATGAGTTATTTTAGAGTTTTTAGACATTTCCAAAAGATTCCTGTCTATAAATTTATTGAGTATTTCAAGATGTGTGTATGACACAATTTCTTTTCACAAATATAAATACACTTACTCAAAATAAATACAACTATTAGATATAATTTCAAGGTTAACTTGTTTTCCCAATTATTTAATAAAAGCAATTCTAAATTTTTCTTCTGTTTACTTTCAAATTCTTTTAACACTATAAAATTTCACATCCATATTCTAGGTATTTCTATTTTTTAATCATTCAATAGATTTTCACACTTCTTGGTTATTTAAATCTGCAAATATATATATATGGCTTTTCCAGACTCCACTAGATGTGTATAACAATCTCTTTTCAAATAAACATACTAATTCAAAACAAAATAAATACACTCTCAGATAAAGTTTCTAAGATGTAATTTGTGGCCCAATTATTATTTAATAAAAACAATTCTAAATTTTTCTTCTGTGCCCTTTCAAAACTATAAATTTCACATCTGTTTTCTGGACTTTTCTGTTTCTTGAATAATTCAATTAATTTTCACTTTTTTGGTTTTATATACATATATTATTTTGCTGTTAGAAAATGCTAACTTTCCACCCCTAAGACTTTTGTTTTCAATTCATTATTAAGACTGAGTACAAACTGTTGCTCTGAAGCACCATGATGACACATGTTTGATTTTGCAATTAATGTTAATTTACCAGTTCTTTCAGCTTCCTCAGCATACTTGATTGTAGATTTTTTTAAGTTCATTTATGTCATCTTCCAAACGCTTTATTTTGAATTTTAGTTCATCAATTTCTTCAAGAAGTGCTTTCTGCTTTGCCCCTGTTATCAGTTGCTTTTTTTGCTGTTTTATACTTTTGCCTGGCACCAGCAGTAAAACTAAGCAGATCTTTGCTAATTATTATGTTGACACTGCCTATATTCGGATGTGATCATCAATGATGCGTTTAGCCACAATTGATTGATTATTTAAATTTTCTATCATTAAATTTTTGTTAAGAGAAAATCCACATTCAACAGATGCTTGACCATGAGAGAGTAGTAAAAATTAACTACTTTCCATAAGTAACAATAATTTTGCCTATTTGAGAGTAAGTTAAAACAAAATATGTCTATTCTATCTTTAATAGAATAAAATTTCTCATCAATACAATTTTGAAATCTTATAGTCGGTTATAATGATTTAAACTCTTCTACAAAATTACAAAATTCTTTTAAAACAAAATCACATTCTGATGCATTTATTTTAGGTGCATTAGATAAGTACATAAGAAGTTTCTGCATTTTATTTAAATTACTGGATTCATTACATATCAGAGTTTGAGGATCTAAACATGTTTCATACAACAGAATATTGCAAAGGACATTTTTCTGTTAACTTTTTGTCATTGATTCTAAAAATGATCTGCAATTTATAAAAAATTCCATCTTCTGTTTTTCTGTCAAAGTTTTGCTAACACAATTCCCTTACTTTTTTTTTTTACAAATCCAACATCTAATTGACTAGCATCTTTGTGATTGTTTTTATCTGTTACATCAATACTAATAAGTTTAAAAGGTGAAACAGATAGCAAAGATTCCTTTAAAAACTTTTGCATCAAACTTTTCAACATTGCAATAAATGGCAACATTGGTTTACCAGTTTGATAAAGTGTCAGAAAAGGTTCTACTTCCTAAGCAATAAATATAGAAAATTGCATTTAGCAGAAAAAAGTACATCTTTTGTACACTTCTGCACAATATCAAAAGTTTTGGTACCAGGATTAGGAAATTTTTTGTTTTGAACAAATGACATATATATTTTAAGATACGGTAACATTTCAAGCAATCTGTTGAAAACACTTATATTTTCTAACCATCGATGTTTGCAAAGCTTTAAAGGAAATTTTATGCCTGGGCCAAGGCTATCAAAGCCATCCCTACGAGCGGGCGAGTCCTTAAATAGTCTGTAAACTGCACTAGCTGTTACCTCAACTTCTGGAAATGAGGAACACCCATGGTCGTAAGCGCTGCGTAGAATATGTAGGCTGCAGCTTCCGACATTTATAATACTTGAATAATGTTCACTTTTTAAAATATCAGTCATTTTAGTAAAAACAGACCAGTTCACATTTGGACTGTCCATATACAACTGGAGTAATCCACTTGTTCCTAATTCTAAACACTTCTCATTCACTTTTTCAAACAAAATATCTCCAGCTGAATAACCTAAAAAATCAGATGAGTAATACTGTGTTTTAACTGTATCATTATCCCAAAATCTTATATGGCAGTCCAGTTGTTTTGTCTGCAGATGATTATTTAAGCTTTCATCAAAGAGAGAAGCACATAATTAGAAACATTCATCACTTTTTCTTTCAATAAGTTGGAAAAATTGCTTACCAATAACACAGTCTGGAAACATTGCTTGAAAGAAGCAATTTGTATTGTTACAAGAACTGTAGCTGAATCCACAGTTTAAAACTTTAAGGGCCCATAGAATTTCAGCCTTTAAAACTTCTTTTGAAGAGACAAATGAATGTAAAGTTTCAGAGCATGCTTTGGGTTCACATTCTTTAACAGGATCAGCAGAAGTGAAAAAAATCTTTTAAATGAGTAGATTTTTGGCAGATATAGCTTGTTCTAATAAATATATATGCTTTTTCCCTTTCATATCTGATTTAATTGCCGATTTCGCCCATATTTGAAATACAAAAGTCTTTCTTACAAACCAGACAATGGACATGTGTTTTTTCTGAACCACACAAAAGCCAATCTTTGTATGGCTTTTCCAGAGTCCATTGGTCATTGAAAAGACACTTTCCACCAGGCATATTAAATAATTTTTATTTCAGTCTTTATTTCATTAATAGACAAATTTATCCTAATTCAATTGAATTATGCATAATTTTCATCAAGGGAAACATGGAAAATATGTTAACTCAAAATTTTATATTTAAATATTAATATTCAAAGAATTTTATACAAGGAAAATAGCAGCAAACAGAAAAAGAATCACTTAAAATCGCCGGTCTTAATTGCGCAACACATTTAATTTTGTTTCATAATTACTTCACATAGTGTTTCACTTCACTTCACTCTACATAAATCTAAATATCACTAAACCAAATTACCATGAAAATATTGTAGCTGAACTAGATCCTGAAAACGTTTATACAAGTCAACAGTTAAAAATACAAAAAAACTTAATATCGATCGTGCCGATAGTGGCAATATTAAAAACTAATACTGAATTAAGTTTTCCGGCAATTTCATTGAAAATTTTAAAATATTAAAACAAAAAAATTCAAAAAATTATTTTATTTTGTAGAAAAAAATAAATTCATCAAGGTAAGAAAAAATTCCAGGAGTAATTCACGATTTTCAAGGAGTTAAGTCAAAATTACAGGAGTTTTAAGGGCCCTTAATTTTTTTTTTAAATTTAAGGAGTTTTCAGGAGTTGTGTGAACCCTGTAGACACATAAAATCATTTTTGCTTGAATAAATTTATTTAATGATATTTTTATTGCATTTAAAAGAATGAGAATATCATAATTTGAATATTTAACATAAAAGAATGAATCCACATATATAACTGCATGTTAACAGTACAACATACCATAACATTTAATAAGATAAAAGACATTGTTAGTAGATGAAAGTATTAAATTTTGTCAAGAGGAATTAATAAAATTAAATACAACTGCTCCATTTTATTAAGCAATTAATTTACTTCATATTTGAGTAGTTCTCTGAAGATAACAGATTACAAACAAAATACAAATAAGACATTCATATTTTATTAACACAGAGGTTAATTCAAAATTGACTTATATTTTGCCCGGTTCAAACAGAGGCTAGATTGCACTACACTGAAAATATTTTTAAGGTCACTGCTTACTTAATAAAAAAGCTAATTTTTATGAAAAATGTTTGCTATTCATGTTATTTTAAATGTTGGCCCCCTTGTCAAGTATTGTAAATTGTGCAATACTCAATTTATATTCGTTTTTTATTATGTAATCTTTGTGAAATTAGTTTTTAGTTATTAGCATTTTAATACTTTTGTTGGAAGTTATTATAATGAAATATTCAAAATTTTGATACCTGAAATTTAAAATAGCAAGCGATGGCAAAAGTAAAGTTTGAGTATGATCAGCATTTGGTAACTGAATATTATGTGTGGTGACATTATTGAGGTTGGTAAGATATCTATGCAGCACTTAACAAGAAAATTAGAAATAGCACTAAATCCACACATGGCCGTAGGATTTTACTGAGTAATATTTTACTATTCTGTTATTAAAGTACATTTTCTCAAATTCTTTATGTACATTGTATAATTTAAACACTATTTGAAATTATAGTTAATATAAATTTAAAAAATGCTGTTTTTTTAATATGAGGAATTTTTTAAACTTATTTAAAAGTAAACTAACAGATCAGTAATATACAAACATATACATTATAAGCCACAAGTACACATGCAATGAACAAAGAAAACTACAAAAGTGAGGGTGAAGACAAGAAATTACAAGACATGCAAAAGCTTAAACCAAGAAATTTTAAATATTATTTGTTTCAAGAAAATTAACAAGTAACTTACATTATTATTCTCATATCATACTACATAATAAAAAAATATATTTAATGGTTAAAATGTTAATAATTCTTTAATGTTTTTAAAACATTTAAAACACAATTTTCTTATAATTACATTTACGACTTCCAATAAACAATGCAATATTTTCAAAGTGCAGTAATTAAGCTATTAATTATGAAAATTGTCTTTTGAGTGCACTGTGTTAAAAAAATCAACTTACTATTTCCTACAATTTGTGAACCACCACCATAAAAGACTGCATTAGATAATTTAGCAGAATCCATGCTCCCTTGCGAAAGTTTAGCATATCCAGATACTTTGCTAGAAGTATGAGCAACTTTTTTGGGAGACCATAATAGTCCATCTTATGAAGTAAAAAAAGGCAGAAGGAAATAGATTAATAGATAAGAGCAGAGTGATTAGGTAAAGAGAGATGTTGTAACTACTTATTAAAAAAAGAGTAGTAGATAAAAGTTTGATGTCAAATATTTGAAGCAATTTTTCATTAAAAAATCAAAAAGGTTTTCAGACCTAAAACTAATATATTTGAAATTTTATACACTATTTTCCTATTACACATATTTTTTTAAGTTATAAACAATTTTAAATTACAAACTATTTAATAACAATTTTAAATAGTGATGGGATAAGAAATTAAGAATTTTTCAATCTAAGAAATAGTTAAAAATAATTTGGAATGTGCAAAATAATTTTAAAATCTTATTTGACTTGTCGTAAAAGACTTGTTTACAAAATATTAAATTTACATAATGTAAAGAATGCATAGTGATTATATTTTTTAATTTTGGGAACATCTTTCACTGTTATTAAAATTTCTTTTTCAGGTAAGTTATCAATGCCAAAAGTAGATATTATATGCAGAATATTTTTAGAGAAAAGTTTATAAAATGTTCTTGTGTCTTAGTAACATAAATTATAAAAAATTTCTATCACATTTAATTTAAAAAAGTATATGGATAATATTATCCAAAATTTTTAAAATGTCTTCTAAAATGTATACCATAAAAACTATTATGAGAATAGTAAAATTGTTTAAATTAGATTTTTCATATAATTATCCTGCTAATGATATAATTAAATGACAGAAATAATGCATATCATTTATCTTTATTTGTATTTTATACTATATGATAGTGTCTCAGTACAGCACTCTCTTTTCTAGAATAGCAAAAGCTATAGTTATGGAAAAGAATGCATATGTACATAAGGCTATCCTTTTTAATAGATTTTAATCAACATTGGCTAGAAAAATTTTACTGTGGATGAAAGACAATTTATGATAATCAGTTAACAACAAAAAATATAAATTTAAAGGAAATCAATAATAAATATAGTATAACAAATTATGATGAGTTTGTTTCAAAAGAGTTAAGAAAATTAGTGGGCATACATTTTGCATATTTACTTAATTTAAGTTTATTTATAATGTGTATATATTAATACATATTGTCTAATTGATTATAGGATTTATTGTATTAAATTAAGATATCCAGTCACACATCCATTTATAATTTGATTTTTAATCCAAACTATTTTGCATTAGTTTAAAACAAGATTTTAGATTAATTATTATTAAAAATATTTAAATAATATGATTACAATAATTATTACACATCCCATTGTAGAATAAATATGAAGAAAGTGGTCCTTTTCCCATAAGGAATTTATTACTAAAGCTCAAACTGACTGAATCATTATATCCAACAGACAGTCAACACACAAACAAGACTAGCATGTATAAGATTGTTCAAAATGAGTGGGACAGTATTTAAAATAAAGAATTTATAGCAGTTTTTAGCAGCAAAACATCTCAACTTCCAATAGTTACAATAAATAATTTTATTAGTATTAAAAGTAATATGTGCTCAAAATATCAAAAACATTTACTTTAGAATAGATAGTTTCTAAATTTAACAGAAGTGATAAAATTTTGAAGTAAATGCAAGATTATTTGATTACTTATTGAATTTAAGTTAAAGATATTGTTGAAGTTGATTGAGGACTTAATCTGATACATTACCTTTTAGAAAAGATTTCATAAATGTAAAATCATATCTTTTAAAATTATTATTAGAATTAAAATGGAAACTTCAGAAGTCCTTAAATGCTTTTACTCAACATTTTAGAATAATAATAATACACTTTCAATATTATTTAAAAATATTGTGCATAATAACAGTATAAATAGCATCAAAATAAATGTGATACACAATATTTACGTAATAAACTACATATTGCAAAATTATACATATAAAATGGAACGCAATTTGTAAACACTTTCAAGCAATTACCATAAATATCACATGTATTTCTAAAATAACTAAAAAAATGAAAGCTAATATTAGAAACTTTTCAAATGGAAAAAAATGAAATGATTCTATGAATGCTATCACTCTAATTTGTTTTGATATGTTAGTTTAAGATTTTTCTGCAAATCTTACTGTGAGATAACTTAGAAAAAAATCCATTTTTAAATTGAATTATTCTTAAACTAGTTGTGCAAAAAATATTTATTTATTATTATGCAATATTTTATAACATTTTTCATGTTTATATTAATAAGAATTGAGAATACATAAAAATTAGACTATTTTATTGTTCAAATAGATTCAAAAATTCGATTTTTGAAGAAATGTGGAATCATAATATACATCATTAAAAGTGTTCTGGTTTTAATTTGAATAATTTTTTAATTAAAGCATAATAAAGTTTAAATTATATGGTAGAATGAATAGATTTTGATGTTTTCTTCTTAAGTACAAAATAATTTCTGTGCTGAAACATTTTGGCTATTTTAACTAGGCTATAAAATTTTGCATTTCTATTTATGAATATAAAAATATTAAACTGAAACATATTCCGAACTAAATATTTACATTTCTTTTACTTATTTGCATTTTAAAGCAATTGTATTAACTGAGAAGTAAAATTTAAAATAGATGAAAAAATTGCGTAAATAAAATTTTTGTTTCAGTGTTTTAAAGATTTTTTCTTTTTCAAATTTATATTAAAATCATGAAAATATTCAACTATGACAAAAAGTTTAATTTTTATGTAAACCTTAAAAAATTTCAAATTTAATTTTTTTCTTCCTTTTCACTTTGCAGATATTTCTTCATATATCATACATACTTAAATTACCAATAAATTAATTTTAAATTTAAAAAATATTACACACTTAAAATTTTTGAAGTGAAAGACAAAATTATGTTCTTAAAGAAAATTCCTTTATGAATAATAAATTGAAATTCAAAATAGCCAATTTATTTATAAAAATGATGAAGTTAGAGTAGTTTATTATTATAAAAAGATTAGTAATATAACATTTTACTAATCTTTTTATAATAATAAACAACTCAAACTTGGGATGTGTAATAGTCATAAAGGTTATTTTATAAGTGGAATCTAGATATTTATACACACAATTGGAGAAAGGATTATTTTCAACCAACCCTTTTATGAGCATAAATATAATATTATGATAAATTAATAGATAATCTAACAAGTTCCCACAAAATAAAATTACAATCTAAAGTGAAAATTGGTAACAAATTTTTTTACACATACTGCTAGAAATTTTCACTTTAGATAGTAGTTCCATTTTAATTAGAAAAATTAACAAATTAAATAATAAGAAATTGGCTTAGCAAAACTCACCATTCATTTTAACGTGCAAATCAAAACTTTTCAACTTTTCCCTTTAAATGTGTGTGTGTGCATGTGTGAATTTTCATAATTTTTTTTAAAATTTTAATTTATTTTAATCACATTACTAATATAATAACTTAAAATAATTATTTTCTTATCTTAGATAGTAATTTGTTTTAATAAATAAAGAAATGATACTTTAAAATTATACAGTTAATAACCATGTGTATGTATTCACACACATATTTAATAGAATAATGAAGCCTTCAAACTTATACAATTACATTTTCACATGTTACTATTATAATGCATATAATTACTTGTAATTTTACTGATATTAATTGTGAACTAAGTTAATTAAACTTCTACTATTTCTAACATATATATATTTATATAATACAAATATGAATGACAATTTTCAAATATGTTATTAAACATATTAGGTAAAAATAATAATAATAATAATTGCCAATATTGTAGAAAGCCATGCAACATATGATGCAATTGCTAACAGCAGAAAAATTGTAGCTAATGAGAAAATAGCAAATAAATTAATGATATGCAGTTTCATGCTTTTAAATAATTAAGAAATGGCACTGATTTATCAATAATAAAAAGCACCAATGAAAATATAAAAACACTTTACCTTTAAATCTGCATGCTTTATATCCAACATTGATTACAAATTAAGAAATAATATGCAAATATCAATTAATAAAACACTAGCCTAGTGCAAATTTTCTAATAAGATTTTAAATAAAAAATTTAGATAGAATAAAATATTAATCAAAATGAGTTATTTAAAAAATAGAAAATAAAAAATATCAAAAAATAACAAATGTCAAATCTGAAGAACAGATTATGATTCTGCATGTTTGAAAACTACCTGTTGAAGCAGAAGGCATAGCAATATCAGCAGCTGAAATTTGGCCCTGATATTGATCAGATATTAAAATCACTGGAGATGGAGTAATTCTGCCACTAGCAGGTGTAGCCTAGGAAGAATATATCAAAACTTTTATATTTAAATATTTTGTTTCCCTTTTTCAATATTTCATGTTCAATAAAGTCTTGAAAGATTCAGCAAATTTCAATCAGTAATACTTTTACATTAAATAAATTCTTAATTTAAAGAACAAGTCAAGTGCTAAGTAATTAATACAATGATGAAATACTTATAATAAAGACTTACATTTAAAATACACTTTGCCTTTACAAGATTGATAAAGTAACTTTAAAAAAAATAGAGCTAATTTATTTTACTTATATTTTTGGTTATCAAGACATGTAGTCCAATTTTATTAAATGTACATTAATGAGACTACTTCAGTATAAGAAAGAGCTGAAAATAATTGCCTACATAAAAAATATTAAGAATTTTTTTAGCTAAAACTTCAGTTTTATTTTCTATTTTATTAAAATATTTAAGATGGATAACCATTTAAGACAACAAAATAAGTTAAATTTGTCACAAATGCAACTAAAGAATACATTAAATTATTTTATCTAGTCAATAAATATTTTGAATAATTCATTGCCTAATAAATGGTTGAAGGGTTATATTGAGATTTATGGAGATTAAAAGATAGTTAATATTTGTAGTTTCTAATTATATCATTTTAAAATATTCAAAGATATATGCTTGGCACAAAAAAGACAAATTTAAGAAATTATTGTTTTGTAAATATATAACACATGTTAAAAAATATTACATATTAAAATTTTTAAAATTACGGGCAAAGTTTTGACACATTGTAGTATCATATAATATTGATACTACAAACTAAAATAAGTAAAAATATTAACAAAGAATTGTCTAAATTTTAACAACAAACTCAATTAAAATACTAAAATAAAAATAATTAAGACAAAAAATTAGAAAAAATAAAAAATTATAAAATAATTAATTAGAAATTATTTCATGAGCATCAACAAGTAATTAATGAAAATGGTCATTTCAAAATTATGAACATATTTTGAAAGTTTTTACTGTCAGAATACAGATTATTGAAAATTCAAAATATATATACTGTAAAAGACTCACATGAAATGTTTTAAATATTTTTCAAAAACCCAGGATTATAACTAGCGCAATAAGTAGCAAAACCTAACTGATAACTTTATTATTTAAAAGTATTTTTAAATGTAATTGAAAATGGCATGAAAAACAATGTTTTTATAAAACAATAATTTACAAAAAAAATATTACACCATTACATCTAAATATTAATTCATATGTAAAATTTTAAGTATATTTTCTCTTTACAGCAATGCATTTTTTAAAAAAAATAAGATTTTAATATAAACATCTTCAATTATTAGTATGATATGCCAATTTAATTATATAGCTATTTCTTAAATTCTCAGCAATTAACTATTCATTCTCTTCCAGCTACAAATTTCCCTCTAACTACATAATATCTCATTACAAAATTTTCAGGCAAATTTTTCATTAACAGTTTTTTTAAAATAAAACATTTTATCTTTTCATTTTTGAACAGAAATTGAATTAAAAGACAAATACATTTTCCTCAATTATTTTTTCTCTTAAAAGTAAATCCCCATACAGAAAAAACACAGAACATTCGTCTGCAAAATCTTTTTCCAGTGGGCATATTTCTTTTTCAGTGCATTGAACAATCTAAAACCCTGCTAATTAATAAGAAACCTAAATTGTATTTGCATGGCACATAAAACATATTTAAGTTTGATGCCACAATTTTCACTATAGATGATATAGTATATTATCCTATAAAAGTTTTGAACTTTTCTGCTATATGAAGTACTGCTATATATGCTGGAATTAATTATTGGTACTTCTTTTTCCACGCCTGTCAACTTCTTTTTTCCAAGCCAGGGCTGTCTTTGACAGCTACGGGCACGTTTAGAGTTTTTTCATGTACTCCATGGACAGGACATCATCATTTATAAGTATAAATAAAAAAACAAGTTTTTAATTTAAAAAAGAAATAAAAATATGTATGTTACAGATTGTGAAACAAAAATATACTTATCGCATTATACTTTAAATATGTGTATGCATACATGTGTAAGTATGCAAATATATGTATGTGTTACAAATTAAATGCTTCAAAAAATATTTATCAGCCTATTAATTTTAAAATATTTACATTCACATCTTTTTAATTTAGATATTCTTAATTGCTCAAATTCTTAAGAAATATGTCAGTATTTAGATCTGCTTTACTTGTATTACAACTTTTTGTAAGTATATGTATTTAACTCATTATATTTTGCAATGTATCTAATTGTCTTGATACTGCAAAATGATTAGCATATTTAATATTAATATAATATTAACTGATTTTTGTATATTAATTTCACATTTTATTATTTAAAATTAAAGTGGAACATATTTTAAATAAATGCATCCCTTCTAAAAATTAAAAAAGCGAGAGAGAAAATCAAAGCAAAACTGTTACACTATACATCACATAGAACCTTCTCAAAATTATATTTAGGCATTGTTTATATGGAAGTATTTTACAATCTAAAATAACAACATCACATAGTAGCTAGTATAAAATATAATTGCAACTAAGGCAATTTGTAAAATATTAGAACAGAAGAAAAATTTACAGCATACCAATGATGCTGCAATAGGCATTGCTGGTGAAACACTTCGTATTTGTTGAGGAGAGCGAGATTTTATTTCCATTTCAGACCGAAGATTAATCACATTTTGCCCAAAACCAGGTTCAACCAATACCTGTAAAACCAAAACACCAATAATGGGCAGATAATACAAAAAAATTAAAAACAATCTAGGGTTTTATCTTTAGTATTCTGTAGATAATTACCTGACCATCTACAAAGGCAACTTCTCCTCTTAAAACTACTCTTCTAACTTGGCCTTTCACTTTACGACCCGCAAATGGAGTCCAACGTGATTTGCTAAAAGCAGTTTCTTCTGGAATGATCCATTCCTCATCAAGATCAATTTCAATGTATGTATCCTTTTGCTCAGGTAGATTAAAAATTTTCCTTGGATTATTGTATAATTTGTTTTCAAGATCCTAAAAAATTTCAGATTTATAGCAAAACTAGGAAATACCTATAAAAACAATATACTACCATGAAAATGCTGTATTTTTTTTATGTTTACTTATTTTATTACCGTAGGAGTAAATTTTAATAATTTTTAACCTTTATAAAAGCAATATTTTATAAATTAACATTAAATAACATTGAATCAGAAAGTTTAAAATAAAAATTATATTTATAGAAAATATAAATTTTCATGCTAAAAATGATTACAAGAAAATGCATAGCTTAAAGATTGACTATTAGAATCTAACATTTCCCTCAAATAAACTAATAAAAATAACAGAATTAATAATAGTTTTAATTGAAGAACTAAGCAAGAATTCAAAATATTTATATATTTCCTTAATCATGAAAATTTATTTAAAAGTTCAAAAAGTTACAAAAAAAATTAACTGTTTAAATTTCTTTTGAAAATTTATACATCCTAAAAAAGTTAAGATGATGGTAAAAAAGGATATTTCAATAAAAGTCTAATATATTTATCTAAGTCAAGAGGTGCCCTTACAGTAGTGACACAAGTTAGAAATAATAATTTAGACACAAAAGGAACTTTAAACAGAAAAATGAAAGCCTAGCATAATATTCATAACTTAAATATTGCAAAAAGTAGGTCATATATATTTTATTTAACTATAGGATTAACTATATATTACTGAGGGTTATGGGATTTTTATTTCTATTATATAAGCATATTAATACAAAAATATACATACCAGTAAAGACAATTTTCCTTCATTCACTGCAGTCAGAAGCAAAGGTAGCATTGTTTCAAGACCAGGAAATCCTGGAGGTGGATCAGGACTAGATTTTTCAAGTGGCGTATGAGGGGCTATATTAAATGAAATTTCTTAAAAAGCTGAAGAGGATTTACATAAATATGATATTTTGAACAATATTTCCCAAAATACTGAAGAAAATATAATGAAATATCTTTCTCACAATACAATATACTCATTTTCTTTTTCTATAATTTTAAAGTATGAAAATAATTATTGAAAAAGATGGTTGGTTGGGTTTTTTGGTGCTATATATTATTTGATGTCATATATAAGGTACAGAAAAGGACAAGTTGTACCTTATTGAAGGAGAGAAACAAAATTGAAATTGTTAAACATACATACATCTTAACATTCATTATTATCAACAGAAACTTATAAAAAGAGGAAAAAATATATGATTGTGTGATGCAATAAATTTTAAAAAAGTAACAATTTTATCAAAATTGTGTATATTATGTTTAAATTATTACACTAACATTTTTAAAGAAAAATTCGAATATTTATATTAAAGCTGAGTTATTTATTTTTCTAATTTAATTATTAAAATGAAGCAGATAAAAGAAGTTTCTTTTGATTAATATTATAATAATAATGTAAGAAATTGTCAAGTACCATGATCAGTAGCAAAACAATCAATTATGTTCATGTTCTCCCATAAAGCCTTTTGATCTTCTAATGTTGCTAATGGAGGTTTAACACGGCATTTCTGTTCACCAATGACTGAATAATCATCTGTACTCAAAAACAGATGATGTGGGCAAACTTCACAAGTTACAGGCAAACCTTTTTGTTTTGCTTCTTTGATTAAGAGTATCTGAAATGATATCAATCATAGTTATAATCATAAAAAGTTTATATTAAAGCATTTAGTTAGTTATTGAATTTAAGTTCTATATTTATTTACAATAAAAATATATAATACATATTTTAATAACATTTTAATAATCTTAAGTAAAAATTGTTAAGTCTTCATTTCTTAAAAATAATTACATTAAAATCCTAAATATGTTGATTTAAAATGACACAGGCATGTGTATACAAATATTTATGCACAGAAATTTGATTATGATTTCTCACCTCATCTTTTGTTGCGACATGACAAATATGTATAGAACGATTTGTGAAAACAGACAATAATATGGCTTTTGCAGCTGTTGAACCTTCAGCATGAACACAAATGGGTAATTCTGGAGGACATAGTTCAAAATGCTAAAAACAAATATATAAAACATCTAAATAAAGGTATATCCATATTTGCATATACAACTAAATCTATCAATTTTGTAAGCACACAAATTAACAATCTATAAGCCAAAAATGGCCAATCCCGAAAATTGTTTGTTTGAATTAAATTCTTAAGTAACATTTTAATTAAAGCATTATAAGCAAGCAATTTAAAGCATGTTTTTAAATTAAAATATTTATTAATTATCCCCTAACAGTAGCAAATTTAGAAAAAAATGGAGAAATGAAATATATAAGTGCTTTCTTTTAAATTTAATTACACTTTAACAACTAAAAAAAATTATTCAAGTATTAAAATTTTGAAAGTGGAAAAGTGTCGTCATAAAAAACAATAAGTATTGAAAATAGTATTAATAAAAATGTATAAAAAAACAGCACTAAATTAAAAAAAATTCAAGATAAAAAAATTTATATAGTTTTAGTTATAAACAAATATAATAACTTACTTTTTTCCAGTCATCTAAAGAATGCAATTGCAAGGGACCATAAGTTGGATTTAAATACATTTTAACACCTACGACAGATGAAGAAAGACTTTGTAAAATCTCAGCATTTTCAGAAGTTGCTCCAATAAATAATGCATAATCACATTTTGCCCCAGTTTTTGCTCGCTGAAATTTAAATAAGCTTATATATAATAACAACATAATTTTTCATAAAATGTTTATTACATAAAAATAAATTTTGTTATAGATATCACAAAAGTGAATCCACACAAAAATAATTGCTTTAAAAAATAATAATATTTAACAAAGCAATACTAAAAATGAAATACTTCTCTTAAAATAAATTTCTTATTCTTAAGAATAAATCTACAACATGACTGAAAGTAGCAGAAAATTTTAAAAAGGATTGCAGCATAAATATGTGATATATGAATTTAGAATCACAGAAAAACCTGATGGTTGTCACTGAAATATCAATACTTTTCTTCTATTCAACTATTAACTGAACATTTTAACAATAGTAGTTTTGTCAGCATTATTACGATGCATATTCGGAAAGTAAGTATTGTCTTGAGTTACAAGCCTATCTTAAACTATTTTTAAATAGTTTATGTCAATGTTAAAACATTTGTCACCTCATTGTCAGATCCAAAGTGCTTCATTCAAAGCTCATGCTTCATGTGAAGAAACAAGTTGTAGTTGGACAATGATAAGTATGGGAGATACAGTGGATGATCAATCTGCTAGCAACAAAACTGGTGCGTCATCGTTTGAGTACCATAAGCTGCATGGGTACAAGCATTGTCATGCAGCAACATAATTCCTTCACTCAGCATCCCACTGTTTGTTTAGAACTCCTTGCCATAGTTTTCTTAAAGTGTCACAGTATCAAGCTGGATTGACAGTTTTACTTCTAGGAAAAAATTCATTAAAGAATTTCATTATCCCAGAACACAGTGCATGATCTTTTGTGCTGTTGTTGCCAGTTTGAATTTTTTTTTCGGAAACTGAGTGTGCATTTATTTCATTACCTACTTTATTCCAAATTCGTGTGACATGGTGACCTCATTAATGTTTCATGTCACAATTTGGCTTAAAAATGTTCTCCCACTTCTCAGTATCGGCAGAGAAATGCCAATGCACTGGCAACTCATTAACATAAGTGAGCATTTTTTGAACCCATCTGGAACACAATTTACAATAGCCAAAGTGGTATGTAACAATGTCACTATGAAATATTTATCATTATGGATTTTTTCCTCAACTTTTCTTACCAGATTATGGTTGACAGTAGAAGGCTGATCACTCCGAACCTCATCATGGACATGTACTTGATCTTCTTTAAACATTTTAACCCAATTTTTCGACACTTACCATCACTCACCATTGCTTCATCATGAATATCTTTTATTTATTTATATTTCAGCTAGTTCCACATGTCTGGGATTCAAAAATCTAATTACAGCATGAATCTCACAGTCTGCAGGATCAGTAATTGTCTTAAGCATTTTAAATTTGTACAGCAAAGTGAAAACACAATGTAGAACAACTTAAATGGCATCAGATGAAAGCCAATAAACAAGGGAAACTCGTGCAAATGTGGGAGATGCCAACCACAGCATTGCAACACAGCTGTGAAACGGTATTTACTTTTCAAATACACCTCATATAAACTAAAAATAACAATGTATTTTTAACAGCATTATTCTTTTAAAAAGTTACAAAATCCTAATTTAGGAAGTTAAGAAATACTTCATATTCCTTAGAATATAAATACTAAATACTGATCAGCTTTTATTTAATACTCTTAATATGGAAAATTTGAGTTAACAATATCATCATAGTTTTTAAAATGTATATTGCCACATAATAAAAAACAGCTAACTAAGGATAACTCATTATTTTTCTGATAACTATCTTATTATTTTCAGAGTAATCATTTGTTCCTTCAACATTCATATAAAATAAATGCACTTCAATATATCAATACTTTTTTTTAGCATACAAATGATTAGTATATTGTATTCTTATATGCACATGATTAATGTATTGCAAAGAAAATGCACAACATGCTTTAATATTATTTTCAAACTTTATGTAGTTTAATGAATTTTAGCATACTAATATAATTTATTTCCAATAATTACAACAGTACTTAGTTCGCCTTTTTGTTCATAGCTTATTTACATAAGAATATACATTATTAACTTTATTTTTTTATACATTTGCTTACATGCAATTTATATTTTTTAAATGAGATGGACATGAAGTATAGAAGTAAATTTTAAAAATTTCATTGACATATATAATTTTAAAAACACTATTATTTTAGAGAAATCTAATACATTAAGCCAAGATCTTTCAACTCATATAGATTATATTTTGACAATGTGTAAAACTGAATAATTATATCAGATTAAAAAAAAATTAGAGTTGATGATTTTTATGGTAGGAAATTTCATATTCAACTCAATGAAGCAAATTTGCTCAGTACAAATATTTTAAGCTTAAAATAATTAAGATAATTTTGAAAACATTACTGATAGTGTGGTGTTGTTCTTTTTAAAATATCCTAGATGCTATTTAATATTATAAGTACTTTTTTATTGAAAATTATAAAATGCTATAAAAAATAATAACCTGAAGAGCAAGGCCTAAGGAGTCTTTGTCTATTACTGGAGGATTAGTATTAGGCATCACACACACAAGGGTAACCCCACCAGCTAATGCAGCAGCAGTTCCAGAAGCAAAATCCTCTTTGTGTGTAGCACCAGGATCTCGCAAATGAACATGAACATCAATAAGACCAGGTAAAGTGATCACTCGACTAGCAGTTAAACAATCAATGTAAGGTTTCACTGAAGGTTCTCTCTTAATTCGATGCAAGGACTAGAAAAACAGTTTTAACTTTTAACCTTATATTTTAAAAATACATAGAAAATTGCTTAAAATATATGATATACAAAGATAAAAAGGTTCCAATCACATTTCATGAAAAGTATACATTTCTACTTTAAATAATTGTTTAATGAAAGTTAGGAGAATGTAATTATATAAAGTACTGTAACAAGACAAAAAATTTCAATTTAAAAAGTCAGTAAAATTAGAATTATGAAAAAATTATCAATGTAAGCATATTTTTTTAAATAGAAATGAGAAAAATTTACCTTTCATATTTCAATAAAAGTTAAAATACTTAATGATATAGCAGATTTATAGCAAAGCCTTTAATTCAATACAATTTTTAAATGTTAAAAAATATGTAATAGTGATGAATTATAAAACAATATGAAATATTTTTTAAATAAATTAGTTTAAAAAATAGCTATAAGAACACATAAGCATTAATGAAGAAATTTTTAGAACATTAATCAAATGCATGATTTTTAAGCAGAAAATCATGCATGCAAGTCATGCACCTTCTTCAGCCTCTTCATTGTCATCAGACAAGATTTGGTCATAGAAAGCTTTGTCCTAATCATATTAGTGCCCAAACTAACTGTCTTTTTCTTGCAATCAGTAATCCACAATGCCAGTACAGCTTCTCTTTTCATAATTCTGTTATTACACAGAGTTACCACACATTTCACTTCTTTATTGAAGCAGTTTTTTGGAAATTTGATTCCTCTTACTTGATGTACCACACCCTGTAATGGTGTGACACAGATGCATAAATTATGGCCTCTTTGATCATATCTAAGACTTTCACTTTTTTGCTGATGGTTTAGGCGGTTTTATAAGGGCTTGTTTAGTAAAAAAAGTTATCGCTTAAGCAAAATAAGATGTCAACACAACACTAAAATACTGTATGCAAGACAGTCATCATGGACATGACGGGCAAGATATTAAAAAGAAGATGCTAGGTGGAGCTGCGATGATGCGCAAACAATTAACTCACAGGGATAAATTTATTCTTACTCTCATTGGCCAATGTCGCATCGGAAACCAATCACGCACCTTTATGAGAGCGTATAGAATGTACTCTGAGTCAACTCACCTCTTTGTTTGACATGCAGGGATCCTTCTCTCTTGCGCATCAAGATAAAACAATACTCCTCGCCACAATGTGGCTGCCAACATGGTTGTATTTTTTCATTTTTTATTTTTTGATGAATATTTTGGAAAAATTCGCGAATTTCTGAAACTGCAAAACATGAAGTGCGAAGTGGTGAGGGAACACTGTATGAGACAAGCAGTTTAATTCATTGAAAGCTAAAAAATAGTCATGTTAGGGACTAATTTTGGGAGCATTATATATAAATAGCTGAGGATAAGCTTACAATTAAATGACTAAACCTTGTTCATCAAACTGACTACTTTCTTTACTTCACAATCAACTAGATATTCTTTAACTTTCTCCTGTTATACAAATATTAATCCAATTACTATTAATTTGTAAATAAAAAGTTGGATGGTTGAAATTTAGCTTAAATGAAAATATGCGATTTGGAACCACTACTTTATATTCAAATAATAAAAACATAGTAAAGTACTTACGGACATTATAAAAACTTAACACAATAATATAATTTGGATCCCAAGCATTTAATCAAATAACCAAAATTCCTCAAAAATTATTATTTATTACAATTTTAATAATAAAGCATTTAGTTCTATAAATCAAATTATAATTTTATCTACATCATCATACACTACATGTGCATACACATTGTAGAATGTTTTCTATTGCACTGTGTGTCCCATGGAACATTTTTGTGCAAACATTATATATTTATTATAATATACTACAACATAAAATTTCAAGTATATTGCTGATTTAAGTAAGTAGTAATGATTTTTTTTATAATCAGTTATATAATAAATAAATTCTTATGTATTATTTACATTATAAATACATTAAAAGAACTCAAATTTCTAAAAGCGAAAAAAAGAAAAACAGAATAATACTAAATTCATGTAGTAAAAAATATTGCAACTAAACTTGTGTAATAAAAAAATAATAATTAACACACAGAGAGAGCATTAAATGACATATTTTAAGTTATTGTTTTTTCATACTTAAAAATTTAATAGTGTAAAACTAAATGATTATGATGTGCAGTTGATTTTCCAGCTTATTTGATATAAATTTTGAGAAAGATTATCTAAAATTCTTAAGTTTATAATTTACCAAAATAACTAAAGGTATGAAATAATGAAAGATTTACCTCTACTAATAGTTTAGCACATTTAATATCTGTTATCAATGGAATAGCATAGTTCACAGCCATTCTTCTTGTTTGATATCCATGAGATGCCCTAGCATATCCTCCACTATGAGTTGGAAGGTTAATGACTACATCAAATTCTTTTTGTGCCAAATAATCTGTAATGCATTTTGAATGTCTTCTACTTTCTCCTTTGTTGTCATAAGGCCATTCCACAGGTTCAATCTAACATGAAGGATATAGTATTTTTTTAAAAAACAGAATTTCCATAAAAAATATTTTACAATTTTCAATAACTGTTATAAAAAAGTTGTTATACTAATTGTTTTCACTAAAGAATTACTGTAAATTTCTAATATACACACGATTTAGAACCATAGAATTTACTGCAAAAATAATGCATAATATTAACTTAGATGATAAATTTTATATACTACAGTTTATTCTTATTTAGATTGCTTTTTGTTAGGAAAAGAACATTTTTAACATTCAAATAATTTATATTTTAAAAATAATATTAATATTCATTAAAACTAAAAAGAATACTATTAATTTAATATATACTTTCTTAAAATTACAGTGATACAACAAATTTCATTTTAGGGAAATATTTCAATGCCAGATTTAACCAGATTTGGAATTACATAGAAATAAATTTGAATGAATAATCTTCCTTAATTAACTCTCGTAAAGAGTTAATTTATATTATGATTAAATATTAATTCTGTCTGCTAATTATTGTACTAAATATTTATAGTTAAAATCTAAATAACATAGTTTCATGAATTAAATATTAAATGAAATAAAAGTAAATACTACAAAAATTTAAAACTTACAAAAAAATCATTAGGCTTAAAATTTATAAGGCATTTTCTTTCAAAATTATCCATATTTTTACTTTGCAAATACAGTATTTTCCTAAATATTCACTTCAAATGTTGTGCAAAAAATTGTCACAAGAAACATTCCAGTTTTTGTAATATTTATTTTATAAACAAAAATAAAATTCATTTTTATATAAAGATAATATAAGCTAATACTTACTAAAATGCCTTTTGTTGAATAATAATCTGCTGTACCTGTGCTAGCATAAAGTTTCAAAGACATATTTTGAAGAATTTTTACATATGGCAGTAACTCTTCTTTATGCTAATAATAGTTTCAAAAAATATCATTGTTAGAAGATAATTATTTATAAGGAAAATCTTAAAATTAATTATGCCTGAATTTTACATATCTTCTTTATTAAAATTAAGAAAATATGAAGTCCATGCACAAAATATTAATGTACAAAAATATAAACAATTTACAATTGCAGTTTCCATTAATAAATTTAACAATTATTTTTTTCAATATAGAATTCAATCGCATACACTTTTATCTGAAATTGAAATAAAATAAAAACGTATATAGGTTAATACTAAAAATTCCTATGTTTATAATAAAATGAATTTGGAAGTATTTCCATTTTTGCTCACCTTATAGCTACCAATAGAAAGTAGTACAGATCGTTTAGGAATTTGAAATCCAGTACTTATGAGAGCTTTTAAATAAGCTTCATACATATTGTCTCCAAAGCATGCTACTTCACCTGTACTAGCCATCTCAACTCCTAAAGTTACATCAGCTCCATCCAAACGAGAAAAAGAGAACTGAGGTACCTATTTTTAAATAAAAGGTTTATATAAAGAACTGCAGTATGTATAATACAATTTAGGAGTTTGTGCATATGTATAGAATTTTTAGGGCAAGTATAGCCTTTGGGCATATACCGATTGCCTGGATGCATACAAAAGTAATTTTTATTACTAAAATAAGGAAAGATAATTACTATGAAGCTAAATCTTTTAGACCTATCAACTTAACGTCTTTTTTCTAACGGCAATTGAAAAGCTGATAGACAAATATATTACAGAAGTCTACTTAGTGGAAAAACCAGTTTCCGACTTTTAATATGCATATCAACCTGGTAGATCCACTAATAGTGCGATCTACAAATTATCCATTTTGGAGAAAAACTTTAAGACTAAGGAACTTGCTTTAGCTGTTTTCTTCGATATTGAAGTTGCCTTTGATAAGGTACCTAAAGTTGTCTTTGATAAGGTATCCATTGAAACTATTTTACAATCTCTTGCTAGAAAGGGAGTTAATGACGCAATCTGCTCTTGGATAAAAAATCTGCTCAATAACAGATTTGTCAGTGCCTCATTATTATGTAAAAACATGATGATTCTAGCCATCCTTTTATAAGTATGCCTACTGATTACACAATTGTTAAGTATGCTTATGATAAGCCTTATACAATCAAATTTCCCTTGAGAGAAGACTGGAATAATGTTGCCATCAGTGAAAGCTGTATTTACTGGTATACTGATGGCTCAAAAATGAATTCCAACACTGGGGTTAGTATTTGTTGTCCAGCTGATGGCACAAAGTTATCATTCCCTTTGGATAAATATACAACTGTATTCCAAGTAGAATTCTTTGCCATTCTTATGTGCAGTAGCATATGCTTGGACAGAAACTATTCTTGTAAAAGAATAATTATCTGCTCTAACAGTCAAGCTGCATTACTAGTTCTACAGAAGTCTACTGTAACTTCTGTTCTTGTCTGGGAATGTTCTCTCACTCTGTGTAAATTGGCTAATAATAACCCCATCATTTTAATGTGCGTGCCTGGTCATTCTGGTGTTCCTGGCAATGAATTAGCTGATGAGCTGGCAAGGACTGGATCAACAATCAACTTTTTTGGTCCTGAACCAGTGCTAGGTATTTCAAAATTGATCAGAAAGAATGTCTTTGATCTCTTCAGAAAACAACAGTTTATGAACTGGTACAATGCCAATGATCAAAGACAAGCAAGGCTATTAAATAACACGTGCCCTAGTAAAAGGAAAAAGAATTATTAAAGCTCAATAGAAGCAGTCTAAGGAAAGCAGTAAGACTACTTACAGGACACTGCCACCTTAAAAGACATCTCCCCATAATGGGAGTTTCAGATGATCCCACTTGTAGAGGTTGTCATTATATGGAAGAAACTTCAATACACATCTTATGTGAATGTGAAACCTTTTCTGCATATAAATTTAAACACCTGGGTCAGCACTTGATTGAACCTTGGATGTTGCAGGAAATTCCTGTAAAATGTCTGCTGAATTTTGCTTCAGCCACTGGTCTCTTCAAATAGGGCTTTCTGAGGGGTATAGTACAATAGACCTATGTTTGCGGTGCTAGGTTCTTTTGGAACCACCCTATCTTAAAACTAAATCTAATCTAATCTTGTGCATATGTATATCAAAAAAGACTAAATTCTTAGTGAAACATTCTGCAAAGTTATAAATTTGAGAGACCCGTCAAATAAAAGAGCAGAAACTTGATATTTTGTAGGTGGTAGGTTTTTTTTTCTTAGCCCACAATTATAAAATAACTCAAGAGACAATTAGAAGTATATAAAACTACAAAAGGATAACTAAATAATTTTGAAACAATATTTAACTGTTATTACAATATTTATAATAATTTAAAATCAAATTATACTTTTACTATTAATTAATATTTACTGTAGTTACATTTCAGTTTAAATCAAATTTAAAAATACAATTGTAGAATATGACAAACTATTAATATAAAAATACAAAGAATTTTAACGCAAAAATTAATAAGAAAAAATTCAATCTTTTTAGAAGTTTACTACAGAAAAATAAAAGTTAAAATTAGATGATACCTGAACATTTTTAAGTTAAGAATAAAAATGTAAGGGGAAAATGACAGTTCAGTTTTTAAAAACAATAATTTAATTTTAATTTAAATTAAAATTTTTACTGTTAATTTTATTTAATGTTTTAAAATATTAAAATAAAAAATTCACTAAGATACAAGTTTTAAATTTAAAAAAAATTTATCGATAAAGCCTAAAGAGTTAAATATCCAATCTTTAGTTAAAACTTAACAATATTAGCCAACTAGTGGGTTCTGATTAACTTATGATAAAAAAATATTTCCCAGAACACCATAGTACATGTTCATACGTATAATTATATATAAAATTCATGATTTCCATACTAACTTTTACTCCAACACGACCACAGCTAAACAAATTGAAGAGAGGTTCAGGTTTTAATCCCATAATTACTTGCGTAGCTAAAGCAATAAAATCACAATTCAGTGTTTTCGAAACAAATGGAAAGGATCGAGATACTCTTAAATTGCACTCAATCACTTTCAACTGGTTATCCTATAATAAATATATTACACAAAATTATTAATAAAAATAGGAAACTAAAGCACAATAATAAGTGAATATTAAGTAATAAGTGAAATTGACATTAACTAAATTTTCCTAATATTGTTTAAATATTTACAGCTTTTATAAGAATATGAGCACATATATTGTAATACTTTCAATGCAAAAATTACAATGATTTTATTATAAAATATACTTTAACAAGTTATTTCTAATTTTAAACTGAAGTTAAAGTCAAATTTTAACAGTCAAAATTTTATCATAAATCTCAAGAATGAAAATAAAATTATTAAATGCTGAATACAACTATGGTACATTAATTTAATATAAGCAATCCTCTTCAATACAATTTGAAATAGCTAAGAAAAATCCTTTTTAAATATTTAGAATGTATTTAATCGTATTTATTATATACCTTTTGCAGCTTTATGTGCCTAAAAGTTTAAGAGGGTCTTAATTACCTCTAATTAAATCAGAAATAGTTATAAACTAGGAAAAAGTAAAACATATTTCTTTTTAGAAACCATATTTTATTATAAGTATTAAGTTGAAAAAAGTCGTTTTGAAATAAATAATATTTCTAAAGTTTGAAAATAAAATGCATAATTAACTTAATATTTTGCCTCATTTTATTGTAACAGAACTGTCATGAACAGTACATAGAACATATACATTTGTGCTTACTGCATCTCATTTTTGGCATATAAATATCTATTCCTTCTAACCACAAGATAGGATTAGAGAAAGAAAAATATTTTAAAAAAAGGTAAATAAACCAATATCAAATATAATACAAAGTGAATGAATATCTAAGTTTAAAAACATTTGAAAGTTCTTTAATATAAGAACTCTCTTACTCTATATAAACTCAAAATAATAAAAAAAAATTTATTAAAAGAAATTTAGTTGAGAAAATTTAATTATAAAATAATTTTCATAAAAGTTTATAAAAATTTGAATGATAGCTTATAAAATTCTATTCAACATAACTTTTGTATATAATGGATACATGAATTTAAGAAAGAATTCAAATCACAAAGCATGAAATACACATGTACCTACACAACTAAATAAAGTAAAGCAACAAAAACAAAAATAGACTAAAAATAATTTCATTTTAACTTAACATTATTTTTAATCTAGTTAAGAAATTAAAATTACTTACAAATGCACATATTTATTGATAAAAATCATTAAAACTCAACTAAAAAGTTTTTAAAAAATTAATTTTTTTAATGTGTTTCATATTGCAGAGCTTTAATTCCTAAAATAAGGAATTCAACTATAAAACTACAAGATTTACAAATTGTTATAATGTGTAGATTAAAGTAATAAAAAAATATTTAACAGATTTTTCTAAAATATATTGTCACTGAGATTTAAAAAAAAAATTATTTATATGTCAAAAGTCTTAGAAATAAAAATCTTATAACAATCACAGAATATAGTGGTTTTAAAATTGTTTTTATTCAAAAAAAATTATTAAAAAATTTTCCACTGAGAATAGTAATAACTATTTGAATATACAGTTCCTAAATCAAATCTCAAAAATGGCAAAAACATAGAGATGATAAATTGCAGTTTTCTAAAACAGTAATAGTTTGAAAGAATATATTACTTTTAATTAGCCTGTAAGTATACAATTTTTTAAGAATTTAAAAAACTATAAAAACAACTGTAATGAAATATAAAATCAAGAAAATCCAAAATCTTGTTAAAAATGCATGTGTGTAATAAGTGATTATACAATATAATTCTCACTTGCTTCCTTCTCTAAGTTATGTACATAGAAAATTTAAGAAACTAATAAATACTAATTTAGTTAAAAAAAAAATACAAAAATACTGCAATTTAAAAAAAAATTACTACAACTACAGCAAGTTACAAAATATTAGTGTTACAGGCAGTACCATTAATTTAAACTTTTGCTTATTTATTGTTGTTCTTCATACAAATAATAATACTTATTAATTATGCAGCAATTATATTACAATAACTTTATATTTTCTGCGAGATTATGCACTCATAAGCATAAAACCAAAAACTTGTCATTGTGAAAGCAATGATAGAACTAGACAACTTCAGGTTCTATATGAAAATAAAATTTTCTGCTTTTTAAATAATCTTGTTTTCCTAAATAGTTACCAAATATTAAATATTTATCTTTGACAAATGATAAATTTATCAAAAGTAATTTTATTTGGTTGATACAAATTTTATTTATGACTCAGCATTCTTATTTATGTGTATCAACTGTTGCGATAATTTTACCTTAGCAATAAGTTGTATGTTATATGGCCCATTAGCTTCCAAAGCTCTTCCTATTGCCACACAGATGCATCTTATTTTTTCTAAAGTTTCTTCATTGAGATCTTGAGGTGGACAAACAAGAGTAGCATCACCAGAGTGAACGCCAGCATTTTCAACATGCTCTGAAACAGCCATACATATCAGCTGCCCATTGTCAGCTACAGCATCCACATCAATTTCCTTTTTTGAAAATGTTAAAGAAAAATTAATGCAAAAATGTTAACATACAATATTGATAAAATAAACAAACAAATCAATAATTTTACTGTAAATTTTATAAAAATCTTACTTCTAAGCAGTGATAAAATAAAGATTTAATTTCAATAATAATAATTTAAAACTAATGTAAATTAAATAAAAATTTTCCATATTAAAAAAGCTAAATAAATAATTTAACATTCATTACAAGAAAAATAATCTTACTTTGGCATCTGACACATATTTAGAAATTACAACCACAGAGCCAATAGCAGAAGCTTCATTCAAGTATGTTTCCAAATCTTGGTGACTGTAAGCCACATTCATGGCTGCACCACTTAAAACATAAGAAGGCCGAACTAAACATGGGTACCCAACTTGCTCACAAAATTCTTTTGCAGTCTAAAAAAATAATATAACATTAATAAAGCAGAATAATAAAATAAATTATTGCGCAGTAAACAAATGAATACATACTTCTAGTGTTGTCAATTCCTTCCATTGAGGTTGTGATATTCCAATATTATCCAGCATTCTAGAAAATTTAAATCTATTTTCAGCACTATCTATAGACTCTGGAGAAGTACCCAAAATCTTTGCCTGGTAAAAGCATAATAAAAAATTATACTAATAAAAGAATGCTTTAAAAAGTTAATCAAAGTTGGAAAATTTTACTTACTTTATGAAGCCATAAATCCATTGCAATATTATTTGGCAACTGGCCACCCATACTGAGAATAATACCCTCTGGATTTTCAATATTGTATATATCCATAACAACCTAAATATAAACAAGACAGAATATAGAAATTGTTTTCTTTTCCATTGAGTAAGTTTATATAATCAAATATTAAAAATTTATTAATTTCTTTTTTTAATAATAAATTTTAAATAAAGTAACTAAGTTACAAAGCATAAAAGTATATACATTTAAGACACTTATAATGGAAAGAAATGGATATTTTGAAAGACAATATAAAGAATAAAAATGTTCTTTTTAATAACAAACAAGGTATAATACATATGGACAAATTAAAACAACAAAAATTTTTTAATTCATAATAAACATTGATTTTGTATGATTGAAATGAATAAAAAATTATATATTTTTTATTCCTCTAAAAACGTTTTCATTGTGCATTTCAATTTTTAAAATACTTTATAAAATTTGGATTTTTGAGCAATTTTTACAAATATTGTTTTATTAGCATTTTCTATTCAGGATATACCTAATCAAAACACAACATATTCTTAAAATTTATTGCACACACAAATCTTTAAATTATACATAAAATTAGACTATTGACTATTTAATTGATGAGTATCATGTGCTATCTATTCTGATTCAAAATTTTCTCAATTCAACAAAATAGTAAAATACATGAATAAATAGATTAAGCTCATATTTTACATTATTTTTTGTAAATTTTTCCCATAACGTTAAATTAAACGTGTCCTAGCATCCTAACATTAAAATAAAATGTTAATTTTAAAGCTTGCTTTCAAAATCACATTAAAGTAGAGTCTCAAAAATTTGTTGTAAATAAATAGTAATAGATAAAAATTGACATTGATTATATTATTGTTTAAATTATATATTTCAATAACACAATTTATTTAAATATAAATTTTAAAATGAGAATACAGGCAGCCAATGACAACTTACTTCAAAAGATATTTCATCAAAATACAGTCTATCACATTTATCATAATCTGTACTCACAGTTTCAGGATTATAATTCACCATAATAGTTTTCTTATTCATCTGAAAAATAACAATGAAATTTTAAAAAAAAATTACTCATAGGATGTTTAAAATAGAAAAGAAAATAATTAAAGGATCAATTTTTAAACTTAATAGTTAGTAAAAAAATCCTATTCAATAAAAGAAAGTTTCTTATATTATCTCTCCCATGCACTGATATTCTTTATATTTTAAGATAATGTTCAGTCAAATTTCTTAAGAGAGTGTGCTTGATCAAAATAAAAATATTTAAGAAAAAGATTGCAATTATATTGAATAAATTAGAAAAAATACTATTAACTTTACTCAAAGTTGCTGATACAATATTTAAAAAAAAATTTTCCACAATGATAATATAATACAACTACTTTTCGTAGTTCTTCAACACAGTTAACAGCACACCAATCGAACTCCACAGAGCTCCCGATTCTGTAAACACCAGATCCTAGGACCATCACAGCTTCTCCAGGAAAATCAATATCATGAGACTCTCCATTATACGTTAAATAAAGATAATTCATAGTGGCTGGCCATTCTGCAGCAACTGTATCAATTTGCTTGACCACAGGTTTTATGTTCAAAACTGTTTCTCTATGCTTTCTTATCACATATTCAGAGCTAAAAAAAATCGTACAAATGAAGATAACTAATAACACCAAAAGATCCATTTAAAAACAATTATGGAATTAAATAGAAAGGAATATAAATGAAATGTTCAAGAATAAAATCCAAATGACTGAAATGCAATAAAACATTGGTAATAACTTATTTTTATAAAAGTAAATATTTTTAGCAATACAATAAACAGTGCAACAGCAGGAAAACTAATCTATGCAGTTTAACCTATTTTTATAAACTAAGCTGCAACAAAGTATAAAATATCACTTCTTTTATTTCTATCCTATCTCTATGAGTATTCAGAAAAGATGGCCAATACTAAAATATTTAAAAATAGAAATACACAATATTGTTAAGTTATGTACTCAAAACAAATTCTTGAAAGGATTTTTCTTTTTAATAGATGAAAATATTCAGAATATGGGTTTCTTAGAGCAGTTTTGCAGGGAAAAACCACTCCCAAAATTAACTTAATTAAATATGCAAAAAAATTGCTCTCTCTCTCTCTCTCTCTCTCACACACACACACACACGCACGCACACACACACAACAGCTAATTTATTACTATTTATCTATAATTTCAGCATAGATCGTGAGTTGGATCAATGGTCACTTGGCAAGGACAGTTGGAATTACACTGAATTTATCAAAGGGGTAAAATAGATACCTAAGAGTTATATTTATTGTTTATATTTTTAAATAATAAAGAATAAATATAACTCTTAGATTAAATTTAAAATCTTATACTTTAACTTTGCCTACTCCTAGAGGATTTCTAACATTCTATTAAAATAAAACTAACTCAAAAGTAATGGAAAACATATATTTTTGAAGTAATAAGAGCACTGAAATACTTATAAATAACATTCTTTGAAAAGTTTCTTCCAGAAAAGTTCACAAGAGACATTGGTAGAATAAGTAATACTTCAGATACTGTAAATAGCAATGACTTATCTGCCTCATGCAAAAAATGAATAATGATTGCAATATTGATATATTATTCTGATTCTTTTGACTTTAATGACAAAAATGTGACAGACAACTACACCGGCCATGGAAAACGAAATATGTTCACATTTTAAAAACAAACTGTTGCCTGTATCAAAGAGTATTATGAATATAAAAATAATACAGTATTTTTCCTCTATGGAAGTAAAATTTTGCTCATAATTTTTAAACTGAAAATATATGAAAATAGCTACTTTTAAATGACACATTTACTTTGTTTTTGATATTTTTTAATTAAAATGTAATTGGTTTTATGAACAACAAGCCAATCAATATATATTCAATACAAGGAATGATTTCCAAAATTCTAATTTATACTTAGTAGCCAACTGAATAGTAAGCAATTTGCTTTAAGTTCGGTAATTTTTGGCTTGCATTTCTAATAATAGATGCATTTCTAATAAGATGTTCATAATAATTTTGGAATATGCTTTAAACTGTAGGTCCTGGATTGATAAGCCCTCATAAGCAAAGAATGATTATACACTTACTTCCAAAAGTTAAGCATGGAGAGAAAAATTCTAATTTCCGGAAGCCAATCAGAATTGAAGAGGATGCAAATCGCTGCAGAGGTAAATGGAAGTATGAAAATATGTCAAGTAACAGCCAATCACGCTTTCATGTCAAGAAATATTCAAAAAGGGCAATATTATAAGATACCAGCTTTATGAAGGGTTACAGAAATTGATTGTAAGTGCTGATAGAAGGTATTTAAAACTTTCGTACAATTTGTTCTCAAGACATACGTGTTTCTACGATTTCCAGAAGACGAATGGAAGATTCTGAGTGCTGGCGTGCTGTGGAGCACATTGAAGCAGGACAGTCGATCTCAGATGTTGCTTTTTTCCTCAGCGTTCATCATTCTGTAATTTCACGTTAATAGAAACAATTCCAAACCACACACAGTTTCGGAAGGCCCGATAATGTTAGCCCAATTGTAACAAACCCCACGGAAGATTGATATATTGCGATTTTAGCCAAACAGAATCGCACAGCGACCTCTTCACGTGAAACATCTATGGTTATAACATCCATTGTTAAGGTGATATCTGCAGCTACTGAACCCTGATGATTACACACGTGTGGACTGTATGTCCGGGTACCTCGAGTTTGTGTTTGTCTATCCGCTCAATCAAGAGATCAATAGGAGCACGATTAAAGTGGTGCTGAAAACATGTAAATTGGACTGTGTCTGACTGGGGAAATGTCATGTTTACTGATGAGTCAAGATTTGCTATGGAGCCAGATGATAAGCATATATGGATATGGCGTGAACAAGGAACACGCAATCAGCCCCAAAACATCAACGAACATCACACATTTTGAGGCAGAAGCATTATGGTGTGGGCAGGGATTTTATTAGGATACTGCACCGACTTACACATCTTTAAACGGGGTTTTGTGACTGTGCTCTGGTATCGAGATGAAGTTCTAGAATCCATTATGAGATTGTACTCAGCAGTGTGCCCTACTTTTGTTTTAATGGGCAATAATGCATGTCACCATAGAGCTGACATTGTCGATGACTACCTGGAGAGTGAAGGGACTGCACGTATGGGGTGGCCAGCATATTTACCCGACCTTAATCCTATTGAAAATCTATGGGATGCTCTCGGCTGTGCAGTATCTTCATGTTTCCCACCTACAGCCACTCTTATTCAGCTAGAAACTGCTCTACAAGAAGAATGGCTATTGCTTTATTCGGCAGTGGTTGACCACCTAATTGATAACTTGATCGCAAGTTGTAAACTTTGTATACAGATGAGGGAGGTCACATACCCTATTAATGTCCTTTTTTTATTTTATGCTGTTTATTTTCATTTTATACACAATTTTGTTTAAATCTCCAGTATAACATTATCTGATAACTTACAAAAATTTAATATTGTTTTCATTTCTGTATTTAATTATTGATTTTATTTTATGCATAAATATATATGTTACTTTCCTGCCACATTTTGTGACAATCAAAGCAGTATTTGTTGATTTTTTTGCATTTTACATCTTCATGCTTAACTTTTGGAAATGAGTGTAGATAAACATAAAATCCATCGATTTTACTATATGTAGACTTAAATTATTTGGTTATGATCATAAATGTTTTTTCATAATATGTTAACTATTTTTTCACAATCGCTAGTTTGATAATAAATATATTATCAAAATTCCTAATTAATTTTAAAATAAAAATTAAGTACTGTTAAAAAATACATTACTTATTTAGCACCATCAAATATTTTTAAAATATGCGTAATAAGAAAACTAGTTAATTATAATATAAATAATAATTCTAAAAAGCATATAATATTAAATAAAATTTATTTTACCTTTTGACACATAATGCAATATGTTTATCTGAAAAACCCAATTGTTTAGCCTTTAACATAACATCACTTGTTATAACTTTCATGTCATTTATTTGGACCTAAAAATATTCAGAAAAGCATTAATTAAAACACCTAAAATATTGATATATAGAATTGAGATATATAGATAACACCCTTCCACTTTAATAAAATCAAATATTAAAATGATTTATTTCTTAAACAAAATACACAGTATAGCTATTTTACAAAGTTTCAGATTGGATAAATTGATGTAAAGCCTTGTCAAATTAAACATATTCTAAAATGAGTTTAATTTAAAAAAATCCTTTCAATTACAAAAAAAAAACTCATCTTCTTAGGAAACAAAAAAAAAATCAAAATCTTAGGAGTAATCAATTGCATGCTTCCATAAAAACTCCCCATAATCATCATCAGCTCTTTCCCTTGTTATAATTTATTTTTTTTTCTAGATAACTTTATTTCAAATAGGGTTTGTAAAGATTTCCAAATATCAAATTAAAACAAAGATTTCCAGGAGTCTTAAATCAAAGTTTTCCAATAAGTATCAACATTCATTCTACAAATTGCTCTTAACCAACTATACATATAATTAATATGCAACATTTTTCTATTATGTTTGTAAAAATAGAAATAGAAAAGGAGGAATAATAGTGAAAAAATATCTTACATGAGTAAATGTTTTGGCAGATACAGCCTGCTCTAATAAATGCACATTATTTCTTTTTCCTGCTTTTATATAGAATTTGATGCCAATTCAGCCATATTTGAAATACAAAAGTTTTTCTTGCAAACTAGACAAAGGGCATATGCTTTTTTTGAATCATGCAAAAGCCAATTTTTGTATGGCTTTTCTTGAGACTTCTGGTCATTAAAGAAACATTTTATATCAACAATATTAAATTATTTATTTCAACAATTTTTTTAACTGATAAACAATCAAATTCCTTTCAATTTTCTAAAATTATAAACAATTTTCACTAGGGAAGGTATGGAAAATATATTTTAACTCAAAAATTTTATATTTAAATGTTAATATTCAGTGAATTTTATAAAATAAAAAGAAAACAGAAACAAATAGGAAAAGAACTAATTAAAAACACCCACATGATTGTATCACATAACATTATTGGCGATTATTTCTTTTCACATACATAAATCTAAATGTTACACCTGATTCTGACAGAATACTGGATCATCAGGAAGCTATTGTGCTGAACTGGATCTTTATTTTAATCAATAGTTATGAATACAATAACAATCTAATATCGATCATGCTGCCGTCTAGTGGTAGCATTAAGAGCTAATATTCAATTTTGTTTTTAGACAATTTTATTGAAAATTTAAAAATATTACATCAAAAGGAATTCTTAAAAAATTATATTTTTTAAGAAAAATAAAATGCATCAATTTAAGTAAAATGTCCAGGAGTAATTCACAATTTTCAAGGAGTCAAGTTAAAATTACAAGTTTCAAGGGCCTTTAAAATAATTTTTCAAATTCCAGGGATTTCCAGGAGTTGTACGAAGCCTGTTCAAAATTGTGATGTTTATTTTACAATTTCTTCAGCTTGGTTTTACCAAGCTCTTTCAAGATTAATTTTTTTAAAAAGTTACCATCCTTTTCTAATGGAAATCTTTGGTAAAGATTTTTGCATAAGATAGTATAACATACTTTTGTCTGTGAAATAAGAGTCTTCATGTAAGTTTTCCACAAAACAAATTTATTCAGAATTAAGTTTTCACTGGCTGCATAATCTTGTGAAAATGAGATTTTATTTCATGCTAAACATTTTAATAGTGTTTATATCAAAAAAATTTAAAAGAAAATTTCATCAAATATATGATAAATCTTCTATTTTTTGAATTGCTCATTTATAGCAGTATATGCTTTTAGTACACACAAAAATTGTGCTTTTCAGTACAATTTGTTATAAAAAAATTATTGTAAAGATCATCCAATTAAGAGTATAAATTTTATTTTCGTAAATAAAGTATTTCAATGAGTATATGTTAATCCCTAGATGACTACTAAATTTCACAATAGAATTTTGCTATATTTTTATTAATCATTTGTTTTTAAAATCTGAATTTCATTTTTGATGTTAGTATGAATTTAAAGATCCAAGTTTTTAATTTAATCTTTAAGCATTTCACTAAGAGATACTTTGGATATCCAATGTTAATGCTTTTAATGTACATGGGTAATTTTATTTTAAATAAAGATTAATTTTTTTCATATCAAAATTTTAATTAGTGTATTAAATTTTAACATATATAACAATCTTTTAATGTATTTTTAGTGTATTTAATATATATAACAATATTTTACAGTATTTTTAATTTTAATTACCATTATATTAAAATTATACTAGTAAATTTTCTGAGCATTAAGTTAAGTATTTATGAGTGCAAATAATAGAAAATGCATCAAAAGCCAATATACAATAAAAATTTCAATATGAAACATTTCTTAATTTTTAAGATGGTATCGATATTACTACTAAACATATTTTTACACAAAAAACCAAAACTTAAAATTTTAAATTAGAAATGTGTAAATATGAATGTAAAAGTGTTTAAAAGCTTAAATTTTGTGCTTCAAAAGTTTTGAAAAGAATCCAAATACTTAATATATTTTAAATGGGGATAATCATGCAATAAAATATGCAACAAAAGATATTTATTTTTAATTATTCTATTCAATAATTTATAAAGATCCCTTTTTCCTTAATTTCATACCAAGCATATAATTATTCTCTGATTTAAACACTTCAAAAATTTCCTTAGTGTGGAATCATGAATAAAATCTAAAATTCCATTTAATAATGTTTTAAAATGTTCATTTTAAATATGTAATACATAAAAAATATAATGCAAGCATAATTGCATATACATGAGTAAAGAAATTATTAAAAGCAAATATGCTCATTCATTTATAAAATCTATAATACATTAGTTTTTTTATTTACAGCAAATTAATAAAGAACAATTTATGTATGAAATGATTTGCAAAATACAAATGTAAATAAATAAAGAATAAATTTCAAATCAAAATTTAAAATAATTTCCAGCTAATTAAATTACCTGTGCTCTGAGGCTTTCCAAGTAAACCTGATAGTCAATTATATTTTTCATTTTATTTAAAAACCAAGAATCTATATCAGTTAACTCATGAAGTTTCTCGACAGAATAATTATTTTTTAAAGCAGCTGCTACAACAAATATGCGTTTATCAGTTGGATGCTTCAATTCCTGTGAATACATTAATCCAATTAAAAATTTATAACATTATAAAAATTTAAATACAACTAATAACATAAAAAAATTAAAGTATACAACTGATAATATAAAAAAAATTAAAGCTAATTACTTAAAATATAAAAATGTAAAGCAAACTACATAAGAATACCAAATTTATACAGTAAACATTTATAATTTTCAGGTTGATAGTATATAAGTTTTATATCATCAGAAGAGTGCAATTATACATAAGCTTATTAAACACATTATTATGTAATTAATTTTAAAAAACTCTTTACTCATAGCACATTTAAAATATTTTTTGAGAGCAAGTGAATTTTGATATACAATTATCAGATGAATGAAATAATTTTAAATCAATAATGATAGTTTGTGAACTTACATCTTCATTCACTTCCTTAAAGTATGGATCAAAACCAATGAAATTTTCATCAACCATTCTTAAGGCTTTCTGAAATGCTTCTTCAAACTTCCGTCCAATAGCCATGACTTCTCCAACACTTTTCATTGAGCTGCCAATCTTAAAAAGTTAATATAAAATTTAAACTCTTGAAGTTAAATATAAAATTATTTTCTGTTGTTTAATTCACATGTTATATTAAAATTATCAAGGAATATTTTAAGCATTAAAGTAATATAACAATCCATCATAAAACACATTTTAAATTACTAAAATAGAACTCTTAATTCTGCAAATCACTAATTTATCTGAATCCTTTTCAGAATTTTGGTAAAGTAAATTAGACTGAAAAAGAGAAGAAAAAGGAAAAAAAAAACTCAAGAAAAGGAAAGATAAGAGAAGGAAGAAGACGTGAATGTGTGTAACTTGAGGAATTCAAAAACATTCTTTTAGTTAGTGGTGAAGATATAGGAGAATGGATTATGAGTGAGACCCTAGATTTCCTATTGTAAATGATGGTAAACTTATTTAACACGTTGATTAAGTAGATGACCTTAATGTCCAAGTTAAATGTCCAAGCAGACATGAAACCATCTGTTAATGAAGTATTTGCTAGCTTTGAAACTACTTTGAAGTGGATAAGCATCAGGCAGGGAGTGCTCACTCATGCAAATTTTCACTGTTAAGTAGAAGTGCAACTTCACTGCCTGAAAACGGATGAAGGCAGTCAAATAATTTACTCTGACCTAAATGTTCGGCAACGAATGACTTTCATTTATAGTGCTGTATGAACATACTGAATAAATGTACAGCACTTGTTAGTATCTTAACATGTATAAGTGTTACATTTTCAGTTAATTGATTATATGCTCTTTTTCTACAAAAATATGTAGTTCTCCTACCATTTTCAACATATGTTGAAATTACAGTGCCAATTTACAATAAATTTCATCATAATTATAATTATTTTCATTAGCTAAACAGCAATATGGAAAAATAATGGAAATTAATATAAATAGTGATCAATGTTATATTAATAATTTAAATTATAAAAGATTTTAGAAATCAACCCAACACATTTAATCATTTTAATTCATATTTATTGAAAAAGTATCAATACTTACTTTAGTACTAACATGAGGAAATTTTCCAAGATCCCAGCGAGGAATTTTAACAACACAATAATCTAAGCTTGGCTCAAAGCAAGCAGTTGTCATAGTCACAGAATTTTTTAAATCAAGCAAAGATTTTCCTAAGGCTAATTTAGCAGCAAAAAATGCCAAAGGATAACCAGTAGCTTTACTTGCCAGAGCAGAACTTCGTGATAAGCGAGCATTTACTTCAACAATGTAATACTGAAAAAGAATAGTAAACAACATGATCAATAATTAAAATACATACATGACATAATACATACATGAATAATAAATTGAATATTTGCTAACAATAAATTTTTATCGTTAAATCAAATATTCTTCTGAAATTTTTTCAGCTTCCATATTTTTATTTATAAATTAATGTCAGTCAAAAATTCCTAATATTTAATATGTAGAAAGAATTTCTATTTCAATTTTGGATTTGATAGAATTTTTTAAAGTAATTCATTTATTATATAATTATAAGCTGTACAATCATACCACATTATGTTTTTATTTGAAAAGGACTATTGGGTAATATAGTTTGAAATGGCTACTGTACATACAGATTATATACGAACACACATTCATCCATAATAATAATGAATTAATA
This sequence comes from Latrodectus hesperus, assembly GCA_037975125.1. Classification (NCBI taxonomy): domain Eukaryota; kingdom Metazoa; phylum Arthropoda; class Arachnida; order Araneae; family Theridiidae; genus Latrodectus; species Latrodectus hesperus. The sequence continues at coordinate 101,178,495 of CM075850.1, read as the reverse complement.
AGATATATAGACAGATGTATCATTTACACTACAATGACTGAAAATTACAAAGTAAAAAATTACTATTAAGGACAAAATATTGTTACAATTCAGGAAAGTAAAAAACTATTATGCATAACAAAAGATATTTAAATTGGTCTTAAAAAATTATTATCTGCTGAGATACATAAAAAGTTAAAGAGTACATATGAAAAAAATTAAAAAATTAAACTTAATTTTTAAATTTATTTCATGTAGAAAAAATTTATCATGGTCTATTTTTAAAAAAAAATTTCTTTTTTTTTTTAACTAAAACAGTATTTTTGACAATCATATGTATACATATAGTCTTTAAGTATGTTTCTATATCAATAAAACCTAGTATCAATTCCTTAAAGTGTCAAAGAATTGTTATTAGATTATATTACCACTGTTTTACAAAAAAATATTATATTTACAGTATTGCTTGAGTAAAGTAAGGTTTTATTTTAAAATCAAAAACTAAACCAAACATTTTAATAAGGTTTGGCTGTTTTTGATTTTAAAATTTTATACAAAAAGCTACCAATAAATCTATTTGGACAAAAATATATATGCATTACAATAAATTTATTGAAAACTAATAAGATTACAAGAATTCTCAAATAGTTCTTATTGACCATTTGATCAAATGAATTTGAAAAAAAATGGAGTACATCTTTATTAACTTAATTAAAAAATCAAGTCCAATGTTAAGAAAATATAAATAATGTGTCAAAGTAGAGTTAAGAAGTGTAGAGCTTTTGTATTTTAAAATAATATATAATTTATATGGTATTCAAGATCTTTTAAAGAAAAAAAGCTAAATCATGAGAAGCATGGTATTATCATTAAAAATAAATAATTCACATGTAGTATGAAGACTTGATTTATAAAGTCAAAAATAAGCACATCAACCAATTGAATTCATAGTTACTATATATATGTGTGTTTGTGCAGGCATGCCTGTCTTTAACAGGATTCTAAACAAGATTAAGCACATTTTTAAAGATGGTATTTATCCAGCAATACAAAATAAAATTCATATAAGAAATTTCTTTTTGAAATGTTAACTTTATTAATTCAAAATTTTTAAGTAGCATAAAAACACACATTTATTAATGAAGAAAGAATGATCAACATACTTGCTGAAGATCTGGATTCAGAGCATACTGAATGTTACATTCTCCAACAATACCAAAATGTCTCACAACTTTAATCGCAGTCTTTCTTAATTTATTATATTCATCATTAGTTAATGTTTGACTAGGAGCCACAACAATTGATTCTCCAGTATGAATGCCCAATGGATCAACATTTTCCATATTGCACACCTAAATAAAATTTTCATTACCATTAAAATGTGAAAAATAATTTGGGGTAAATATAAACTAATATAATTATATTCTATACAATATATAAAAATTGTAATAATAAATACAATCTTTATGTTGTTAGGATACATACATTTTGTTTATCCTTATTTAATATATAATTAAAAATAAACAAAATTACAGTATGTCTTATGTAAATTTAATGCCTTTATGGGAAATTAAAATCATTTTAAATAATTTACACAAAGATATTTAACATATTAAGATATCTCATAAATGTACTTTTTATGAAAATTAATCCAATAAACATTCTTTGGTGATAAGGTATTAATATGATTCATATAAATAAATGTTTATAAAATGTGATTTATAATGTTAACTTACAGTAATGCAGTTGTCATACATATCTCTCACAACTTCATATTCAACTTCTTTCCATCCTTTAAGAGATTTGTCAATCAAAACTTGAGAAGATCTAGCTAGAGCTTGAGTTACGAGTTGTCTTAATTTTTCTTCTGTATGAGCAAATCCAGAACCAAGTCCTCCAAGCGCATAGGCAGTCCTTACCAAAACAGGATACCCAACTTGTTTAGCAGCTTGGACAGCCTTAAATTTAAAATTTAATCAGTCAAATAAAATCACAAGACATAAAAATTTAAAGAAATAAATTTAAAATAAACACTATGTCAAGAACATAATAACTATACAGTAAATTTAAACTGGAAACAGATAATTTAAAAAAATGGATACTAACCTTTTTTCTTTTTAAAATTTTTTTATGAAAAGTTATTAAATTCTACAAAATACTTTTATGTTTCACTTGTTTCTAAGCTAAGGCTTAGTATATACAGGAAAGCCAACAATGCTTATTTTTTAAAAAAATAAGATATTTAAAACAATTTATAAAAACCTAATTCTGAGCATGCAAGGATATAGTTTATTTGTAAAGGAATTGTTAATTTTTTATATCTGATATATAAGAACTACATATTATTGGAAAGTATATGGAATTATTAAATATTTCTGAGAAAGAACACAGTTTCAATAGCAGCAAACTCAATTTAGACTGTTTTGTCCATATTTTGAACAAAGATGATTACCATATTAATTATTCAAAAGTTGTGCTTTGTTATTAAGTTCCAAAATATTAAAACTTACTTTTTGATATAGATCAGAAAATATCTTGTAACTGTTACTAAATATATAAATACGAGGGTCACTCTGAACTTTTTGAGATACAACTAGGTTTCTAAAGTTATACTTACAAAATTTTAGGTGTGTTCAAAGTAGTCTCCTACAGCATCAATGCGCTTTTGTAAATGAATTTTATACAGATTAAATGCCTCACGCCATTCATTTCTTCGAATAGATGAAAAAAATGCATTTATAGCCACATCAATCTCTTCTTCTGAATGAAAACGACGTCCACGTAAGTTCTTTTTTAGATTAAAGAATAACCAAAAGTCGCACATAGCTAGATCAGGTGAATATGGCGGATGTTCGATCACTTGAATTTGTTTTTGTTTAAGAAACTCAACTGTTAATCCAACTGTATGTGAAGATGCATTGTCATGGTGAAGCATTAATCCCCTAACATTCAGTTCTTGTAGAATTTCTGGAAGACATTTAGTGGTATACCAGTTTGATGTTACTGTCTTCTATCCTTCCAACTTGATGGCTTTGACCAATCCCGTACTTCTGAAGAAAATGGCATACATCACTTTTTTCAGTGTGCGTTGTTTTTTCACCATTGTCGGCATGGGATCTTCTTCAAAGACCCATACTTTGCTTTCTTGACTTGTTGGAACGTCAAAAAACGGTATGTAAGTTTCATCACTTGTTACAATTTTAGAAATGATGCGGTTGCCACCATCATTCAGCATATTAAGAGTTTCTTTACTGATTCTGACACGCTCCTCTTTTTGATGCTCAGTTAGATTATGGGGAACCCAACAGCAAACTACATTTTTCATATGTAATTCTTCATGAATGAGTTTGTGTATGGCTGCGGATCCAATGTTAAGTTCCTTTGACTGTATCATTTGATAGGTACAGTGATTATCATCCATTAACATTGTTTCGTATGGCAGACACATTATCTGGGATTACTGCCGACGGCGGCCTTCCTGTGTGTTCTTCATCCTGAAGAAAATTGCAGACCTCTTCTAAATTCTCTAAACCATCTGAATACAGTAGCACGAGCTAGAGATTCATCACCAAATGCTAATTGCAACCGTTGCAACAGCATTCTTCTTGATTTAATCCTGCTATGAAATCGTAGAAAATCATAGCGCAAAAATGTTCTCGCGTCAACTCCATTTTCTCTTCTGTTTAAAATTTATTCCACACTAAACAAGTTGAAGTAAAGTGAGTAAAAAAATCGTCTTCCGTGTTAAAATACTTTGTACTTTAAAATTAAACTGTTATTTTTATTTTGTAAATTCTCGTCTGCGCGTATCTCAAAAATTTCAGAGTAACCCTTGTATATATATATATAATACAGCATAATAAAATATACCAAATTTAAAAATTTGAATTTTTTTAAAATGGGAATCAAAATAAGCTATATAAACAAACTCTAAAGAAAATATATATATATCACCAACCTCTTCTACATTATAACAAGCAGCATTTGGTACTACTTTTTCTCCAATAGCTACCAACTGTTCATTAAATAATTTTCTATCTTCTGTGTTAACAATGGATGAAATTGGAGTACCTAAAACTTTAACATTGTACTTTTTAAGTATGCCAAGTTTCTGAAGTTCTACTCCACAATTCAAAGCAGTTTGTCCACCAAACGTCAATAAGATGCCATTAGGTCTTTCTGATTTGATAACCTAGAAGTAAAATTTTCATAAGTAAAAATAAAATAAAATTCTATGCAATTAAATATTGGAAAATTGCATGTTCGTACAGAAATAAAATTATGTAATAAATTATTTTTAAGTATGTGAATTTTATTTTTCATAGTTTAAATTTTGATTCAATTTGATAGAATTTTATTTTCAAGCATTCAGAAATGAATTTAAGATGATTAAAAATATTATTTTAATAAGATTAAAAAATACATAAAATGATTAAAAATATTATTTGTAATAAAAGTTGATACTCTTAACAGACTACAAAACATTATTTATTGAAATATTATCATTGTTTCCTAATAAAAGGATTTAAATTTACTAATTTAGTTGATAAAATCTATACCAGATATAAAAGGTTAACATAATTTATCCATTTCTCACAATAGAGCTAATGAATAAGGGATTAAAAACTAATTTAATCAAAATAACTAATGATATTCTTGTACATTTTTTTGCTTTAATTATCAAATTTTTTATATAGTTGTTTTGTATTAATTTTTAATAATATATTTTTTTTAGCATTCATAATATAGGGTGATAATAATTAAAGTGTTGCATTTCCAAAATTGCAAAGAAAGAGCCACTAGTTAAAATGGACTGACATTTCATTTGCACATATATAAAGAGATGGAAATTCAATAGGTAAAAATAAAAATTTCTGCTGATAGTGTTGTTCTTGTCATACAATTTTAAAATATTATAATAAAACATGCTAATTTTAAAATCTTTACAAAAAGATCTAGCTTAAGCAACAATTATGATAAAAAAAAATTTTTTTTAAAAACTGGAGAGCATACAATTCTAAAATTTGGCATTTGAAAAAGTTGCAATTTTTATTGAAAAATCAGCTACTACTTGGAAAAATTAAAAAATGTTTCACAAATGTTGCTTGATGAGAATGATAACAATGCACAGCTCTGAAGAAATCCCAGACATTAAAATTTATAAGTTGCTATCTTATTTTTCTTCTATTTCTTCCTTCCATTAAGAAAAAATTGCATTTGGTCTGAAAAAGATAAATAAATTCAAAGAGAAAGGTTCATTTGATGTGGAAATGGGAAGAAATAAAATATTTTTACATTGGTGGGAGATGCAGTCACAATATTGAATGAAATATTAAGCAGAAATATGCAATGCACAAGGAATTGCCACAACTTTAGATATGCTTTTTGGTACGGTATGTAAAATTTTAAAAAATATCCAGCATTGCTATCATTCAAAACTACACATGCTCAAGAGTTAGCTCTAGTTGACATGCCAAATTGAGATTTCCCTCTGCAATTGTCTATTACATTTAAATGGAAAATGTATAGCTTTGGAAAATTTTGTGTGCAGACAATTCTTCTACTTCTATCACTGAAACTCTGCCAATACTTAAAATTAGGGTATGTACACAACAAAGAATATATTTTAAATGTAATAATTCCTTTTTTATTCAGTAAAAATCATTATGTGAATTTATTACTACATTTATAATTAGTTTATAGTTTTTCAGAAATAAATGCAGCAAAATCACTGATATCACAAAAATTTATGCAAGACATTCCTTCCACACATTACAATACAAATTGTTGAATTACCATCTTAGAAATGACAGACTTATTAGTCATCATTACTAACAGCTTGGCTGCCATGATCACCTGACCAGAATTGTAACAATTCTGGTTGTGGAGTAACTCAAAACATGTTGTATACTAGGGTTCAATTGCAAACTTAGAAAATTGCACACATGCTCTATCAACACATTCACAATATCACCCACTCATACACTGATCTGTTATGGAACACACTGTTTTGAACTTTCAGCTTATAAAAGAAAACAACAGCTTAAGTAAATTACAATAGCTTGCTTAATGTAAGTCACAGTATCAATGTTAGAGTAAGAAAGCTCATACAGTTTTCTTGTTACTTAAGTAAGCCATACAAACTTGCTTAAATTATAGGAACTCATTTACATTTTTTTATCAGTTTCATCACTCTGCTTTTTATGGTTTTCAGAGTAGGCACAGGAAAAAACTAATATTTTTTTTTTTTCAATCTGCTGTGGCATTTGATTATTGTGTTGAATGGGCTTTAAATAAAGAGTACTTAAACAACATGACTTACTTGAAGTAGCAACTTACAATATGTATACAGCATAACCTATTGGCCAATTTTCAAATGATTTGCTTCTACTATTAGCCTAAGCCCCATTGATTCATTTATATTTAAATGAAATATCAAATCATTCTAACCAGTGGTTCTTTTCCTTTTTACAATCTCTTGAAAATACAAATTTATTATAATTATGGAAATATTTATTAAATACTATACTCTTCATATAACAAGAAAATGCTTAAACTGTGCACGTTTTTATTTATTTTTTTATTTAATTTTTTTTAAAGAGAGAGAGACATTTTAAGTTATAATTTTTTATATTTTAATTTTATATCCTTTAAAATATATCTTGTTTAACAAACTTATACAAACTTAATACTTGAATAATAAACTGGTGTTTTGAACAAACATAGCACCAAAATTAGTCATTTGCTAATACTGTTTTTGGTTCAATTTGGGTCTTATGACAAGTATCCAATTCTTAAGATATTTAAAAAATGATTCCAATATTAACTGAGACATATTTATTATAAAAGTTTTAACAATAAATAATTTATTGTAATTTTGTAAATTACTGGAACACAGAATTTATACATTTACTAAAATAAAAGACTAGATAAAATGATTAGACATTTCAATAATTTAGTAAGAGTAGAAGTAAAATATATTTATTTAAGCAATTTAATTAATTAGAACATTTAAATAAATACACATGCCTCTGTTACATAATGACTAGTGATTGGCAAAAAATAAACTTTATCAGCTAATCCTGGTGAGGTTTGAACTGTTGCAATATTTGGATTGATTAAAACACTGATGATATTTTCTTCTCTTAGAGCTTTAATAGCCTACAAAGAAACATATAAGGATTTTTTAAGAAATAATATTATAAGGAACAATAACAATATATAATTTAAAGCAACTATTAGCACTAAAAAATTATGAAGTATTCCAAACATCAATTTCTTTTACTGAACAATATGAAAGTTTAGAATTTACAAACCTGAGAACCAGAATAATCAAATTCACCAGCTTGTCCAATGGACAGACCACCAGAACCAAGAATAATAACTTTTTTCTTTTTCAGGGGACATTTACCATGTCCTGCAGCATTTCCTTCTGTAAAAGGATCATATTCTAGCATCGGAAGAGATTGATTCTGATAGAACATTTTAATTCTTTCATCTATCCTATGCCTATAAGTAGAAAGTAAAATTATGCAAACATTAAAAAAATTAAAAAGTTAATTTTAACAAGCATATTACTTTACTATTTAACAAAACTTGTGAGGATACATAAAAATATTTAAATATTAAGTACTGAATTTTTATTTCATTTAAGAATTTTAAAAGTTTTGAATTTAAATAAAAAATACATTTTGTTAAATGTTTTTTCAATATTAAATTTTTAAAAGAACTCTAATTTTCATAAATCAAATTCTGATCTTTCAATTATCTGCAAATTTACAAATTGTTAAATTAAAACAAGATTTATTCTTGTATATTTACAAAAACTTACTTGAAAAAATATTTTAAAAAGAAATAATAAGTAAAACAAAGGATAATAATTATCAACAAGTCTTTTATAATTATTATTAATAATAATCCTTATATTAATTACTAGTATCAATAATTATCTTTTATAATAATAAATCCTAATATTAATAATTATTTATATTATTTATTAATACTATTTATAAATATTAATAATAAAGTATTAAGAGATAATTAGTATAATAATTTAATAAGAATAATAATCTTGAAAAACAAGTGTCATGTAAAAAACTACATATTTAGAACATACATTTTTACATTTTGTCTGTGATCCAATATAAGTTGAATAAACAAATCAAATAGGAATTCCAAATCCTGTGGACCAGCACAATGTTCTGGATGAAACTGCACACTAAAATAAAATAAATACTTTCATGAATGAAAAAGAATGACATATATTATAAATTGCTTTCAATGAAACAGAAAAGTGTTAAAAATAAAAGCATTAAAATGTTAAAAAGAATGACTGGCGATTGGAAAGTAAATACAATAGATGATTTTATTATTAGCCATAATTACAATAAAAATAATTAATAAAATGAAAATGTTTATTTATAAAAAATAGAAAAATTAAGCAATTGTTTATAGTATAGCTATCCAAAACAAGATCATAAATCAATACTCTGCAATTGAAATAAGATATTGACAAAAACAATTGAACTACAAATCTACAAACTAAACAAAATGGCTGAAACTTTAGATTCATAAAATATTTTGAAAACAGCACAATTCCAATTTATTATAACTGATTAGCTTTTCCTTGTTATTCATGTCTTGCTATGGAAGGAATTATAAAATCTCTAAATTTACTAATGGTCTCTAAAATTCCCTCTCATAAGATATTTCTTAAAATTATTCATATACAGTATTTCTTGATACTTTTATAAATATCATAGCTTTTCTTAATATCTAACATATCCAAAATATTCTGATATTTCCAAGTTTCAATCTTGCTGAAAACATTTGTACAGAAATTTAAAAACATTTGTATTTAATTTGCTAATTTTCATTTTTGATCAGCTTATTTTAATACAGACCAAAATCAATTTCAAAAAAGATAATAAAGAAACTTTGTTTCATTTGCAAATGAGAATTTATAATTCAAGAATATATGAATAAAAAATTTGGGGTAGCCTAACTTTTAAAATCTAAAGTATTCTTAAAATTTATTTATAAAAATTAGCAATTATTGCATTATGACCCAAGTATAATAAAATGAGTACTTTTTAGTTATATTGATTATGAATTAAGGAAAATCTATGAGTTTTGTTCACAATAGATTAAAACCTAAATTTCTCTTTACCATACCTGCCAACTTTCAGAAAAGTATTTCAGTAAAACTTTTCAGTTTTAATCCGTGTCCAAAGAAAAAATTATAACTCTACCATTTCTTTTCCCCATCTACAGTTTTTCAAGCTGGAGGCTTCCCCCCGATAAAAAAGGGTTTGACGTGTGCATTTTCGAAGCCTCTGCGACCACACAGTCCGGGAAGCTATTTCTCTCTTCCCACAGATGGGTTGAATGGGGTGCTAATTTCTGCTTCTCATCATGGCTAACGAGAAAAGATGACCATTATGCGCTAAGATAAAAAATTTTTTTCTTTTTAAACTTTTCTCAGAAGAACCGAAACGCGTAAAATAATTAATGCTATCAGTAAGAGCGTAAAACCTGTGGATCTTGCGTAAAATTTACGCACGATGCGTAAAAGTTGGCAGGTCTGCTCTTTACTATTCAGAAATGTGATGACATTTTTGAAAATCCCAAATAATTTTATTGTTTTCTACTGAAGCACTCTTTATTGTTAATGATGCTACTAAATAATGTTACTGGTTAATGAAAATGTTTATTAGATGTACTTAATGAATTTAAGTTTAGATAGAGAGGTATACATAAATCACTTAAAGATACAATATATCCTTAAAATTTGTAAGCTTTAATAAAAAGTTTGAGAAAAGAAAAAATGCATAATTTTAAGAATCAAAATTAATTGCTTTTCTATAATTTATATTTTTTATAAAGAAAAACAAATAACAACTGTCTTTATAGTTTAGTGTTCAAATTTATTTAATTTTCAAATAACTGTTTAATTATTAAATTAGTATTTATATCACTACATTATTTTCTTCAGAAAATTATCTTCCTTGCTCATTTGCTTTCAATTACGGTTTTTTAAATTACTTTTATCGGCATATAAGTATCTAAATAATTCATAAATTTAGAAAAACTTTCTATAAAAAGGATATCCAAAATTGGTATTATATGCTTGACATATTACTTAGAATTCATTCAATTTGATACTTTAACTAGACCTATTCATAATAATTTTACAATTTTTATTTTAAAGTGAAAGATTAATAATTAGAAAAATAAAACTGGTTATAAAGTAAGCTCTTAAAATGTGAAACATGTTGATTATTAATTGTAGTACATTATATAGATTTGATTAGGTAACTAACTATATTCTTTTCACATAAATTTTTTTAAGTTTCAAGAAAAATAAGCTAAGTAGGTGAAATTAAAGTTTAAAGCATAAATAAGTACTCAAAACATAAAATGTTACAAAAATATAATATATAAACCTGAAAAAAGGTAAACTCTTATGATATATTCCTTCATTTGACTGATCATTTGCATTTGTAAATAATGGAAGCCAATCATCATTTAATGTTTTAGAGTCCACAGCAAAACCATGATTTTGAGAAGTTATACAACAACGTTTTGTATCCAAAAGAATGCAAGGTTGATTATGTCCTCGATTCCCATATCTATGAAAACATTTTATAAAATATTAATATATGACAAATAAAATAAAACAAGTTACTATATTTTAAATTTTTTTAATAATATTGCAGAATTAATAAATAGAAATTTTAATATTTACACAATAAATTTAAAACAATACCCTGAAAATAAATAATTATAATCTTTTTTACTATAGTAGTACATACACTTATTAATAAGTAAAGACTTATTATATTGAGCAATAACCTGGAATAAAGAACATAAAATTCATCATCTGTTATCTATGAATTATATCAACTAATATCATGGAAAGGTGCAAAAAGTTATAAAAACAAAGTCAAAAAAAAGAAAAGAAGCAAATATTTAATTATTTTGAATTGGTATTAGAAACAATTACTTACAAATGCATTAGAACAATGGTTTTCTTTTTAATTATTAAGGAATTTGCATAAATATCTTTAAAAAATTACAGTTTTGATTGAAGTTAATTGAAATAATAGAGAAGAGAATATTATATATTCAACAGAAAAAAATAAACTAGAAATTATTTAAAAGATTAGATTTCTTTTAAATTATAGGCCAAGAATTAAAATAATAAAATTTCAACTTTTCTTTTAAGACAGAAGTTAGAAACCTTGTCATTCAAAAGAATTAAATCTAGATAATTTACAATTAAAATTCATTCAAAATACCATTTTTTATACATAAAGACAAACTTTGCTTTACGAAACATTAATATAGAGTTAATTAGGATTAAAAGTACACTCTCAAGCTTGCTTGATAATATCATATTTATTTAAAGACAATGCTTATTTAAAAATATCACTAGTAAAATAATATAAAAGGTATTCTTAAAAATGACTACAAATGCTCCACTAATGTGAATATTAGCCTTGTATTTCTTTGGAAAGTAAGGGTAAGTCAGGTGTGTATGATATAGTTTTTAATTTGAGACAAAATTCCAAGTTCTCATCGATAAGCCAGTTTCTTAATTTATTCAAGATATTGTTCATGCTTAAAAATGATTGTTCACATGAATTTGTAGACCCAAATAAGGAAAGAATAGCAAAAGCTAGTTTTTTTCAGTTGATCTTATGAGTCAGGAATACTATTCCAAGTGTTAAAAAAATCAACATATCTTCCCTCTCTAGATCTTTTAAAGCAGATCACTTGTGTTGTACACTTAATTCACATTTATTTCTCTATAGTAGCTCTAAATCAGCACAAAGACACTTGAATTTTGTGAGCTCCATAATTTTTTACTTTTTAAATCCAGCAACTGCATTTCAAAGTTGCCAATATCAATATTAAAAAGTGAAAATTAAGTTCTGTTACCATGACATTCAAAGGTTTTATTACAAAAGCTAACGTCCCTTTGTTTCTACTAAAGTATTTAAACCAGATGAGAGAACTTCCTTCAAATTTATTAGTTTTGTTTTGAAATAGCAAATATTAATATTAAATTTACTTTCTCAACAATATTTTAATAGGCATGGAAAGTAAATTTAGGTTTCTCCTTCAAAGTCTTCAGTAAAAAGCGACTATTTGTTTTCAAATGAAATTATTTTTTCTAACATCGAAAAAATTGTGTTTCCTTTTCCTTATAATTATGATTAAGCTGATTTAGAGAAAAGTAACATCCAAAATAAAAGTTCATCGTCCATAGATCATTCAAAAGCTCTGAATAAAGAACATTCTTCTCAAGAAGAAATGCTTTAATTTCAGTAAAAAAATTAAACATTTTGAAGAAGACTCATAACAAATTTTACAAACAAGGAAGATAGCAATTTCTAAGGACAAATTATTGATTCTTTGTTCTCACTCCCATTCCAACTGTTTTTAGATATGTAATTACAAAACAATTTTATACAAAATATTTTGTCATTTGAATAATCTGAATTTTGAAACCTAAAAATGGAAATTTATTTTTTATACATAATTTTTAACTGCAATACTTTATAAGAAATAATCAAGTAAATCTCTTAATTATACATATAAAACTAATATCATCAGATCATATAAAAATACTTACTCCATTTTATATGTTGAAGCTCCAGAAGCAAGAGACAAAAGTTGATGGCCTAAGCAAATGCCAAATATTGGTTTGCCACCAGGGATAAGCAATTTTTTGATGTTTTGAATTGTTTCTTTACATAAACTAGGATCACCAGGACCATTACTGATAAATAGGCCATCAAAATCTAATTATTGGAATAATTTAGATTAGTTAATTTTATCACATTAAAAAACATCAAATACAAGTGTGTATAAATGGTTAAGTTGAACTTTTGCATTGAATAGTCATTTAAATTCATGTTTGTTAAATAAACTAATCTAAAATATAACTTTCTTATGATCAGTAAAACTTAACATTTTTATAAATACCTATAGCAGAAAAAATTTCAAAAAATATTTAGAACTATTAAATTTACTAAATTAAAAATTGATAGAGAAATTTCCAAGTTTCTTTTATACTCTTTGCACTTTAGAATTGTCTAGAAATTTAACTGAATAAGTAAAACTGAAAAATTTCAGTAAAACAGCAATTGAAGTTATTTATTATTAAACAAACTATAAGATATTTGTTATACATAACATTGTAATTTAACCTACTGTCAAGACTCAATGGATAATTCCATGGAACTACTTGCACAGCAGCTCCTCTATTTACTAAACACCTAAGTTGGTTGTTTTTCATTCCACAATCAACAAAGAGTATTTTTGGTGATCCAGAAGGATTGTACATTTTAGGTTCCTAAAAAACATTTAAAAAATTATTAAATTCTATAGTTTATTTAAAATAAAAAAATAATAAAACAACTGCAATTAACTGACTTAATAAGAGTTATTTTAATCCACTTACTTTAGTGGACACCTCCGCAACCAAATTTCGAATATTTGGATCAATAAAATCAAACGGTTTATCATCCATGATAATCTACAAAAATTTTAGTAATTATTTTATATGAAATAAAATTATTAAAAAATAAAGTAAATAATTAAAGATATGCAACTAAAAAATCAGGAAATTTTCCATAATATCATTTGTGTCATTATTCAGACAAATTTAACACTTTGTTTATTTTATTACTATCATTATATTCATTCATTATATTATAATTCTTTCAAGGCAGTTAAACAGAAACCAGTTCTTAATGGATTTTGAACCAATAAAACTTTTGTAATATGATACCACATTAACAGAAAAATGTGCTTAGACTCTTACCAGAACAATCTTTCTCTTAAATAAGTCTCTAGAATAAAATAGACTACCAGAATAATAAAAACAAATAATACATGGAATGACTAAAATTGAGTAAATATTAAACTTTTTATTTTTTCTAATTTTATGTTTTTCACAAACTATTAATATTTTTGTGAAATACAAATTCAATAGAAGTGTTTTCATATACTGAATAGATTATTCAACATGACAAATATATCCTTAATAAAATCTTAATATGACAAATTCAACAATATTAAATACAGAAAATATTAACATTGTATGCATAAACACCAAAACTAATTATAATACAAGCTTATATTTATTACAAATCAATCCAGAATGGCTTATGACTCCATACAAATTTACTAGAATTTTTACAATTTCTTCAAAAACATCTAAACTTTAAGAAAACATTTAACTTTTAATGAATTATTAAATAAATTTCCAAAATCTGAATTTTATTATAGTTTATTACTTTCATGAATATATTTTTAATGTTGTTGAAGAAATCTGATGCCTACATAATACACTCTTAAAATATTTTCAGAGAATTTTTCCATAATATTGATGAAAACAGAGTAATTTATTAAATGCACACACTTTAAAAAATTTATATTCATAAAATTTAAAAAAGTAACTTCATTTGCATTCATTTTTATATAAATATTAATAATTAAATTTAAAATGTATAACTGAATACACAACATTAATACAAAATTAGAAAAATGACATACAAACATTAAATTTCAAATTTTGCCATTCAACCAATCATGCAACAAAATATAAATAATAAGAAAACATACTTTTCCTAAACAACCATTTTGTTTGCTACGTATTCTTTTAGTCAAGTCTCGAGTATCAATTCCTGTAACAAAAATAATTTATATTTTATTCATGAAAAATTTACCATCCATAATGAATTTAAAATAAAACGAAGTATGGACTGTAAAACATTCTTTTTATTTATCATGTTTGATTAAAACATTCTGTAAACTTACAGTTTTTATATAGAAATGTAAATTTTCAACTATTTTTCTAATTTAATCTTTGATTCAAAAGAAAACTCAAAAATCAGAACATTAATTTTAAATTCAATCATTTAATTCAATGACAAAGTTCAAATTTGCTTTTAAATGTTATATGATCCAAAAGACTGTATAGAAAACTGATGACGTTTTCAAATAATTTTTAACATATTTTCCAGTAATCTAAAAAATCAAAAAGTAACTTGCAGCTCGTCAAGTTCATAAATGAATCAAAATTTTAAAGAACAATTTTTTTATTTTACTTACTTTTACAAATAGTTAATCATTAAAAATAAATAACTTTACAAAACTAAAACTGATTTTTTATTTCAAAATAAATTACACATTTTGATTTTTACTAAATAAGGCATTTCTACTTAAATTTTTTTTAATATATATGCTTATAAAATCATGCAACCTTTCAAAAGAAAATTTTCTTTCTTGATTTTTAATCACAGTAATTTAAAAGAAAAAATATAATAATATAAAATTAACAATACTACTCAGTGTAAAAAATTATTTTCATTCAAACTTTAATATCAATAATTGTTAATATAACAAACAAAAAGATATAATTTTAAAATACTAAAATTCATTCCATTTTAAAAATTTTTATCATTTAAGCAGAATTTAGTCATTTTCCAGCATTCAATTTTCAAATTAATACAATTAATAATGATGAGTACAATTAATAATGATGAATTAAGTAAAACAATTATTTATATGGTTGTGTATAAATCAACCTCTATTCACTAATTGAGAAAAATCTTCAGAAATACAAATGATCTGTGCCAATGTCATTGATTAAACAACATGCTAATGTTCTAAACAAAATCTCACTCATGATTTTAACACATAATAAAATTTCATTTAACAATACATTAAATAATCCAGTTCATTAACTGTAGTTCATTGTTTCTTTATAGTCTTTTTTTATTACTTAATATCATTTTTTCATACCACATATAAGTCAACCTTCTAATTTGAAGTTTGATTCTTTTCTAAAATTTTTGATTTGTGGGTATATAAGATAAATTACTTTTTTATGTTCAAGAACTTTAATTAATTCAACTTTATTCATTTCAAAATATACTTAAAATTTAAATCCATTTATTAAAAATTTGTGTACATTATTCATTTAAAATTTTTAGTTTATTTTTTGATAAATGTAAAACAGTAATTATTTTATTTATAAAGAAATTTTTATCACAACTGTTAATTAACATATTAAAACAGAAGTATCAAGCACATAACCTTGGATGCCAGGAACATTATTTCTTTTTAACCAGTCTGATAAGGACTCTGTAGCACTCCAGTGATTATATTTATCACATAGTTCTCCAACAACTAAGCCAGCAGCCCAGACTTTCTCAGATTCAAACCATTTTAAAATACCATGCTCATCTCGCTCATTGGAACCAATACCATAATTTCCAATCAAGGGATATGTCAGAACTAAAATTTGAGCATGATATGAAGGATCTGTCAGTGATTCTGGGTAGCCAACCATACCAGTCTGAAAAACTGAAATAAGATATTAGTACATAATACTGCAATTAAAAAATAATACATAGTACTAAAAAGTATGCAAAATATAATCATTATATACATTAGATATACATTATTTTTTCAACAAAAATAATAATTACCAATTTCTCCAGACACTGGGATTTCAGCACCAAATATAGTTCCTTTGTATACAGTGCCATCGTCCAATACTAAAGATCCTAGCATGGTTTATTACTTGAAATAAGAACAAATAACTTAGAATCAATTAAATGATAAATCAGTATTTGCATTATCAGTCAAGTACTTTAATTTCAAGTATTAGGAATTTAATAAAAGCTTTTAGTTTTTTAAAAACCATAATAATACATTTTAAAAACAGAACATATTAAAATTTAAATACTTTTATTAACAGAAAATTTAAGAAAATAATGTGCATATGATCAGCTTGAATATATTTCACCCAATAAAATTAACGTTTAACTAATATAATTATTATTATTAGCTATTCCATTTTCGTTTATCAGATGACGAGTAGCTTACGTAGGGAAGGAAGTTCTTAAATTTACTAATATTTAAAGATTTATTTGCAATTAGGATTATCATACATCTTTTAGCTAGCTCCTTTACACACTCTCTCTGCTCTTTTATAAACATATCTCTTAACATCATATTAACTACTATCATCTAGTGGCCACTCATTATTTTTAAAGTATTATTACAGCTTAATTTTATATATATATATATATACATATATATATATATATATATATATATATATATATATATAAATCGACTTTTTCAAAGGATGTAAAAAGCATTTTAGTTAAATAACTCTTCTATAGATAGAAAAAGAGATTCAAAACTGTTTACACATTCATTAGGATCCAAAAAGATTATTTACTCTGTTTAGTTCTGAAGAACTTGTTTTCAAAAATAAATCAATATTAAACAGAAGACTCAAGTTTTCTTTCATTAAAACATTTTACTTTTGTGATCATAAAGGTAAAATGTTTTTACATAACTTATAAGAAATAGTCTAGTGTTTTTAAAAATGAGCCAAACAATCTTCAAGCAAGTTGATAGCATTAATAGTGAAGTTTGAATTAACTGGTTCAGTAGCTAATAATATAATGAGTATGAAGACAAAACAGAAGAGAGCAAAGAGGGCATGAAACATTACTGCTACTAAAAAATAATGGAAGAATCATGAATTCTATGTTAGTGTAATCTGCACACAAATTCAAATTTTCTCTTAAAAAAATTCAATTAAAACAATCTTTTAGGTGTCAAAATAAACATCTTGGCCCAAGAAAATATGCAAACAATTTACCAACATTTGCAAAATGATTGAGATTGATTTTAACTGTCATAATATATTTCTGATGAAGTAATTTTCTAGTTGAATAGTTATGCTCATCGACAAAATTACTGGATTTAGTGGCAGAAAAAATTTTTTGTCATTGAAAAACCTATGGCCATACCCTACAAATGAGTAAAAGTACCAATTGCAGTAAACTTGTAAATTACCAAGCCAGAATGAATATGTTCAGTGATTCTATGGTGTATTTTAATGTGTGAAATTCATTTGGAACTTCAATAATCTTTGAAGCTTTTTCTCTTTTTCTATGTTATATATATATAATGGTTGTTTGTGAAATTTTGATTTCATTATTTTCCTACAATTTAAAATTTATTTATATATTACTTGGATATTTTAATACTATAAAGTTGTTTAATTTATAATTTATATTCTTGTTAATTATTTTCAAAATTGAATTTTTTAATTTGGATCATAAGGAAAATAATGACTAATTGAGTACTTTATGTGTTATTCTATTTAATTTGCTATTTTACACATTTAATCATGCATTTCCTGGGGCCTGAGCAGCTACCAAGTGCGTCGGCAGGTAGTGGATCACCGAACGTCCTGTAATAATAACAGGATAACCTTGAATATAGAATCAGAGGCCGCAAACCAGCACCTGCAAGCCCTAGTGTTATAGGACCCATGCCTAGGGCTACTTGGCACCGCGGTAATGGTGTCTTAACGGAGCCTCTAGTTGCCTGGCAAACTTCTAGAGCTTTTTTGCCTTGCCCAGTAACTCATGGAATGCTGGGTGGACTGTTATATTACCTGAGCTTATTAATTGTTATCTTGTGGCTGAAAAGACACAAGAAATAACAAACCTGTCTGCATTTGCAGGTGAAGCCTCAGAAGTAGACCTCGCTGAAAAAGACAAGGGAACTCAGAGACAATCTAGTGAAGGGGCAGCAATGAATCCTTCACAGGAGGTAGAAGTGACCTCCAAACCATATTCTTCTGGTGAAAGTAGGAAGCTATCGCTAGCATGACTGACTCTCTGACCAGAATCATCTGTGGATCATCAGCAAGGATTGCCTCTGAAATTCTAAGATGTTCTAGGCAGAATATACGTTTAATCGTAGACTTCAAAACTGGGCACTATTATTTCAGAAATACCTCCATAAAATGGGACTGTTTCAGCAAGACCCTATCTGCAGGAAATGTCATGCAAGAAGAAACGGCCAAGCATAACATTTACGAATGTAAGGCCCTTGCCCTCCCTAGATTAACTTCTTTAAGCATCATCCATACTAGAGAGTTACACCTAGACTCGATTAAAGGACTCGGACTTTATTAATAAAGTGGCTGACCCGAGCAACTATAACTAGGAAACTTGGTTTTGGAGTTAACAGTACAAAATGCTGATAAAAGCACAGAGGTTCCCAATGACATACAAACCCAACTCTAAGAAGAAGAAGAATCATGTATTTTATTAAGTAAAGTGCAGAAATATTTTAGATACGAGGGTCATTCTGATATTTTTGAGATACAACTAGGTTTTTAAAGTTAAACTTTTTGAAAATTTTTAACTTTAAAAACTTTTTAAAAATTTTAGGTGTGTTCAAAGTAGTCTCCTCCAGCATCAATGCACTTTTGTAGACAAATTTTCCAGATTAAATGCCTCAAGCCATTCATTTCTTCAAATAGATGAAAAATATGCATTTATAGCCACATCAATCTTTCCTTCTGAATGAAAACAACGTCCACGTAAGTTCTTTTTTAGATTAAAGAATAACCAAAGTCGCACATAGCTAGATCAGGTGAATACGGCGGATGTTCGATCACTTTAATTTGTTTTTATTTAAGAAACTCAACTGTTAATCTGGCCGCATGTGAAGATGCATTGTCATGGTGAAGCATTAGTGCCCTAACATTCAGTTCTTGCAGAATTTCTGGAAGACATTTAGTGGTATACCAGTTTGCTGTTACTGTCTTCTGTCCTTCCAACTTGATGGCTTTGACCAATCCCGTACTTCTGAAGAAAACGGCAAACATCACTTTCTTCAGTGCGCATTTTTTCCACCATTGTCGGCGTGGGATCATCTTCAAAGAACCATACTTTACTTTCTTGGCTTGTTGGAACATCAAAAAATGGTATGCACGTTTCATCATCTGTTACAATTTTAGAAATGATGTGGTGGCCACCATCATTCAGCATATTAAGAGTTTCTTTACTGATTCTGACACGCTCCTCTTTTTGATGCTCAGTTAGATTATGGGGAACCTAACGACAAACTACTTTTTTCATATGTAATTCTTTATGAATGATTTTATGTATGGCTGCGGATCCAATGTTAAGTTCCTTCTGCATCATTTGATAGGTACAGCGATTATCATCCATTAACATTTTTCGAATGGCAGACACATTATCCGGGATTACTGCCGACGGCGGCCTTCCTGTGTGTTCTTCATCCTGAAGAAAATTGTGACCTCTTCTAAATTCTCTAAACCATCTGAATACAGAAGCACGAGCTGGAGATTCATCACCAAATGCTAATTGCAACCGTTGAACGCATTCTTCTTGATTTAATCCTGCTTTGAAATCGTAGAAAATCATAGCGCAAAAATGCTTCCGCATCAACTCCATTTTCTCTAATGTTTAAAATTTATTCCATGCTAAACAAGTTGAAGTTAGTCAGTAAAAAATCGTCTTCTGTGTTAAAATACTTTGTACTTTAAAATTAAATTGTTATTTTTATTTTGTAAATTCTTGTCTGCGCATATCTCAAAAATTTCAGAGTAACCCTTGTATAAGATTCTTGTTGATTGTATGCTTAATTAATTTAAACTAGTATAATGTATGATAATGTGTTTCATAAAAATGATGTTATTTATGTTACTGATTTACCTTTAATACTAAGTTCTTCACCTGTGATAGATTCCTTTTCACCACATATTTTTTAACATAAAAACCACTGCCATTTAAATTATAAACCAGTTTTTCTAAAAATGAATATTATTTATGATTTAGTTACAATGCCTGGTTATTATTTCAAGGCAGGTGCCACTGCCCAGCAAACAAATAACTTGTGTTTCCATAAAAATAAATATTATTTATTTTTATTGCTCAGTTATTCTTATATACTAGACTGTGATGCATTGAATATTTTTAAGGTGGATACATCATTGCTCAATTAATTAGAAATCTGAGTTTTCCAAAAAAATGTTACTTATGTTATTCATTTAGATTTATAGCGCAATTGTTAATATCTACTTGATATTGTTATACATGGTGAATTTTTAAAAATATTTGTGTTCTTTTGATTAATTACGAGATAATTAAAAAATTGATTATGTATAATTTATTGAGTATGAAATTATTTGATTGTTAGTTATTCTATATGTTAATGTAACTTTTGTAAAATATGTGAAATTAAGTTTCTAGTCCTTAGTTTTGTAATACTTTTTAGTACGTAATATCCAATGAAATATTTGAATTTTTGATACTTGAAACTAAAAATAGTATAAGATTGTAATATTCATATTTTAAGGTAGAACCCAATCAGGATTATGAAAATGAGATATTGTGTGAAGTGACATAATTTAGATTGGTCCATTAATTGCAGTTCTTGGCGTGAAAATTGCGCCAAACCCATAGGATTTTACCAAATCTCTTTATCCCCTAAAGATGACTGGTTTGTATGGTTTATAAAATTAAGTTTTATAAACCATACAAACCAGTAAGAAAGTCTCCACTGATTCTGAACTAGGGATGGCTACCCTAGCTACTATCAATGAGCATTATCCATCATCTGTTTGGTTCCATGTCTATACAGATGGTTCAGCTGTGGATGCCATTAGAAATGCTGGTGCAGGAGTATACTCTAAGAGTTTTAGGCTTTGCTAGGCTGTTTTGAAATACTATAACAGCTACAATGGTGAAGTAGCCGCTGTGCAATTAGCACTTGAGGAGATCAGAAAGTGTAATGAGAACAACATAGTATTTTTTATAGACTCTCAGGCCACTATCAGGTCTCTCTCTTCAATTGCTCCTAGCAGTATTGGGTCTGTTTATCTCTGTCAAATGGCAATTAGTTCTCTACTGGAAGAAGGACGACAAATTGTGCTGCAATGGATACCCAGCCACTGTGGTATCGCCGGAAATGAGGCAGCTGATAAATTGGCAAAGGCTGGCTCAAATCTACAACAGCCTTCTCCAGCCTTGGAGTACCATTCTGTTAAAAGGCTTATTAAGTCAAATATAGCCTCCTATCGTAGAAATATTTACAAGATGTGCATAAAGGAGAAAGCATGGGCTTCCTTACTAACAAAGCCTATTCCGTGTAACCTCCACAGAGCTGTGGGAGTGGCAAATTTTCGCCTTAAAACTGGGCATGATTATCTGCAAAAACACCTTCAGCGTTTGGGTTTGAGGGACTCTCCAATCTGCCCTTTTTGCAGACTAGAGGATATGACTGGTAACCACCTTCAGAAAGAAATTAATCAATTATTTTCTTTTATTTTAGTTAAAAAGGATACAAGCTTCATAACTCAAATGTATAATGTACCAGATTTTAATTCCTCAAATTTTGATTAAATTCATAATTTATAGAAAAAGTAGATTTAAAAAAATTTTTGCTTTCAATGATTAGAACTTTATTAAATCAGAACATCATGATAAATTATACTTATTTACATTCGTACATCATTACTTGGCTTACTTATATTAATAACATATGCAAATATTCATAATCATGAAGATACAAAAAAATTTTACATTTGCTACTTTCTAAATAATACACACACAAGTATTTATATTTCAATATATATAATTCTTTGTTTAAGTTAAATTGATAAAATATCAGTAATAACATAAAAAATCAGTAATAAAAGATATAATTAAAAATTTTGTAAATTTATTTTAAAAATTTCAAGTTATTTTTCTGTCCTAAAAATACATAAAGAAATAAAAGAATAATCAAGTTAATTTGCTTCTTGTCGAATACAACTGAGCATTACGAAATTTATTTCAATAATCATATTAGTAATTACTTTTATTAAAGAAATAATCATAGCATATGCAGAATTATGAAATATGGAAAAGTAAGACGCGATATGAGATATTTAATTTTTAGATGAGTTTAAAATAAAAATGGGAGTGCATTAAAAACTAGAAAAGAAAACATTTTATCCATAAAGAGTCACTTTAATTGCTGTATTTACAGCTATACAACTTACCGTTCCCTATTACATACAACAGCACCTATTTGAAAAGCATGTGCATTTTCATGCGCTGCGCGAATGATTGATGCCAGACCGTGTTGTCAAATTAACAAACCGGTTTTTGTCTTCATCCACAAAAATAGCAAAAGTTGAATGGAGGAATAAAAAAAAATGTGTAACCTTTCAGTTAATTTATAAGTGTGTGTATGTGTTTCTATATGTATTTTTTATTTATAATAAAAAGTTTAAAACATTGTATTACAATCAATTAACAAATAAAAAAAGCATAAAAGGTACGCAGTAAAATTCTATTCGGGAATTAAGAATAAGTTATGTATAATGATCAAAATTAATGAAGAAAAAATCTTTTTTAAGTTCAGTCAACTTTTAAAGCTCAACTAAAACGAATTACTGAATAACTCTATCTTACCAGAGAAAAAACTTACTAGAAATAGAAAACTTGGTTAGCGCAGACGTATATATAAGTTAATTAAATAATTAATAAAAGATTCTTTTTACAGATATAAATGGTATATATTTTAATTAGAAATTGTGTGCATCGAAAATATTTTGTGGATTTTAAAGAATGAAAAAATAATTTTAAAATTTATTACAGCAAGTACAAAAATACAAATGAAATTTCAGCGCGGTAAATTCAAAACACTATTAATAAATAATTTGTAATTTCTTTTTTAAAATTTACTTTCAGTAATTTATTTGTAAATAAATATGCATGGTCAAATATTTTAAAGCATTTATTTACTTTATTTTTGATTTTATTGTTTTTTATTCTCATTTACTTTTTGCAGCATTGATTATTTACTTAATTACTCTTATTACTAAAAACATTTACATTCTAATTATTTTACATATTTTATAGAAATAATAAATTAATCTATCTTTTGCAGTTTATTAAGCTATATAATTATAAAATAGATTCATAAAAATTATTTATTTTGTAAATAATTAAAAAAATGTGTGCCAAAATTTTGAGAATTCAAGAATACACTATTCATTAATAAAAATTCCTGACTTTTTACAGAAAAAAAAATTTTTTTGAAAACTTTTCAATCAGAAAAATAATAAAATCAATTTATACTTGGATTTTTTATTTGAATTAAAAAATCTTGTTATTAAATAATATTTAAAAAATCAGATTAATTTTTTAATTAGTAAATGAAATGTTATGACATGTCTAATAATTTCGTTCCAAGCCATTAATTTTAAAAATTCATAAAGTAATTATTTTTTTAATAGTTTCAAAATTTGGTGACACACAAAGAAAGATATGTTTTGTTTACTTACCTCCAAAACATTGTGTTTTGGAGGTCTATGATAATAATTTTGAATGTAAAATAAAATAATGTAATATGTACCACAAAGCAAGGCCGTGGTAACCTAGTGGTTAGGGTATCGGCCCTCCATCCGGAAGGGTGGGGTTCGATTCCCAATGCCGCCAAAGACCCACCGAATACATATGATATACGTGCTCGTTAAATCTGTGGAATCGAAAGTCCTGTGGTCGGTCGTTCAGCAGTTACCATGGGTGCAATAGTCTGGAGAAAATTACTCCCCCTTCAGATGAATGCCAAAATTGCGGGAGTAGATCATCTGATGCTGCCATCTATCGGAGGATTTGAAGAGCAAAAGTCGTACTTGCACCTTCATGGTGCTCTGATTAAACGAAAGATGCCCCCAATTGACTTAAATTCGCATAGCCAAAGCATAGCGAGCTTGGCTTGTCCAAGTGTCATTAGTGACAACAAGACAACAACAACACAAAGCAACATTGCTTTAATAACTTTACTAGTTCTAAAATAAGGCATGATAATTTTTACTATAGACATTTCTAAAATTTGGGGCATATTTTAAGAATTTAACAGCACACAAAGTGCTGTGGCACAATGGTTAAGAATCACTATATTAGGCACAATATATTCAATGCAGTAAAATATTAAAAATATAGCATTTCAATTTTTGTAATAAATGTATTTTTAACTTACTATATAATAATAATAATTCTTTATTAAGCATAGTATAATTATTAACTATAATATTTTAATTTTTTGATTAAAATCATTAGTTCTTTAACTCTCAAAAAACTCATTAATAGTTCAATTTAATATTGATATCGTATTTAAAAAAATATTATATTATTATATATATAATAATAATAACATAATATTTTATATGAATATATATATATATATATATATATATGTATATATATATATATATATATATATATATATATATATATATATATAAAATATATATATATATATATATATATATATATATATATATATATATATATATATATATATATATATATATATATATATATATATATATATATATATATATATATATATATATATATATATATATATATATACAATAATTTCACCGTTTATCAAGCAAAATAGGCTTTGACAATTGTATAATTACGAAAATATTAAAACTAAATTTATTAAAAAAAATTTATTTCAGCTTAAATTGAATATTCTTTATGTTTAATGATCATACAATCTAATTAGGAAATAATGATGGAAGAACATACCTGAATGCTCAGCACTTCTCAAAAAACTTTTCTTTCTGTAAAATGTTTGAGGCAAATAAACTGGACCGAAATGTTCTGGAAATGCTTTTTCTTATCTCCTTGGGGGAGATAGCAATATCTTCAATCCAGTCCAACAGCTTCCCCTGGAGTTATCTGTCTTCCCCATTTGTGACTCAACTAAAAAGAAAAAGAAAGAATATCATGTGATCAATACGAATTAATTCATCATTATATATATATACATCTTTAATTACTTTGAACTGTAAATTACGCTAATAATATAAGGTAATTTAGAAAATTAAAGAATGCTAAATATTTATTATAAATTTATTATGGAACCGGTTTTTATAAATTTTTTACTATAAATTTTGTTTTTAATCAATTAATGTGATGTAATTCAATTATAAGTAATTATGTAGTCAATTATAAGTTATTAATGAAACGAGAAAACCAACAAATGTACTACATAACAAATACAAATAAATCATGAGAGGAAAAAAATAATAATAAAAGAAGGCAGAGAAAAAAAAGAGATATGAAAATAAAAAAGGAGTTAGATAACAGCATGGATAAATTTTTTTAAAATACCAAGTTCTCTTTCTTTACTATGTCCATTAAAATCGGGGGCCATCTGTTATTTAAGTCTTTACGAAGCTCTTTCCTTTCTTGTGAAACAGATGGGCATTCAAGAAGAATGTGAGAAGGGTTGTCAATCCCGGAGTTGCACATGCACACGTCACTGTTTTTAATCTGGACTGTAGGTAGTAACTGAATTTTCCATGTCCAGAGAGAAATTGCGTAATTTTGAAGTCAGTGTAGAACCAGTGGTTCTTAATTCTGCAGTGAACTGAAGGGAAAAAAGATTTAGTCCACTTACAATTAGGAGACGGAAAAAAACCTGAGTTCCGTTCTGTGATAATGTTCTTTTTGGTAATGGTTTTTAAAAAAAAGACTTGGGTAAGCTGGTATCGAGTTTATTTGGAAGTAAAAGAGAAGATTTGGCCAGGAAATCTGCTCTTTCATTTCCATACACACCACTACGACTCTTGACATAGGAGAAAGTGAAGGAAATATTTTTGATATCGCACATATTAATTGAAGTTTGGACTTCATATATATATATATATATATATATATATATATATATATATATATATATATATATATATATATATATATATATATATATATATATATATATATATATATATATATATATCATTGGAAATTAAACACATAAATAAATTGAAAAATTAATCAAATATCCTTAATGTTTACACGCTTATTTTTAAGGATAAATTTTTTAATCTGAATAATTTAGTGATTAAAAAGAATTCTTAGAGAGATACTATGTAAATATTAACACTAATATCCAACGAATTTACAGAATCTGCCTCAAATGACCTCATCAACTTGGCTTGTAATAAAAGTCAAGTAAGACTATAATAATCAATTGCTGTATGATTTTGCTGTCCAACAATAATTTAATATGAATTTAATCAATTGTTGGTATACAGTAAGGGAAGTTTTGTAAGACTTAAACTGAAATTAAATACCTTGTTTAAATTTAATATCATTCGTTGAAATAGTTAGTATATTGAAAATATGTTGTTGTTGTTACTTATGACACTTGGACAAGCCAAGCTCACTATGCCTTGGCAATACGAATTTAAGTCAATTGGGCGCGTCTTTCGTTTAATCAGAGCACCATGAAGGTGAAAGTACGACTTTAGCTCTTCAAATCCTCCGATAGATGGCAGCACCAGAGGATCTACTCCCTCAATTTTGGCATTTATCTGAAGGGGAGTAAATTTCTCCAGATCATTGCACCCATGGTAACTGCTCAACGACCGACCACAGGACTTTCGATTTCACAGATTTAACGAGCACGTATATCGCATGTACTCGGTGGGTCTTTTGGCGGCATTGGGAATCGAACCCCGTCCTTCCGGATGGAAGGCCGATACCTTAACCACTAGGCTACCACGGCCCTATATTGAAAATATAAATTTTACAACCTTAAATTATAATTAATTTCTCATGAAAAGCAAATAGTAATAATATGAAATAAGATTATATTCTTATAGATTTTAGATTCGGATCCATTATTAAATTTTTAACTCAATTAACTGCCATGAAAATTTTAAAAATGTTTAATTTTGAAGAAGAGAGCACTTAAATTTCAAACCATTGCTCACTATCTCACGAAATGATAAAATAATAATTTAAAAGAGCAGTATTCATAAAGTATACAGGAATTTTAACGATTACTCGTTGCACTCGATTTTTGTAACAATGATGTAAATATAAAGTAAAAAGTAAACTTATATTTCCGATATATTCATATAACAACTTTAAAATAAAATATTTTTCTCTTAAATAACATCACTGCATTTTACTATAGTAGTTTAGTTCCAATTGTGAGTAAACTCAAGATAGGAGTGGAAAATGGCATTTAGAAAAACAAATCTCCCACATTTCGTCTATCATTTGACAAGTCACAATTGTGGCTATATTTTCTAATTCCTAAAAGTAATTAAGTCATTAAAAAACAGGAATTCGTCAGCAAAATAGATTATAACATGAAATGCCGAAAGAATTTTTTTTTTTTTTGCATTCTTATTTCTCTTTTTAACATCTATCATTTTTATTGAATAACTTAAAGTATTCTATTTAGAGTAGTTAAATAAACAATGATACTTTTTAGAATAGTTAGAAATTATAACAATAATTTGTTTTGTCTATTATTCGGGAACGAACACGCGAGTTCCTTTCCCATGATTGTTATCTTAAGCAAAATGCTCGCGTAATTAGCTCTATATTGAACAAGAGTGTAAGTAAATCGAGAGAAAAATTAGAGAATGTGCTCTGTTACTATTTCGAAATTTGAAAGTCTGCATGAAGACATTTCTTATTATCAATTAAAGTGATGGAAATTGAAATGACCTTTATTTTCGGATTATAAAGAGTACTTTTGTTAAAACTGCACGTTGGATGTTAAGCAAATCATAAAGGACACTGAAAATTGACTGAATTTAACTATAAAACTGAATTTAATTGTAGAAATAATCAAAAGGAAAACTATCAACTGAAGTTCATATTTTCAACTAGGATTCGAACCAGAATCATCAAATAGGAAAGCGAGCGGTTAATCACTAAATTACATCAATTTCATTCATTATTATAATGACTCTGTGTTTATTGAACTTAGAAATCAGAATGAATATTTCAAATTAATACATCAGCAGACATTTGAGTTCTTGAATTGTTGAATTAAATATTTAATAATGATCTGATATTTTATCGTTATTATAACGTAAATTTTACTGTGAAACATCTAAATAATTTTTTTTCTTGATTCTCACAAGTTTTAAAAAATGCATCCCTCGATTACAATGTGAATGCTATTCGTAATGACTATTGTATTATACAAATATTTTTATAACAATATTTTTGTTAATTGTTTGAAATAATCAACTTCATTTATTTGAAATATATACATATTAATTATGTAAAATTTTAGAAAATAAATTATGATTTCAATTTGAACGAATTTTTTTCTTTTATGAAGTTAGTTAATAATAATATTACATCCACAATATAATCTTATTTCTAAAATATAATAAACCTATACACACACAGAAATATAATAAATCTATTGATGAATTTCTTTTAATCTTTTCAGGATGATAAATATGTCTCATTCTTTTGCATAATAATTTTAGCTTTGATGAAAACTAAACCTAAAAATGAATAATAATTTTTTAAATACTGATAAATGTTTTAGTTTAAAATTTTAAATTATAATTAATTTGATTTTTTTAATTATAAATATATAATCTGAAAGTTACTCGGAAGAGGAAAGTATTTCTAAAATTAATCTTGTTAAAAGGGACTCTATTAGAATTAAAACTTTGAGTAATTATGATTGAACGGTTAATGTTTGACAGACATGTGTAATGGTTAATGCCAACGGTTTATGTGTGGCGGTTAAAAGCAACAGCATTTTATTTATGATTGAATGGTTAATGTAACACATTAGTTCTATAAATCAAATACTTATTAACTGAGTTACATAAAAATGTTTGCAGAGAAACTGAAAGCAGTTGACGCGATAAATAAGTTGCCTTTTTAAGTAACTACTTAGATAATCTATGAATTTATATTAAAATAAATTTTTGGCTAAGAAAATCAATTAGAGGCAGTAATTATATCAATCTAAATTAGTTATTAAAAAAGATGATATGAAAATAGATATAAATAAGTTATCAATGTTTATATTTAAAAATGAGGGTTTTATGTGAAAACATTTATTGATAGCGACATATATATATTGTTTTTATTTTTATATTTGATTGAAATAATGCTTTTGAAGAACAAAATCCATAAACTTATGATTCTTTACATTCAAATAATGAAACAACAATTACAGAGCGTGTGTTATTTATCGTAATTTTAATTCAAATTTTGAATAGAAAAGATACTCTGAGTCATTCAGTGAAAACTCAGGAATGTTTGCATCATTTTATTTATATTCTCATTTAAAGAATAGCTAAATCATTGATTTTAATTCAGAAACAGCTAATTTTTGTGTGAAACGATTCTTCCCCCCAAATCTTATATTACACTAACAGAATGCTACAAACATATTTTGAAAATTTTATATTTAATTAAATATGAAATAAATTTTTTATATTTAATTTCACTTAATACAATTTTATAATTTTAAATAATCAAGAGATAAAATTATTGGGGAAAATGTTATATATATATATATACATTTCTAATGCTAAAACAAGTTATTAAAGTTATAAAATCTAATAAATAATAAATAAAAAAACACTTATTCTCAATGATAATATGAAAAAATCATAGATAGTGTTTTGGTTGTTATAGCGCATCGTGAATATCTAAGGCAGGTTTTTTTGTGTAAAATTTAAACATTTATCATATAATATGTAGCTTTATCGTAAGATTGATAAGATTTTCTACAGATCGGATAAGATTGGTAAGATAACCACATCTTAAATCAAGACTGCTGGAATTTTAAATGATTGTATATGCCGCTCTCAATCTTGCTAGATAACATTATCTGACGTTACCTTACTCAGAAGGTTAACGTGAGTAACATTATTGATGGAAAACAAAAATCAAAGAAAATGTAAGATTGAATCATTTATTCAAAATAATATTACAGGGTAAAAAGCAAGTAAAATTTTCAAAAACGAAAAAAAAAAAATAATAATAATAATAATAATTACCTTGCAATATCAAACACTAATTTCAAATAATGAAAAAAATTAAGACATTTATCTCGACTTTTTCTTTGTTTCATATGTGAGCACACAACTCATTAAGAAAAGAAGCATTTAGGACAATACGGTGATTTGGTATCTGAATGATTAACATGTTCGTCTTCAGTTGAACAATTCGAGGGTTCGAGTCCCTTAGAGCTGTGCGTGTTTGCGGTCGCTCGGAATGTTCTTCAAACTGTTGGTCCTACCCCAATTATCTTCGCGAGAGGGAAGTAATTATAGAGCAGCAAAAGAAATCTTTTTTAAGAAATATGTTTTGTGGAAAGTAACAGGTTTTTGTTTCTAACGGCTATGTACATTATATAATCTTATATATCAATATATAAAAACTCTATATAATAAGTCTATTTTCCGTAGTTAAATCATTCAAAAGAAACACTACAGAACTAAAACATGATTTATCACAATTTTGGTTATCTAAAAAATTATTTAAGATTTGTAAACTTTTGATTTTGACAAAATTTGAATCTATTGTTTTAAGCTCGATACATTTTCGAGCCAAAAAATGCATTTAGTAAAATGAATTCTCTCATTGTAAAATATTTGAATTAAGGTCTCGTTACAAAATGGACACCTAAAGTTAGCATCCTCATTTTTATTTACATACGTCATCACTGCGTCATCATTCATGGACCACCTGATTAAGACGGGGGCTTACAAGGCAGTTGCCCAATGTCAGAAGGCTCCCAAATCGAATGGAAAGCTTATTTTATGTTATCGATAAATAGAATCGTTTGCTAAATCGAATAGAAAGTTTATTGTTATGAAGCAGAAGATGTCCCCCAAAGAAGTTTCTGTCCCTGGCCCTAATTAGGCTAAGTCGGGCCTTGTTTACTAGGTTCTCGATTGGATTAAAATTAATTCCAACATTCTTACCAACCGAGGTACTTCAGCTTGATCATAATAAATATAAATTCTCAATTTTAAAGAACGATTTTTATTTCTGTTACAAATAAATAATATATATGTATCAAGCCATACACATATCTATTAATAAATTCTTATATCTATGCGTTACATAATGCATTTTGACATTGTTTTAAATGGGAATAACAAATTTATTTAACAATTTTTAAATCTAATTATTTTAAAGTAACAATATTTCATACAAAAACGTCATATATGTATATAGTTGCAGTTTTATATCTATCTTAAATTTTTTTTAATGAAATTCGCTTATGTCCCTAAAAGCTGTGGTAAAAAATTTAATATTTCCATATTGTTATTAAAAAAAAGAATCATGTACATGTCATTAAAATTAAAAATGTAGATTATAAATCATATGGTTGTACAAAGAAACATTTCATACATTATTTACTTTTTTTGCCTATTTTAAGGTTTGTTTCTGTTTGATATATTTATTTACATTGATCATGCTTTAAGATAATACAAAACGTCATTTAGAATGCTTTTATATTTGTCGAAAATTTTCCATATTCTTACAGTCTGTCATGTGAGATAAAACAAATGATGAGAAAAATCCATGTCAGAAAACTGCGAATGCACAGTACTCTATCTAAGATATTCTATCTACTTCAAAATATCTTTTTGATTATATTATCTAGAAAACATGATTATACACAAGACAGCATTTCAAATTATTCCAACAGGAATTAGTCACCAACTTGTGATTGAAGTACAAATACTGGTGAATGCGTTCGATGAGTGTAACTGTGCTGGTATTTCATATAAGGATATATCAACTTATTTACATGTTAACTATTTGAAATGTACTAATTATTTCTTCTAGTAATTTTGCTCTTGTTATCCAATATTTTGTCACTTGAGGAACTAAACACTGACAAGCTATTAAACTTTTAATTTTAATTTCTAGAAATAAAAGTTTACATACTTGAGATATAATATGTATATAAGGAATTCTTATCATGAGAGACAGTTTAACGTGTATACATGTATACAAGACATGCAAACTTGTATACAAGAGAAATAATAAAGCTGCGAAATTGTGAATGATTTAATATGAATGAATTATACATCTTTTTATATATTTGTTAAAAAGAAAAGGATAGCATTAAAAGAAGTGTAACTAGGCATTTCAAGTTATTTAACGACCAAATACTTTATATTTCTGTTATTAAATCCATGAATATATTTATAATGATTTTTGTTTGAGAAAAATATCTTGACAAAATATAAAAAATATGTAGTTAATTTGCATCCAATAAAATTAATTAGCATATTTTTGAACATTACTTAATCAATGAAAATATTTAAACATCATGTGTACTTATACTTTCATGTACAAAGTTAGAATTTACATGTCTTCATTTATAGACATTATCTCAATCTTTTATTCCGTCATCGGCCTCATTAAATGACGTCTCAAGAATATAAGATATCAGTTATTTATACTGATATTTAAAATTGGTATTAGTCTACGCTTTCTATTTATTTTCTATTCTTCCCTATAATGCTATTTTATTTACCTATCAGAACATTGTTCTCTTTAAGTTTCATACTGACAAAGATTTCATAGATAGAGTCAAAGCATTGTTTTACTGTAAGAAAATTAACTCTGGGGATAAATTATATTTTTATCCCTCCCCCAAAAATAACTTGGGCAATGCTTTATAAATAACTATACACTATATTTTAAATGATTTCTATTTCCTTATTCTCATCATAATAGTAATGGAAGTAATGTCATAGCAAAATCAGGATTCAAGATATCATGGCTGAACACGAAAGATATCTGTATTTTTATAGACTATAGTTTACATACTGCACGTGTAATTCTAAATTTATTATTTTTTATAATATTGATGTCTAAAAAATTTATTTTGTTTAATTTTTTTCAATTAATTAAATTTCTGAATCCAACTTTACTTACATGCATTTCTAACAATTAAGACGATGCTTTATATATATATATATATATATATATATATATATATATATATATATATATATATATATATATATATATATATATATATATATATATATATATATATATATATATATATATATATATATATATATATATATATATATATAATGATTAAAAGAGTATTTAAAATATAGTAAAATTCAAAGCGTATAAATCTATAAATTTAAAAATAAAACTAAACAACAAGTTTTATATCCTATTTATATATTTAATTATAAATTCCCACTATATACAACAGTTGATCTGGTATTGTAATTCTATTTAATTTCAACTAGAGTTACACTACTGTATAACTTTAATTAGTAGCAATTTGCGATACCATTTCAATTGCTTATCTTTGGCATTATCTTCCATACTTCTATAGGGTAAAAAGAGAGCTCTTGCCATTTTCCCGTTGAACAAAGTGAGAATAATTATTCAAATAAGTATATGACATAATTGAGACACCGGTCAATGGAGAGAAGGATAATCAATCGTTAGAAAAGAAGGTCTACCGCGCACATTCATCAATCGTAACTCCTACAGTAGCGAGGAGAATTGGAGGTATCGAAGGAGCTCGTTCGGTGTTGTTTGCTTTACGCCTTCAAAGTGCTGCATCAAGTCGTTGAATATATTAAACGTTTGAGGATAGTGCTGTGAATGACGTACAACAAGACATTGATTTCACAAACTCAAGTCAGAAGATTTGTGCCTCAATGATGAAGCTGGTGTCTGAGGGACTAATCTTCTAGTGGTTCATTATGAGTTGCTACCAATGGGCCAAACAGTCACTGTGGAACTGTACTCACAGCAATTAAACTTGTGTAACAGGCACTGCAATAGAAAGAGCCAGCACTGGTTAATAGCAAGTGTGTACTGTTCTTGGCCCATAACGTGAGGCCGCAAGTAGCGCGGATGAATAGCATTCAGCGACTTGGTTGGGAGATTTTGTGCCATGCTCCTTACTCATTTGAGATTGCACCATCAGATTACCACCTCTTCTTTTCCCTTTGTGGAAAATCCTTCACTAATGAAGCAGACTTGCGCCAATTAATGATGTATTTCTTTGCGCCAAAATCCCCGAATTTTACCGCAAGGGTATTGCAAAACTGGAGACACGTTGGCAGAAGGTGCAGGATGGCGACTGTGATTTCTTCGAGGACTAACAATAATCTGCACTTTCTGTAGGCCATGTTCTTTTGGGTCATTAAAAATGGCAAGAGCGTTCTTGTTTACGTTATATCAGAACGCATAAATTATCTAATTTGAGAGTCAATTAGTGGATATGTTTATCTCATGCAAATTTTTACTTTCTTGAATGAAAGTATGAAATGAAAATTTTTTTATGTGAAGTTGTATTACATCAGCTTGTAATATTATATATATATATATATATATACATATATATATATATATATATATATATATATATATATATATATATATATATATATATATATATATATATATATATATATATATATATATATATATATATATATATATATATATATATATTCTTGATGCAGTTCTAGAGCTCTGAGTTTGTGTCTATAAATGTTCCTTTAATTAATTTATCCTTAATCGAGAAATTACTGAAATATCCAAGTTTTCTGAATGCATTTTTAAATTGTGCTATATCAGTGTTGGGAAAGTAAACCAATAAATCACTGAAACCTTTAAAAATCATTCATAAGAAAAGGATAAACAAAAGAAAACAAAATGTAGTCAAAATGCTTACACAATTCGTCTTTTTTCACCCACCTGCAACTGAAAACTGCCTGAGGGGAGGAACCTTTAAAATCGTGAAAGGAAGAAGACAAACAAGTTTGAGTACATGGAATAAAAGAGAGGATGTGTTGTAAGAAAAAATATGCGCACAAATGGTAAGGAAACATGGGAAAACAACGACGCCCAAACTAATGGAAGGCGCTTAAGACAATTGAAAAAAGGCACAGGCAGTCCCTTAGGTGGCCCTGAATAGTAAAGCTGGAAACTTCAATTTTTAGATTTCTGTATAATTATTTCCATCATTACTCCATCACAAATTTATATATATATATATATATATATATATATATATATATATATATATATATATATATATATATATATATATATATATATATATATATATATTTTTAGAAATATGAGATAAATTTTGAATTTTGATACAATAGATAGAATTAAGTAATAGTGTTAAATTTTCCCTTTTTGAACCTTCAATTCTCCTGTAGTTCATCTTAGTATAAGTTTCAAAATTACAATACACACACAAGTGATTAATTCCATTTTCATTTAATTTTTACATACACGATATAATAATATTTATTTTTCATTTTTAAATACGTGCATATATAAATAATTATCGAAAAAATTGCAATGAATGTCTGTTTTTATAATCGTTTATTCATATGCTCCAATGGAAGAATTTCACTTTGACTTTAATAGCCTTTTCTTCATGAATCCACGTTTAAGGAAAAATTATTTTTGCAGAACTGAAACATTAAAGAACACTGCTCATGATTTCAACTATTTTTTTGTATACCTATCAGTTGCTTCTTCTTTCTCATGTGTTAAAAAAATTATTCTAACACCGGATTCTTACATTTTAGGTCCTATAATTTTTATGGTAAATCCAAATGCTTTGTGTTATTTACGGGTAAGAATACAATAAAAAAGCATAAAATTGAGTAACTAAAATATATGATAAGTTTACTGGATTCAAGAGACAAAATAAACATATTTATATAATTTAATAACTAGCTTATACCTAACTATATACTATATCGGAGAGAACTGGTATTTTCATCATGTATATATATATCTAGATATATGCGAAATGAATCCTCATTCATATAATCAAAGCTATCAGAATGCTCTAATAGTGCTTTTATTGTGAATACAGTTCACGCACGCAACTCGAATGATTTAAGAATAAGAAATGCATGCTATAATTTCTCTTGCTTTTCGTACTATCCCATCACTGTGACAGCAATACCATAATTTTTTCTATTTTTTTTTTTTTTTTTTTTTTTTTACAATAAACCTTGAAATCATAGATGGTACAATAACAAACACATTCTTGTTTGGACATTATTGGCAATAACGTCACAATATTGTTAACTTTTCAATATTTTCCATACACACTTCGGAATTAAAAGCAAATTTCATTACAACACCATAGCTAAATGTTGGAACTTATATAATCACATTGGCATATCTCTTATCAGTAAATACACTGGAGTGAGCTCTCAAACAGAATGTTTTGATCATACTTTATTTCAACTGTAATCTTAATATAAGCGAATTGTATTAAATTGATGATATTATTATTTTTATAGAGTAACTATTCCCACAGTATCGATATCAACATTTTTTTTGAACATAAAATGTGGACTAAATTGTTTGAAATAAATTTACAATTCACAAATGTTAACATTTTTTAATTCAGCTCTTTGGATAATAAAATCGTAATCAACTTTTACAATATAGAAATAAAGTTAATTGTAATAGGATACATAAAAACCAGTATTTACAGAAAAAAAACTTTAAATATAGAATAAAAAGTTAAATTTTTTATTCTCATTACAGAATTTTTATGTTTAAAAAAAACTCAAGCTTCTTTTTTTTCTATTTGAAAATATACTTTGCGAAGTAACTTTAAAATATTGGCAGTTTGCCAATTGATTAAAAATGGTATTCTTGACTGCAGGAGTATACAGTCACACACAGAATATTGCTTCAATTTTCTTCATCAGTTGACAACATGATCAGATTCCAGACAGGATATAATTTTTTTAACTTCCTCTAAATAAGTTACATACGTTTCCAATTTTAGTTTCACATGTACACACTTCCTAAATAGTTGTAGAATGAGAAAACTGAAAGAAACTGCCTCGCACACCATCTATTTAAGGAAACTTTTTATTCGAGCAATATAAGTAGCATAATAAATTTTTAAGTCCTTGTAAAATATACTCAGCTCTCTCTTTAAGCGAATTAAACGGCAGTAAGTGTCAAGAATACCGTGTGTCCTGTGAAATTTACATTGAAAGAGAAAAGGAAATTGAATTAAAAAGCTGCACTTACACGAGTGTGAAGTAATGCACCTAAATGAATGTAAAGTGGAATTTTTTTTACCTTTAACAAGTGGAAAAAAACTCGAAAATGCTAGGAATTATCAATTACAAGCTAAAGGCAGTCAATAGAAAAATAGACATTTTCTAAAAGAATTCAAATTTCGAAATGAGCTGTAGTCTCATAATGATAAATATATGAAATATTTAATTATTTATAAATTTATTGAGAGAGTACAAAACAAAACGATGCATAGATGATTTAAGAGACTTGTGATTTCAATAACATTATAACTAATTCTTTCCTAATGATTGTTTTTAGAAGTTGTGAATAATGACAGGAAACACACACTTTCAGGAAATATATGAGAAGCAAATTTATTACGTAATATAATTTGCACTTAAGTAAGAATTATATATATATATAATAGTGCCGATCGATGGCTGAGTGGTTAGCGTTCCTGACTTCTGAGCTGTGGGTCCTGGGTTCGAGCCCCGGTCCGGGCATGGATGTTACTTTCTATCTCTGTTCTCTCTGTGTTTCTCTATCCTTTCTTCCGTGATGATACATGAATGTGTGACCCACCCTATAAACGCGTTTGTGGTATGACGCGGGTAACGCTACTCGCCTCCGTGACTTGGTTCACAGGTGCCCGCTGGGTAACGACAAATGAGTAGCAGTTTCTGGCCTTGTTGTGGCATAGGGTTCAACCCTCTTGTGCCCGCCATTGGAAAAAATATCTATATAATAGTTGATTATGACTTTTTCCCGATCTAGACGATTAATATTTTTTTAATCAAATCATATATAGCAATATTAATTATTTCTGACTTTTGGGTATTTATAAAAAAAAATTATAGCTCTTTTATTCAACTGCAGTTAATAATTTTTATTGGTTGCTATTATTTGAGTTAGTACACAAAATTTAGGCCGTTAATTTGCGTTTAATGCAAATTTTAAGTTCTTAAGTTGCATTTCATTCCTATACGACATTAGGAAAAGTTGTAAAATGCTATTTTAAGAGCTGGGGCTCTTAAAATAGCCAAACTGACACAAACTGGCCAAACTGACACAAGAGATAGCTGAATCTCCCCATAGGATATTTATTCTATTAGTGCCTTTAATTAGCCGCTACTTCCTTACTTGACAAGGACTTGTCAAGAAGAAAGTCAAAACTTCCGTTTGATTACTGTTCTCCGTTTTCTCATATCATTGTCAAATCTATGATAACGAAAAACAGCTAAATACAGAATTTATTATTAAAATGCAGGTTTAAAAGAAGAAATTATTTGTATTCGTAAGAATGTTTCTCAATAATTTCCGCTATATTTCGCATTGTATTATTGTATAGCGTCTTAATAGCAGGTTTTGCTTATTTCTGTCATTTAAATTTTTCCAATGAAAGTACCTTATGAAACAATCATGCCTTTTCGATAAAAAAAAACATCTCAATGCTTGGTTTCTGTAAGATTTTATACATAATACTAACCCGAAAAAATGTACCAAGATGTTTCATGCTTTGTATAAAACTAATAAATTCATATGAAATATTAAAAGTTCGTATCAAATACTTAGTGTGTATTTGAGTTTCCTATATATGGAAATAAATAACTTTTTTACTTATAACTATTAATTATTTTCGTAAAATTATATTTCTGTCTTTATTTTTGATCATTTACTTATTTAATAATTAGAATAGAAGAACTTCTGTTTTGCTGTTATATTTGGAAAATTTTACCTTTAGATTAAAAGATAAAAATATCAAAATAATTTTTTTACTTAGTCATATAAATACTTATTTTGCAAATAAAAATACATTTTATTTGCAAAATAAAACATATTTTATTTTGCAATGCATATTTTTAAAAAGAATTTTATAAAATAAAAAGTATTTTTTCAGCAATATTCAAATTTTAGTGTGTGTTATCATGAATATTTTTCTCGAATATCAGATCTAAGATATAAAAAATCACCAATACTAGTTGTCAGCAGAGAATTTCATAAATTATGTTTAAAAATTATGTAAAAAATAAGTTTGAAATCTTGAAAATTCTCTCCTAATAGTTTTGAAGAGCTCCCTATAGTTTTAGGGGATAGCATTATTAACAGCCCCCAACGGATGGCACCAACCTCAATGGCGCCACTAAAATACCGAGCCGTAGAGTAGCTCATTTTTTACCACATGATTATGTCTGCTATGTAAAAACTTCTTTAAAATTATAACAATGAATTAAGAGGGAAAGCGTCTTGTTGACGAGAAACGCACAAGCGCAGTGTGAAAAATGAATGGAACATCGCTATTTACTGTGAAAGGATCTAATCTTCACTGGAATCGCAAATATGCAGACTGATTGATGTCTGGACCTTCTTCGACCATTCTTTATCTTCAAAGAAGGTCCAGGTAAGCTCGCAGCTGAAACAATTTTACTATCAGATCTTTCACGAGTAAACAACTTTGAGACGAGACAGAAGTGTTTAAAGCAGCTTGCTTTTCTTTAATGTTTTCCCATAAATCTCGTTTAATATAATTCTACTTTTTATTTCATATTCTAAGCATAAAATATGAAATAGTATTAAATTTTGACTGGTTAAATTTTACAACAAAATTAGATAAATTAATGAAAACAGATACTTAATATTCGTAATTACAATTTAATTATATTTTTCAAAGAAAGATAATGTTGTGTACACGAAGTTATTTTCCGTTTTATTAGTCTAATTGAGGCCAAAGACAAAAACTTTTTTGAGAGCCCCTTCTGTTCACAACAAACTTTGTGTTCGATTTAGCAAACGATTCTATTTGATTATGTGTGTGTGACAACGTGAAATAAACTTTTCATTCGATTCAGGGCTTTTCTGATCTGAAGGCTGGGG
This sequence comes from Latrodectus hesperus, assembly GCA_037975125.1. NCBI lineage: Eukaryota > Metazoa > Arthropoda > Arachnida > Araneae > Theridiidae > Latrodectus > Latrodectus hesperus. Next base: position 101,137,900 of record CM075850.1, on the reverse strand, counting down.
GCAACTGCCCCGTATGCTTCTGTCTTAATCAGGATCCGCTGATGCTTATTTTAGTCATTGTATGTTGGATAAATATATTTATTTCATATTTTTCCATTGTTCAACAGCGGTTAGGGTCGAACCTAGTACCCTATGCTTTGAAGTCGCTGTCATATCACTATGCTACGTTGAGTCAGTGCGACGATGTTCAGAGTAGGACAGGGTCATTACTTCCTTTGACAAGCGGAAGTGTCTAGACATTATAGCAAGTTTCAGATATTCCATACGATATCTAGGAGAACTAGACCAAATCGTCAAAGTCACCTTCGAAAAAATATAGGCGTTTTTAAATGCAAACCTAGATACCATTGCAGAGCAGCAATCGCAAGACAGCTGCTGCAAGTTTAATTTCCTGAAAATCTCTAATCTTATTTTAAACAATTTATATATTTCAGGAAAAACACAGGATTATACTCAACTAAAATAAATGAATTTTTTTATCGTTTAACAATACTGAACATCCCCAATCAATAAATTTTTAATTGAGACGTTTATTTTAATACAAGAGAAAATCAACCAATTTCCGTTAATTTGATTGCATAATCATTTTTAATTTATTTATCTAGATACATTCCCTGAAGAGGATTTATAAAAGAGAAGAGTATTAACCTGTTATTAAATTATTTTTAACGCATTATAAAGAATTTATTTTATGTACATTTAAAAATAAAAAATATTGCTTGTAGTTTTCTGATACTGTATTGAAAATACATCATGAATTATTAAAATAACTGTGAGAAAACAATGCTAAAAATACTTTCTAGCTCTTTTAGAAAAAACAACAAATAAACGAATCTTTCTATTTTGGGACCCATGAGAATTTTCCGCCGTACTCATGGGCCGATTCGGTAAACAGACTTTGGAAATAATTTATTCTTGCTTGTAAAAATCTCCAGATTTGTATGAAGTTCTATGTTCGTGTTGCATTTATAACACACATCATGGTGTCTAGTTCAAGCATAACAAATCATCAAATCAAACAAGCATTCATCAAATCTTGATGAAATAAAATGATAAGAGATTGGCAAAATTATACTCCTTATTTAATGAGGAAATACATCTTTTCTGAATCCAATTGTTGAAAAACATTCTTTTATGCTCAACATTTATCAAAGAAAATCATTAAAAATTTATACAGTAGTATATTGAGAGTATTAATGATTTTTTATATGGAATCCAAAAGAACTACTCGAATCAAATTATCAGCCACAACATTTAATTAAAGCAAGGAAATTGTGATTTGCCGAAGCGTGTATGAATTAGAATCAAGCTAATTTGATGGTGTATTTTTAAAAAATGGCAATTAGGAATTTATTTTGAAATGCTTCAGAGAAAAAAATAAAAAGTTTGAGAGCTATTTTTAATTTGAATTCTTATTGCTAAATTCATATATAGTATAAATTCAAATAGGGAGGTAGCGTTGATAAAAAAAAAATCCTTAACAATTTCTGTCAATGTAAATTATTTCGTACTTTAACCAATACATAATTATTTTCAGATTGTAATACTTTAATAAAGTACCTAAAATCGCAATATTCAGCATGCGCCGCTGCTGAGTATAGCGATTTTTGACATTTTATTAAAGTATTAGTGATTTATGTTTAGTTCTAATGACGAATAATGCTTATTTTAGCATTTTTAAATTTATATTAATAGATTTTTGTCAATTGCTTAATTTGTCGTCGCTGAATATTCTTTTTACTAGAGGGATAATTAGTCCAGCAGCTATAGCTTAAAGTTGGTTCCAGCAATTAAAACCTCTACACCCAAGGATGAAATTGAACCCATGGCTGGAACGCTAACCATGACATTTTTATAGACAGAAATTGATAATCCTAATTTTTTCCGATATCAAACCCAATGAGCTCATATTTTTTCTTTTAGTGAATTTTAAAAAAATATTAATTTATATTAATAATCTCAGAATGTATTCAAGTGATTGGAAGACATTTAAATATTTCAATCTTAATTCATAATTGCGAAAAAATGAGAAAAAAAACTGGAAATAAGAAAAATAATACAAGTATTCCAGAAAATATGAGAAGAAAAAGTTTGTTACTTTAGTTCCCGACTTTTACATGGTCTAATTCGCCCACATGTGCAGATAACAGTACCTTACAGTGACAAACTAATCCGACTTTCTCACATTATATTTTCCCTCTCAGTTGTTTTGAAATATTTTATTTTTGTTTCGTTTGAATATTCTCTGACAAGGTAGCCGAATGGTTAGCGCTCTGGTCTTCAGTTCAACAGTTTGTGGGTTCGAGTCCCACCTAGCGCATATATGTTTGTAGCAGTTCGGAATCCACTTTAAATAGGTTCCTGTCTAATTAGCCATCGTGTGTGAAAATGACCCTACAGCGATAAACTAACTCTGGCAAGGTATTTAAATTATAATTTTACATTAAATGTCCAATCATAACAAAATTGGAGATATAAATATACTAATCGTTCTCAATTGGGATAAGACAATAAAACATTTATTCTAAAATCATAACTTGAGCATTAATGGATTTGTTTCTTTCAAGGGCTTTAAGCACTTGGAAGGAATAAATCTAACAATGTGTTGCTTCACTTTACAACGCAAGGAATAATCTTTGAATTTTTCTCTGGTAGCTATCAAGCCACTTCATTTCATTAAGTATTGCTGCCAAGTATCTAAAGTATTCCAAATATTTTTCAAGAAAATTTTTATTACGATATGATATATATACATAAATACACATTCTTCCTAATAAATTCTAGCCACACCAAAATGTACGTGCTAAATAAAGTTGTACTAGAAAAATTAAGGTATTAACGATAAAGCTTTGCCAAGCTCCTACTTACAAATGATTATCACCATACAGAATGTAAATCACGATGTCATCAAAGGCAAATGTTAAACGTAAGTTAAAAAAGTAAATAACTGATGAATAATTTCCTTCATTGATGCATGCAAATATTGGATATTTTTGAAGATATCGTAAAAAATATAATTGGCAGCATTATACAATTCGGTTACATACATTCACATAGGATATGATCGATTTTTAAAATCATTGACAGTTGCATCGTGACGATCAATATTAATATGATTCATCGTGAAACATCTGTATTTTTCAGATTTAAAGATCCTGACTTCGATCTCAGCAAGTATTGAAGAATGGGCAATCAATGTTTCAGGTTTGTCTTCTGCATGCAATTCTATTGGGGTTGATATGCTTGGAATCAGCCCTGTTAGACAGACATGAAGTTTCAAGATTTTCAATTTGTCACAAATAAATATGGTTTATGAAAAGTTCTCCAGAAAAGTAAGACACAGCAGTTGTTCGAATGTCTTACCATAAACATATTATAATTTTTGAATTTGCATTTCAGTTCTGGTTTCTGATATCATGAACAATGACATGTACGTTAATTATTTTTGTCTGTTAAAACTATTCACAGCACTAGTTATTAAGGGAAATCTTTACAAAAATTTCTTATGAAACCATTAAGTGAATTTTTTGAGCACCATATTAAAAATTAGTATAGCATTTATTTTTACAACAATTTCAGATTAATAAGAACAAATATAGTAATATCTGTACTTCCTTATGATTAAAATGTTTTTTAATTTTAAGTAAACACTTCAAGGCATTAAAACATTGCATTAAGAAATCTTATGAGAAATAAAAGAAAATTCAAAAAGTAAACAAATTTCACAAAAGAAAATTTATTAAAAATAAGCATTGATACACTTACTATTGATTAAACTTTTTATCGATTAAAATGTTTTTAAAAAATATTTTCTAGTTGATTTAGCCTTTGTGTGCAAAAACTGATTTTAGAGTGAAAGACGGAACAAAAAATAAACCCACTAAAAACAAAATTTACGAACTCAAAAAATTAATTAGAAGCAAAATATGCTTAAAAATGCCATAAATATTAGATTTGAAATTCATATTCACTTGCATGATTTTTTTAGAAAGAATGAGTAATTGTTTATCAGAATCAGAATAGACGTTTATATCAGAAGCAAGAATTAGTTTTTATTTTGACTTTATTTGAAATATCACATTAGAATTAGAATTACACATCAGTAAACAGCACTCAGCTCTTATAATTACGATTTTATGAATAAAACTTTTAACATGCCAACAGGAACATGAGTATTTTATTAATAAAATGCATATGATAAATATCGATATTAATACATTCATAATTCAGTGGCACAAAGAATTTTTAGAAAAATTTTTCTAAAAATTCACATGAAAAAGAAAAGTGACTTCAACATCAAATTATTTTTGATTAAAAAATAAAATTTTAAGACTCAAAGAGATATTTTGAACAAAAAAATTATTTAAAACATATTTAACTACATTATTAATAATTTAAATAAATTTAAAAAAATTAATAAACTTTTTAATGTCATTTAAGTATAACATTATGTTAATATATGAAAATTTTAGAATGCATATTAAGTTGTGAGTCACACCTAGTTGTTGAAATGAACAAGATACAAGATTTTAAAAACGCTATGCATATTTGCATTTAAGATATTGTATAAAAATTATAAGCTTGCATTTTAAAATCATTTTTGTGATAATAAATAGTAAAAATTAGATATTTTCTAGTTTCATACATCAGATTTCTTTTCAGGTTTTGAAAACTTTAAGAACACTTTTTATTTTATGATTTTAAAGATATAAAAAATAAATACAGTTCAATTTAAAGCATTCATAAACCTAATATAGCTAATGGGTTATTAAATTCTAATAATAAATAATTAACTAAAAATTTTATTAGTGTGGATTTTTATCTAACAAAACACATGATTAAAGCTAAATCAAAATGTTAATAAAATTATTACATTTTACATTAATTACTTTGAATTTTGTGGATAATGAATACAATATTATTTAGAATATTAACTATTTTGCACAAAGCAGTAGAATTATTTTACATGATTCAAATAAATAAACCATGCTCCAGAAATACTGTATTAATTAATCAGGTAAAAATCCTGATGATGCATTTTTAAAAAATTAATTAAAGAAAGGATTGTCATGAAATTTATATTTGTATATTAGGGTTAACACACACAAATAACTAAAATGCTTTGACTGTTAAATTAAAAAGAAAAAGCTTTAGGAAAATTAATTCTTATAACAGCAAAGAGTTAAAACTAAACAATTTTCTATTAAGACTATAAAATTTTGTTTCAATTATGTAAAATAATTTTTGCATATATTTTAATGAATTAACACAAAAAATAACACAGACTGTTAAAATAATTTCTAACTTTAAAAAGAAAATGATTATTCTATATCTTAACAATAGAACAGAATAGAAAGAAAAATAAATGATATGTCAATTTCTTTATAATTTCATGTATAAGTATAAAAATCTGTCAGGTATTTAAACTCAATTTCTCTGAAACCACTAAAATTAATAATGTGGCGATATGATATTCTCCAAAATTTTTTATTTTTATCATCTGTATATGCTACTTTCTTTTTAATTTAATCTGCCATCATACAAAAATATATGAAAACTTTGAAAAATACAATATTATAATCAGTTTAACTGAACAATTTTTAATTAAAGTATTGATCACCCGAAAAATTATTTTTAAATAGATATAATTAATAAAATAAATGTATTATAATATTATCACACATATCAAAGCATATATTAAAATTTATAAAGAGTAACTTTAAATTGTTAATTTTTAAGCTTTTTATTTACAAATAAATATATCAATCACTTTACAATTATGTATACTTTATAATTACTTTTATAAAATTATAAATATTTAAAAGTTAGAGGAAAAAATATATAAACCAGAGCTTGACAACTTTTGTTATGTTATAAACTAGGAAAATGAACACCATATTTTTACAAAACGTTTAACGAATAATGTTAAATATAAGCAAATTTTGATAATCTAGAATAGTGAACAAAAATTTTCATTAAAACAATATTGCAACAATTTTAAATTACATACAAAATAAGAATATTTCAGTACTTTCTCTTTCATAAAATAAATATTGTTTTGATAGATTTTTCATTACAGAAGATTTTATTAAAAATTATTAGTATTAATGATCTTTTAATATAAAACTTTTAATTTACTTTCATTATACATTATTTCTCATCGAAAAATCACACTTTTGACATATTCTAGATAAATAATAAATTACAAAGCAAAAAGAAAAATTTCCACTGTAAGTTAAGAAACTTCAATATATATACGAGCTTGTATATGTAAGCTTATCAATAAATAAATATAGACATTTATATCACACAAATGAATGACTTTTTGTAAAATGTTACTTTTGTAATATTTTAAATATAATTAACAGGAAATACAAACTCTACACCAAAAAATCGATACTTTTAATGGGAGAAAAAAATTCATGAGTTATCTAAAAAGTTGTCCACATTTAACTTTTAATTTTATCAGGTTTTAGAACATTATAAATTATGTATAGTATTATATTCTATTTTTAAATATTTCATGTATGTTTAGTATAAAAATTGAAACAATATTCCTTAATGAATGACAATTTTGTTAGATCAAATCATATAAGACTAGTAAAGGTGACATAATTTAATATTTTATAATGATAAAACACAAAAATATATACACAATTTAAGTATTTTGGGACTTAGAAATATATTTTTGATTATATCAGTAAAATAACACATTATTTAATAAGCTCAAAGATATTAAATTCTAAAATTGTTCTTATTTTTCAAAAACAACACCACAATCTAATAACACAACATCAAAGGGACTAGCATATTTCCAGAATTTGATATACATTTTGTGAACTTTTTTAAAACTTAGTTTGATTGGTTGGTTTGATAAACATAAAATTGATTTTCTTTTTGAAAATAAAAGAAAAATTCATATTTATAAAAAAATATTATAAAGAAGTATTTTAAAAAGACTAAATTTTAGGAGTTTTACTACTAATAAATAAGTTTCATCTCCTAATATAGTAGAAAGCAACATTTTCTTAATACATTAAACAATCAATCATATTCTAATAAACATGAGGGAATTCTTTGAGTTTTTCAAACTTCAGCTGCTTTGTGTTGCATGAAGGGAAGTAAATTTACCAGCTACATAGCAACATTTTCTTTATGCTTTATAGATCCTAAAAATTAATTAAAACATTTTTCAAGTTTTCTCCAAAGATAGGAAACAATGCAGAGCCCTTATTTAGCTAACTTTAATCCCTAGTGGCTAAATATCTCTAAATACTATTATATCAGATTTGTCAAGCTCTGGTATAAATTACTCTATAGAATCCAATTGAAGACAGAGTAGTCATAAAATAGACATTTTTTATTAACACAATAAAATAATTTTTTTCAGTATTGATAAAGTATACAAAAACATTTTTTGAAACTGAATAAGAATTTTACTAAAATTAAATTGCTAAATAAAATACATCATGCCTATATGTAACTGACACAAATAATATACAAATACCATATCACAGCACTGAAAAATTAATTAAATAACAAATGTTATGGGAATAAACTCGACATAACACAACAAAACAAAAATTTACACATGTATAATAAAATAATTATAACAAACCAATATGAAAAATCAATAAATAATGTAAAATTAATTTCAATTACATCATTCTTTAAATTCTACAATACTTTTCTCTTCATATGGGTTTACATATTAATAAAAATACAAAACAAAAACATTTGCAATAAATTACTTGATTTAACAAGTATCCATGATAAATTAAGATAAAAATGAAAACAAAATTATTTGAAAACGTTATGATTCTGAAAAATACATCTGAACTAAAATATTAATAAATGAACAAATAAAATAAGTGTATTTTTTAAAACATGAAATTAAATATAGATAATGTTGTTAATAAGAAATACTAATAATATCAAGAAATAAAATATTACATACATTTACAAAAACATCTTAGCAATTTCTGTCAAGACTTTGAATCATCAGAAAATTCAACTTTTTCTTGTAGGGATATTCTTCGTTTCAAAGGTTCCACTTCATTATTAGTTCTAAGAACATCTCCAAATGTGGCTGTAGCTTTCCATTTTGGAGTACTGGTTTCTGCTTGGTTTGATGGGATTTGGTCACTATCAAAAATATTATCATTTATCCCTAAGCTATTCAAGCTAACTGTACTATTTGAAAAAAGTAAATTTGGCTCTAAGGTTTCTTGCAGTATTTCTGCCCTGGTTGTAATATCAGCAATGCTGGAAGATGCACTTGCACATTGGCTTTGTGGCATACTTTTAGTTTGAGAAAGAATCTTTGTCAGATCTTCAGAACTATCAAAAAAGAAAATATTAACTAAAATTATTAAATTTCAATCACTATTAATTAATCTACAAAAGAAAATAAATTTTCTGAAATAAAAACGTGAGCAAGTAATTTCACTGAAATAAGAACAAAAGTTCCTAAAAATAAAGGATTACATAAACTCTCATCTAATGTGCAGCTTAAAAATTTATTTTCACAATTCTTATGTTGAAATTTAATGGCTTACAATTTTTTAATTTTTCTATACACTTAAAAAATTAATTTAAAGTAAATTTTAAAATTGTTTTGATAAAATATCTTACATTTGAATTACTTTAATAGTATATAAGTGAAAATTTTTAAGATTGTTTAGTAAGAAAGAGAGAAAAAAACATTTATTTATTTTTTATTAACAGCAGGCATTTGGGTGACTAGCCCTTCACCACAACAAGGCCAGAAACTGCTATTCATTTAAGTTGCTCTGTAGGCACTTGTGAACCAAGTCAAAGAGGTGAGTTATAATATTAACATCACTCCTCTACAAATTCATTTGTAAGGTGGGCCACATTCATTCATCATCTAAGAAGAAAAATAGAGAAACAGAGAAAAAAAAATATCCATGCTAAAATCGGGATTCAAACCAAGGACCAGCAGTCAAAAAGTTAGGCATACTAACCACTCCACCATTGAAAAAATAATCTGACAATACTAATTAGTTAGCAATAAAAATTTATTTAATTTTTCATGAATATTTAATGATATATTTTTCCCAATTGATGCAACTTTTACAATTTCCTACAGTTTGAAAATTGTTTCATTATTATCCAATTTGATTAGATTTTTATGGAAGGTCCAATATAGGACAAATCTGCATTATACAATGTTAAAAACTAGAAGCAGAAAATTTGCTAGATTGCCAAATAGAAAATATTAAAATGTGACTGTGTAAGATGGACATTAAAAATATTGATCAAATGAATCATTTCAATCTTGTGTAATTGGATCCCTGCTAAACATTGGACTGCTAGCGATCAATAATAATAAATTAAGGTATAATCTTTACCTGGTAAATACGAAAATTATATAGAATCTTTTATTTCTGTAAAATTTTATTATTTGGAAACCTTAAAACCATACTAGAATGTTTTGATAATACTTATTTGACAGAGACAGTGTTTATTTCAGCATTAAAATCGTTTGAATAAATTTAAAATGAGTTACATTTTCAGGAAATTACTCACCATTAAAATGTGTAGATTAAGTAAATTAAAAGCGATTTGCATAAACTTAGTTTTCTTTTCATACATCTAGATTTAAAATTTAATGAGTTGAATACTTCGGATATATATTTTCTTGATCTAGCAACCAATCAGATTTCATCAATAAAGGGGTAGATAGTATTTATCAAATCAGACTTTTTAACTTTAAACAACTCAGTATAAGTGCAATCAGATCCAAAGATCTATAAAAGTTCATTTGGATGGAAAGGATGTACAGTTCCATCGTTTATATCTACATTATCATTATGAATTAGATTCTTAAAATATTCTTATTTTTTCATTTTCTTTTAAATTTATTAACCAAACTTTAATTATACATAAAATTATTGTTAAAACTTTTGAACTGTAATAGGTAAAAAACATAGTGCTAAACTTAAAAAATACTTGTATCAAATTTATTTAATTAACAGATTTTTAAAAAATAATTGAATAAAAATTTTGGAGGTTTAAATAGAAATATTCATAACACTGAGAACAATTTGAAATTTTATAAGAACATAAGGTCTCAGAAGTAAATACATCTTTTGATTAAAAATTAATAAGCAAATGTAAGGTAATGTTTCATAAAATATTAACTAAAGGTTACCTGTGGTGACGACTAGATGGCAAACTGTTGCACTGGCGAGGTTGAGGAAGCTTTTCTTTTTGAGCAGTTCTATGCATTTCAATCTCATCACAAGCTTTCCCTAGGAGAGCTATGCTAATGGCAATTTTTGCACTCACCAAGCTAAGCAATAAAAGGAACTCATTTACTTCAAATGAACATACATGAAAAAGAATTACAAGAAATTATAATATTTATATAACAAAAATATTTCCAGTTTAATATATCTGATAACAATTTGAAACTAAAACAATTTAATTCCATTTTATATATATATATATAAAAATTGTTTTCTCTTCATTAACTACAGGAAATCTAAAGTTTTTATAAATATTTTAGAATTCAGTTACAGTTAACAGTTTTAGTTAATTGTTACAATTTTAAAATATGCCAAATCAATGCAAGAATTTTAAATTTTAAATTTGGAAATTCACAATTTTATTAATTAAGTCATCAAGTCAACTAAGTTAATTTTAAGCTTTAAAAATTCAAATCATTGTAGTAAAACCAAAAATATAAATATTATTCTTTTCACCACATCCAAAGTAAAGTATTAGAATCAATAAAATAAATTATTGCAGTGCTCAGGGTGACATTAAAATTTATCAAAATTTAGATTGTTAATATTCATTGGAATTTTTTTAAAATCAAATTATAGACACAAGTAAAAATCAGAATTCAAAGTTGATTTACAAATCTAAAAACATTGTTTTTACAGAAATGCAACAAACAAATTAAAAAACGAATAATTAAAAATTAAAACTAAATAGGATAACATTTAAAAAAGATATTTTTGCCATTTTTCAGTTTAAGGTGGCTGGCTGCTCAATAAAAATGTAAGCTTTATTATATACTTTTCCATAATTTCAATCATTTATGAAGAACAAGAAGTTTCGATTAAAGATTTTTTCTTTGCTTTCTAGTAAAAAGAAAACATATTCTTAGCAGTTTTTTGTTTACAAAAACAAAAAAATTGCATTTAAAAGCATTAATACTACTATTAATAATACTCAGTATTGTAAAATTGGAAGTTTGAAATCTTATGGATGAATGAATGAAAATGATTTAGATTGGCCAAAAGGATTGATTTAAATCAATTGCAAAGACAATTTGTGATGTTGAAAGCTGAAAATTGATACAGCTCCCTAAACTATATAACGATTCACCCCCCTAATATTATATTTTGAAATAGCATGATATTTCATAGCATATAACAGTAAAAAATATTTTAAAATCAGATCAGCTATAAGAAACATAACAAACAATATGAAAACTTATGAGTAAAGATCTTTCTAAAAGCTTAAAAAATAAAAATGAAAGCCAATTTGAAAATATCAATAAAAAAAGATTCCAACAAAATAAAATTAAGAATTTGGAAATTATGTAACAAATGAGGTGAATATAAGAAATTCTCAATGTATTTATTTGTATAATGTCCTATTAATCTAAATATAAAGTTAAAGCGGTTTTGCAGAATAATAGTTAAATCTGCTTAGTAATTTTTAAAATTGTTGGATATTATGCAATGGAATTAAAAATTCTTGGGGAATAAAATATATTTGATTCTTGGAGGGGGGGGGAGAGAGGCTAAAGTTGTGTACTCTACTTAATATTTTTCTCATATTTAATTATTTACCATCGTTTTAGAAATGAACAGAAAAAAGTTTTTAACAATAAAAAACATTAGATCCATGAAGTAAAATAAAAAATTGCAATATATAACAAGTAAAAATATTTGATACTTCATATTTTAATAAAAGTTTCAATATATTTATTAATTCAAAACAATCAGATGTAGTGACATCAATTTAATATACATATTATAACATTATAAAAGTAACCATGAAGTAACTTCATGATAGCTTTAGGTAAATTATTTTATCATATTTATCATATGATAACATAAAAGAATTAAAAAGATTAAATATTTCTACATACCACAAAAATACAAAAAAAGTACAAGTAAATCCCCAAAAACCAACAATTGGTATAGATCCGCTTACAACTCTCAATACTAAAGCTCCAAGAGGTAGTGGTATAAATCCCATTCTTCGAGATATTAAATCAGAATGATCAGCAAATGCCTAAAAATATAAATTATCAAAGTAACATTATAGAAAAATAATCCTTTCAAATGTTGAAAAGAAGAGGGAGAGAAAAAATGATGTGAAATGACACTGTTCTGTTATAAATGAAAAGGTAATACCCCTAAAAGTGCTTTTACATGCTGCATAAATTAAAGATTTTTACACAAGATTATTCTAATATTTTAAATTGAATTAAAAATCAGCTAGATTTAGGAAGCAGAGATAGGCTATTTAAATATATAAATAGATTTGATTGTTAAAGATACAAATCAGACTTAATTGAATGCCTGCATTAAATGGCTTTCAACTTATTAATGAAAATGATATCAATACAAATTTATATAATATTATAAATGAATTTAATCTTGACAGCAAAATCACTTAAAGATAATAAGAGTTATATAAGTAATCTAATTAACTTATCTTTAAGTGATTTTGCAAAGTAATCTAATTTAATTAATTTAAAGTATAGCAATTCAAAATGGAAAGAAAATTTCAAATAAATGGTAACAGAGACAACTATAGTAATTAATGATAATGATAATATGCTTCATTAAATCAAACTGCTACATTATCAAATACAGCACATTAGAGATTTTGTTTTTCATGCTGATTTAAATTTTGAATGTTTTGGCTAATTTGATGAGAACATATAATTTAAAATAGATGAATCTCACTACAAGCAGATATAATTGAGTTGCAAACATCAATACACAAACTTTGAAAGACTAGAACTGAAATAATTCAGCCAGCAACTTAGTATTGATTTTAGATTAAAACCTATTATAATATCTAGATTTCTTTCTAAACCCAATTATTTAGCTAAAGTTTAAAGAAACATAGTTTCTTCTAAATCTAACAGAATAATTAAACTTCCAAATTTTTGTATTATTTCAAAATATTTTTCATGCAATTTTCTATACTTCTTCTATTTCTTTTGTTATTTTAATTAATAATAAATTTAATTATCTGATTTGCTCTTATTAACTTACATACATTTGTCTTAATATGAAATCTCTAATCAAATATTTGCAGAGAAATTATCTCAACAAATGTCAACTTGCCCATTGCCACAATAATTTCATGAATAATTAAGAAATCAATCATCACACACACATTGACTATAAGTCAAAATAGTTATTATAAAATAATAAATGCATAATAGAAGTGAATCATGTATAGTAAATGCGTTTTTTTTACTTCATATCCACTGGGAAATGACACTAATTAGAAAAAAATATCAACAGTATTTTCAAATTTGAGTTAACAATAAAGAAATGAGATGTGCCATTTTTTCCAATATGATGATACAACAATTATTTTCCATTGCATTACTTTTTTACTATTCAGTAAGCTCTTGCTTTAAAGAAATCAATTGATACTGCAATTGTTTTTATTGCAATAAATATTTTTTAACATTAAGGAATTTTATTAAATAGTTGATACAAAATTTTTAATTTAGATATTATAATAAAGAAATATATAACTTTTCTATAAACAGCAGCACAAAATGATAGGAGTTTTAATCTTAAAAGCGGAATTACTAAATGAACACAGAAAACCTGGATTAAGAGGCTTAGACTGATACTGTTCTAACATTAAGCAAATGTTACTGTTCTAACATAAGCAAATGTTACTGCTTAGCAAGAAGAAAGTATAAAAACTATTCACCAGTGGAACTGTTTTCGTTTACAGCTTTTGTCAATTCACCAGATTTTTTTTTGATAAAAAACAAATATGATAACAATATATTAGGATATTTCACCAAAGAAGTCAATTTAATAGGTCAAATAAGTTTAATTTGCTGTTCTGCAGTAATTTTCACAGCATGGAAGTTTATTCAACAAGGATCTTAAGTTTCAAGTGGATTTTGAACCACTATCAAAAATTACAATTTGAAATAAAACTTTGATAAAATACACAAACTAATGTACTGAAAGCAAGAGTGCTAATATAAATGAAATCATCAATATAAATTTTTGAAAAATGAAATAACTACTACAATATCAATATTTAGAATTTGAAAAACAGCATAAAATGTTTAATAATTTTTTTAAAGTAAAAGTAAAATAAATTAATCAAATATAGAGAATACATAAAATCATAAGCACTTCTTGTTATTTAAGTGTTTTAAATAATCACGAATAAAGTAAATAGAAAGACATGATAAGAATGTATTGCACTTACATTTTTTAATTTACAACTTGCCAAATCATACGCCAAACTAACAGTGTAATCTCTGTATACCTAATAAATATAATTAAACATACATAATTAAAGAAATTATTACCAAGAATGAAAATAATTACAAACAGCTGAGCAGTCACACATAGCAGTTGAAAAGAGCAAGCTTACTTCAAAGGATATTTCATTAAACCTAGTGATAAAGGCATGTTTTGTCCAATCTACTGCAACTTCTGCAATAATAGCTCCAACACAATATGGTAAGAGTACCATAAATTGATCTATTTTCAAATTAAATATTAAAAGAATGGTTACATAATATTTTAAATAAACAAAATATCTCTATATATAGACTAAAAAATAAAATATAAATGATCAAATAACAGGATTACAATTCCATCAGATTGAATAGGGAAATATTTTTTTGGATTTGGTAGGCAATATCATATAAATAAATTTTGATATAAATTTTAGCTTTTTTAATCAAAAGACAAGAAAAAATTCAATGAATAAAGTAATTATCATTTAACAAAATTTGAAATTTAATATGCAATATATGATTGAAATTAGAGCAAAAATTTCCAATGCCCCTTAACAAACAATATACAAAAATGTTTCCTACAACTTTTTATGCGACTAATTAGTGATAATGAAAATAATCATACTTATATTATTTTTTAAAATTAAAATGAAATTTTTGTGACATTTTTTCTTATTTCATTATAGATTAAAATATAATAGGCTACAGTTTCAAAAATATAATCAGTGTAAATATTTTTTGACATAACTTACTAAAACTTAATAGATATGAAACTTTTTTTCAAGATTGAATCAAACTTTGACTTAAAATTTGATTATAAGGAAAATATTTAAATTATTTGCTTTTAATGATATCATTGAATCATACAATCATGATGTATAAAATTTTATTTACCAATCATAATTTTATTTGCCATATTTTTTAAGAAAGTACTTTTATATCATTAGAAAGAAAGTAACATATTTCTACTTTAAATATATTTATATATCAAGGATATATATTCTAGTAAAAATTTTCTTAGTAAAATTTTGTTCATATAAGAAATTTATTTTATTTTTCGATTGTCATTCTGAATAAAGTCATTATAAAAATATGATTAAATAACAGCTTTTTTTAAAACTGCTAGAATTTACATTATCAATATCGAACATTTTAAAACAATATTTCAAACCCTGACAAGATTATTTAAATATATGGTAATGCTTGTAAAATGTTTTCTTACTAAAATGCATATTTTATCACTGATGAAAAAATACCATGTATATCATTTTTTAAATGTTGTAAATAAAATAATTTTTCCAAAAAAAAAAAAAAAAAAAAAAATATTTTTAGTCTTAAATAAACCAAAAAAGGTTTATTTAGGACTAGAATATTTAAAATTTAATTCTATTTTTATTTCTATCAAAGTTTCTTTAAAAAAACACTATGAAATATGGTTTTTTTTAAAAATTCTATTTGATTAATAAAGGGCAAGAAAAAGAAAAACTATATACTTTTTAATATTAATAAATTATAATGAAATAAAAATCGTAAATCAATACTGGTTGACATTGCTCCAATATTTTAAATGCATATTATTCTGTTACATAATAAAAGTAATTATATAATAACATATATATTGATATGAATAGAAAAATTTTAAGAAAATATGTAAGGCAATGTGACCATGCTAAACAAGTTGTACAAGAAGGGACTTTTTATAGAATAATAAGCGATTATTTCAAATACCACAAAAATTCTTTTTCCTTCATGTTGATATTTCATAAAATAACATAATTTATTAACATTTTAAAATTTTGTAAAAACAAAAGGAACTCATCATTTTCGTTTTATAGACTTCAAGACTCATTAGCTACAATATATATTTTATCAAATTATATTAGCAAAAATTTAGTTTTTGGGAGAAAAAAAATTACATAGCCAATGAATGTTCAGTGGAAATATTACTTTGCATAATAAATGTAGCAACAACAAAATTTTAAGTTATAATGAACTAAATATATAACTGAGTATTGGATACTGTTATCAAATATATGTGTGTATATTAGTCTTTATTCATTCATATATATATTTTTAATTTTAAAGATCCATTTATTAAATATTAATTTCTCCTGTATTTGTTAATTATGACACTAATAACAATAAATTTTCTAAATTTCTATACTTATTGTAAAAACATTAGAAATTAATTGGCTCAGTAAAATATACCCAAACTTTACGAAAAAAAAATTCAATTTTACAGTAATATAATTGGTATAATGAAAAGAATAAATAAAATTAGGAATTATATTTCAATGCATTCAAAAGTTTTCAAAATTTAATGACCAGGGGTTTAATTGTTTTAACTTTTCATGAATCACTGAATATTCATGGAGCTAAATTATTAATAATACTTTAAAATTTTTCTTTAACTATTTAAAGTTTTCAAATAACTCATGAATAAAACAAAATAATTGAAATTTCTTAAACTATTTATTATGATCTAAACATTTAATTTTTTTTAAAGTTAAATATCAATGCTGATGCAAATAGATTTAAATTTTAATATATATTTTAAAGATAAAATTTATTCTCAAGAAAATATCATAAAATATTTTTTTAAATAATATTTATATTATAGTAGAAAATTATTATTTTTATGAACATTTGATATACTATTCATATAATATATGAATTATGTAGAAGTTAAATGTTATTGTAATTAGGGGTAATATTTAACTCTAAAATAAAACAAATAATATTTTACTCCTTAAAATGCTAAAGAGAATTTTTGACAAACTTTCAAATTAAAAATTGAATAACTAAGATAAAATATATTAACTGAGTATTACATCTATAAAAACTTAAATAAAGCAGCAAAAAATTTCAATACAATAAGTAATTTCATTTTTTAATTAATAATTATAAATACTTATTTTACATCACACACACAATTCACAATTTCTTTGTAAACATAATAGTTAAATACAAATACAAAAATTATCTTACCATAACTCCAATTATATTCCTTCATTGTTTGTACGATAACAATAAACATTAAAATTAGATAATGAAATCTTTCTCTGACATCACTGCAGGACATTTGAAATAAGTTATTCTTTTCAAATTTTTTAAATACCATACTTTTCAATTCAACAAACTGAAAAATAAAACACATATCAGTAATCATATTTCTTCATGAAAAAAGATCATATTTACACAATAAGATAGATACGCTTACATTATTGGACAGCATAATGGTCAACAAAGCTTTGTTTTGAGAATTGATCGCCACATTTAAAGTTGTAGCTTGACCTAATACAAGCATTGAATGTGAAACTATATAAATGTTAAGAAAAATATACTGATTATTTCAGAAAATATGTAATTTGAAACTATTAAAAAGCACAAAAATTAAACATTTATGAAAAGCACTATATCCTTACACAAATTCAAGAATTCCTCATAAGATCACAGCAAGAATTCATCATATGACAAATTGGAAATATTTTAACATTAATAATTCTTGAACTGTAACAATAGTTGATTAATACCCAATTTTAATTATAAAAGTTTTAATGAAAGAAAATTAAAAAAAATCTGCAATATACCAATTACTATTGGAGTATTTTTAATTTTATTTCATCAAAAACTGATGACTGTGAATAACTTTGATAAATGAAACATTTTCTTTGAAAACTGTGAAATGCATATTCGTATCATCTAATAATAAAATAACTCAATTAAATTAAAAAAAGGTATTCCATGAAAATTATTATTTACCTTTTCTGAAAATTTTCAATTACTTCATCAATGTTATACAATGCAAAAATAAATATGGAGATAAGTATCACAGCTTTAGAAAAAAAAACATTAATGAGTTTAAATAAAATTTTTTATAACTTTTCTTACAAGTTTGAGCCTGCATAAATATTAAATGGAAAAAAGTTCTCTTCATCCCTCTTTGAATACAAAGATAGTCAAAATCATATCTAACTTCATAGTAGTGAAACTTAGTAGTCAAAGTTTAATCTGCTGGCCTTCAAAATAATGTCTTCTATATTTTGGTTTGGTACAATAAAAAGTAAATTAAAGATAAAGATCATGTACAGTAAATGTGTTTTTTTACTTAATATCTACTGGGAAATGATACTAATTAGAAAAAAAATATCAGCAGTATTTTCAAATATGAATTAACAATAAAGAAATGACAGAAACGCCATTTATTCCAATATGATGATATAATAATTATTTTCCATAGCATTACTTTTTTACCATTCAGTAAGTTCTTGCTTTAAAATATCAATTGATACTGCAATCGTTTTTATTGCAGTTTGTACAATAAAAAGCAAATTATGCTTTGTAAATTTCAGTAAGTTCTTTATTTAAATATTTTAATGGAAAGGAAATCAGTGGGATTAATTTTACATACATGAGTCATTTTTATAAATAATTCATTCAATCTAAAAAACAGAGCTTGCATTTATGAAAATTAATAACTTTTAAAAATATTTTAGAATATTTCTTGGCATAATAAGTACATACATTAGACCATTTAAATATATTAAAAATATGGTAAAAATGTAAGTATTAACAAGTAACACAAACAATTTTTAACATTAATATACAATTCTTAATTAAGACTTAAATTGATCATAAATATCATTTGATACACAATGGCATTTATGAATCATGTTTAAGTGACACACACACACACAAATACCCCTTCCTTCATATAACACTAGTTATTAATGAATCTCAATAGAAAATCATTTGTAGATTGTTGTAAAATAAACATTAAATTTAACCAAATTATAAATAAAAATGTTAATAATGTGTAATTTTTATTAAGAACAATGAAAATTTATGAGAAAAAAATCAAATATAAATACTTAAACCCATGTTTAAATTTGATTTATCTCACATAGTTTGTTTGTTTCTAATATTAATTTACAAATATAATATTTTACTGATGACCATATTTCTAAAATTCTCATTCATTGTGAACTAAGGCAATTATATCACAAAGAAGATTTAAATATTGAAAAATTAAAATAATATTAAAATAACATCACTTAGAGTCATTATGCATATTTCACACAGAATGCTAAACAATAACAATATACAAAACATAAACTTGTAAAAAAAAAAAAGTTCAAAATAGAAAATGCAAGAAAAGTTAATTTTTTGTTTTAATCTCAGTGAATAAAAAATTAATAAATATTATGATTACCACTTGTATGATAACCCAGTGAGACTTTTCAATTTAAACAAAAAATATATATAGAAATTAAAAACAAGTGAAATCGAAAATATTTATGTAAATATTTATCAAAATGTTAATATGCAATACATTTCTGTAACTAAACAAGGATACAAACATAGAGAAGGCTCCAGATAATATGAAAAAATAAATTAAAATGTTCCCTTTTTCGTCCCTTTGGTTCTGTAGCAGTCCAATATAAAGCATCCAAAATGTCTTGTCCAAAAGATGAAAATAATTTGTCTGCTACCTAGTAATATAACTTATATTATAAAATTAAATTATATTAAAAATATTTAATAACAAAAGTAATAATATTCAAGCAAAATACTCATTGCCAATAAAAGCTATTGTTGAAGTTTTATTATCATATTACTAAAATAATAATTTGATTTGGTTTGCACACGAGGGTTACTACGATTACAACATAGTTTAAAGTCTAACTAATTTTGATTTTATTAATTTTTTTTTATGATTTTGATTTAACTGGCACAAGATCCTCAGATAGGATAAGCTGCACAAAAAAACATGTTATGAGCTTAATTATTAAGTGTTTAAGTAAATTATTGGATAAAAAATAATTGAGAATGTTATGATGAATGACTCAGAAGACTAAAGGCACTAAAACAAATTCATGAAAGCTAGGAAGATGAAACAGATAAATGCTATATAAAAAAACTAAAATTTTATATTTTTATACATAGCTCTGTTTTCTAAGAACCATGATAGTTTCATGAAATTAATGTCACCCAGAGCAGGTTTTATTTGATAGCTTTTTGTACTTGTCTTTTCCATATTTTGAAAAGGTCTGAGATGTAGAGGAATAATCCATTTTCGTATCTGTTTTAGATGCGGATCTATCAATTGTTCTTTTAATACTTTTTTCCTGAGGTTTTGGTTTTTTAATTTTAGTATCACTGGTTTTAGATTTACTGATAATTGAAATTAAATAAAAGACCAGTGGTACTATTCTACATAGAACAATTCAACTTCTTGCCTTTGCCGATGACATTGATATCATAGGAAGATCAAAGAGATCTATCATTGAGGCTTTTGTAGCGCTTGAGAATGCGGCAAAGGAAATGGGACTTATTATTAATGCACACAAAACAAAATTTCTGATTGCAACAAATAAAACTTTTGACCCAACACCTTTGAGGATAGGTAATTATACTTTTGATTCGGTAAAACCGTTTAGTTACTTAGGAACTTTGATCTCATGTAACAATGATTTAAAAATCGAAATTAATAATAGAATCTTTCTTGCTAATAGATGTTTTTATGGCCTCAGAAGCCAATTCAAATCTGGATTAATTTCTATAAATACAAAATTGAACCTATATAAAACCCTAATCAGGCCAATTGTTCTGTATGATAGTGAATGCTGGACCCTCATTAAGACAGAGGAGGAAAAGCTATTGATCTTTGAAAGAAATATTTTGAGGAAGATTTTTGGACCCATCCAAGTGAATAATGAGTGGAGGATTTTATTCAATCATGAAATCAATAGAAAATATAGCAAATACGGTGGGACCGATATTGTAAGAACTATAAAGGCATCACAAATAAGGTGGTTGGGCCACCTGTACAGATACACCGATGCTTTTCCCACCAAAAAAGTGACATTCTCAAAAATCGAAGGGATTCGTCGTAGAGGACGTCCACCCACGCGGTGGCTGGACGATGTTGAAAAAGACCTCAAAATAATGGGAGTCAACCGATGGAGGGCTGTTGCGGCTAATAGAGTCAGCTGGAAGAAGATCAGCGAGTCAGCCTTGGCCTGCAATAGGCTGTTGAGCTTGTGAAGAAGAAGAAGAAGATAATTGAAATTTATTTTTTAATGATATTAGAAGTTGATTAAAAGTGGATTAAGACGACTAAGTTGAAAGTGGAGCAGATATTGGTAAATTATTCTTCTTTGTTGGATTTTTGTTTCTGTCTGTAAAGTTGAAGAATATAGGACACCAACTTTTGGTGTTCTATGATTTACTACTTGTCTTGCTTCTGGAAAAGTAATAATTTGTTTTATCTTGGTTGCAATTACTTCTTTTTCGAAGATTCATATAGAACAAGTTTTGGAAAATGCAACATGTGCACCAGAACAGTTACAACACTTGAAAACTTTTGATGTACAAAAATTAGTTTCATGATCAGATAGATTATGCAAATTTTCTACACATAAGATTAAAATTCTTACATGCTTGTTGGGAGTGACAATATCTCTGACATTTAAAACACATAAGAGGATTAGGAATGTGAGAGCTAAATTTGTAGTTTATATAACCTGCTTTAATGGAATTTGGTAATACTGGTGTTTGAAAAGTTAAGACAACTTATTGGGTGGTAAGTCTATCTGTGCATCAAATACAAAAAATGTGCAGCAAAAAACTCCTTAATCACATAGTTATTCTAAAAATTCTGCTTCTGTAACATGTACGAAATGGGGGTTAGAAAAGACAACACCAGACTCATTTAAAGTTTCATAAAATGATGTTTTGACTGGAAATAAATTTTTTTAAAATTTCTGATTACCAAAGGTGATTTTGTGTCAACTTGAACAAGAAGATCTCCTGATTGTAATTTTTTTTTTATCATTTTGTATGTCACCAATATATGTTAGAAGTCTAAGTATCAGAAAAGGCAATGCTGTATGAAAATTGCCTAGTGTGCTTATTAACATTAAAGAGTTTATGTATTGGCTTCAATGATGAGAGAATTAGAATCCACAGGATATTTGCAATGGTTCAGGCTCAACGCAGCCCCCAGCAAGGAGTCCCACAAGGGATGCCAACTACCTGCTCTCGACATTTCCAGCGCTTACCATAGTAATAGTTGACCCTATATTCTGGGAGTCACCCCTGGAGGCAGTGACAACCTTTAACAGCAAGCTCATTAAAGTGATCCCATCACTAGATCCCCAGCAGACTAGCCACTGCATTAGCCAGTTACCAGACGATTAATACATTGGGGACCACCTGACTAAATGGGTTGCCATGTACAGCCAACACTTAATTGTCTATGAGAAGCAAACAGAGTGGTTACATTACTCATGGAGAGTTCCCTTGCTTCCCATTGAGGGATGGAAAGGATAAAGAAAAGAGAAGGAAAACAGGGAGAGAATGTCTATTCCTGGGTACCTCGGGATTGGTATACCTGTACTCACCTGAAGAAGGTGAGATCATGAGGGGCTAACTAATTTGGAATAAAAATTTGCAGAGTTAGTTTGAAAGATAAACCTCCTACTTTAATGATAATATAAAAACTAAATCTTCAATTTGATGTGATATATATATATATATATATATATATATATATATATATATATATATATATATACATAAAATATATACACACATACATAGATACATTTTTTGATAAATAATTATATCAAAAAAAGATATCTGTGAAAAAAAAGTTAGAATGCTTTGTTATGTTTCTACGATGTAATTGGCATTTGATGACGCAACTCTGTGAGCATGCAAAAAATTTGTTTGGAGTTTTAGTAACACTTGAAGCATTTTTCCTTTATGGTTGAAATTTAAGCACGTTTTGTTTTGAAAGTGATACAAAATGAAACTTAAGTATTTGTAGTTAAGTATTAAGTCACAAAATATATCTATTGTTCAATGAGTTTGATGATTCTGCAAGCAATGATTAGGTGATTTATTTTACTTTACATAATTAATTAATATTGTAATATTTTATGTTATGCATTAAGTACTGTTTATAAATATTTCCTATATTTGTATTTAGATTTATTCAGAATGGTAGCATTGATTAATTGGAAAATTTTATTTTTTGTAAGAATGTTTACATTTTAGATTAAGCGTTATTGGTTTGATTAAATCAGGGTTAGATTGCACTATACAGAAATTTTTAAGGGGGATGTCACTGCTTAGTTAATTAAAATTTGAGTTTTCATAAAAAACGCATTTTCTTTATATTATAGATTTAGCTTTATAACTTGGTTCAATCGGGAGCTACATTGCATTACAGGGAAATTTTTTAAGGTGGGGGCCATGGCCTGGTAAATCAAAGTTTATGTTTTCATAAAATACAGTTTATTTAAGCTAGATTTAGCTTATATAACTTTATTGAGACCAGCTCAATTGATGGTTTGATTGTGCTAAACTGACATTTTTTTAACAGGGCCCGAATAATTAAATGCAATTAATTAACTGCCCAATTAATTAAAAAGCAAATTTTTATAAAAAAAATGTTATTCATATTACCGATTAAATTTTGTTACCCACCTGTCACATATTATAGACTGTGTGATACTTAGTTTATATTTGTTTTTTATTATGTAACTTTGTGAAATTAGTTTCCAGTTATTCACATTTTAATACTTCAGTAGTAAGTAATTATACTGAAATATTTAAAACTTTGATATTTAAAATAGTGTGCAAATGAAAAGTTGAAGCTTGAGGCAACCAGTATTTGGTAACCAGATATTGCATGTAGCGGAATAGTTTAGGTTGTAAGATTACTGTGCAGTGCTTGGAGCGAATATCAGAAATTCCGCAAAACCTGCACATGACTAGGATTTTACAACTTAATTTTGCTATATCACAACTACAAACATAAATGTGAAAAAACGAAATAGAAAGTTAATTTTTCACGGGTTACTATAACTTCAAACAAAAGCACACATAAGATTAAATTATAAAATCTCCAAAATCCATTATGATGCAATAATCTACAGGCTTGGTGCATTTGGCACCTGCATTGGTTTGTAGGATTTAGCCTTAAACAGGAATAAAAAAAATAAATAAATAAAAAACTCACCTCCAACATATTGAACATTATGTACAACTTAATAACAGATTGGCTTTTCACCATATGATACAACATTGAAGTATCCACATAAGTCATTCCAAAGCTTACACATCCCAAAATGAATACTTTCAATAAATCACAAATTTCTGCTGGCTGTAGATTTTTATATTTATAATTGCATCTGAATATAAAACTGGAAAAGAAAAATTGGGTTATAATAACTCTCTTAATCTGATTTCATTATATATATAGCTTAAATTATATTTTACTCATATATTAAAAAGTGGATTGATATAAAGAATTTTTCAGTATTTTATTATTTGAAAATTGGAACATTTTTCCAAGTAAATACACCTGTAAAATTTTATGTCTAAAAATAAGAAACATTAAAAATGTTTCAAATAAATTTTTTTAGATTAATATAAAAAATAAAAACAATTTAAATGGTTTAGAATTTTGAAATAAAAAACCACTATAAATAAATTTTCAATGCCAAGATCCAGAGAACAATTCATTGAGTCATCCCAGAACAATATGTTAAGAAAAGCAGGATTGACTAATGATGTCTTTGGGACAAAATCTTTTGTTGACACCCATCCAAAGAATCACTTGATCACTTAGAACCAAAGTCACAGATTTAGAATAGAAAAATATTTTATGCATATTCTTTAATAAGGATACATGTTGTAACTAGGACTAAATTAACAGTTCTATTTATGAAAATAAGATTAGGTAGAAAAAAAAAGCAAAATATATTGATGTTTAAAATATTTTGCACTGACTTATTAGAATTATTTTTAAAGTTACAAAAAATTTTTACATGCAGTAAAAATAGACACCAGAAATAAAAATATTGTTATTTATCATTTTGTATTGTTAATTTGTAAGTTAAAATTTTAAATATGTAACTAAGTTTCACAGTGAACATTTTACTTTCAGATATTAGATAATTCTTTTCTTTTAATGTATAATTAAAGTATAAAAAACCTATAAACTTATACTATGTCACTTGAGGTAAGAAAATACAAATATACATATATTTATAATCACATGTCACATTTATAGATTAAGGTGCTAAAGTGAAGAGATCCGTACAGAGAGTAAAATGTGCCAAGCAGGCGATAAAGTGGTGCGATAAGTTCGTCAAACTGGTTTAACGGTTCGGATAACGTATGTATGACGTGTTTCTATTTATTGGGTAACATGATCGCGTGACAAGCGCGTTTTGTATGTAACCCTTGAAACTATTATAGGATAATATTTAATAATTTAGTTTCGATATTCGAATTTTGGAGTTTGTGTGTTGTTAGCGAAAATTAACTATGGATGAGAATGTATTGAATTAACGTTTTTTTTTTTATTTAGAGCATGATGGTAGTAAGAAAGTAAGTAGATCAATTTTTAAGTTGTGTGTATTGCATGTTAGTGTTAGAATGTGCCGCATACTGAAATTTCTTTAATGTGGGTGCCATTGCTCGGTATATTAAAAATCGAATTTAAACAAGTGAAATTTTTTAACATTCGAAATTTAGTTTTATTGCCCGGTGGGCACTGCAGTAGGTAGCGCTACACTGATGTTTTTTTTAAGGTGGGCGCCATTGCTCGGTATATTAAAATTCGAGTTTAAACAAAAAGCGAAATTTGTTAACGTTCGAAATTCAGTTTTATTGCCCGGTTGGCACTGCAGTAGGTAGCGCTACACTGATGTTTTTTTAAGGTGGGCGCCATTGCTCGGTATATTAATATTCGAGTTTAAACAAAAATTGAAATTTGTTAATGTTCGAAATTTAGTTTTATTGCCCGGTTGGCACTGTAGTAGGTAGCGCTACACTGATGTTTTTTTAAGGGGGGTGCCATTGCTCAGTATTTTTAAAATCAACGTTTAAAAATTTCGTACCTATTTATTATAATTTTAAAACTTCTACAGTATTTAATTATAATGAAATATTCAACTTTTTAATATTTGGAATTTTAAAAAACGCGCGATTTCAAAGCTGAAGTTTGAACGCGATCGTTATTGGTTGACATCTATCGCGCGTAGTGACGTAATTTAGGTTGGCGACAGAGCTGTAGAGCGCTTGGTGCCAAAAGTTGAAATCGCGCCAATCGCGTATGGGTCTGGTAACTTTTACCGATTAAGGAATATATACATTAGATTTTGTTACTAAAATAACCATAATTAAATGGATTTTTTTTTCTAAAATTCTTATACATTGTAAATCAGGAATTGCAAGTCTTCATAAAAATTAACACTTTTAACACTTTCATAACCACAATTTTTAATGTTAAAAATACTTCTAATTTTTTGTATTAATTCTTTAAAGAATTTCATTAATACATCTAAAAGCAAAATATCAGGAAAAATAAATTCTTATATAAATTGCATGCTTATTTATCAATTTGTGACATGAAAATTGATTGGAAACTATATTGTTAAAAATTCATAAACATTATTTGTATTTAAAATATTTCAGATAGATTTGAAATACTCAGATTTTGAGCAAAAATTATGCATTTTATATTAAAAACGTCATTTCTAGTGATTTGGTGATCATTTGTTGAGATTTTTGGCAACTAGGTAATAAATATTTCTTGAAAAATCTATCACTGAAACTCTAGGCATCTGAATATTAAGCAAAATAACTTAGAATCTTACAAAAACTTGATGAAGCTTAGATTTTCACGCCAAGTCAGGCATAAATATTGCCACTCAGATTAACAGAGTGAGGAAAACGATAAGTCTTGAATGCTAGTCTAGTACATAAAAGCTGTTAACAGTCAGAGCTATTAAGAAACAGTGATTGTAATCTGCTTCCTGTTGAATTAGCTGAATTAGAGCTGTGTAACTGTGATTTCAATAGCTGTGATATTACCTGTATTTTATTGATTTTGCTACAAATAAAAGTCTAACGATTTTTTTACTGACTCTCATTCAACATGAACCCCAAAAAATGGTACAAAATAATTTAGCTTAGAAGAAAATTTCTATGAAATGAATTCAAATTGATTGTATCTAGACATGTGGATTTATATCTAGATATTATCAAGGTGATAATATTATGCGATACAGATGAGTGAATGTGGATTAAATTTAATAAAGGTCAGACCTAAATCCAAACTAGGACAATCAAAATAGGTAAATTTCATTTGAAGATTGTTTTACAATTCTGAATTGCAGTTAAAACTTAAAATGTCAGCCTACTTTCTGAACAAACAAAAAAGAAATTAAAAAGCAGTTTTGACATGCATTAACCAATCAAACAGAATAGTTTGTACATAATAATTATATTCTTGTTAAGGATATTTCAATAATCAATTTACTATGATTTTAACTACATAAAAAATACTTGTATTTATTTCATCAAGAATGAATAGACTGTTTATTCATGCATTATTTAAATAAGTGTCATTGATATATGGGTTCAAATATTCCTACTACATACATTGGACAAATTCTAGAAACTTCTATAAAAATAAAGACCTAATTGTTGTGTTTTATCTCAAAACTGAAGAGAATCTCTGTTTATTGACTGCATTTTGAAAATCAATTGGTTTTACTCTTTTTATTTTTAAATATTAGCATTACAAAAGATACTTTTGAAACAAATAATAAATTTTTGAAAGTGAATCAAACTTCCCTCAAATGGAAACATTTAATTAAAAAAAATTTTTTTTTAAACTTATTAAAATAATGGAAATAATTTCTTAAAGGCATTCAAATTGCACACATTAAATTTCAAAATTTAATATTTTGAAGAATTATTCTTACTAAATATTAAAGTAGATTTAATTGTTAGAAATATAATTTAGCATTAAGTTATTCAAAAATGTAAAATACAGATTCATTAAATTTTATAAGTTATAAAATTTTAAATTGGGTAGATCAAATATCTAAGCAAAGTACAAAATTTTTTTTACTCACTTTATTATCATTTTAAAAATCCTTGCGATGATAAACCAAATTGATAACGCAGACCGAAGGGGCAGAAAAGTAAACAAGAATAAGAAAGCATCCACACATTGAAAGAAACCATATAATATAAACTGGAATGACAAAATAATAATTTTTCAGAAATTCATAAATGAATTCTTCATTTATATTTAAATTAAATAATGATCATACCTTTTCTATTTCTTTAGGAATCTTAATAAACATATAAATTTTCTCCCTTCTTTCCATAAATCGTTGTTCATCATTTTCCAATAAGTATCCTCTACGTAATTCTCCGTATAAATAATCAAATACAGAAGCACCTATAAAATGTTATACACAGGTTTTCATTAGACAATAAACTTCCAGATTTGTTAGAATTATACATTCAATAATATACATAGTACATTTAAATATAAGTGATTTTGCAATTATTTTAATAGTAGAATGAATAGGTTTTTTTATACTTCATATTTTAAAACATAAACAGTGAATTAATAAAACTTCATTAGAACACTATATTCTCTATTTATTTGAACTGTTTAGATACTAAAATAAAATAGAACTTTATAAAATATGTAAAGCAATGAAAATTTTTTTAACAATAGATTGTGCGATATAATACAAAACATGAGTGGGAAAATTCAATTAGTTAAGTGGAGCTTCCATTCAAATTTCAATCTAAAGTTTTTAAATCCATTTGTAGAGAACATATGCAGAAACCATATTAGTCAATCTATATGTTGATGTAGGTTATAAGGATAAAAGGAATTTATAGCTTCTGCATAGAGCATATATATGTACTATATATATATTTATGCAGTTTTAACCAAAACAACAGGCTAGAACAAAATAGTCAAAATTAAAGAAAGCTGCTCACTGTGTTTATAATTTTTTTTACTTTTGATACAATTATGTTAGGTACATATTGCTGTGAATCTTTGCACTCCACAATACACTTCATCAAGTTGAAATACCATTTATAGTTAATCAATCAACATCATACTGAATTTCTGTAAATAGTTTAACAAATTTTATGCTTAGCTTTAAAAATATATCTAAAGATTAGATGCAATTATATGTTCTAATAAAATTTTGAATGTATTTGATTTTTATAATACTTGAATTTTATTGTATTAAAAATATGATAGAAGGATTTCCTTTTTCATAATCACATTTTTTATTTGTTTACATACATGATTTGTCAAAATACATATTAAATAAAAAAAATTAATTTGTGTATTTACATATGGCTTTAAATAAAATATAAAATAATAAATTGTAGCTCTCACAGGATTCACATTTGACCATAGGAATTTATAGTAAAAAGAAACTAATGAACAATTTAATATATTAGAGCAGATTTGATTTTTTTTCATATTTAAATTTCATTCACGTTCTTAAATATTATCAGTTATAGTTAAAGTAGTTTTTTAACATGCATTTAATGTTTTCAACAATTTTTAAACATTTTCTACATATAAAATTTTAATTAAGTTTTAAGTCAAAGCTTCCTCAAATGAATTAAGGTTATTATAAAGGGAATAGAAGTTCAAGTAAATTAAGCTACAAAATCTTTAATGAAAGAACTTAATATATTAATATTTAATTTCTATTGAATGTTAAATAACATGCATGTAATAAGTATTGATAAAGAAAATGTTAATTTAAAAGGAAAACTGTCCTCCAATAAAATAGTTTGGTTTAAGTTACAGTTTTTATTTAAATAAATTTCTGCAAATATAAATATATTCAATAAGAAATTCCAGAATTTTTCCATTAATCCTTTTTCTATTTTATAAAGAGATAAGGCAAAGTTTAAATAAATGCATTTTAAACACACAATTAAACTAAACAATTCAGCAAAGAAATTTCTAAAGATTATTATAGAAAGATTTATAATAGTCACATTACTATTGCCAGTTTTTCCTTCCTTTGATTCTGAATTTACACTGATTTCTTCAATACCAGATGGCTTATTCATTAAAGAGGACAGACTACTTTTCCCACTAAGTTTTGCTTCTTCTGTGATCTTAACATCTGAAACAAATATTATGATTATAATCCCCACAAATGCATAATACTAATGAATGGTTGTGTGGTTAATATAGAGTTAATTTCAAGGTTTGTACATTTCAATCATTTGTTATTCAATTGTACACAAAAATCATACAGTATTTTTATATTTTTCAATTTTTTAAGAGGACTACTAAAACTTGGTAATAAGACAGCACTTTAATGGAAAATTTCCTTTCAGATCAATCTTAGCCATTATTAAATAAGAGATAAATTATATCCAGTAGTTGATGTGATAGTTATAATGTCCTTGATATAAGGTTTATTACATCATTTTTTCCAAAGGCGGGCATAGTTTATTACATCATATAAATACATATTTATACAAAAGAAAAAAGCCAACTGTACAAAAAATTTACATAACTTTAGTAAATTCGATAAGAATACAGTAAAATACATTTATGAACCAATTTTGTTTTATGAATATTTGCATGGTGGTCTTGTGAACTTTTTAGCAGTACTTTTAAATTTCTAAAACATTTGTGACATTATAATATACCTTTTCCAATTTAAAAATTATAATACAAAAAAATCTTGACAATTTTTAATTTAATAAGGTACAAAAATGGTGTCTTGTTTTTCTAGGAAAAATATATATTACTTTGCTACTGAATACATTCTATTTTGTGCTTAAATAAGCACAAAATGAAACTTTGTAAACAAAACTTTGTGGAGGTTTAGTGTGAGAAGTTGTAATAAAATAACAGGCATTTGTGAGACAGTTCATGCATTATCATATTGCAAAGAATTCATGCAGCAAAAATTCAAATGAAAAATAAGTTTTTTAACGACATTAAAAGCAACTGTAAGGATATAGAACCAACCAGATATATATGAAAGGATTCAACTTGGCATTAGCCTACCATCTTTTTGATAGTAAATATCTATGAATATCAAATAGTAGCAAATAATAAATGAAAGATACATCTAGATCAATGATCACCTAAAACAGTTGATTGTGAGCTATTTTAGCTTCAGGTACACTTTTGATAGATCACATTACTTCTTCAGCTGATTAATTTTTGAGTTTTTCATTGAGCTGATGCTGATGAGTGATTGCTTATTTTGACCACATAACTGTCATTGTCATT
Source organism: Latrodectus hesperus (assembly GCA_037975125.1). Classification (NCBI taxonomy): domain Eukaryota; kingdom Metazoa; phylum Arthropoda; class Arachnida; order Araneae; family Theridiidae; genus Latrodectus; species Latrodectus hesperus. Next base: position 101,106,275 of record CM075850.1, on the reverse strand, counting down.
TTCCCATTATAGTTGTCTGTATATAAATGCAATGTTTGCAAGGTAATATTTTCAATAATTAGGAGATAAGTTTTAGCTACAGGATTTTTTCTTGCAGACATCATTGCATAGTTTAATACTGTTAACTTACAACTTTAAAATAAAGAGAGATAATTTTAGGTGCTGTTTTAGTCTAAAAAAAGTGGGAATTATGTGGAGGAAAAAATATCATTCAAAAAGAATTTACATTATGCATGCAACAGCATGCATGTTTGAAATAAATGCTTGACAAGTATGATTCAATACCATGTTAAAAAAGCATAAAATATGTTGAAATTTTTAATATTTAAGAAATGAAATGCATCTAAGATTTCAATTTTTACACAATTTATCAAACCATATGATTTTTTTATGATCCTCTCACCCCCAGGATAATTGAATAACACAAAACACATTCTTTTTGGATGACACTTTTATTACACATTAACACACAAACATTAGTTTAGACTTTTTAAAAGATATATTTTACATTGACTTGGAGGGAAACTTCCGATACACCTGGAATTCGAACACAGACCATCACTTCTCTCTTCAACACAACTACTTCACCTCTGGTAGATAACGAAAACAAAAATTCTAGTTCCAATTAATTGCCTGACATTAACATAATCTCTAACACATAATGATGAAGAGTTCTTTATTTGTATCATGAAATATTTTGAACTACAAGACAACACTGGACTAAATCCTAGGAGATAGTATATTGATAAATACACCAAACTTTGGTTTGCAACGTCAGAATGTGTTCTTGCGATTTTAAGATATAACCTGATGTGAGCATGTACAAAATTGTTTACAGTTTTAGTAACCACAGAATTTACTGCTGTTTTGAAAGTGAATCAAACTGAAAAAATTTAATATTAGAGTGTAAGAAGGGAAATGTAGGGATAGTGATAAATTGAATTAGTATTTTTTTATTCTTTCTGCAAGTGACGATTAAATGAATACTTGTACTTTATATGACTTGATTAAAATTTTGTCACTGTGTATTACGTAATGTGAGTATTGTGAAATATTAGACATATTCATATTTAAGTTTATCATGAATTGTAAAACTTGTTAACTAGAAATTCCAAGTTTTTATAAAAATATATGTTACTTATATTATTGATTTTAGCTTTATTGCCAGTTCTCAGCGGAGTTAAATTGTATTTAAGTTGATATTTTTTTAAGGTAAACATCACTACCCAGTTAATAAAATCTGAATTTTCCTAACAACATATGTTATTGATTTAGCTTTATTGCCTGGTTTTCTTCAGAGTTAGATTACGTACCACCTTAAAAATATGAAATGTTTTTTTAAAGTGGGCACCACCTGATAAATTAAAATCCAGATTTTCATAGAAAGTGTATGGTAAAAGTTTACTTACATTTTACCCTGTAATTCTTTGATGATTTTTTTAATTACAGGTACCAAAATGTGAATGACAAAATGGCAACCATAAAACTAAATTAGTTAAGGTACTGAAAATACCAGGTTACCAGAAACTGAATTTTATGGCCCTATACTTATTGCCAAACTAAATAGTGCCTTATTATACACAAATGTATGTTATTTATATAAGCAATTTAGTTTTATTGCCTGGTTGTCTCCCGCATGATATTGAGTTTTATGTTTGCTTTGTAATAAGTAATTTTTGTGAAAATAGTTTCTAGTTATTAGTTTTGTAATCATTCTGTAGAAAAATTAATGAAATATTTAAGAATCTGATCTTTGAACTTAAAAATAGTCCAAGATTGCAATGTTGAAAGTTCGATTTAGCACAGTCATGATTTCGAAAACTTTATATTGTGTGAGGTAATATAATTTAGACTAGTGAGATAGCGGTGCAGTGTTAGACAGAAAAATTTTAAATTGTTCCAAACCCATATGGTCTCATAGGATTTGATGTAAGAGTAATAATTCATAGGATTGACAACCAAAGTTCTCTGTAGTGAAATGTAACCAATTCTGAAAAATGATCTGTTCATAAAATCATTTTCTTTAAGCTCTGAAAATATTTAACCACTTGTTTCTAAAAAAAAAAAAAAATATTTGAGTTTGTCTCTAAGTGAAGGCAATGTTCAACTCTACATGTTTACACAAGAATTCTTTTCCCACTCATAGATGAACACTTAGACAATTACCATTTTCTAAATAATAACTACTATCTATTCTACTAACATTAAAAAATCTTATGACAAAAGAGTTCCACAGTTTGTTAAAGTTAACGTGTTTGGCAAATATTTTTCATTACATTTGTTATTTTTTAGTAACTACACTTCAATTACATCTTATGTACAATTCAATTTCAGTTTCTTTTTGATGTATTAAGTGCATTTGAAATTGATTTCATATTTACTAAAATTGTTAAATTATAGGAAATAAATGTAAAATTTCTTAAAAGAAACTGTCAGAGTTCTTTTGGTTGGAAACATACAGTAAGGTTGAAAAAGGTACAGTAGCTCAACAGCAATGTAAGTTTGGTAATTACTGATCTACATCTAAAAATTGCAGAAAAATTAATGGGAAAATGATAACATTATAAATAGGAATTTCATTCCACATTAAATAACATTTCAATTTGGAGTGAAATTTTACCATTAAATTAATACATAGTATTATAAAATAAGAAAATCATTTTTTTTAAACATTAGAAACAAATTATTATAAGACACTATAAGGAAATAGAGAGAAAATTTATATTTCAAAGCTCAAACAGAATCAGGAAAAAAATTTATAGAATGTTTCTGAATTTGTTTGACCAATTAAAAAAATATGTAAAAGCACAACTAAATATAACAAAGTGATTTTATAACACAAGAGTTAATAACAATTATAAATTAAAAGATTATAATTTAATAACATAAGTTTAACATCTGAAGTTTCTAAATGTATTATTCAATTTTTATAGACTTGTTACACTAAGTAATTAACCTAAAAATTGCAAAATAATAAGATCTAAGATTGTAACTTTGAAATTGGGGTATTAAATAATGGTTTAAAAGAAGTACAGTATTGATAAATTGAAGTAAAAAGAAATTTGCTTGTTATAGCTTGATATCATAAATACTGATACTTTTTGGATAACAAATATAAATAAAGGCGACATAGATCGACTTCTTATATATCAGAGATTTTATATTAATATTATTCCTTAATTCAATACCATACGACAATATTTTCGGATAAAATTAAGAAAAAAATCGAAACATCTAAACTTTAAAAGATAATTTTAAAATTTTACTTTCAATGAGGAAATAAAGGTACTTAGGATTAAATAATTCCCATACAATTAAATATGTAACTTATTCATAGAAAATTTATAATTTTTATTAAAAAATCCAATTAATGTATGAGAAATCGGTAAATAGTCTTTCCTACATATTTTTTGCAGTTAGTAACTATAATAATTACTTTTTAAGTAATATATACATAATATTGAACGAGGAAACAGGAAAGAAAATAATAAAGTAAAATCATTCTGTATCAATGCAATACTATAAGTTAAAAGGACTTATCTAAAAATATAAGAAACGATAGATTATTTAATTCGAAACTGGAACGTGTTGTATTGACATTAATAACAAAAAATTATTTTTACTAACGTTTAATATTTTCCTTATCTATTTTACTTTGATGCAGAAAAACCTCATCATAATCATTGCTAGATTTCTTTTCTTTTTCTTTCTCATCGGCTAAAACTTTTGCTACGCGAACTAATCTTTCATCGTCATTCATAATGGTGTGTTTACGTTCAGAATCACATGGAGTTTTCAATGTTATTATATTTCCATCTTCCGTATTCTCCATGTTGTTTCGTTCCCTGGAAAAACTATCCGATCACAACAGCAACAGAATGATTTATTAAAAAAATTATTAATAATTATGATTTACTATAAATTTAAGATTTTTTGATTGCATAAAACTTTTTCATCTGAGAAATATTGATAACCATTAAAACTTTCAATATATTTTCCGTAATAGTTGAAGTAAAGCTGCATTTCTAATTACAGTATAACTTTTGGCCTTTATTTTGAAAACGCATCATTTAGAATTTTCTTAAAAATATTTTGGTACAAATTGGGAAATATTTCATAAATAATATTTATCATAATTTTTAAAAATAGTTTTATCGATTAGTATAGCCGAGTTTGTTTTTCCGGAAGTATCGGTACATGTGGCGGAAGTGTTCGTAATCGGACACTCCCATCTGTTTTTGATACCGTCTGTCAAGTTGTGTGTTTTCATAGTTCGGACCGCTTTCCCGTAAAGCGTGACTTTTTAAAATTGTTTTTACCACTGATTAGTCATGTTTTGTTTTTGTTTACTGTAACCATTAGAGACTTCACTATTGGAGACCATTAGTTTTCAGCGTTATAGATTTTTAGTTTTTATTTTATTTAAAGTATTAATTTCATTTATCAAAAATTTTTTCATATTTTAATTTCGGATGCTGCCCAATTAATTTTTTAGATTTGATATCAATGAATTTATTTTGAAATGACAAGCAAGATTACTTTGCCTCATCATTCTGTTGTAGCTAAATGGAAAGAGGAGAAAGTAATCAAATGGTTAAAGAAAGTAAGTTTAAGGGGAATGTTTTTGTTCATCCACATTTAATGCAACATCTTGATCCACATATATAATTTTTTTCTTACTTTTCTATATGTGTGATATGCCTGTAATTTATTAATGTATAATTTTATGACTTACTGTGCATTAGAGACGGATAAAATTTCTTCATTCACATTCTCAAAAATATTAAATTATTTACAATATTTGATTATCATATGTTAATTGATCATGCAAAACTTTAATAGCAAGCAAGTTAAAATTTTATTATAATTATATTTAGACTTCATTGTTGTTATTTTGAAATAAATGTTTATAATTATTGTAAATATATTTTTAAGATTATTTTCAATTATCATAAAAATTTGAGAAAAATATCTTATGAATTCATGCAATAAAAATGTGATTGTGATTTACTTTTCTGTTATTGAGGTATAATTTAATGTTAAATTAGTGTTCAATTTAATATTTCAGTTTCTTGCTTAAAAATGCACATTTTTGTATGAAAAAAGATGAATACTGTTTCTTTTGAATGAATGAAGTAAAACCTAATAAATGTTAAGTTTAATGAATTATTGTGTGACTGTTTTCATAAAACTACTTAATATTTATTTTAATGATTTTTATATTTATACATATAAAAAACTACACTTTAAAGTGAAATGCTGTTTTTTAATTTTAAATTTTTATTTTGTTTCAATTTATATGAATGTTAGTGATCAAAATAATTCTGTTATTCATCAGAAACTATTAAAAATCATTTATAACTGAAAAAATATTTAGAAAGGAAAATTTATTTTAGCAATATATGTAAATAATTGTGTTACTGATTGTATTCATTTGCTTTATTATTGAAGCAATTGTGCAATTTATTTAATTTTTAAAAATTTTACTACACTTCAATTTTACATTTGTGAAGAATATAATTTGAAAAGTAATTAATCCTGAACTCTATTAAATGAAGCTATTTTGATCTAAGTAGGAATTGGTTGTAATTATATTGACTGTAAAATTTTTTGTTTTTGACATAAGTAGGAATTCACTTAAAAATTATTTTTATTATTTGTTTTAATATTTTATTTGTAATTCAACACTTCTTCACAATTATCCAGTATTAAAATTTATATGATAATCAGCTGGGTTCTATTGTATAAGCTATTAAAAAAAATTATAATTGTATGTATGCAGATGTGAAATTTTTTACAGTATTTAGATTACTTTCTATTTTTATATTATACTAATGTTAAACATATTTTAAAAAGTTGGTAATTGTTTTTTTTTCTAAAATAAGATTACTTGAAAGGAACAACTTCAAATAATAATTAGAGTAAAGTTTAATTTTTAAAAATATTAGAGAGAGAGTTTTGGATGGAAGTTTTGTTACTTTGGTATTTAATATATGCTAAAAAAACAACATTAAGAAAAAACAACAGATTATTATAGAATCTCTGAATATATAAATCATGTCTTTAAATATTTATATCACATTTATTACATTTTAATTATTTCTCCTGGAAATGTTTATGTTTACAGAATTTTGAACAATTTCAGTTGACTAAATAAAAATGTTTTATAAATCAAGTTTTTGATTCTTTATAAAAACATTTGTTGGTTTTCGGGACTTTTTTTTAAAGTTTTATTTTTTTATTTGTAATAACATGCATTTTTCTAAATAGGAGGGTGAACAAAAGTTTATATGTTAATCTTTTATATTCAAATCAAAATTTAAAATTTGTTCTTTTAAAAACACTTTGAGTCAGGAAGAAAATTTTAAAAATTAGATATTGATTAACGATTCCAAAAATTTAGTTTGCTCTATATCTTAGATTTTAAAGTAAAATTTTAAGTATATATATATATATATATATGTAGTTAAATATATTTTTTTTGTTCAGTCTTACTTAGTATATATCTGTTTGATGTTTTGAACTATTATCTTTCCATTAATTAGCGATAATTTATTAGTAAGAGAATTTTTTTTTTGATATATGATGACAAATTGAAAAAAAAAAAAAAATCAGAGTTTTATGCATATTTTAAAATTTCACATATTAAATGGTTCTGCTAAACGTTCTAGTATTTTGAAGCATTATAAAAATATATTTTTCAAAATAAATTATTTGTCCAATTATTATTCAAACTTATTTAATAAGCAACTTGCCAAAAAAATTGAAGCTACAAAGATCGATTAATACCAGATAGTTGGTTAGTATTCAAATAATGTGAAACGAAAATGTGGAAGACTAGTAGCAGATTTATTTAGATGAGTTCACTGATTTGTGTGAGGACGACTGTGTCCTGTAATAGGCTCCTGTCCTGTGATGTCCACGATGAAAAATAATTGGAAAGAATATGAAGCTAATAAAACAGGAGACATCGAAACATAATTTATATGAATTATCACCTAATAATTAAGTTTTTCGTTTGAATTGTTAGAAGTACATGAAGTGTATGCTGGACTTTATACAGGAAAAACTGTTAAGTTTTTAAATTTGCTAAGACGATCTGTGTTTCAGTCATTAAGTGGTATAAAGACGTTCCAGATAACTAATTAAAGCTGGTGATCGAAATGTATTGCTCGTTTGTTGCCTCTTTATTATTAAATGCATACTCTTTTCGATTCAAAGCATGCTTGACATATATTTTCATATCTAACTTTATTTACTGGAATTTTACAAATGATTGATATGTGTAAGATAATGTAATATTTAAAAATTTATAATCGGCAAGCAAATAAAGATAGCTTTATCTCAAAATAATATAAATGCAGCATATATAAAATTGTATATGAATATTGTACATAAATTTCGCCTTTTTTTAATAATAGATTTTTCCTCGTTATTGTTTTCTTATTGTTCATGGAGGAATATCTTTTGAGCCAAATTTTAACTTCAGATTAAATCGATTATGTTAATGTGTAAATAATATTAAAAGCTACTGATATTCAATGTTTTTATTCTGTTGGTTTGTCTCTCAACAGTCATTTTCTTGCACATGAGAGCTAACTAGATTGGGACCTACTGACAATGTTTTTATGAAATCCAATGCGCCTTTTTATGGTAAACGTTATCAGTTAATTAAGAAAGTTTTTTTGGTATCATTTCCTGTATCTATCTTATCAAAATTTGTGAGGCTTGTTGAAGTAATTTCAAAATGAGATAAAAAATATCAAACCTTACTGATATTAATCTAATTCCCCATTTTTACTCCTATATGAAATATTAGTTTCAATCATTCCAACAAAATTGGTTCGAAGTATCCAATCCCCAGTGTTATTATGCATTGGATTTAATTAGGTTAATTTACTTTAGAGTGATTTGAAATTTCTAAATTCACTTTCATTGGCTTACATTTTACTTGATTCATTATTCACTGTAGTATATTTTTGTTGCGTGTAATACACAATTGTCGGTTGTTTCATGAATAATTCCTAAATCTGAAAAATCAGATTTCGCTATTTAATAACAAGTAATTTTATTTCCATTAATTTTTCAGTGTGCATTGAAATTTCGATATACAGTCCTGCAATAACCGTTGATTTCTTTAACAAAGAGTTTTTAAGTTATCTTTTAATTTCACATGTGAACATCATCTCCTTCTCTTGTGCTTTTTCACATATTAACCAAAAAATCTTCAATCTAATTTAAGAAGCTTTTTACTGCATATTAACTTTGCAATCTTATTTCTGTTTTAAAATTATCTCAGTATAATTATAAAAAATCCTTATAATAATTCCCAATAAAATTTTCTCCGTAGTCTTCATTAATTGGTTTTTATTAACTAAAAACTTCTTTGTATCTTTCTCATTACTGTTTCTAATAGATGTTGGTCTACGAATATCAAACGCATCATTCACAATAAAGTTAACATTTAGTCTTATTAAATAGTAAAATTCTCTGACTTTAATATTCAACTCGTCGGTGACTTTAATTTAACCAAAATATATTATCTTTTAAATTCCGTATTTAATCTTATTACAATAACAATTTTTCTTTTCTTTTTTTTATTTCTTTAAGTTCAAAGTTGCTTTTACAATGTGGCGAAGTTTATTCGTAAAGTTATTTTACTACATTTTTATGTAATCAAAACAGTAAAACCATTAAACCCCACATTACACATTATTCCCAGATTTATTTATTATTTTTTTTTTACGGTAGTTTGTTGCTTCAGATTTTTATCCTCTGTATCCTAAAGCTATGAGAAAAGGTTTCCCGTTTTTTAATCACTATATTAAAATATTTATGGAATTTTGAATCTAGCTTATACTTTAGTGCCGATTGATATATCTTGTTTAGAGCTATTTGATTTATAGTTGTATGAAGTGGAAGTTAACGTGACATTCACATTAACCAGCTACAAAAGTTTATCTGTACAATTTCTTGAAAATTTCGGCATCAGTAGTCAAAATTAATTAAACAAGCTGTGGAAAATATCTAGAAATCTGTAGGACGTCATATATTTGTGGACAAGTTTAGTATTTGTGTTTCAGATTTTTTACTTTTCAAGAAAAAGCTGATCTGGTGTGCCTTATCTGTACGATGCAGTAAAACATGCTTATTCTTATCTAACATAAATTTTTAATATGTTGTTTTTAAAACCATGTATTTTTTATTATTCTCAGTAGTAATAAAAGGAGGTTTATTAGAAGTATCTAATCTTTTTCATCTTAAGTTGGATATTCATTTTGTTTAGTTAATGTGCTGTTCAATTCTTTCTCTTCTATTTAAACAAATATACAGAGGTCTTCAATATAATGAAAATTAAATTTTTCCTAAATAAATCTTTGCAAACTTTTCTATTTCTTTTCCTCCAAAACATTTGAAAACATCGTTTAAGTTACTTAACATAAGTGTTAAAATCAAATTTAACACTTATATAAAATAACTTAAAAGAGTCTATTCTATATTTAAAAACTTTGAATTAACATTTATATTTCTACACCATGTCCTAACATTAAATTCAAGTTTCCTAATCCCTACATTATTAGGATAAATTTTCTGATGAGTGTTTCAGTGCCACCCGAAAATGAAAAAATATGTGGAATTTAAACAGAATTCGTTGTAATTTGTATGATTACAGTAAGGAATAAGTCTGTTTATTAAATTAAATTTTAATTCTAAATCAAATATCGCAAATAGTGCGCGTGATTGGATGATGACGAAATGAATAGTTAATGTAGACTCCCTAATCGCTATGTATTAGCGACATACAATCAAAGAAGCTTTGGCCTTATCCTCGAGGTATAGTAGTCCATGCAGTTTTCAAATATTGCCAATGTTGATCTGATATAGCATGTGATAGAATCAGCGCGTAGTGTATCTTGAGTCAATTGTACAAGTATGGATCATATGTTTTCTCTCTATTTACAATAGGTCGGGTCAACAAGCAGACTAAGAAATTCAATCTGATGGGTAAAGAAATTTTGAGCACTATATGACTCAACACCAGGGACGTGGCACTGATTATTCAATATTGCAAAAATGTCTACTACAAGGATGATAGAGGGAAAACCAATTCTACCGAAATTATGATACCGTATACAAAATTAGTGGTGATGCTCAATGCAGCAGTTCAAGTCTCACCACGTTATCTTCATATTCGAATTCGATTATCGTTGTATTGCAGGTAGTAAAAGTGGAATTCATTAGTAAAGACAATGTATTTTTATTTCGTTATTCATCGCACCATTGACGGGTAAACGCCCATGGTATTGATTTAAGAGCAAACGAAGCCAAAACGAAGCCTTGCGGACATTCCACTCAGCTTCAAGCAACATCATGGACACTGAATGATGCGTAATAAACTGAATCTGTTTTGCTATAGCTCGTAATTTGGCTAAGCGATCCATCATTGCAATGGGCACAATATCCCTGCCATTTCGTCCATTTGTGCAATACCATCAGTCCCGTCGGTCATTCGTTCCCTCCTACAAACAGGGATTACACATCAGCACTGCGGTTGTTTGGTTTTGACTAACTCGATCATCGATTTCTCTAAAAGACTAAGAAATTCAATAAAAGTCATATTATGATATAACTTTTATTGAATATATAATAATAATATATAAGATATTCCTATAAAGTCAAAGTCAAAAGTTTGATCGAAGCCGTATTTTAATTGGGCAATCTTTTTCCTTTTATGTAGTGCTTGTAAGTGGCACTACTATCATCCGTGAGGTGCATATAAATTGCAATGCTAAAGATTTACATTTTCTTATTGCTACAAATTCATAATGTAAATTTATCTTGATTTACATGCTTAGTTGAAAGTGTTGCATATTGGATGGTTTGCAGTGTATGTGTCCACTTAAAAGTGTGTTTCTTTACTTACCTTCTTTTCTGTGTCCACTTAAAAGTTTTCTGTTATTTATCTTTAACTTGGTTCTTCCTACTTTCATATGCACACTGCAATATTTTATCTCGTGAACTGGGCAGAGCCTAATTATGTCAGGGGTATAAATGGTGATTGCCCTGGGTCCCCACATCAGAGGATCCTCAAATCGAATAAAAGTTTATTTCACGTTGATAATTTAATACGAATCGTTAGCCATACCGTATAGAAAGTTTGTTTTTTGTGAAGCAGAGAATTCCCAAAAGAAAATTTTGTCCCTGGCTCCAATTAGGCTGAATCGGACCCTGGAACGGGCAGTTGGATTATAATCGCTTGTTGTTAATAGCATTCTGGCTTTTAGTTCAACAGTTTATGGAATTAATTTTTGCCTCCGAGGTTGATGTTTGTAGTGATTTAGAATCCTCATTAAGAAATATATTAATTTTTCGTTTTGGGATGTACATTTTAAAAGATTTTAATTAATATTTTTGATATACGTTGATAGAAATTCTTTAAATTACTGCATTTTTCCAAGCTGCATCTTCTGATTACAAAATTTTAAATAAATGCTTATTCGTAAATTAATATATGAATATATTCTAAATATGTGATACTTTTAAAGTCATATTTATTGTTAGAATATTTTAAAATAGTAATCATTCTTTTACTATTATCGAAAAGAAAATTCTATAAAAAAATAATTACATCAGTACATACATTATATCAATAGTAAGTTACATATTTTAAAATTAATTACACGCGCTTAATATTTAAAAAGAATAGGCAGAACCAGATGGTTCTGGTATCACGAAAATTTATTCTTGCTTTTTCAAATTGTGCTTTCGAATTCTATGAACCGAAATACCGTTATTTTACGAGGGTTATTTTATCTTGAGGATCTGTGTTTTATGCATCTACTTCAAAAGAAATTTTGGTTGGATCAATAATTTTCCATTTCAATGGAAATTTTATGTTTCTTTGTATTTTTACAAAGGAGAGTTATGAACCAATTCTGAAACATTTCCGGTCTATTTCTTACGACCTGTTTGAATAATGGTGTTATTTTTTAGTTTATAGTTAATTTTTTTAACGAAATTTTTGCATTCCTTTGAAACTGAAGAGAATTTAAATTGAAGTAAACAATGAAATGTATTCTAAAAAAGAGCTTTTTCTTCTTCTTTTTTTATCTTTATTATTAATGAGCGATTTATCCATTTAAATTATATTTCTTGAATATATACGGACTGGACATTTAAAATAATTTTCGGTAATATTTTATTGATTAATGAAAATTCATTTCAATAAAATAATTTGCTTTTATATTATTTGAATATAATTTTATTCTTAAATCTCGCATCATGTTCTTTTAATTTTTTTAAATAAAATAAATATTTACTGCTAATAAAATTTTAGGATTTAATAATTAAATTAAAGCGTAATTGTGTTTTGATCATAATACTTCATAACTTAATTATTTGTTATTGATATATGAAAAAATAATATTAAGTATTAGAAAACACAACATTTGATATAAAAACTGCTTATGAATTTTTTTATAATACATGGAATTTTTAAGATTAAGAGAAAATTGTGTTCTGTGAAATGAATAAAAATTGTATTTTAATACTTTTATTGTTTTTAAAATTTGGAAATAAAAATTTGAAATTTAGTTTTTTTTCACTTTTAAGATATTTTTATTTTATCTGCGCTAAAGTCCATTTCGAAAGCGTTTTCTGGAAATCATTATCTACCAAAATTCGAAACGACTAGTCACAATTTACACTGATAACAATACAGCATTTCTTGTAAATGAAGTTAATTGCTTAAAAATAGTTCGTTAAGGCTTAGCAGTAACAAACAGGAATTTCTTATAATAGCATATTGAATATTAATTTTATCTTTCAAATTTGAAGATTTTTTTTACTGGTTTTTAGTGTATGTTCTTCTAAGTTCTGTTCTTAATCTTGTAAATTGAGCACTGAATATATTTATTTAAATTATCATGTGGATAATTTATGTGATTGTTTACTGAAGTAAGTGTAATTTTATGGTTGAATTACATTAATTTAATTTTGTGGTATATTTGTTATATTTTTATATGTTAATTTAAATCAATTGTTCTTGTTCGAATTTTGAAATGCATAGTTTTATTAAGTGGGATTAGAGTCTGACTAAGGCAGGAGCATACGGGGCTGTTGACCTGGGCCCCCAAATCGAATAGGATTTTTATTTTTACCTTGTCAATCGAATAGATTCGTTTGCTAAACGAATAGAAAATTTGTTTCTCTGAAGCAGAGGGGGCTTCCAAAGAAGTTTTTGCCTCGGAATCCAATTAAGCTAAATCGGGCCCTGAGTATATATTAAGATTTTTATAACCTTATATATCTTCATCTGTAGATAAATGTGAATGTTTAGTTAGTTTGATAAGAGTTCACACAAAATTAATTTTTTTAACTCATAAAAAGTTATTTATCTTTATAATATCTATGTACATCGATTTTTCTACTTTGAATCCATTCTTTCATACGATCTTTTTTATTTGATTCTAATACTAATATACGGGTTTTTTTTTGTGATATGGATATTCTATTACATTGTTTCTGTAATATTTAAATTAGAAATAATAAGCGAATTATTTATTAAAATGTGTTCGAAATTAGAGTATGTAAATTTTATTGTTTTGACTTTAGAAAAATCTTTTCATTTTAGAAGTTTTTGGTCGAAAAGAAATGAGATGTTTATCATCTATGTAAAGTCGTACTTTTCCAATATCTGGGTATTTTCTTTTTACATGTTCTTGACTCAGAAATTTATTTACTGCAAATATTTAGTAATGAAACTTTGAAAGCAATTTATTTGATATATATATATATATATATATATATATATATATATATATATATATATATATATATATATATATATATATATATATATATATATATATATATATATGCATATGCAGTCAGTAGTATGCTTTGATTTTCACACTTTTTCTAAACACTTTTAGTGAAAAATTTTATTTAATTTTCAATTTTAACCTAATTTTTTTCTCTTATGTAAATTAACCTATGAAACAATACAATTTAGCTTTAATTCTAAAATTCCAAATCTAGACTAATATTTGCATTTAAAAATGAATCAATTTATCAATTCAAATCATTCGTCATTATAGAAACCATTATAGAATCTATACAATATAGTTTTTAATATATTACATACCTACTGAAGAAAAATATTTAGTTATCATTTCAGTGCTTTACATTTTCTAAGACCTGAAAATTATCTTTGCATTCTTTTCGTGAATCTAAATATAGAATTATGTTAAAAAATTATCTAATCTGCGCATAATGTGGCGGTGAAGTGACTAACCAACCATGGAATAAATTATGGTAAAAGGCTGCAAAAATAAATGAATGAAAGGAAGTAGTCATTCAGCGCTTAACACGGTGACAGTGTTAATGAAGTAATGTCTCGTACCTGTACGCTATGCTTTCTATTGTGTTTACTCGTGAAAGGCACAGCTAGGGTTTATGCTGTTATTTTCTAACAAATCTAACAATAAAATACAATTTGACAATAGGAGACCCACAGCGATCATCGAATTTTTTCATCAATTCTGAACGGAGGTAGTAATGTTTAAACAATTTGCAGAAATTGTCATCAATGCTCTGTGATACATTTACAAAATGTGTAACTAAATTTCATATTCAATTTTTATGATGAACAATAGTCTTTTATTTCCTTACGTCATAATTAATATTTATACCGTCCTTGAGTCATTTTATTAAATTATTTTTTATAATATGCATAATATTACATATGATTTAATAACTATTATTTTTTTTGTATAAATGATTGAAAAATATCTATTCTGGAGTGCCGCGTGGTATAGATGTTTATTCGTTTCTTTTTGTTTAAATAAAAACATTATGTATATTATGAATTGTGTGTATTCACGAAATCAATGAAAATTATTATGTTCAGAATGATTTTTAAAAGTCTCAAAAATCACTGGTTATATTTTCAAAACATTGGAAAAGGAGACATTTAATAATGCTTTAACTGAGAAAATAATAAACAGGGCTTTGTTCAAAAATGATCTGCATTTTTCCCCAAAGAATTTACTATTTCTTTTATTATGTTATAATTTTTAAGTCCGTGATAAATTTTTCTGTAATTTACTGTTATTTTTATGGTATAAGTATGATATATCCGCCAAAAGATTTCTCGCCAAATCTGACGTCATTTGTTTGGATTATAGTTTTGCCGGGTTTTTTTTGGTGTTGCCAATTTGAATTTTTGTTACTTTTCGGATTATTTTGTTGTCAGGCTTGATTTTTTCTCGTGTTTTACGTCATATTTGCGTCAGATATATGTTTTTTTAAGTGGACATCAGGAAATACTTCGTTCCAAAAACATGCGTTAAGCTTGGAGACAAAAGAACTCACAAAGGTCGCCAATTTGGGGGGATATACCCTTCTAACTCCGTTTTTCTTTATATACAGTTTTTCTTTAATTTAAATTTTTTGTTTAAATTTCATACGAGTTTGTTAGTTCTGTTATTCCAGTTGCTAAATTCTTCGTTCTAAATGAGTAATAAATCAATAAATTCTAGACATTTGTTTTGAATGGAAAATTTGATTTGATTGCAATCACACAATCAGTGAAATATCTCATTCAGCAATGCTTTCTGAAAAATTCTAATGTTCATTCTATCCTTAAATTTACATCCTTTTAAGTAGTGATGGATTACATTTGTCATCCCATAGCTCTCGAATTTTTCGATATGATAAGAATTCGACAGTCATTCTTATCTATTCCACATGATTTTAAACTGATTTTCTGTTAAAATTCTGATGACTTGGCACTTCTGTTTGATTACAGGAGATAGCAAACGTCGAGTTCTTAACCAATGAATAGTAACGGATGTACTGTAATCTAATTGATGAAATCCTGATCATGTCCTGCTTATTTGTTAAATTCTGCCAGGGGAAAAACATGTTTGACAGATTAAAAATGTATTCAAGTATCTAGTATTAGAAAACTTTTCAAGAATTATCTTCATTATCTCTTTTTATTTAAAGCCTATCAAATGATTTTCGCCGGGACGGCATTGGCGCGATTTCCTGTTTCCCCACCAATCGTTGTAATTATCTCGCCAATCTAAATTGTCATTTCGCACCATATCCGGTCTTTAAAATCCCTGTCGCTCTCAAACTTGGATTTGGAATATCGAAATCTTGTGCCATTTTAATTTCAAATATCAAAATTGTAAAGTGGATGTTTTGTCATGTCTCTTTTATTTTGCTTTTTCTGCTGTTCTGTTGTCCATGTGTTAACGGCTTGAATTTGCTTTTTATATAAGAAATCGTTTTATTAACAAAATGAACTTCGACAATATTCTGAGACATTCGATGGTAAACTTCGCCTTGTTTGCTGCCGCTCGAAAAATGTGATTTGAAGGTAGGCAGCAAATTCGTTGACAAGTCTGATTTACAACACAATTGTAACGTAGATGAAGCGTTATCAGAATTCATGGATATATTTTAAACCAATGAGAGAATTGTAATAAAATGGCGGACGCAGGATCTCAACTGTAACGAAAGAAACAACTACTTTATGGTTAATATAATGATAATGCTTATTACATATATTTAATATTAATAAGTATTTTCAAGTACTGCAATATCAGTGCAAGTACTCATTCTTGTTTTGGATGTTGTTGGTACTTTATTCCCAAAGAAGTTTTAATTTAGTTTTTGAAATAACTAGGAATTTTGCCATTTTTTAGACTCTAATATGAAATATGTATTAAAATTATATATAAGTAAACAAAGATCTTGCAGTTTTTGCGTTTCCATTAAATGAAGTGAGAATTAATATATGATGTGATTGAGACAGATCAGTGTCGAGACCAGGAATATAAATCGTCATAAAAGCAGGTCCACATAGCACATTCATCAATCGTAACTCTTACAGTTGCGAAGAGAAATGATCTTCTCGAAGGAGCTCGTTCGGTGTTGTTTGCTTTGCAATTTCAAAAAAGACTTATCAGCTGCTGCATCCAGTCGCCGAATATGTCAAGCGTTTGGGGATACTTTTGTGAATGAACATACGACACATCATTGGTTTTACAAATAGAGGCCAGAAGATTTGTCCCTCTATGATGAAACTGGTGTCTGATGGACTAGTCGTCGAGTGGTTCACTATGAGTTGTTATCAATGACCAAACGGTCTCTGCGGTCTTGTACTTGCAGCAATTGGAACGCGTGCAACAGGCATGCAATAAAAGGAGCCAACACTGGTTAACATCTAGTTTGTACTGTTCTTACCATAACGGGAGGCCGCATATCGTGCGGGTGGCAGGAATACCATACAGTGACTTAGATTTTGCGCCATCCTCCTTACTCACCTTAGATTGCACCACCAGGTTACCATCTCTTCCTTTCCTTGGAGTATCATATTTGTTGACAATTCTTCCCCAATGAAACAGACTTCTTTGCGCCCAAAACCTCCAAGTTTTACGGCAAAAGATTTGCACAACTGGAGTCACGTTGGCAGAAGGTGCAGGATGGCGACGGTGATAACTACACGGACTAACAATTGGCTACACTTTCTGTTGGTCTTATTCTTTTGGGTTATTAAAATCGACAAAAACTTTCTTCTTTACCTTGTAAACTCATATATCTAATCCATCGTGCATTTCATTTAGTTTAGATTGAAAATATGTTACATTATTTGTGATATAATGCCTTCAAATATCAAAATTAAAAAAAAAAACAATATTGAAAAATTCTGTTTACAAAAATGAAGGCTATTTTATTTCCATCAGTTTCTATATTTGCTGTTGTGTAAGTGCAATAAAAAGCAAACTTAAAATTAAACGTTTTTAAAAATTTAGAAAATTTAAAATGGAGAAATTGTGTTACATTTTTGTGAATTTCAAGTTATTCATGTTTCTTAGAGATATCAATTTTTCAATAAAAATACAAAATATATATAAAAGCGAAAGTATTAACCCCCTTTTCTTTTTGTCGTGACATCTATATTCCTTCATCCTCTAATATTGTTAAGCTATGTGGTAGTTTAAAATTAGTAAAATGTATTTATTTACCATGAATTTTATTTCAAACTGTTTTTAATTCCATGCAAATTAATTTCTTAATTTTTTTCTAAAAGATTTATGTAAATTAAAAAAAATCTATTTTCTGTCATTAAAAAATATCCAGGGTGCCCCTCAGTTTCTTGCCAATTTGACACCATATTGTTAGCTATGTTGATTAATTTCTGGTTGGTTCTATCGCATTTTCTACGACATCTTGCTTTTCAAACATGCACGAAAACAAGATTGGCGAAAAAAAGTCGCCAATAGGCCCCAAACATATTTTCCCCCAAATCCATTTTTATATCTTTGTTATATGTAATTGTCTTAAGCTTTATAAGTTCTTAAGTTATAAGTTCGTTTAAGGTACAGGTTGTTTTTGTATAAACTGCGTTGTTATATTTTTGAATCAGTAACAAAGCCCTTACAACTAACTCCTTAAATTTATCTTACTTAGAATAAAAAATGAGATAGAAATATTATTTTATTCATGTGTAAAAATTTTCTAGGAGTATGCAAAAATGTTAGCATGTATTATAATATAATATTTTCTAATGTCATTATAATAACAGAAAGAACTCGTTTCAGGTTCAATTGAATGATTGCATTCCAGCTTTTGAAATTAGACATATCGACGGACCAAAATTATTAGTAAGTATGCATATTTTCAAATTATATTAAGTTTGGAAATAGTTTTATGTTCTATTTTTTATAATAATTTGTGAAAACATCTATAATACTTGTGAATTGCCATAGAAAAAAGGCAAATTCAATAAAGTATTTAAATCAATACTACCTATGAAATAAATATGAACAATTTTCCGCCACACACACATTTATTGCTTTCATAAACATTTTTCTGTATTTTAAGCATTCACTTAGTTTATTTGTGTAAAATATTTTGATTTTCTTTTTGATTACTTTAGGAATTAACTGAACAGAAACTTTTTACATATCAAGATTTGAAAATCAAGCATCGAAAGTATGTGCTAAAGATGTTTTTTTTCCTTTTTTAAATGTTTTATAAGTTTATATTTTGATTTTAGTTTTAAAAATGAAACATGTTTTTTTCTTCTTTTTTTTCCACATTTCACCCCTTTTTCGACTTACTACAGAGTCGGCTTAAGTGATGATTGATAATTAGTCCTTTAGAATACTTTAAAAAAAGTATATTAATATTACCAACTTTTGAATATATTTTGTAAGTTCTTAAGTTACATGTTTATTGATTAAAATGTATAAAAAAGTTTAAGTTTATAAAATGGAGTTAGAATTTTATTTCAAACATACGCGCGCGGTTGAATGCATTAATTAATTGGAGAATTGATAAACTGATTATTTAAATTAGAGAAATACGGAGTTCTAATAATTTTTGTGACAAAGTTAACCAATTTCATAATATTTGGTGATTTATGACGAAATGCATTAGTAAAATCATTAAAAAATTTAAATCTGGTTTATTTCTGGCGTCAGCCTTGCTAAAATTAAATAAGATATTTATAAAATTATTTGACTCTTATTAATCATCTTAATTGATTAATTATTTATTTTAGATTTTCAATTTTTCAATTGAATAGAAATTTTTTTTTTTTTTTTTTTGCCACAGGTGCCGTGCCGCATAATCTATGATTCCAAATTCTGAATTTTTTTGGCGATGAAGGAATTTTGACAAGACGACGTATCGTGACGTGCGCGATGACGTAAATACCAGGGTTACCAAAATAGAATTTTCCTCATAATTCTTATCGGTGTCCATATGTATGACATAATAAAAACGAGGTTACCAGATACATAAGAAAGTCCGCCAAAAAATCGCCAATTTCAGGATCATGGATTATACGGCACCTGTGCCTTTTTTTTATAATTTGCAAATTTTTATAAGAATATTTACAATTATGTACTATTCAAATATTTTATCAATTCAATAAGCAATTGTAAGTAACTGATGACTGATTCAGTTTATTTTTACTGATTTAAAATTTTGAATATAAGTTTAAAATTAAATTTTATTTAATATCAGCAAATTAAAATGCGTGCATTGTTTATATAATTGTGATAATTTCCTAACGTAAGACAGTTGTTGATACTTCGAAAATGTGATCGCTTATAACTTATAGTTATTTATAATTCAGTTGCTACTGTTATATTTTATAATTTAAATAATCAGGAATTCCTGTCAGACATAACTTCTCATTATAAATGTTGTGTCTATTTCTCACTGTATATACTAGTTTAATATTAAAAACTATAAAATGAAAACACGAAAAAAATGCTCCTAAGATGATTTTATAAATATTAAAATGTCGAAAATATTACTAACAGAGTGGGAATTTTATAATATAATATATATAAACCAAAATTATAAAATAGTTTGATTTATATACAGCAAAAAATACAGTTGAATTTTCCCCATCACCTTATAAGAAAAATCAATATTGTAGTTTTTTGCTTTATTGACAGTGGAAATATTGCGTAAATAAAGTGTTAAAAAGGTTTATAAGTATCGAAAATTTGCAGGCTCATCATAATTAGTGGAAATGTCTCTTTAAATAAACGTATTCTTACATTGTTTTTCTTCAGATGCTTACTAAATGAAAAGCACGAGAGAGAGAGAGAGAGTTCGGGAAATTTTATTTCCATTTAAGTTGCTTATAACAATAATGAAATATTTTTTTATGTATAAGTTTATTAAAATTAAATTTTTTCTCTATGAAAAAAAAAATTAAATTTACGGACAGCGAAAAAGTTGATGCACTGGCTATGAAGTGAGCTTTGATAAAACAACGCATAAAATCGCCCTCTCTTTTCACGTGAATAAATTGCTTATTATCTTGACTCTTAGAAAAACCCAAACAGGGTATGATTCAACGCGCAAGGGACGAGTTTTCCAAGAATGACTGCGGTGGCTCTATTTAGAAGATTTGCTGGACCAGCTCTACAGAATTAGACTAGGTGGATTCTCCAAACTGTGTTTTCTTTGTAACTCTAATGAACCAATAATTTTTAAGCATTTAAGGAATTGTACCGTCCTTTCTCCCTATGAGGACATTTTCAAGAAGTATTGAAACGCCCGTGAATTTATGACTTAAGCGCTATTATTCGGCATTTGTAAAATAAACGATCATAAAATTAGTTAAAAATTAAAAAAAGGATGATAATTTAGTGTTCCTCTGCATAAAAAGGCTATTTTGATAATTTTATGAGGGCACAAAAGATCGGGCTCTTAAATGAATGGTTGGTGTGGTCTTTACTTCATACATCGAGTCATTGGCTGTTTGTAGTGGTTCAGAATGTATTTTAGTCCGTAAGGCCTGTTTGAATTAGCCTTTGTATGAAAAAGTGTACTTAGAATAGTAAATAACGATATATTATTTCCTCTTAAATATTGATTTGTGGACAAAGCAAATGTTCAAAAAGAATTATTCATCGAAGAAATATGCGGATGGTATTTTGCCACAGATACCTGATAGATATTTAAATTGAAATATATTTCCATTGAAAATGATAAAAATTTATTGTTCTGTATATTTATTTTTAAGAACTACAAATAAAAAAATTTTTATTATGATACACGAGCCTTTTAAATATTAATGGTAAAAGAACTGAGGAATTTTTGATCACTAGAATAATTAAAATATGTAAATTTTTGTTTACTGAGATACTTCATAGATGAAGGTAAAATCGATGATAGATCATGCTGTGAAAGTAGATCACAAATAAAAATATCATTCTCTTGATTAACCAATAGACGACATATCTTTAGATGATAGATCACGAAAAATCTTTTCTAGGGACGATCAATCCATTCGTAATGTTTACTACTCGAACTTCCAACAAGTCTTGATAGTCTATTGCTCTCATTCGACCAGTAGGGAAGGCAATGTTAGTCTGTCCAGCATTGCCAAATCCAGCCCAAACCATTAACGATTCTCTCCCACACTGTCTCTTAGAAAAAATGTGTGGCTCATTTCGGAGATCCCTTCAATAGAATACCCACCCGTCAGGACCATCTAGATTGAAATTTTTTCGTCACTGAACACTACTTGAGTCCACTGTTTTTTCCAAGTAATGGGCTAAAGATCATTTTCCAATCATGGGCTAAAGGGTACAATGGGCTAACGAACACTTTAGCCCATTGCATCCTTTTTCGTTTGTGAGGATCTATAAGTCTCGGTAGCTTTTTCATTTTCGTGTACTCAAGATGTTCGTTCCGCCGAGCTATTCTGGATAAAGTTGACTTGTAAACTTTAATGGTGAGGTCTCGTGATATAGTCTGTTCAATGTTTCCCCAGCTTTTAACTTCTTTACAACTAACCTTTCTTGCCGCTTTGTTAACTTTCGAGGTCTTCCAGTGGATTTCTTTGTCCCATATTTGGATCCAAGATGGAGAAAATTATTGACCCCGTGTGATGAACGCTAAATATGTCTTGCTATATTCCGTGAAGACAATCCTGCTTGGTTAAAAGCCGCAATTTGTCATTTTTCAAAATCAGATAACGGTTTTTTCCTACCCATATTTAGTGACACCTTTTCATATCAATAGTTGATCAAACGAAGTTCTTCTATACCTGTTTGTTGAAACCCAAATGCGCATGTTTCTGGGGATCGATTATTCCACTAAGAAGTATGGATGGTATTATCATTTTGCAACCTAAAATTTTTATTTTTTATTTTATTACATGAAAATATAAACATGAGTAATGTTTTTATTTTGCTATTGCCATTCTTATTTTATATATTTTCAATAAAAATATTTATTTTAATCATTTATTCCAATTACTGTATGCTAGGCTGAAAATACAGGGTGGTCCTATCATTATGCAAAGTGGTGTAATACTTGATTTTCAAAACTCAATTTACTTCTCTCAATTTTTTACTTCTTTTTTATAATGAATGATATATTTTAGAAACTGAGAATAGGCAAAATATAAAAATTCGGATTTGAATATATTTTTTTCTAATTTCCATTATGTTCCTTTCGATTCTCAGTTAATGTTTGGCGCAGCATGTCCATTTTTGGACCTTGCGCTATAAAACCCAACCAACCAACCAACCATCTCAGTTAATGTTATATTTAAGTAAACGAAAAAAAAAAAAAACACTCAAGCAAATTGATAGACTCTAATTGCAATAAAACTGATAAAAATAGAGTTATTTTATCTATCCTTTTATAATATAGAGGTAAATACATCAGCAATCAATAATATTGAATTGACATGAACATATGTATTTTGTATTTAATGGTATCGTGGTTTCAAAATGTTTTATGATTGATTACCCTTGTTTCTTCCGGCGTATGTTTTCTCCTATTGTTCCTCGTGAATTATCGATTTGACTATTTATGATGGTTTGTCTGACATTTAATTTTTGGGCATTTGATTTGGTATGCCACAATCAGACATTGCGAATTCAATGCATCACAAAAAGCCATCCCGTGGGAAAATATTGACCGGCAACTTTCTTGTTACAGAAATTTTAACGAGTCATTGCAAATCACTTTTATTGAATGATTGATGTGAGTGTATTGTACATCGAATAAAATTCCTTAAGCATTGTCTGTGTTACATATGATTAGTAAATTCTACTCAAAAGATGCACTTATCTCTTAAAGGTAATATATTTCCAATCATTTGTCTTATTTTTTAACTATAATATTTGTATCTGGTCTTCCATAGTTAATGTTATCAGAAAAATATGATCGATAAGCGATCGTGGAATTTAAAAGATACTGTGCCATATGCTTTATTATTGGTTATTTGTGTATTCCCAAGTTTGGCTGAGTTGTGAATATTTCCTAGCCCACTTTCATAAAAGCGATCATCATGTCTTATTAAGATATCTGTTTGGGCAAATGACAATTCATTTATTTATAGCATGGAGTAGTGTGAGATTGAAGATTTGAGTTTATTATTTGGACACGATTTTGAGCTTTTTCAAGATAAAAATGAACATTCTTCAGATAAATAAAAAGACATTATAGGAATCATTAAAACATTAAATTAGCGAGTTCCAAACAAGTTGCCAAAATTCCACTATTTTGTATATTGTTAATCTTTACGAGTGAACGATATGTATATGAGGTAAAATAAAAATGTAATCTTAAGGAGAAGGACTCAACATGCGAATGCATGCACATGTAGTTTGCAGTTCTGAATCAATGGATACTGTGTATGTGTGTGCTAATTAACTAGTATTAGTCAAAGCATAATGCTCTTATAACAATATACCTTTTTGTTAGTTTAAATTCCACTTTGAAATTAACTAAACGATGTATAAAAGTGCAAATTATTATGGTTTTATAAGAATTTTATATTATGATATCGATTGGTTGAAAAGCTTTCTTTATAATTTCTATTTTAATTTGATGTTAGATTTGTTTTCAAGCTAATTGAATTATTTTTAGTAATTAGTGGGCTTGTAAAAATTAGTGTATATCGATTTAATTTTGTCACAAATTTTAATGCTCTGAAATATGTATTTTATTAATAGTAGTAATATATATATACTGGGGTAAAGGATAATGTTCATGTTTTGTAAGTATTTGTATTATTCTTGCGATTTGTTGAAGATTCGGGCTCACTGTGCCCTAGTGGTGGGGTCACACTTTTCAGATGAAAGGCTCCGGGTTAGTTCAAACCGCTATTGGATAACATTGCGTTTCAGTTTTTTGCTGTCCATCTTAGAGAATGGTGCATAGATATTTTCAATTTCTCTTCTCGGCAGAAATGCCGTAAAATTCAGAATGCTAAATTCTGATTATTTTTGGCGATAAAAAATGTTGCCATGAGGACGTATTGTGACTTGCACGACTAGGGTTGCCAAAATAGAATTTTCTGCATAATAGTTTTTATAGCAACTTCCCTTTATATTTTTCTTTTTATTTCATTTAGGTAAATTTTGCGAAAGGAAATTCATTAAAATTGGTTGATTGTAAAATAATACTAGAGTACAATTTAATTTAGGAAAAAAATTATTGTAAAGATAAATTTATCGCGCTTTTAGACTATATATTTACATTTTTAAACAGTTGCTTTTCTAAATTTAGAAAATGTTACTTAAATATCATTTCTCAACCATTTAGAATGTTTTTGCTTAATAATAATGGTTGAGTCATAATGATGACATGCCTTTCTTCATTTGGAATTATATTTCTTACCTGGTCAAAGACAGAATGTATCTCGTGGAGGTATCTCACTTCTTTCTAACCGCAAATACTAATTTTATAAAGATTTTGTAGATTTTCACATGACTCATATAAAAGCATTCACATCATATAATCTAAAGATCTTAGAACAAAATATTGTTAAATTTTTATATATTTTAGTTTTTCATTAAGTTTGGTGACAGTTTTCTTTGTTTTAAGTGTTTGTATTAAATAAATTCTATCAGATCTAGAAAAGGAAGCGTAAAAACGTAAATTCATCTCTATGTGCAGTGTTTTCTTAGCTTTTCCGTATAAGATAGCTTTAAAAAATTGATGGCATTTTAAGTATATTTAAATTATATGAATCATTAACATATTATTAATCCAGTTTACTAATATTAATGTATAATTAAAGTGTTTAAAAAAGGGGCAGATTTTTTTAAGAAAAAAATTGAAATTTTTTATATTATGAAATTTTGCATGAGTTTTAAATATATTTTTGGTCAAGGATGTATATAGAAATATCTCGATTATCTGTCGTATTGAATGGGATGGTTATCGAGAATTTCATAGATAATTCACAAAATTATGAAAATGGAACTAATAAATATGCATTTGAGCAAATTATACACAGTAACTAATATAAACTTATTTGTTACTTCAAGAATAATAAAATTATTCATTTCTTAAAAATTTATAAATTCATTTTTTTCAAAAAAGTTAAATTTTCGTTTTGTTATGAGAGATTAAAAGTTATTTGAATTTGGATATCACGGATAAACCAGTCGCCAATAGTCAGAAGTTTATTGTAATATATTAATAAAAATAAAGTTTCTAAATAAAAATTAAATTGTATTATGCAAGCAATTTTGGTGGAATTGCGGTTAACTGCACTGTATAAATGTGAATTTGCTTATATGAATAGAATACTTAGACAGCTGTTTTTGTATGTGCTGAAATGTGAAAGATTAATATAATTATATAATATTAATCATGAGAAAAAAATTCTATCTTCTCTTGTTAAACTTGATGTTTGGTAACATATTTTATAAGTCAAATGAATCATTTTCCTTATGTCTTGCATTCATTTATTCAAGCATTCATTTTAAGAAAAAATTAATTTATATAACATAATAAAAAAAACGATTTTTTTCTACAAGAACTGTCTCATTTATCATAAACATCACAATAAATTCAAGTTATGTACTAAACAAGTGCTATCAGTTGTTTTTAATGACAAATTTAAATAATCTTCCTCATAATTGTTTTTACGATATGTTGTTTCTTAATTTGAGTTCACACACGCGAGCTAAGCATTTAACACGTATATTTGCTTAAGGCTTTTGGTAATAGTTCATGATTTACGTAATTCTATATCTAAAATGCTAAACTCTCTCCAGCTGTAACGAAGGTACTCATAAAGAAATCGTGTTGATTTCAAGTAGGGAAACCTGTTTCCTTTCTTTTTTCTTTCCTTTCCACCGCCTCCTCAAGTCAAGTCACCTTCGCCTCGATTTATCGTTCCGGTACCACCGATTGTGGAGTTCCAACCCAAGGTAGTAAAAGCAGCTGAGCCTTTTTGACTCATTCCAGGTTCAGACACCGAACTCGTGCCCGG
Organism: Latrodectus hesperus; assembly: GCA_037975125.1. Classification (NCBI taxonomy): domain Eukaryota; kingdom Metazoa; phylum Arthropoda; class Arachnida; order Araneae; family Theridiidae; genus Latrodectus; species Latrodectus hesperus. Next base: position 101,079,484 of record CM075850.1, on the reverse strand, counting down.
AAGATCTAAGGTGTGCCAAGAGATCTCGGAAATCTCGCTTGCGTTCTTTGTTATGATCGCTCAGTTTTTCCTTTTCCAAACGATTTTTGCAGTAATATAGCAAACTATTTTTCTATGTTATGTAAATTGTGTGCTGCAGTTGAGTAATTTAAACAGATTTAACAAATGTCAATTCGTCCAAAGCAAACGAATATTTTAGAAATTGGAATTGATTTTTTTATTTCTCTGTTGTAAATACAATTTAGTGCCTGGAAAAATTGTGATGTTGCCAGTCTAAGATAGAAAATATTTTTTCTACAAAATCTGTTGACTGAAATTTTTAATTGCTATTTGAGAATTCTTTTCATGTGAACATTTTTAGTTTCATTAAAAAAAAAAATTGCTGGATTATTTTTTAATGTGAAATTATAGTTCTAATTTTCACCACTAGAATCACTCTGGATTGTTATCGTACTTCGCATGAGCGCTGTAGCTGCATTTAAATTTGGACATCTTTATAGTGTCTGAGATTTAGAACACAGAATTCAATTGAAGGAACTGTGTATGAGTTTTTTTGAAACGAAAACAAAATGCGATTTCGTCGGTTGGCACTTCCTATTGTTATCTTTCAAGGACGATTTTAAGATGAATAGATCATTTTTGTAACTCGAATTCATCGAATGCGTTGTTGTCCATCGACCTCTCCGTAGAAAATTTTGAATCATTTAATTACTAGCATAATGCAGCGTAAAACTGAGGAAATACAATTAGCTGTCCAAGAATATTTAGATGTAGATTGGACATCTGTTAAATGGTATTTGCGAAGGTAAGTGCTCTACTTAATTCATATCATTTTTGCAGTTGTTTGAGTAATTTCATTATTGATGTATATTTATTTACTTCGAGGTTTTTTAAAAAAGAAATATCCTAAAGTAAGAATGAGCTAAGATAATGTCTGTAATCCTGATTGTTAAGGTGTTTAAATTCAAGTTTATCGCTACTAGTTTATTTATAAATCTACAATTAAAATTATTATTTATTCGGTTAATTTAATGTTCCATAAAGTGTTGGACTTTGGATTTTGTTATTTTTATGTTCCGTCAAAATGTATTACATGTTTATTTTCAGTTGTCCCAAAATTGCTTTAAACTTTTGTCTTCCAAGATGTCAACATTTTAAAAATTACTCAAAAATAGAAAAAATAGGTTTTTTTTGCTTATTTATTTATTAATTAGTTATAATTCTAGAATAACAATATGTAAACATTATAAGAGATTGGTGTCTAGAACTTTATTATAATTTTCTTTCTTGATATTACATTTTCCCCCGTAATTGTACTTAATTATAAGCATAATGCATGTGATTTTAAAGAAACAACGTATAATTCCAAATTTCCTGAGTTTAGTTTTGTGTAATTTTAAGTCGGAGAAATAGAAAGTTACTTAAGATCCTTTTTACTTACAAGTATTATAAACTATTTTTACATTAAAAAAATTTATATTTTGATTTTGTGAATGTATGTGGTAAACAACTATTTTATTTACTAATATTTGTTTCTTGCAATTTCCTCTATTAAAATTTAGTTAATATTATACCATTTAGTCATTTTAATTCAATATTTTATTTACAATAAACTTGAGTATAATAACCATTGGTTATTAATTATAATTTCCCTCATTTCATTGAATTAAAATAGTTAATGTATTTGGATTAATTTAATAAAACTTTCATTAATTTTGTCAAATCTTTAAAAATATTTTTGATAATATACATAAATTATATTAGTTTTTTTTTTTAATTTACCCATATGACATAGTACATGCAATTTGAAATTTAAGTTTTAAGTATTTTGAATTTATTGTGTAATGCATCATGATACATAAATGTTAAATATTAAAGGAATGAAATTAAATTTAATGAGATGTTATGAATAAATATAGGAAAAAATATCAATAATTTTATGAAAATACAGAATAATTTTTCGACTAAATTTTGAATTTCTAACATTTTTGTATTTTTAAAGTAATTTGAACATTTGTTTTTAACTGAGAACTCTTCTATGAGTACTTTTCATTAATGATTTATTTTTGTAAAATAAATAAATGAATGAAACTGGATGTTTTCACCTATAAGAATTCTCAATACTAATAAAAATTTAGCTTCTCGGCCTCAAATGGCTAAGATCGAACCACAAATGGCAAGATAAAAGGGCTCTTTTAAATTATTTCGAAATGGGTCGTATTTTCAAATAGTGTTCATGAGAGTGTATCTGAGTGAAAAGAATGTCAAAACAAATTTTACATAAATCTATAATTTATTTCAATTTCTAAAAGTTATTTTTCTAGAAATCCTGTTTTTTGAAGATATTACATGCATTTTTTGCTTAGTTAAATTGTGAAATAAATATTAAATATCTAGTTAAATTTGGCTTCAATTTATTCTGGTTTATTTTTTGTAAAAATCTATTTTGCATAAAAATATTTAATTTTTAAAAACTAACAATATTTTTGTTTTGTTTCCATTAGTAATCGTGGTTACTTAAAAATGTATTAGAAATGCCTTGAAGATAAAAAAATGAATAATTATATATATTTTTAAATGTTAGAGTATATTTAACACATTTGACGTAAAAAATAATAATAATAATTAACTGTTTCCTTGCATTGACATTGATTAGAAAGATATTCAAGTGTTTTGTGTGATTAAATATAATTTCCCGTATGTGTGGGAATTGAACGAAATACGTTGTTTAAAGTATTTCTCTTTTTTAAAGGATTTATTCTATATCAGCAACAAAATCTTCAAATGAATTTCATGAAAGTCCAGGTACTAAATCACAGTTCGGTTCTTTTTTTTTATTTTTAAATTGTATCTATTTACAATTTTATCATTGTAAATAGATACAATTTAAAATAAATACAACATTATGCTTGTTACTTTATATATAATAATAATTGCTATTTAACAGAATTTGAAACTTGAGTTCACTTGATTTTATGAATAAAAAGCAAAGATTAGAACAAAGGGAACATTTATCACTGTAAAATTACATGTGATGAAACGTGTTAATTGTAGATCCGTTTTTTTTTATTGATATTATGTAAAATGTTGATGGATAATTTTTACTTTTATTTTAATATAATTTGATAAAAATAAAATGTTAACTATTACTACTTCACTTTTGAATTGGAACAAAATCCGTGATTTTTTTTATCGTGCATTTTTGAAAAGGTTCGTACTAGTAATTTACTCAAGTCTAATTTAAATCAATGCTTCTTAAATTTTAGAATATCTTGTCAAAGTGTTTAATTCTAAAATTAGATTTCTCTTTTTAATTTTCATCAGTAGTAATTTTTTACTCATTGCATGTAGATTGTTTTTGCATCGAAGATTTCATTTTTACGAAATAGAGACACTGAATTTATAAACTTCGTAATTACTATTCTTATATTTTTCCCTTTGTTTTGTAAACAATGTTGCGCTATTTTTTTCTTGCATGAGTGTTAAAAGAAATAGAAAATAATGATCAGTTTCATAACCGAGAGCCGGCAGGTGATTTCTTCTCCCTTTGTTTTCAATGGCGCCTGTTACAATCGACTTAAATAAGGTTTGGCTTATGAGGAACGTGAACAAAATAAAAGCAGAGTAAAAAGTAATTAAGTTATTAACTTTCTCCGAGAAATAAAAGGAAACTAAAATAAAAGACCATTTTAATGACTGAAATACAATGATCTTGTACCCTAGTTCAATGTGAAGGAATTGTAAAAAACTGAATCTTTGTATGTCAAAAAAATATGTAATAATTGCTATTGTAGACAAGCTTTTATCCATTTTATTCAATTTATATAAATATTCTTGTCACAGGTTATATTCTTATGTAACGAGGGAAAATTTAGAATTATATATTTAATAAAAGTAATGTTTATATAAAAACTAAAAGAAAGCTTTAGTCCAATTCTTGTTCTTTTTTTTTAGAAATTGCAGATTGTTTCTTTTAAATAAGCTTAGGTTTACTTGAAATTAATTATTATATAAAATTTCTTTTCCAGTGTTTTAAGGACAGTATATTTTGCCTTATATAATTTGAGGCCCACAAATGTAAATATGGTATTGAAAATCTTGTGAATCACTAGATTTGATTTGTATGTCGCTCAACAACCATTTTTTATATATATGTAAGTAAACAGGTTAGTAAGCTAGGTAAACTGGTAACTACAGTTTAATTTGGACTCCGAATCAGTAGAAACATCCAAGTTCGAGGTGGCTTTTTAATCTGTGAATTGTTGAACCGCTAACCGCTCTTCTGCCATTTCGGCCTGTGAATTATCCAATTCATAATCGAACTGGATGTGTGCATTCTTGCTCGTTAGTGCTTATCGATATTACTAGTTTTTGTATAGTTTGTTAAGTATTCATTCCATGTTATATTTATCCCAATTATTGTTTTTACCTCTATTAGTAAAGACAATCTTTAATCGCTTTTAATACAACTTTATATATTTTTATAAATCACAATTACATTTCCGTATTTAAGTATAGATGTTTCCCAGTCATTTATTAAATAAAATTTTATTGTAGATGTTATAAATGAAAAGTAATTCAGTTTGCAGTATTCATTTATTGAATGTATATTTTACCATTGAATCGCCCAAATATTTAAGCCTTTTTTAACCTCTAGGTATTTCTTCGTGCCATTAGAATTTATGCTTTGAAATCATTCATTATGACTTTTGTTTTGTACTTTGTCTTAGCGAAAAATTGCATAATGTAAAGAATATACCATTTAAGTGATTTTAAAATTGCATAATAATTATTTGAGAGATGAAATGCACAATTTTTGTACCCTAATTTTTTTCATTCTATATAAAATAGTCAACTAATACGAACTTAGTTCATTCTCTCAAAATGAATATCTAAAATTTCATATTTAGTATTGTTGTCTTCTTCCCCCTTTTTTTGTCTTTACTACGATAGTCGTATCAAATGAAGACATGAATTTTTATAACGGCCTCAGCAATTTCGTCAATGTTTTAGGTGTAACATATTAATATCGACAGCACTCCGATTCTTCTAAGATCAGCACTTTAAGCTGTGGGGCAGTCAAAAACGTGGTCTGGTGTCAAGTGTGTGTTTGGGCAGTTATCACAGAGTTCCTGTAATCTTTCCTGCCCTCTGTCCATCTTCATGCCACTGTGATGGTTAATCTATCATTGTAGTCGTAAATAAATATATAAAATTGCATATAATTCATAACATCCAGTACGTTTCTTTGTTTCTGTATATTTTGCTTTATTAAGTAATAATATTTAGATGCGCTTTTTATTGTAGCTGTAGCTATTGAGAGAGTCTACATCATAATTCAACAATTGGCTCAAAAATGAAACTAGCATTCTATAATTCTAGACTCAAGTACAATTTTTAAATATACTCCGAGCGGTTCTTTCTATGAGATACAGCAAAGCGGTCAGCTGGGCGACGTGACTACTTTCAGTCCCCATCTTTCAAGTTGCAGGGTTGAACAAAGAATGGTTTTAAACCCTTTCGATGGCTTTGTTACCTTGGAGACCGACAAGGCGACTAGCCTTTTGTGTGTCTGTTATTTCAGAAAATGTTATGGATGGCCACGTTTGTGAATGTCCAGTGAGCGGGGAGGCCAGTGAAACATTCATCATAGTGATGAGAGCCCAGGCTTAGCTTGCGGGGGAACAGCAGGAGATTTTATCCATTTGGTGAAATCCTTTAGAAAAAAATTCTTTTGGAAAAGAAAGTGGACGGGATGGCATTGTTCAAAGAGACTCTCAACCATTTTTCTTGGCCTTAGTTTAAAAGATTTTCACGTTGTGTGTCTGAGTCCTATATGCAAGATTTGTTTTAAAGCGAAGATTTGAGAGAAACTATTTTTATAGAATAAATGAAAAAGCTATGAAAATTTGAAACATTTCGATTAGAGAATTTTTTTTCTTTAATAATGCAGTTTTTTGTTGCATTCAATAAAGTAAACTGAATTTTTCTTTCGTTTTTTTTATTATTTTTTTTATTGAACCATTACATTTAAAAATTGTTTGATGTTTCTTATTATTTGAAGAACTTAATACATGGAATTTTTTAAAACTACTTTACCGCGATATAATTAATTAATTTAAAAATATATTTATAAAAGAAATCTATTTATAAATATATCAATTTTGAACAGTTTACAAAGGAAATAATAAATGGTAAAATTATTACCTTTAAAAATAATAGGCACTAGTGTTTATAAATAATGGAATGCTTTTGGTGCATCTATAGGTTAAACATAAGGACAAATGACTGCTTAAAAATGTGACAACCGGATTCAATTATTGAGATGCGTGGTAAAAATTTATTCAAGGAATGATATGTAGGAGTTTGAAGATTAAGTTGAAAATTTTCCTTTGGGTGTTTCCAACGCAGGAATATCCGCCAAGTCGAATAAATAAGTAATTTAAAAGAACTTTGACAGAATAATCAACGCATTTTCTTTTTGATAAAAACTGTCGTTATTATAATTTTGACTTTGTTTATATATACACAATTCTAATGACATAAGGAAAGAAAATCCAGTAGTAATGAATTTTGATATATAAAAATATCTATAGTAATAATTTCATCCCTCAAAATACATATCTGAAATAGAAAAATTGTAATGTTTGAAGAAAAAATTGAGATGGTTAAAACACATCTTTTAAATACTATAATTTTACAAAATACGTTAAATATCAAATTTAGTATGGAAAGTGTACATATTTGATATTTTGTATTATGTGTGAAAAGTTTACATAATGACATATTTGATAATTTGATGTTAGTAAAAAGGAAATGTGTAAATAAAGAATATAAATTTTTTGTTAATAAATTTAAGAAAAACAGTTTTCTTGTAGATTTTTTTTTTTGTAGATTTTTGTAACATCACATCTTTTAAGCTTCTACATAAGAGTATATAGAAAATATACTCTTTTATGTAAATTCATGTAAAGCATCATATTCTTTTCGGAACTATCCTTGAAATGATAAGACGCGGACAAGGAAGCTAGGGTAATAAACCTGCATCATAAGATGAGCGCGAAGATTAGACAGATAGTTTCTAAGATAAGCGCTTGGTCGGTGGTGTATGTCACACGGTAGTAATTTTTTACATTCGTTCCGCAATATTTGTGTTCAGCTTCCCGTGCCTGCACCACACTTTCACTTTTCATCTCCGGAAAAGTGGGTGAATGGTGCACACTGGGAACATGTGCGATGTTTTCATAACCAAAGTTGTGTGTGGGGTTGAGATTTGAAAAAATATTTTCTTTTCTGAGTTTATCTAAAGCTGAAGGAAAAAAACTTTGTTGGAAGGGTTGAGGGAAAGTTTATTCAACTGCCGTCTTCTACTTCTTAAACTAAACTTAGTTTGATTTGTAGAGTACGCTTGCATGGGGTTTATTTCCTATTTATTTTTTGGATGGTAAACAGTATTTTTCTTTGATTTTTTCTAAATGTTATTTTTGCATAAATATTGTATTTCTAAAATGGTTTTATTGAGAGGTTTCATAATAAAATATTGTACATACACACCACTTGTATAAATTTGTAGAAATATTTATAGGTTCCGAAAGAAATTTTGTCATCTTGGAGGCTAAACTAAATTAGACTTTTTAATACTAATTTTTGTTTTCGTTTTTTATTTAGTAATTACGGTATAATTTTTTTTTTATCTAATCATTCACTCATTTAATTTCTCGAAATTTTTATGTAAGCAAAATATCTCAATATTTTATATTCCAATATTGTGATGTTTTGAATAGGTATTTGTCTCTAATAAAAAATATTTATAAACGGATTCTAACCTTTAGTGCTTAAATATAATAAATGATAAAAATTGTATTTGATCTGAAAATTGCCATGGTTAATCTGCGAATATAAACCTTATTGGGGTTAAAACCGAATCGTTTAATTTTTTAATTTAAAATTTGGAATTTAAGAAACAAATAATTTTTTGCTGATTTTTGTTGCTTTGTTATTAGTAACTTATTTCTGATAATAAATTTTTGACCAGCTGTTATAGTCTGGGATTCAGTTTCAAAATCACGTGTTACTTATGTATATTTAAGAAACAATTTAATTTCTTACCTAAGTTACTATAATATTAATACGTCTATGTAAAAATAAAGATAAAATTATTAATGTTAACGATGAAACTATCGTTAATTTGACTATTCAAATTCCAGAAAAAGCCAGAATATTAATTATTAGACTATATTTCCTATTCTTTATCTTATTGGGATATCGCAAAGAATTATTTTAATATCGTTTTTATTATTTATAATATTTCATTTGTATTTCAAAATTATGTAATTTCAGACTTGTGCATATTTTATTTAAAATACTGGGAATAGTTATTTTTAGGAAGTCATATAAGAAATAATTATTTTTCCAAGAATTTCAAAATCTTCTCCTACAGCATTGATGCATTTTTATATTCAAATAAATCAATTCGTTACTATAAATATCAATTACATTTTATCTTTTCAATGTTTTTGTTGAAAACTTTGTCAAAACTCATACAAAATCGTGGCTTTGAAGTCTTTTCGACATAACTTCATAATTTCTCTCAACTTCTGATTTTTTAAAAATTATATTATATTGAATTTTATGGTTTTCAATATGTCCTGAAAATCTAGTTAATCTCATAATATTAGTTAAATCTTTGATTTAAAAAAAAAAACTGTCTGCTATGAGAGCATTTTTTTTTCTTTCCCTCGTAATCAAATCATGTAAATTTAAATACTGATCATCGCACACTGCGAAAAAATAAATTATAATTTTACTTTATTGAGCTACATTATAATATTAACATTTCATCACATGGGTGAAGGAAAAAATAGCATTGTCATTCCATTAATTAATGTTCCAATTAATTTAACAATTTAACTGATGTTTATTTTAGTCATCGTATGCAATGTTTAGATATTTATATCTACACTCTAAAAAAAGCACTGTAAATTTACAGCAAAATGTGCTGGCGTTTTGGGCGCCAGTACAATATGCTGTAAATTTTACAGCATATTCGTAAAACTTTAACAGTTCTTTTTACTGTAGTTTTTACAGCACTTTTCGCTGTAATTTTTACAGCACTTTTCACTGTAATTTTACAGCATTTTTTACTGTAATTTTTACAGCACTTTTTATTGTTATTTTTACAGCACTTTTTATTGTTATTTTTACAGCACATTTTACTATGCATTTTGCTCCATATTCTACAAAACCTGTCGCAATAGCTCTTTACAGCGATCAGCATGTTTTATAAAGATAATAGTAGAGTATAAATTAATTTTGAATACACAATAGCTAATTTCCTAATTATGGGCCAACTATTATTAAGCAATTTTTTATATAATATACAAAGCACAAAAACATAACTAATGTTATATTGCAGAAGATGTCATTTTTCAGAACATTTTGTGATCAATAATTTAACTTTCAATACCTAACGAGATTGTTTAACTTTCTTACCACACAATCGTAACTTTAACAGAAGTTTGAATTTTTTATTACGTATTTTTTTTAAAAAAATCAAGAAATAACAGTTATATTGAATACGATACAAATCTAAGCATAAAATTGATTTTTGATATCTGTGATTCTACAGATTTAGGATAAAAAGAAACCTTACAAAACATTCCATTATACTAAAATTACCAAAGGGAAATTAGTTAATGATATAGTATCTTAATTATACTGTAAAGACAATAAAGTTTTCTTTTTGATATTGTTTAAAGTAATTGATTTTTTACATGATAAAAGCAAATAAAGATTCTGAGGAAAAAAGCAATATAGTTGATAATACACAAATAATTGAAAAGAATTTTTTTATTTACATTTTAATAACTACAGCCATTTAAGTTGGATACATTATTTAAAAGTGACAAAAACACATGCTTGGACTCCATCCTTGACATATTTTTTTTATTTCATTCCCCGCGAAGGATTAAACTTGAACAAGCACCTGGAAAAAAATATATAAATCAGACACACATGAATATCTAATTTGAAATTTCAAGAGCTGAATATTTCAGAGGAAAAATTGTTTAATAGTTCAATAAAATAATTAAAACTTTTTATTGTTTCATATAACTAATTGAATTTTCCTAAAATATACTTCTTTTAATAGTTAACAAGTGGTTGTTACATTCAGGCAATCACAATCATTTTGATGATAAAAATTATTTCAAGGGGTTATAGCAATTTCATGATAAGAATTTTTGGTAATGAAGATCTCACTTCTTATGAAGATGATATAAAATCTGTACTTCAATTAAATCATTCTAACTGATGTTTTCTATCTCGAAAAACTAATTTATAATTGATTTAATTAAAAGAGAATATAGATTTTGTTTTATAAGGATTCATTTATGTTATCGAAAATTATATCCTCTGAGAAGCAAATCACCACATTTCCAATGGGAACTGTGAACCACATTTTAAAGATAACTTAAAAAAGCCGATTTTAAGTTTAAAAAAATAATTTTGTAAAGAATATGGAAACATTTCTTTTGCATACATATATACACAATTTAAAAATATTTCCATCGAAAATAAACAGAAAAATTAAAATCCAATAATGTGTCAAAGTAACAATAATTTATGAAATAACATTTTATAAAACATTTGCTTAAAACTGAATTTCTTTAACTCGTAAATAATGACCTCAAAACTGAAATCTAAGTTGTCTTAGGGAAATCATGAAATTACATAAAATAGTGCAAAATTAGGAATTATATAAAAAAAAATTTTTGCTGTTGATATTAAGCCTGCATATACGGCATTATATACATACTTAGAGATAAATAAAAGAGAATACAATTGAAGTTGTATCAAAAAAGATATATTTAACTAAAACAATTTATTTAGATTTTCTTAGAATTTTATATATTCATATGATTTATTTTAAATAGAATGTTAGCAGAGTAAACAGTATTTGAAGAGGTCAATAAATGTAACAACAAATTTTTGCTTTTGAGTTAAAACATTCCAAACCTTACGAAATATATAAATAATACATACCACAAATTCATACACATGGTGTGCAAGGTAAGTCTATATGATATATCTAGTTCATCCTGAGGAGATGTGGAAATCTAAAACTAATAAACAAATTCCTGATTAATTTATTTATGATTAATTTTTATGTTCATTTCTAAATTTTTTATTTACAATTTACTAAGCAGTAAATTTTTTTTAAATAAAGTTTTGAATACTTTATTACAACACTTCTAAATATTTTTCCAATTTCTCAATGATTGAAGATTGTATTTTACAACCTCCAGGAGAAGTTATTAAATTAACAATTCTTTTAATTTTGTCAGCTAATGCAAACTTAAGTCTTTTATTTAAATCTACAGATGTTAAACACTTAAAATGGTCCAAAATGTTTTGCTTTAAAAATATGCAAGGCCATCTTTCTTTTAATGTGGAAATATCAACAGGCATGTAATATCTTTCCTTTGAAATGCAAAAGTCTCATCAATTTTACAACTTCTTCAATCATAACAACAAAAAATGCACTGCATTTTGGCTTATTGTCGGACAGCACAAGGAAAACATTTAAAAATACACGTGCTTACAAAAACTCTCTCTCTCAATACCTATTCCAGCTTTCAAATATGGCTGAAGTTTATATGAAGAGGCTTTACTCTGAATAGTCTTAATACTAAAAGTTATTTGTGATTATTCTATTTTTAAAACTTCCTTTACAAATCACACACTTTCTTCATATATAAATTCTTATTTTCCCAAAACATAGATATATTTTTATAAATTTTTAAAAAGTTAGTATTTAATGCACACAGTAGTATTAGAAAAATCTTGAGCACAATATATTTTAAATATGTTAGGCAACAACAAATTACAATGTTTTCACTCGTGTATTTGTTTCTTAATTATAATTTCAAATTAGCTTTTCTTTTTATGAGCTTCTGATTCCTTCACTAACATGTAAATAAATCATAAATAATACTACAAATTTTGCAATTTGTTAATAAAATAAAGTAAAGTAAAATTTGCAATAATAATGTAATTTTTTGCAAAAAAATGTGTTTTCTGAAATTTTGTTTTATAAATATCAAACAACCAACAAAATTTCCCAAATAGACTTTTAATTAAAGTTCTAATTAGTAAGATAAATTTAAGAAATTAATCATGGTCATGAAATAATAAACATTACATTTTCTAAATAAATGACCTTAATTCGAATAGTACTTCCTAATATGTATTTAATAAAGTAATATTTCTTATATATTTGTAATAAAATAATGATTTTAAAAAATAGATATTTAAAAAAGCATTACATTTTTCATTAAAATGCATTTTTACATCTCATGCAAATTCTAAACACAAGACCATTTATTCTAATAAATATCATTATTTGTAATATTTTATTGAAAGAATTAACAAACATTTATGCCTAAAAAATGATTATTTTAATGCATGTTACAGAATGGAATTTAATTAATGATCATAATTAGAATGCAATTTAACGATCTGCATTAAAAATAAACATTTTTAAATAAAATTCTAGTCAAAAAGAATTATTTAGAAAATATAAAAAATTATGTGATATTTAGTTAATATACAATAAATTATATCATTTTACAACGAAAGAAAAATGAGGAATTTTCAACAACACAATAAAATAGAAATTCCGTTAATATATTTAATTATCTATATCTAAAAAAATAGAACAATAGATGATTATGCAATTTTAATTTCGAAAGAAATATAGCTAAGCATTTTTATAACAACAGAAGCACTTAAATACAATTCGAATTTCGTCGAAAATTTGATAATTAAAATATTAATCAATTATGTTACCAAACTACTATAAAATATTTTAAATATTAATAAAAAGTAAGTAAAAAAAATATCGACACTGAATTAATACAAGTGAATATGATCATTCGTAAATTCAGCTTAGAATTTTTTAAATATTCAGTCAAATTTATAAGAATTTATATATATCAAAGTTAGCTAACAACTTGCCTAATAAACAATATGAAAAATATGCGTTACCTTATATTTGGTGATTAAATTTCAATAGAAATTCAACAAAAGGAAAAATTACTCTCAAAATATCACCAACTTCACCAAACGAAAACAAGGGCAAATAAATGGCGAAATTAATTTGATTCATTTGTCACAGGAACAGAAGAAACTTTTTATCCCGCCAATTCAATGCGCATGCCCATTAGCAAACGATTTTCTGGGGCTGAATTTTACAGCAAAATTTACTGTAATCATTAGTGTTCCTATGACAGCTATTTAAATAACAGTGATTTTTACTGTATTTCTTCCGTTTTTTTTTACAGTGTAATGTTCTAATTTTTCTGAAAATTAGTTTCTGCCTGTTATATCGAGTAAAACAAAGAAGTACATTTGGAAGTACTGACGAATATCATCAGGTGTTTCAGAATACTAGAAATTAATTATTATTTGCTCGAAAATCTAATAATAACAGTACTAAGCGATTAATTTGAATATTGAACTAACTGTATAATTTTAATGTCCTCCAAAGTCATAGCTCTGAATTCCTTTTGAATTTGAATATAATTTGAATTTCTTTTCCGTTTTGCTAAGAATTTCCTTTTACAAAAGAAATTCAAAATAATTTCTGTCTTCAATTTATTTGGTAATACGAAGTAAAAAATGCTTAGTTAAGTGTAATGAATTTAAATTATCTGCTTCAATATTAGACGGGATCAATTGACTGAATATAATGAGTTAGCTTTTTTTTAAACACCGTGCGCCACAGATGTACGCTTGCAAAATCAGCTTATAGAATTATCTCTTCTGAATGGATGTCCAAATATTTGTTGGTAGATACTGATTTCTGTTATCCTGCAGAAGAATGATTGCAATGTAGCCAAAATTTACCAAAAACGTTGGCTATCATTTTTTCGAAGTATTCTTTTTTATGAACATTACTTAGAGGCCTGGTGTCATTTTGAAATACCCAAGCAGTCGGTTGCTTTGTTTCTGTTTCATAGAAATAAATTTAGGTTTCTTAATACACTGATGTATATATATTTTGAAACATAGGAGTTGAATTATCATAGATTATAGGTACTATTCACATATTGTTTGGAGACTTAAGATCTGCAAAAGAATGTTGAAATCATAAATATGTGTTATGTTTTTTAAATACATATTAGTTTTTACAATAAAGATTTCTCTTTCTTGTATGTGGAATGATTTGGCACAGAAAAGTTTCTGATTTTCATACATTTAACGGCAATGGTCTCATTTTGATTTCTTATGAAAGCTCATTTTTCGCTTTTGTCATTGTGAAACTAGACCATAAGGGGTCAACAAGCATTGGGCGTTGCCTTGTTCATCAGCCGACTCACTTTCCTTCTTTTGATTCATGGTTCCATAATTAGTTTCTCAAATCATTTGCATCGAACAATCTTGAAAGATAAATTTTATAATTTAAACGTTCGTTGTCCGCCTTTTCCCTTCAAATATGACACTATAATGACACGTCGGCTTTTTACTTTAAATCTAATTCACTGACATTGATACATTCACCTAGAATTCCAGTTATTCTTTTTCCAGAACGTTTACTGCAATTTAAGTCTTTCTAAACTTTTTCTTCGGTCATTTCACATATCATAAAATGTTAAATACATTTAAATGCTGCTGAATATTGTACATTTATCGCTTTGTTACGCATGAATTGATTAACAAATGGTAGTATTGTTTATTTCAAACGTGTAATGCGTCCAAGTTTGAATGATCGATAATTTTGTACTTATTTTTAGACAACCTAAGAATATAAATAGGAGCATAACTAGGCTTAAAATCAATTTTATGACAGTTTTAAAGTTAAACTTGAACGAAATGATCATCTAGTTTTATTTACTTGATATTTAGGGTAATGCAATGATTTTTAAATGCGACGTTTGCCTTTGTTACTTTTATTTCCTTTAGTATGATAGTGACTTCTTCTCTTTATCTAAATGTTTTCTATGCAGTGCATTTGTGAAAGCTGAAAAAAATTTAAAGTGAGTTGACTGTATAATATCTACCATTGTATATATATAATAATTAGAGTATGTACTTTCGTGTATTTTTTTTATAAATGTTAAGTTTCACATTTATATTATCTTCAATTTTATTAATATATTTGTAGTATTTTGCTTCCATAGTATTTAAATAAAATTTTATCATGCATTTTGATGTATATTATCATAAATCTTGCTGTAAGTATATTTTCCATGTTTTGTTAACATAATCATTAAGCCAAGTATAACATTGATTTGAAATATATTTTAAAGTATTTCAAACTACCTTATTATAAATAAATATTGGAATTTAAATTTTTATATCTTGCAGTAAAGTTAAAATATAAGTAATTCTTTGTTAAATTTCTTTAGAGTTATGAGAATTTAGTGATTCTTATGATACAAAAATTGTTTAACTTATTATATTAGTTGTTATCTAATTTTCTTTAGATTTATTGGGATAATTTTTAATAAATTTATTTAAATCAATCAATCAATCAACTGTAGAAATTCAACAAATATTAATGCATTTTATTTTATTTAATCTTATTTATAATTTCTTTTATTTCGAATTGTAAAAACAAGAAATTTTTTCCTGTAAGGAATCTGCTTCATTTTGAAACATTTAAAGAGCGATGATTGAAAATAATCTTTGTAATTCTTATAGGTATTAGTTAATATCGTTGTACACGCTTCGGATTTTTTTCTGAATGTCATGTTTAACAGTTAAGCTAGAAATTTAGTTGTTTTGGATATTTATAATCTCAAATCTCTATTTTTTAAAGTAAATTAATGAATGTAATTTAAAAAAATGACCAATTATTGTAATTGCTATTTACTTTGCTGTGTGTATGTATATATTGGTACAGCAGTTAGTATATTTTATTAAAATAGCGGTATTGTATAAACTACGAGTAGAAGTTAAAACTATATTAATACATTTTTATTTTATTAATCCAATTTTTCTTTTATTTATAATTGTATTCATATATTTCATGGAACAGTGAACTATTAAAATAAACAGTCTTGATATAATAAGGAAAATCAGTGTTATTGTGACTTAAAAAATTAATTTATGAAGCCCCTTTTACATTCCCAAAATAAACTCTATAATAAGAAAAATCGATAATTATTGAACAAAAACTATTGAATACCCAGGATTTTTTTTATTCAGCATTGTTGAATGTTTTTCTTCATTGTCTTTGATAGAAATCTGTTTTCATTTTCCTCATAACTTTTAACAGGAAAATTGAATAGTACTGTAATCAAAGAGCAACTTTTAAATATTAAAATAATATCAGTGTGAATAATAAATTTATGAATTTGCAAAAATTGTCCAGTTTAAAGTTATTTCACACTACTGTAAATTATTTTAATTGCAAAATACGCAAATTAATGTTTGTTTTGCTAAATATGAAGAATCAACTTTATAATGGATATTAAATTAAAAATGTAAGTTATGTTTAAACTAACTACAAAACATGATATTCTGTAAACCGGATATATTTTGATTAAATTAATGCATATAATGATGAATCCCTGATAAATAAAAAAATTAAAAAATTATATTAGTTTTCAAATTTTTTTATTTGAAAATTATTTAAATGCAATATATCATTTAAATTATTTTAATAAAAATCAATATATTATTAAAATAATTTAAATAATATATTGATTTTTTAAATTTGCGGTGCTTATATATATACTTTTGAAGTTTTGTAACTTCTTTAGTAATTGTTTAAAGATGTATGAGATTAAATTACAGATATATTATATTTTATTTATAAAATTACATTTTTATATGCATTCCACTCTTTTTGGACTGGTAGATGCTAATATTAAAAAAAAAAGATTCTAATAATTAAGAAGCTTGTATTATAAAGTTGGTCATTTAAATATACAGTGTTTAGTTTGTTTTCATAATATATATTAATGTTCAACATACTTTGATTAAATGTACTTTGTGCTGTTTTGTTATCAAAATATTAATATTTAAACTAATATGCTTAGCTAAATAATTTGTGCCATACTTAACTCTTTATTTGCAACTAATCTATTGTTCTAAATATAAGTTAGAATATGAATATGTGAATATGCTTGCGGTGAACTTAAAAAGTCAAACTCGGAAGTATTTTCTTTGTCATTTGTGTGTGCGTGTGAATCGTGCGAACCACGTTGACCTGAAAGGAATTCTGAATTTCTTTTCCATAAGACGGAACCTTCTTGAGATCCGGCGATTCCTTCAACATGACCTCATACAAACCTTAAATATTTCTCAAAATTTCCTGCAACTTAAAGATAATTTCGTTCGTGACTCGCGTTGTATCACGATTTAATGTCATAGAATCTCACCTGTGAGTCATAAAATGTTCTTACTTTTAGTATTTCAAATCTCTGGCTTTGGATGTTTATTAAAAAAATTTAAAACTCGCGCGCGCTAAAGCAAAAAACTCTCTATTTTTACCCTGATTTAAAGTTTATGAATCATTTATCAACGAATTATTCAGAAGTGAGATTATTCTAGCATTAAAGATCTTATACTTTTGCATTTTGGACAATTTCAACTATCAAAAAATTGAAAAATAATCGATTAAAAGACGTGTACCGCATAATAAAAGACTTACTCGTATTATTGAAAGAGAAACTGTTAATTGTAGTTTGCCAATTGCAATTCTGATGGCATTTTGTCCATTACTTGCGCTGCTTTCAATTCTTGCTGCGGGGTGCTAGTAATTGGTCATGACCTCATTTAAAGTTTCCCAATATTAGTCACTTGTGGGTACATCCTGCTGCCTGTGGTTGATCACTTCCTCCAATTTGTGCTGAAATAGTCATTCGATTGGTGGTCGGTGCAATTTGTGCCCCATTTTATTTAACCTGCTTTTGAAATGATCTCGCGTGCGGGAGTTTTGCAAAGCGTGCCGACTGTAGTTTACATTTCAGGCCACCAAAATTGCCTCGATCTCAAAAAAAAAAAAAAATGTTTACGAATATAGTTATCATGGAGCAAAATTATTAAAAAAATAAGCATAAACTAAAAATATCGGTGACAAAATTAAGTTTTTTGGTCAATTTAACATTTTTTTAAAAAAGCAAATTGTGTCATTAAAAAAAATCTTAATTTATTTGAAAGTTATTGGAGCATATATTGATCCATTGTGTTAACAATAATTATACGTTAAGTATTGTGGCTCAATGTTGGACAAAGTAAACATTGAGTCAATTTATAAAAGTAACAATATTTTGAAGTATAATTTGCTGACAAAAAAACCAGGCATGTTTTAAGATTGTTTGATCAAGTTAATCAAAAATTATATTTCCCATTAAAGAGAATTGATTATAGTATCTATACGCATTTATTTTTAAATTTTGTGGATGAAGCAATTTTTATAGTCAGTTTAAATTGGGAAGAAAAAAATTGGCCAAAAAAGTGCCTGTTTTTAAATCATTGTATATATAATATATTTAAAGAAAAGCACGAATTCTCAATTCAGCTGTTTGTATTTACGTTTTAATATCTTTCATACTGTAATTTGAATATGGTTAACACAATCGCTTAGAAATTGTAAATTACAATAGTCAATTACATTTTTTAGAAAAAATAAAATAATTTAAAAATGAGACTTTCTCTCGATTACATTTTTATATATGAGCATTTATTAATCTTTTCGTTACTTTAAATAATTAAAAAATGAATTAAAACATTAGATTGAAGAAAAGTGTGTTGTACTTTTTGCATTTAATTAGCTTTTGTATATTTTATTACTTTCATTAATGTCAAAAAGGAAATTTATTACTGAATAGAGTAAATGAAAAAATGTGTTGCTAAATGAACTATTTAACTGTTCATTTTTTTCCGTGTTAATATTTTTAATCAAACATAATTCTTTTCTACAAATATTGATTATTTTGTTAAAAATACTTAAACGTTTTTGGGAGATGTAAAATTTGTAATTGTAGTTAAAAAGTAATTATATAAGATCATTTTTCAAAAGTACCTCATTTAGTATAAAATATATTTAATTAAAAAATTAATTTTTACAAGAACTTAGGTTCAGATAAGAGATTGAGCACTATTTTCCCACATGGTAAAACAGATAATCTGAATTCTACAACATAAGATATTTTAATAATTAACCTATTTTACTAAATGCTCAAAAATTCTAAGCCACGTTAATACAGTATTAAGTAATCTTTTCCAGCCTTACGCTTCCATTGTTTTTAAGAGTTGAAATTAACTTGGTTAATATTTAGTCAAAAATATTAATATAAATTTAATTAGCTAATTTTTTATTTGGTTATTTATTTATAATATGTCTAGTATTATAATGACATAAAAATAATAAATTTAATAAGCATTAAAATTATAATGAAGATAAATAATAATTTTCCTTTCATTTATACCATTTATCAATTCACTCCCTGAAAAGTAAATTCATTTTGGTTTTAAAAATTACTTGAAAAAGGTATTACATTGGAAATATCTTTTCTATTTTATTTACGTATGCTATACGATTTATAGATTATTTATAAATTGTGATTGTTTGTTTTGCCTGAAAAAAGTTGAAATTACTGTTATAAGCAATTTTTATTTCAAATCGAGATACCCCTAACCGACGGTGGCCTTTGTAACCTACGATTCATTTCCGCTTTTTATCCATCTATAAAATAACATTTCTGTAATAAAATTTACGACTTTTGACTGGAGGAAAATCTTGGTAAAGTAAGTCTACTATAGGTGTGTATTATTCGTCTGTATATTTTTTAAGGGTCTATTTAGAGAATGAATGTTTCTATTGTTTGCTAAATTCCAGGATACGAAATTGATTTTTTAAATATCTCATTCGTAAAAAAGATTTGGTTACTTCAATTTCAAAGTAATAGGTAATGCTATCTTGATCTCTTACTACACAATAAATTTTTGATTCCGAATGCCATATAATGCAAGCAGTAAATGCTTGGAAAAAATTTCATAATGTGATAGAATCACTTTATTCCCATTATATATATTTATTGTAAAATATCGGATAAAATCTGAATGCTTCATTTTTACATGGATAAAATATCGCATAACATCTGTAATATCAGTAACTAGTATTGTTGAAAATATAATATTGAAAGGCACAATTTAAAGAAGAAACTTAATACTCTTAAGTTTGTTATATTTACAGTTATACTTACGAAGAAATGTCAGTCTTGCACAGAAACGATTTGAACAGTTTTGAACAAATTAAAATTATTTAATAATTGGATATTTAAATACCTGTATTTGAATTATTTTTTTATAAAATTTCTAATTATTTAATTATTCTTGCTGCAGTTTTTTTGCATTTAACATAGAAGTAATTGCTTTATAGAAAAAAGGTTGTTTAAGAGAAATAAAAGCTCATTTGTCTTCTGAGTATAGTAAAAATAAAAACAGACAGCATTTCCTTATTTCGAACAAAGGAATTTGTTTTTAGTCGAGTTGGAACGCACCTGCTGCGTTATTCCACAGTTACTCGATTTTTTTTTAAAAAAGGGCGAAAATCCTGACTGTTTAAACGAATCTTGTTATTGCAATTTTTATTTTTAGATGTTGAATTGAACATTTAAAATAGCCCAATCAGAATTAATAGGAAAAATAAATGATGGATAAATTATCTTTACTACAAAGTTATATATGCTTCTCTAAAATGTGATTTTATCATACAACTGTAGTTAAAAAAATTGAGAAAAAAATGACAGAATGTGATTGAATTTTAAACTTATTTTTATTTTAATATAATATTTCCATGTTGAAAAAGTTTGTGAAAGTATCCGAAGTAAATTATTAAAATTACTTATCAAAAAAAAAAAAATTCCGTGCGTTATGTAATTCCTCAAAAATTTTAAATTTTGTATTAAATAATGTTTCTGCGCAAAATTGTTTATTACTCCAATAACAATTAATTTACCATTGAAGTCTGCATTGTAACTGAAATTGAAAGTATGAATTTTACTCAGCGTCAACGAACCGATAACCGAACGTCCTTCATAAATTACGTGCTTCGTCCGCAGTGGCATGGAATGTTCGGTCGATGACATCATAGGATGACTCGTTCAACCAGCACCTGATTTAAGACCGATAAAAGCAGTGAAAATTATTGGGACATGGAGGTGCTACATATTAATCAAATCAAATAGTCCCTTTGTTTGCGATCTACTTTTAAAAATTTGGAATAACTCAAATGAATGCTGAACAATAACTTTATCTCTCTTAGACAACTGTTAATTGCTCTCTATTGTGAAACGACCTGTCTGCGTTACTATAAGCATCGCGATAGATTCTTAGATACAGCGATAATGAGCCAAGAAATTAACTCCATTGTGTTTAATTAATTCCTTTTTTATATACTCTTTTAGCATTGAATTAATTGTGATCTAATTTTGGATGAATTAAATTTGTTATCGACAAAATTTTTCCGATTTGAACAAGTTGGTTTCTTTTAAATTTTGGTCAGTTATATAAGAATATTTATGAGTTAAGAAAAAACAATAAAATCTAGCTGATCTATTTTTCGTTTTGCATTCAAGGTACCGATTCATTTCTGTATGCAACCCAAAACAAAATTTATTTATTAATTGCACTAAAATATTAATATTTTAACTGTTATTGACATTGATTTTGTTGATTATAAAAGCGCGAGATGCTAAATTAATGTGTTCAAAAACTTTAATTATAGAGAGAAGTAGGAATCGTGGGTTATAGGGTAGTTTATTATTATTCTTTAAATATACACTATAATACGTATTTCATGGTTTGAAATATTTTCCTAAATCACATACATACATTGCGAAAAAAGTATTTATAATAGTAATAAGAAAGTATTTATAATTGTAATAATTAATCTGAACAAATCCAATTTTTGCCTTTAGTGTTGCTTAACATAAATACATTTTTACTTTTGGTGAGTAAGCTTAACACGAGAGAAAATTACATTATTATAAATCAAGAGAAAAAAAATTAGAAACTGAAAACTTTAGTATGTCCTTATCCTAAGATTCAAGTTTCAGGAGCCTTAAGTACAAATGTCTCAAAATATCTTCACTTTCGCGGCATTTTATCTCGCTTTGACGTCTCGCACAAATTTATATCGCTTCACTTAGATTTATTTTATGACTGCCTTTAATGAGTTCAAAGCCTGAGCAACGTAGATTCTTAAATTGGATCTCATAATGACTTCTGGGTCCTCATCCTGTGGAGGAAGAAGTGCGTTTGGGTGCTTTTCAGACAGGCGAGAGTTGTTTTCTGCAGCTTGATCGTTATCTCGCTCCAAGTTTTAAGCTGACCAATTGATGCCATAATTGAAAAGAATTGAGAGTATTTTGATTTATTTCATAGCACACACACAATGAAAACATGTGTATATGACCACATCTGTTAAAAATATTCATATTTCCCTTTTTAAATTTCTTTTACTTGGAACGAAATTAAAAAAAAATTTTTTTTTCAATTCAAAGACACTAAAATCATTTCGCTTTCTGATTTTCCTGTTTAGAGCAGGTGGTTTAATGTTCGACCATTAAGCCTCAGTTTGACAGTTTGTGGCTTCGAATCTCACTTCAGAAATGTCTGTAATGTCTTGAATTCTATTTTAAATTGTCTCATGACCAAAATAAGTGACAAAATAATGAATCAAACAAGCATTTTTTATCCTTTTACATAGGAAAAAAAAGGTTGATTTTATTTGTGTTCAATTATAACGTAACACAAAACCTAAATCTTTTATTTTTTTAAGCAGCAATACACGCAGCGTCAGCGCAAAATTTTAGGGCCTATATAAATCTTGTAAAGTAATTTTATTCAATCAGCATCAGCTGTTTTTGAAGATGTAAAAATATCTATACATCAAGAATTTAATAGTACAAATTATTTAAGTATTTTTTCGAGACTTTATAATTGTTCATCATAAGATGCATATTTAATATATCCTCCACTTTTTCATTTGCATTATAATCGAATACTTAGATATAGTCAATATGAATGATTGTTGCCTGCCAAATGTTTCTAAAACGCAAAGTTGCTTTTAATTGGAAAAAAAAAAATTGCTGTCCTGTTATAAGCCATAAACTTGGCTAAGTGTTCCAAACAGCAAATTGTTCCAAAAATAAAGCTATTTTAAGGGAGAGTTATTTTTTTTAAATAACACCAAAATAATCTCGGCAATAAAAACTAAAGCAGCTTTATTCTTTTGTCAGAAGTTTATTTTGAACTTGATGGAGGGAAAAATAAAGTGGGAAAATGACCCAAATAATTTTGAGTTTCTGGAAGAAAAAAAATCAACGAATTATGTTGTTAAAGTTTAAGAAAATTGTTAATGCAGTAAGCAAATAAATTTTTTTGGCTTAAATTCAAGTACATATAGATTTTAGTGATGTCATTAAGATTTATAAAAATGGTTCAAATCAATTTGCACGAAAAATGATGTGATTCTTGTATGTTTCTGATTTTATTTTGTATCTAAATAACTTATAATTCATGTTTTTTTTTCATTTTATTATCTATATATTAATATAAAAATATTATATTATAAAAATTAAATACACAAAAATATATATATTGAGAAAAGACCACCTCCCAAGAAATTGTTTCTTATTCCCAACAGTTTTGCTGAAGTTAATTGTAACATAATTTATTAATACTTTTATAAGAATAATTTCACGTTTATTAAAAACAAATTTAATTTTCTTCAGTTAATTTGAAAAAAATTCCTCTAAGTAGTGGGTAGTCACCTTTTTCACAGGATTGTGCGGGGCTATTATTCCAAATTAATCATGTCACTTATACATAAATGATCGAAAATATGAAATTTTATATTTAAATCGGCTCATTTTATTTGATACCGAATAACTCCCAAGAGAGCAAATACATGCTTGTATACGTCTTGACTGATAATATTAAGTTTTACTAAAGAAATACTCTAACTTAAGTACCATTGGAGGACTTAAATCAAAATCAGTACATTTTTATAATTGTTGACCGAATATATTTAATTAGAGAAAAATCAATAAATTTCGCATGCTTTAATAAAATATTATACATGTCATTCAAATAATTTATATTAAGATGAATGTAACTGCAATATTAGTAATTTTTGTGTTCACATATGTAGTTTATGATCTTGATTCTCACTTCGGGTGTGAATGTATGTCTGGTTGTGAGAGTTCGCATCAAACTGTACCTAGATGGAATTTGGCTTTCATTTGTAAAAGGTGATATAGTATGTCAAAATGAATATATTATAAAAAAAACATTACCCAACTTCGTCACCCCCTTTTTTATTATAAAAAAATTAGTTTTGGGATGCTTTTTTCAGTTTAATAGTTGAAGGTTATTGTAAATATAATACATTGATACATTTTAACACATGAATATTGTTTAATGAAAGGACTTTTCATAAATAGTCAGCCTTATTCATGTTGTAAGTGCTGCAAACCTATGTTTTACCATTGCTTATAATTTACTGTATTTTATTTCTCATTTGCTGGATTTTAATTGTTCGTTCGGTACAGAGTATATCATTTAGTTGGATTTAGCACCAAGTAAAGTCCAAGTGATGTAATGTCCATTTCGTAAGTGATAAATCCTAGCAAACTTCCAAACATTTTCTGCATAAACATCTGTCAGGACAGATGTGCATGAAGAAAATAGAAACCCAACATTCATTTTCCGATGCTAAATAATTATTGGATTTGATTCGTTTCTTACTCAATTGTTTTTTCCCCTCACGAGGACTAAAAAAAAAATGTTGGAACAGAACCAAAAATTTCTATTCCAAAGTCTACATCCAAGATCCACTGAGCTAGCAACCGAACGATTGTCTTTTTGGAGTTTGACTCAACAGCTCATGGGTTCGAATCCGTTCTCAGGCTGAGATCTTGTAGTGTGGTTCGGAATCCACTTTAAATTGTAGATTCTAGTCTAACTCTCCAGTGCAAAAAGAGCGATAAGCAAACGAAATCAATCTAGACCTTAGTGAGATTTTTTAGAATACCTTAAAAGAATGACCGCATAATTGGGGTTACATTATATGAGTTTTATATTGAACTGCCATTATACCAAGAATGATTAAGGAAGTCGAAATACTAAATATAAAGCATAAGAAAGTTGTAGCAATAGAAATCGCGCGGTATGGCTTTTGCACGTGAAAAGCATAAGTTGTCTTCAGACTGATCAGTATATTCTAGATATAAGTGAGTATAATCATGGAAGATAACTTTCATCACAAATACAATTATATATCTCTGAGGTGTACATTAGGTATCCATTTATCACGGTGGTAAGGCCTCAACTGAATTCTTGCTGCTGGACGTGGTTTGTTCAGCGACACTGTCGTGCAAGTGCTTTTTATTGGTTTTTGTATGTATAGCTAACCATATGAGCTTAACATTTAACTTCAAATTTTACTCGTAGTACAAGACTTACTATGTGTCATTCTTCCTGTTTTAAAAGATACTTTCACATCTAGCTATTTCTAATATCATCTGAATTCATTCTGACAGCTATTGTCCTGAAAACTATTCAGATTCACAACATTAAACAATCGAATCTAAAGCCTTTCAATATAAAGATTCTATTCAAGATTTCGAACACACAAAGCATTTGAATAAATTTCAAGATATATTTTAAATATTTTTGTAGAGCTAACAAAAATTATAAAGACACCAGGTTTTTATTCATTTAAGACCTTTCCATCAGTAAATTATTCCATGTTGGTGCTTACAAATTTGATTATTTGGGATGGCTTATACTATGGGGTATTCCTCTGTTTTTCGCCAATTTGGCACCATATTGTTAGCGATGTTGGTCTATTTTTGGTTTGCCTATCGTGTTTTCACTGTCATTTTGTTGCCCAAAAACAATCGGAAAAAAATAGCCCATTTTTGCCAAGAGGCACCTTAATGTAAATTTTTCTGGATTATTTGCCTAAGCCTTACAATTCAATTTTTTTTTATATTTATTACATTTCTTAACATTAATTTCCGATATTGATAAATATGTTTTTACATAATGGCATAAAAACTGATATTTTTCTCAGATAAAAAAAAAATAAAAATAAAAAAAAAAACCCAGTTTAAATTCTATATTAAAATTTATTTTTTATTTTTTTGCTTGTTTCTTTATGAAGAATTACAATTGAAAAATGCAATGTATTCATATGTTTATGAAATGAGTCCTTGCTCTGTTTTCAGCGAGTCACGCGATTAAATTATTTTACTGATCTGAGTCAGTGATAAATGTGAGTATCAGTCTTAAAATGTAGTATCAGTTGCCGTACATTTAGCCTGGTTAAACACGAAGAGTGTAGCTTAGCGCGTATGGTGAGATCATTGGCATGCACAATCGGTACTTGATAAGGCTAGTTGGAAATTTAGATGTCTAAAACTAAATAAAGGGGGAAGTGATATTTGGAATGTCATCAGTGTCATTTCCCCAAGTCTTGTGAC
The DNA here is from genome assembly GCA_037975125.1 of Latrodectus hesperus. Taxonomy (NCBI): domain Eukaryota; kingdom Metazoa; phylum Arthropoda; class Arachnida; order Araneae; family Theridiidae; genus Latrodectus; species Latrodectus hesperus. The sequence continues at coordinate 101,052,977 of CM075850.1, read as the reverse complement.
CCTTCTTTGTCCTGTTCTATCAGGACAAAATGTTTATTTTGTTTAAGATTGTTGGAACTCCTTATCGTTTTAAAAACAACGTTGTGTTCTAAAGTTTGTTTTGGGAAAATTTATTTTCTGATTAAAATTGTGCAAAGTCTATTTAAATGAATCCAGCACAAGAAGGTTAACTCTCTCTTCCATGAATACTACTCATTTTATTGTACTCAGAAAGTAGCTGAATTTGCATATATTTGAAAGCACTTGTTTTATGTTGCGCAAATAAATAATTAAGTCCTTGTGTTTATCATTGATCCAAAGATATGAATCTAATATCTGTGTAATTAGAGGTAAGTGCAATAGATATCAGGTAAATAATGTAACGCAAGTTTATTAGAAATTTTTATTTGCACTATGACCGTATTAACGTATTGAAGGAAACTTCCAAGCACCCATTTCGAATGACATGCTTGCAAAAAGTAGAAATTGGACATGAAACTTTTGTCGAAGAGAAGTTCAAAACTGGGATTTTAAATTCCGAAAATCGTTGTGCTAACTTTGCCAAGATGAGCTTGTGGTTGAAATGGTTGAGACTGTCGGGGCTCACAACTTAACCACATTGGGCCCGAGGCAAAAATTTCTTTGGAGCTCCCCCTCTGCTTCAAAAAACTTTTTATTCAATTTGGCAAACGATTCTATTTGATTGGGGGATAGTAATAAACTTTCTATTTGATTTGTGGGCCCCTCTGGTGTGAAGGCCTGGGCAACTGCCCCATATGTCTCTGCCTTAATCAGGCTCTGTAGGTTTACTTTCCTTCTAAATCGAGGTTTTTGAATGATTGATTTTAAGAGAAACATTTTATAGAAAAATACTAAATACTTTTTTCGTTAATTGATTGATATAAAAAATGCTCTGTTGATCGAAAAAATTCTGTTACTAAAGTTATTACGATAAGTATAAATTTGGATGGTATATATAAATCATTCACTTTGTAAGTGCGCAATTTTCTTTTCAGTGGTCAGACTCTAGTTTTATGCGCCTTTCAAAAGGGCGTTGCTTTTTGTTTTGTAACTTTGTAAAAAACAAAGTATACTTAATCACTAACTTTAACCTTGAGTCTGTTAAATATTCGCTGCTTCATGTGAGGTATTGTATAAATTCTAATGATTTTTCCACTAACATTTATCAACGTCCTTCAGCAACCTACTGTGTCGCGAAAGCATTCAGCCCTCTTTTGTTTTTATTTTATTGTTTGAAGTGAGTAAGTTCGTTTCTCCGTTTTTGGCTGCTGTTCAAATAAATGTGAGCTATGTTATAAGGAAGGCAATGTTTATCAACAAATATCGGAATCATTTCCTGAAAAATTGAGGAATGTGATACCATAATAATAATTCAAATTATAAATTAAAAGGGCTATTTAAATATCACATATAATGAATTGTGATTTTATGAATTTTTTATATTGCCTTATTTTTTATTTAGAAGTATTTAAAACTACAACTTTAATTAGAACTTTAATTTTTTTAAAATTTTGATTAAATTATGAAACATTAAAAAATTTCATTTTACAAACTTTCTATTAAAATATTTTGTTATATAGAGCTTTACAAGTTTTGCAAATAAATTATAACTTCAGCAGGCCGAGCTTTTAGCTGAATGACTAGCGCTCTTGCCTTCAGTTCAACAATTCATGGATTCGAATCCTACCTTGGGGTTGCATGTTTGTAGTGGTTGGGAATCCACTTTAAACCTTAGGTCTCGGTCTAGTTGGTCCTCCAATGCAAAAACTGACCATTGACCGTTAAAAAAGACAAGTAACTTAAGCAAATCTTTTATTTATTAAATTTTGGGTTTTTTTCTGGATGTATAATAAAATCTTCCATTTAGTACCAACTAGGTTTTTTATTTTTATTTTTTATTCTTTTTTTATTTTTTTTTATTAAAATTGATATTTATATATTAAATGATGTACATAAATGTAATTTCAGGTAATTATTTTTTTACTTTTAAATTGTAATATAGATATATTTCCTTGTTTTAACTTTTTACTATGTTCATCACCTATTTTTTTCTTTTTAGACAAATAGCAAAGTGTGTACAAGAATGTAAATCTCAGGCTTCAAATGCTAAAAGGTATTAAAATTTTCTTTTGTGTAAGAAGGTTGGATTTTAGATCTTTATTTATTATTCCTAATCTACTATAAAATTTTAATCATGAAATAAAGTACTTAAACTTTGGATTAAAAATAATGGTACTTTAATTTGACTATTGTTATTCTATTTAAAAAGTGGTACTTAATGATAACCTGAATATTAACATAAAGAAGTTATCATATAGAAATTACTGAATATTAACATTAGAAATTGTAAACTTTTTGCATGCATCATTTGATCAGTTTTATCTTTAGATTTATTATTTTGTTGTACCTAAAATAAATTAGATAAAATACAAATTTAATTTATCATATTGGATTCTAAATGATACTTTGAACATAAAAGAAGTTTACATTTTAATATTAAGTAAAATTATCATATTTGTGTATAATAATCATTTGCTGATTCTTTTAAAGAAAAAATATGCTTTTGAGAAAGAAAAATATTTCAGTGATATGTATTCTGAAATTTTGCAAAAGGAAATAAGATATAATTGTACATAATTATTTTAAGTTTAAATAAAAGGCATTTAAGTATCTTTTTAACAATTTTATTTTAGTAAAATACTATTTATTTTACTTCATCTTGTACACACATTTATGGAAATAATATAACTATCTTTTTTAGTGATTCAAAAATTATTTCCTTATCATTCTGATATTGTATTTTACTTTATTTGCAAAAGTTATAAAAAGTTATGAGGTATTTTTACATAAATACTAACACTTTATTTTTAATTATTTTAACTGAGAAACATCAAAAAAATTTTTTAGTGATTTATATTTTTCCCTTCTCCATAATTAAAAGAATTTTTAAAATAAATGTATCTTGTGCCTGTGTAAATGTTTTAAATGTTGAGAAGAACATAGAGTGAATATAAGAAGAGAAACTATTTAAAAAAAATTGGAAATACTGAATATTCAAACTATTTGCGATTTATTTGCCTCCATGACAAGAGTTCCATGATATTAGTCTTTTTTAAAGAAATCAATTTTATTGTCATTTTATCTGTATATATGATAATCATTTTTTATTTTTAAAGAAATTTTAGTATCAATTTATTTGATATAGGATTGCAAAGACATTGAAGAATAGTCACGGAGCATCTCACTCTCGTCCTGCTGATCCTAATGGTACACAAGTTTTTTTTTTTTAAAGTTTATTCATAAGAAAATTTTAAAATTACTTTAAAAAATAAGCTCAAAGTAAGAAACTGATATAATCAATCAAAACTGTATTAATGTTTAAATTAAAATAGAAATTATTTTAGCATTTATTTTAAATTATTTTAACATTGTCTTGAATTTATAATTTTTGCATTTTGTTTCAATATTAAAGGATATCTTAACTTAGAAAATATTTTCTTTGTTTGAATTTGAAATTATTTTATGTTGCTTCATTCAGTTTTAGTTTTAATATTAATGATTTATATTGGGAATAGTTATTTTTCCTCTTAAGATTAATAAAATTTGAAGAATATTTTGCATTATTTTGAAAAGTAGGCTTTATAATTTTCAGAAGCATATGACAGTGATGAAGATTTTGATGACTGGGGTAGTGATTTTGACGATAGTGAAGATGAAGTAAGATTATTTTTGTAATTAAGATGAAAATTTTTTATAATTTAAATTTAAAATATTTCCCAATTTTAAATATATTTTTCTTTAATTTCTAATAATTTTTGTGAAACATAAATATTTTAATTATAAAAATATTTTAATAATGTTAATTATATAATTCCTTTTTATTTTAAATAAAATATATTAGAATTAAATCTGCTTTTTATTAAAAAGTCTATGTTATTTTAAAAGAGTTTATATTAATACTATTGTTTAATTTCAGGGTGTAGAAGAGGAATCTCTTGAAGTAAATAATAATACTATTGTCCAATCTTCCTCAGGTAATTTTAAAATTGTAAAGTTAAAAAGTTTAACATTTACAGATGGTTATCAAAATAATGGAAGCACTTTTGATTTATAAAGAATCCTTTATTAGTGTGTTGTAGGACTGCCTTTGGCATATAATACAGCTTGTTTTCTTCTAGAAATTGATTCATACAAGTGCTAAATTGTATTTAGAGGAATAATGTTCTATTCTTCACGGAAATACTGTGCAGGCTCTGAGAGAGATGTCAGTGAAGGATACTGATTTTATACTGAACTCTCTAAAATGAACCATAATGGTTCAATTATATTGAGGTAATGTGATTGTGCTGGTGAAGGTACATGTTTTATTTCACTTTTGTGTTAATCAAATCTCGATTGGACAAGTATCCCTACATTAATAGGGATATATCCAGGAAAAATATCTCCAGCAGGAAACAAAATTCACATCATAGGATGACCTGGTCAATTAAAATATCTGTACTTCTCCCTGGGGATCTTTCCTTTCAGGGTTATGATTTGCTTAACAGAAAACTATGATACAGGTGCTTATATCAGGATGAATCTACCTCCATGATTGAGAGTACCTACATGATTGGAAGAAGACAATCCCATGTTTGTGAAAGTACCCTGTAAAAGTGGACCCATCCTTTTGCTGTGAAAAATGGGAAAGACTATTCAACAAACCAAACAACTTTCTCCCACTTATCAATTAACCATGTTTGTGAGTATGATATGTGTGTAGAGGACACCAGGCATTAATTGTCATAGATGTTTTCCTTGAAAGTCACTGCTTTAAATAAAATGGTTATGTAATTGTTATGCTTATGTTATCACTTTGACATTGGAGAATCCATATGCTAATTGAGCTCTGCAGTCACTTTTACTGTGCAGTTCACTTTTTAAATGTTTCAATCTTTAATACCTATTGATTTCTTTCATTGAGCTTCTTTTTTCCATCCACTATTTTAATATGCTGAGCTTATCTAGTTGCATTGTATGTACACTGTCATGACTTAAGACAGTACCTCTAGCAACACTTACTTTAAACCGTAAGTCCCGGTCTAATTAGCCCTCGTGTGCCAAAAATTACCGTTGAGCGACAAACAAACCAAACCAATCTAGCAACACTTAAAATTTGTGATATTTCAGTCAGTTACTCTGGATAAATCATCACCTACAATTTGGCCTGTTTAAAAATCTGAGATGTCTAATTTTACGCTTTTGAAAAATACAGAAATTTAATAAAAATGTCATATACTAAAAGATATAATACATTACTAATTAAAATATAAAATTATCAGTTTTTTATAAACTATTATTATATTGTTCAAGCTTGCTTACAAAGGACATTCAAAATATCTCTTCTACTAACAGGTGTTTCAATTAATTTTATATCCATCTGTGCATAGTATATTCTGTGTTGAATATTAATGAAAATATATGTAAATTAATATTGTTATAAAGTTTTGAGTATTAATGTAAGACAATTATTTTCCTGAATTTAAAATCACTTATGTGATTTCATAATCACCATGAATAAGCATCTTGAAGGTTAATTTATTTTACATTTAAATTTAGCCAATTTTACATTTAAACCAGACAATTTAAATGTATATTTCTAAGAAAATTGGAATGGTTTATTTTGCTGTCTTATTATGTTGTTGATTTTCATGCTTTCTGCACTTTACTATTATTATTTTTACTAAAGTAATGCATAATTTATGTATATTTGAATTGTGTAAGGAAAAATGAAAGTGAAATTTATATTATTTAAGTAAACTTATAGAACATTAATAAAATAATATTTTATATTTATATTAATATTTAATGTACTTAAATATTTGTATATTTAATAATTGATTGCCATTTATTAAATTGGAAAATTTCCTCTAAAAATGTCTAATTAAAATCTCAAAATCATTAGTTTATGAAAATTTTTCAGTTTAAAATTTTTATTTGTTTTTATTCATTATAAATTATGAGTAATATATTAATATATAAATTTTTTTTATTAAATATTTGTTTTTTTTAAATAGTCGGATACATAGCAAACATCTTTGCGATTCAAAGTAGCATAATAATTTTTTGTTATTAGTCCCCTGCATGTACTTCCTTGAAAATTTTGGAAAATGTAGTTTTATTTTAAATGTGTTCATGAACGAATTATTCATATAAAGAAAACACACACATGAAGTAATGTTAATTAAAAAGACTTCGCTATAATGCTACTGTAAAAAAATATTTGTATTTAAAATTCAAAAAATTTATGTTTCAATAGATGCTGATTTTTACCCGAAAAAAGAAATATTTTATAGAAACATATCTCTGTTGCATTTAATATAAATTTTTTTCCTTATGAAATAAGATACATTAAGATTTTCTTTTGTGTTAATCTACAGTAAATTTGAAACTCGTTTTTGAAAATATCACAAAAAATCTACTAAAGAAAATTAAAACAATAAATTTTATTGGATTTCCTATTGTTTGACTGCATTATTTCATTTGATTATGAAGATTTTTTCTGGAATAGGAGTCAGTAGTAGTTGCTATAATTTAAATAATGAAAAAGTATAATTTAAAAATTATACTTTTTCATTATTTAAATTATTATTTAAAAGCTCTTGCCTACAAATTAAATTATTACTAGAGAAGAGGAAAATTGCAAAATATTTTTTCATTCATCACTGAAAGCACTGATTTTTTAAATTTTTATGTGGATTGTAAAAGAAAATTCTATTTGCCTTACAAGAGTAGTTTTTGAAAATGAACTACAAAACCTCACTTAAAGGTTTTTTAAATCTGTTATGCAAGATAAGAGAATTGTACAGCTGATTGAGAGATAGCAAAAAAGTTATATATTCAGAAGAAGCAAATGACTGAAATCAGATACATTCTAACTACTAGCAAATGAAAGACTAGATTTGAATATGAACGTAAGCTTATAATTTAAACAATTCAATATAACAAAATGTAGAAAAATGCATTAAAAAATTAATTCTAATATAAATGCTGAAAACATAATCAAAAGATGTGTAAGGTGTTACTATACATCATCAATAATAGGAATATTCTCTTTGCTACTATTGAATTTTACAGACTACTATTATTTGTTACAAAGTTTAAAGTATGGAATTAATGATCATGTAGTAATAAATAAATTATTGTTAAATAAGCAATTTATTATATAAATTAAATTTTGTATATTTTTAGATTTAGAAATCAAATCCAGTGGAAGTTCACAGACAGAAGAAAGCTCACAAGAAAAAGCCATTCCAAAGCCTCCTGATATTTCAATTCTTCCTAAGGCTGTTAATACTTCTACAACGTAGGGTTCTAATATTTATTTTTTGTGGTTACAATATTACAGTATAAAGTTTATTTTTGCTTTTATAACTTTTTAAGTTATTTTTTACTATTTTATTTTTACCAAAAAATAATTATTTCTGATTGCAAATATTACAACATAACAAGTGCTACAAAATTCTCTAAAATAACTGAAATATATAAATAAAATTGTAAATATAATTGGAAAATGAATTTATGAAATTCTCATTCAATAGCAATTTTAATATTTAATTTTGCATGTGGAAATTTGTTAGTTATTAAATAATTTTGTTATTGAAATTCATTCAGAAAAGTAATTATGTAAAATAGTTATTTTGAAGTTAATGATTTTTGGAGTCAATGAAAGAAAGGAAAACATTTTCTGCATGTTTTCTTTATATCATATTTGAAAATGACTTTTTTGGAATTAGAAAAACAACAATTACGTAAATTCAGAGTGTGATAATAAATGAAAAATGTTTCTGAAATATAGTTTAGAGTATATTTTAAAAAGTATGCATTTGCAGCAAAATTGAAAACATTTATCAGAATTTGGATTGGTAAAATAAATGAAAACAAAGGATTTAGATTGTTTTACTTCAATTTTTAAGATATTCAGATTTTCAAAACATGTATTTGGATTGCTTTTAATAACTTGTTAATGCTTTAGTCATGTTCATCTAAACAATATTAGTAGGATTCTGAATCGATGCATCATTTTTTTAATAATAGCTTGTTCTGCAAAACATCTTTAATTATGGGAAGCTTCCCTTTACACTTTATTTTATGAATGTGATTTATTTCTTATGGGATGGTTGTTAAGCAAGGTTCAACTGTATTTTTCACTCATCATTACAGTTTGTCTTATCAATCTGTATGTTAAAATCTAAATTTTTGCTGATAGTGAACTTTTATTTAATCTTTTGTCATATACCCAAATAAAAGTATTTGGTTCCAAATTTTAAACTTATGGGGTTTAAAATTTACATAATTCTTTATCTAACTTATTAACACAGATTTTTTTATCATTATTTCTCTTTTTAATTATTTAAATGCATGTAATTATTTTAGCTTATTAAACTTAGTAATCTTTACACATACAATAAAATAAATATCTGTAGTTTGTGTAAAATTCTTTTAACGTTTAAAAATATAAAACATAAGCTAAATTTAAATGATTTGTTACGTATTTAATTATATTCCATTAAAATATAAAAATGTTATGCAATATCATATAATATTATGTAATATATGACAAACCATCTATTTGCATGATTTAATTTTTAATAATTAAAAATGTCATTGTAGGAATTATTTGAAATTCTTATAATAATTATTATTTGTTCTTTGGTATTTATGTAAAAAGTATTTAATTTTGGATGTAGGTTTAGAAGCTCTAATCAAACACACAATATTCCACGACCGCCTATAAAAAGGCCTCCCAGTCAACCACCTCCTCCTCCTGTTTCTCAGGTTTGTGAAACTTTCTGTTTAAAACATTTTCATATGTTTAAAAATTTATACTATATTGTTAATGTATTCACAATCTATTAAATGCTTTAGCCAATTTTAAATAAAATTTTGCAAAATAGTTTGATTGTATAAATTGTGCATTTAATACAGATTGAAAACTGAATATTGTCATTTTCAATGGGGGAAAAAAGTACTAAAATTTTGTTAGCATTATATTTAAACAAAATTAGTTTTAGTATGTTTAAATAAAATATTTTGCATAAGAATGATTTTTTATTTAATTCATTCCCTTAATTTTTTAATCTCGTAAAAATATGAAAAAATATTTTCTGCTGTATTTGCTTTACCTTTGATAAGAGATAGATTTGTGTATATTGATAATTTTTTATTTGCTAAATATGAAATTATAAAAGCAAGCCTTCTCTGTTATTTCTTATACAATCTTAATATTATGTTATCCTCATACTCTTGATATTATAAAATGATTTCAAAGTTTTTAATAAAAATTAATATTGTAAGATTGCATTTATTCTAAATTTGTAAAGCACCTCATTACATTCATTGAGTACAATCTACTGCTCTGAACTCTTCATTGAAGGCCAATAATTAGTAAATTGCAGCAGCTAATGTCCCATTTCTTTGAATTTTAATGTAATAATTGCTCAATGGTAATTAGTGTTGTGCGTTTCTAATGAATCCATTTCTATCCTTAACCATTTTGACCTTTGTATTTTGTAAAATATAATAGTTAACCCCCATATTATAAATTTTAATTATGCAGAGTTTATTTTTTTCAATTTATGCTAGATTATAAGAGTTTCAAACACATTCAAATACAATTACTTTTAAAATTTTATTTATATATCTTAAATTTTTGACTAGATAAACTTAAATAGTTATAAGTATTTGTATATTAGGTTTAAATTAGTTACTGTAAAATGTGAAGTAAAAAATGTTAGCAAAATATTTTTTGCGTTTATCACATTTTAATATATTTTGAATTGTAGTGGAATTATAAATTTAAACCAGAAACAATTTAGTCACTCTTTACTCAAATTAAGCTGAACATTTAGAAAAAAAATGCTTTTAATTTTCTTAAAATTTATGTTAAATATTTTTTGGGAGAGCTAAGTTAGTAGGATTTAAGTAGCAATTTATACTTTTTTAATTAAAAAAATTTTGAGTATTTATATAAATGAATCTTTTTAAGGAACATCATTTTATTTGAGTCACTTTAATTTTTTTAACTTCTTTTAATTTTGTATTTATTCCTTTATTTTAAATTGCTTTAGTAGTTTTTAATCATTGCATAGCCAATACATTTTAACTATCTGGTTTATATCAACTGCTAACTTAGAAAAGTTTAGCTTGATTAGTTTCAGTTTTGGGAATGATTAAAATTGAAAAAGTCACAATTTTATTTTCATTATTGAAGATAACATTTTTAATTAAAGAACGATTTTTTAATTTATGTACAAATAAATACCATATTGCCAATTTTAAACTGAATAAAAAGCAATATTTTAAATTTTTATAACTGTTTAACAAATGTGTTTTGGTAAAATAATGATTTTTTTATCATCCAGGCTGTAAATTAACATTTGTGTACTGTGTTTTGAAAACCATCAAAATTTCAGGGTCCTTTGAGTTTTTGAATTTTTTAATCTGATTATATATTAATAGTTTCATCTTGTAAAATTTCTTTTAAATATAAAATATGCATGTTTGCGAGATTTTCTTTGTTAAAATTTTTTAGCATGATTCTTTCAAACTGGATCGACATATATTATGGCTTTAACGTCTATAATCATGAAAATGAAACACTAAAATTAATAAAATACTGTGTTCTCAACAACTCATTACTGAGATATGAGAAATACTGATCACAACTTGTCACATTATAAGAACATATTGTGTATTTTTTTTTGTTAGTTTATCTACTCTTTTCTATTTAATTGTATATTCTGATAATAAATATAGTATTTTTAAATGATAATTTTTAATTGTAATGAAAAAGTGATAAGTATGCATTTTTTATCAATAAAATAATTTAAAATATTTCAAAATGAATAGAATATTTTAATCATTAGTGTTTAGTGTGGTTTTAATGTGTTAGTATGGTCAATGTTTATTATGGTTTTCCTCTACTATGTACATATGGTATATCAAGGATAATAATTTTTGTTAAATTTTTGTGAGTTTGAGTACTAATTTTTTATTTTATTCAAAAATAATATAGTCATGAAACATAAATTAATTTTTAATAAGATTAAACATTTTTGTCATTCAGATTTACCTTTCCTTCCTCACCCTTTTTTTAAATTTGTCCTGAATATTGTTTCAGTAATTAATATATGAAAGTTTCATTAAATTAATCTCAGTGTTTTAAATTTAATTAATTTTATAAATTGCATTAGTATTTTTTGGTACAATTGATGATACAGATGTTTTACTTTAAAAAAGGTAGCTTTTCACTGTAATGTGATCTTCAGTAGATGACATTATTTTCCTTAGTTTGAAGTTTGATCTAATGAAAGATTAAATATTAATTTTTTTATCGAATTGTAATATTTTTGTTATTTTGTGAAGGAAAAGCTCATATCATTTGCTTTTATTATATATCACTATTTTTTCCACTTTGTATGCCAAATTAGAATTTATTTCTGAGTTGAAATTTAATAATATTATTAAAATATTAAATTATGTTTTAAATGTTGTAATAGTGTAAGATACAAACAAAAATTAAACATTTTAATTTCAGTAGAAAGAATTTATGCAAAATTTATTATATTTTATATATTTTTATTTGTTTTTCCAAAAACATTTTGTTACTCAAAAAGTTCAGAAATTTTTGAAACTAAATTATCTTTAAACAATTTTGAAACAATTAATGATCTTCCATTAGCAATTAATAGGTAATTGCATCTATAATTTACTTTTAATTTAAAAGTTAATTTCATGTAGTTATTAAATGTTGATATTCTTTTAAAAATTGTTTTTATTGTTAAAAAGGAATAAATTCTAGTATTGAAGAACTCATTATTTTATTTGTTTTAAACCTGAATTATATTGTGTTGAATAATGTTTTATTTATTTCATTTAATTGTAAATAAAAATTAAAAATTTAAGATTCATAATCAAGAAGAAATTCAAGAAGATTATGAAATTCCAATTGTGTCATCAGTAACTCCTACAAACAGTTACCCAAGTTCATCATCTTTGCAAAGTGGATCAAGTGAAACTGTGATTGGTAAAATAAATTTCTATTTAATAGTAAAACAATACCCAGGGTTTTCATCTTTAGAGCTTATTTCGTGTCTTATGTATTTATATTTCATAATTTATATATTTTATTGAAAACTGAGTTTGTGTTTCAAGCAATTATAATTAAAATATTTAATTTTATTATTTTAAGTTTTTGAAATCAAATAATTTCGTTTTAACTTGTATCTTCTACTTCTGAATATCATAAATAAATATAATTAAAAAAGCATTTTAAGATTTGAGCTTATTGATTTCAATTTATTTAATCTTAAAGTGCTTATGAATATTTTTCAGCTTTTTTTCTAATTTTAAATAATTTAAATGTTTTATTTTTATTTCAAAATTTATTGTTAATTTTGAAATTATATATGTGATGTAAAATATCAGAATCAATAAATATATTTTTTACTTGATATTTAAATGCCTTGCATTTGGAAAAAATTATTTTTATTTACTACAAGAAAATTAATGAATATTGACTAAATTTATAACTAATAAATAAAAGGATTTAGATTTACATACATTGAAGAGTTGATACAAATTTTTGCTTGTAATGCTTATTTGAATTATTTATTAATGATTTTTATATTCTTTTCCAGAAACATATGAAATTGTTGAAGCAGTAAGTTTACTATTTTTTATTTTGTATATTTTATTCTTATTCAAAGAATTACTTTTTCTCATTAATTATCTTTTCTATTATAGCCTGAAGAGAATTATGAAATAGTTGATTGTAAGTATAATATTCCCTATAAATGCTTTTAATATTTGTTGCATTTTGAAATGTGATTTCTATTTTTCAAATTAATTATAGCTATTAGCTTTGAATTTTGAAATACCTTTTCTAAATAATTTAACTGCAAAATATTATAATTATTTAGTGATTTTGCTATTTAAATTTGAGATTTAAATGATATAAAATTTTATCACTTTCAAAGAATGGCTACCTCTTAGTAATTGTCATCCTTCTATTTACGAAGTTATTAAGTAGAAAGATTTCATTCACATACAGAAATTTAGTTATCTTTCAGTGAAATAGAAACCTATTTAATCAAATTTTAATAGTTTAACTTCAGGTCTCTTGTATTATCATAAGTAATTTGTTATCAAATTAATGTACTGAATAAGATTTTTACCTTCTTATACCCCAATTAAAAATGAAAAAAACTAATATTTTTTTAAACATTGTAAATATTCTGTTGAGTTACTTTTAATAATTACACAATATATTCTCAATATTGTCTTAATGATTTCTGTTTAGAAATTCAGTTACTGAGTAAAAATTAGTATTTTTAGTGAATATATTCTTCTATTCTTTTTCAATTTGTGCTTAATGCTTTGATATTTTACTTAGTGATATTTTAAAGTAAAATTTTAAATTTTCATTAGCCCCTTCAACAAATCGAAATATGTCTGAAAGACCAACATTACCCCCAAGATTTATAAAGAGTCCTGGAAGTACTTCACCTCCACCACTTCCACAAAAGCCATTGAGATTAAAAGAAAATCTATTCAATAATGAAAAGTCTGATGGAGCAAAAAGTTTTTGTCGCCCTAAGCTTCCTGTTAAGTCAGAAAATGAGATTCAATTTGAAGCCAGTCCTCCGACTGGTAACAATATGGGTTTCATTAGTTCTTTAATTGGTCGGCGATCCAGTATTACTCCTACATCATCTCCAACCTCTCAACCAAAAAATAGAGATACAAATGACTGTTTTGCCTCCAGCCCTCCTAATGCAAAATTTATGAATGGAAGTCTAACTTCACTGTCATCATCATCATCCTCTACTGATAAAGATGGTAAATTAGTTTCTCTCTTTACTTTTTGTAACACAATAACTATATACCTGTTATGTATTTATGAATTTATTATATATGTAAACACATGTTTGTACTTAATATTATTAAAAAGTAATTTCCTAAAATAAATGTTTTGTTGAATTTATGGAAAATTTGTTGAATCTATGCAAAATATTAGACAGTGAATGTATTAAAATGAGCTAAATTGATTTCTGATTAGAATTAGCTTGTGTATAGTTTATATATTTTTAGATATTCATAAACTAATCTCAAAATTTAAGAATTTGTAAAGCTTATATGCTTTGCATTAAGTAGAAAATTATTAGCAGAACATCGTACACAGGGACTTACCAAACTGTGAATAAGAACAAACTATTAAAGCTGAAGTAAATAAATGTTACATAAAAATATAAATTTATAATCATGAGAAATTTCATATAAACCTGAAATTTTTAAACTCAATTTTTTTTTCAAGTTTCTTTGTATTTTTAAAATTTAATACTTCAATTATTATTTTTATTATATTACTTGCTTTATAAAAAATTTTCTCATTTTCTTTTATTTCTCATCTTTTCAAATACACCAATTATTTTGATTTGATTATTAATGTTTCATTATTCTTTAACCTTTAAGTTTATTTTATAAAAATGGAAATGTACTGTAATCTAATCAATGATATTTAAATGCAGCTATCCATGTTTTGATTCTTATCATATTTTATGATGAATAATGTTCCACCATAAAAGTTTGAATAGTAATGAATTATGAATAAAAATGAATTTGCATTGTTTCTGAACTAAAAAATGTAGATATTTATAAGCTTATTAATTTTTAATTCATATTATATCTAAATTTCATTTAAAACTATTCAGCAAAATATATAGGGTTAATTAGGAGTAATAATAAGTTCAATATATTGAATTTCTGAGCTTGTTATATGTCAAAATTTAAAAAATGTATATCTAAGATTAAACATTACTAGTTAAAAAAAGAAGTACGAATTTATAAATATGCTCTTGATAGATATGTTTATTTTTTAAGTTAAAATTTTTTTATATTTTAAAATTATCTATTTTGCTTTAAAAATATTCAATATATAATGTATTATATTTAAAATAAATTATTTTTAGCTTTTATGATAGTCGGAAGTTCTTCATTCTTAAAATTAGGTTCTTCACAAGTGACTGATGTAAAAAAATCAACTCCTTTACCCCCTCTTCCACCAAGAGGACCTTTAAGTTTATCAGAAGAAATAGGTAATATTATAATATATTAATGTTTGAAATCTCTCTGTCTCTTCTTTCTCTCCCATATCCATCTATCTCTCTCTCTCTCTCTCTCTCTCTCTATATATATATATATATATATATATATATATACATATATATTATTCCTTTTGTTTTATATTATTAACACATTTTGTATTGGAACATTGTTTTAAAAAAAACTATTTCTATAAAAATTGAAATAAATTTAAATTGCAAAATTATTCATTATTTTTCTTAAAAAGTCATATTTTAAACATTCTTTATAGGATTTCAAATAGTATTCATAATTTTTCTTTTAACACACAAAATTGAATTAGTTTGTATATTTGCTGTTATTCGAATGTATGTCATGAATGTACACATTAGTAACTGGAAAATTAATATCTTAATAGACAAATAAAAATTATATGAAGAATTTTAAAGTGATTAAATATTTACTGCAGGAAAATAGTAGAAAAGGAACTGAAAATAATAGAATTGTCATTTATTATATTTGATTAATTATTAAAATATTTCCTTTAATTAGAAGAACTATCTTTTATCTTGAAACTAATATATTGGTTGTTACTCATTTATAATTGCCAGTTTTATATATTCCTTAATATCTGGTTTTTTTCTTTCCTTCTTATTTGTGTGTATTAAGCAAGTTTTGTTTCTTTTATAACAATTTAAAGATAATTTTTCCATATTTCTTCTGTCAACCTATTCCCAAAAGTAGAAAATTAAAAGTCAAACAATTTACCAAATAATAATAGATTTGAACTTTTTATATTGTAATAAACTGCAGAACATTTTTGTGTTTAGGCCATCAGAGGACTTAGATTAGAGATCAATATTCAACAAAATTTATTACTATTTTTATTACCAATGTCTAAAAATATTTTCAAATAATAAAGAGCAAAAATACTAGTGATAAACTCAGGTGCTTATGTAATTATTTTTTATGTAATTACCTTTGTGCTTCTGAGCGTTTTGTTTTATTTCAAAATGTAGAAAAACGAGTTTTGAAAATAAGAAATGATTGTTTAATAAATCTCTAAACCTTATTAATGAAATATGGTAGTATTAAATATTTTGATATTATTGGTAATTTCAGTTATTTAATTCTTTATTTGTAATACTTTAATTTTATAAATGAAAAAACAGATTGGGAGAATCTTTTCAAAAGGGTATTTTCCCAATTAACAAATATTTAGAGTAGAGTTTCTTATTTCAATCAAAAGAATCATGATTTTTATTGTTTACTCATTCCCCACATTCTAATAATTTTCCCTTAAGTTTTTGCATTTCTTCTGATTTGCACTGATGTTATATTAGCTTTATATTTAAGAATACCATATTTTAAAATTTTCAATAAGAAAAATTAATAATGATATTGAGAAAATGGATTCAGATGTTTTAAAATTTTATTATTAATTTTTGGTTTAAAAATTGTAAAAATTAATTTTGCTGAGTGATCAGAATTCTGGAATTTATATTCGTTCTTACTACAATTTCTTTCTTAATTTTTAAAATGCATTTATATATAAAAAATACTATTTATCAAAAATTATGTTGCAAAGTTTCTTATAATGATTGATTGAATTGTATTTTTGAAATAATAAACGTTAATTCTAGTATCTATTTTTATATCAATTGACAATTAGGGACGATAATAATTTTTGAAAATTCATGAAACCAAAACATCATATTATCAATATATTTTTAAGAAGGATGGTGAGGTTAAGTTATTAATGAATATCTCTCTCTATATTTTGAATATTGATATAAGCACATAAAAGTAAGAGTAATCTAACTGTGTGAATTATGTGATTAGAAATAGTAAATTAGTTTTGTGTATAATATTTCACAAAACTAAACATTAGATTTAAAACAAATGTAATTTTGCTGCGAAGTCATAAAAAAGACCATTATTATTTACAATACAGATATTTCAAAGTTGAAATCGTTTAAATGTTTTCATTAAGGAAATATAATTAGTTAAACTAAAAGTTAGTTAATATAATAATTATATCTTGATTGCAGTCTAAGCTTATTTTAAATCTGAATTATAAGAAGTACTATGTGATTGTTATGAAGAGTCATTTATTACTCCTTTAAAATGCATGCATTGTAATGATTTGTCTGTTTATTCTAGTTTACTAAAAAAAATGTCTTTATGTTTTTGTTACTTGAAATAGAATTTTTAATTTTTATTGGACGTGTATTAAATGGTTTACAATTCTAAGCATTTATGAAATTGTAAGATCTTGGTACTAAAAATATAACATTGTTTTTAAGTAAATATTTATTTCCATAATATTCTTGTTACACTGTGATTTGTTTTAATTTGGGATTATTAAAATCAATATAAATATTTAGTTTATTAAAATGAGGTATTTACTAGAGAAAAGTTAAATAATTTCATTTGTTTGTATAAAGTTTAATACTTCAAAACTTTTCAGCTCAAAATATGGCCACAAGACCTTTGCCACCAGTGCCTACAGCTAATATTGAAGAGAAATTGCCTGAAAAAATACAGGTAACAATTCATTCAAGATTTTATTTTTTAATTTTTTTAAATATTACATTTAAATATTTTTTGAACAATGTTATTTTAATTTATTGATATCGCAAAATTTCCCTTAAAAACATTCAAAAACACATATTCTATGTAATTAATGGATTATAATCTTACTGAAGATGTGTTAAAATGTATAAATGTTATTTATTTTATATTGGACATAATTAAATTTCTTACAGGATGTACAACATTATCCTTGGTTTCATGAGATCGAGCGAGAACAAGCTGAAATTGCTGTTAAGAGTTTAAATGAATTGGGCTCTTTTGTTGTGAGACCTAGTAAGCGTGCTGGAAAGGAAAATCCTTACAGTCTCACTGTGTTACATGAAGGCAAGCTTTTCCATCTGAACATTCGCATAAGACCCGATAATACTTTTGCACTTGGTAAAGAAAAGGAAAAAGAAAAGGTAATTTATTTCTTTTCATAAACTAGAAATGTGTGGCAGAAAAATATTTCAGATTTAATGGAATCATATAAGTAAAATATAATTTAAATTAATTTTTATTATAATTGAAATAAGATGAAATCCGTAGTATATTCTTAAAAATATTTTTTACAGTATTTTTCTCTTTTTAAATATATTCTTTAAAAAAAACTGTTTTCATATTTTTAAAATTTGTATACTAACTGTGTGCAAGCAGAACTAAGTTCACAATAATCTTAAAAGGCTTATATAAAATGTTATGTCTAGTGAAAACAACACAGTGATTAAGCTATTAACTATGAGGGTTGTTTATGGACTTGGAGTTGATCTAGTATTGGAATTGGAGCATCTGGGATTAGCAACAACAGCAACACTATGAGGATTTTTTCTTTTTTAAAAATACCATATTTGTTTTATAGACTATGTAGTTTAAGGATTTTTTTGAAGACCTTTTAGTAAAATATTTCTTAAACCTCATATTGAAAGATTTAATTGTAATTGAATATTTCTATATTTTGCAAATTTTCCAATCTTTTTTCTATGTAGAAATATTGCTCTACATTTAAATACAAAAAATAGCAACTGAAATATTAAACTATTTTTATTTTAAAATGTAATTTTCATGAAATTATTTTAAACAGTATGATATGGTTACACACTGCAAGAGTATTTCAGGTCTGGAGTACAAACATTTAAGAATAAATGACCTGTCTCTAAATTTAGTTTTAAAGTTTTTATGCTGTCTATGTAGTTTTTATTTTTTAACATATTTTAACGTTAAGTATTGCAAGTCAACAGAGTTAATTAAATATGGCTTTTTAAGCATAAGGGAAAATAGTACTTGTGAAATGACATCTAGCTTTATTTTTATCACACAAAACTAAATTAAATTCAGTTCAGTGCAATTATGAAAAAAAGGTTATTTTCCTTCTATATTCGTGTCAGCTGTCAAAAGAAATTTTAATGTTATTCATTGTTGATGACTCAGTTCTTTTTATTTCAAATCTACAGTTGTCGTTATTTTTTTTATTTAAAAGAGTGCTGACATTTTTTTTAATATTTTAAAGCCACAAATATGTTTGATATCTCAGAAAAAAGCTAACTTCTATTATTTTAAGTGTGAAGTAAATTTATAAACAAATTTTGACATGGATAATATATCATTATTATGAATAAAAATGTACTTAAATATTAAAAAAAAAAAAAACTAGTATATTAAACTTAAATTCAATGAAAATGTTAGATATTTCTCCTTTCCAAATATATATGTGTACCTAAGTATATCTATATGTACATTTGCAAATCAAATGTATATTTTATAAATAATATGTGTTTAACTAAATATAGAATATTCTTAAAATAATCAAACTGACAGAAAACCTGAAAAATTGTTATTTTTATGTAATAAAAGATTTTACATACACATATATATAGATATTTAAAGAGTTGCAAGTATTCATAGTTTAGTGTAAAATCATAAACAAAAAAGAGAATTTTAAATATAAGAATTTAGCAAAAGACAACACAAGAATGTACATATTTTTGACAAAAAGTGAAATGTGGCATTTATCATGTCTTTTTCAGTGTTTATACATAATAAACTTAAAATACCCCAGTTTTTACAGATATTTAATTTTAATTTTCTTTGCATGGCATTACTGCAGTTTATATTTTATTCATCTAATTTAAATGCTCAGTTATTTATGTAATATAAGTATTTAAGAACTGCTAGACTAAAAAAGTGGTTTACTCATTAATGTTGATTTGAAACCAAAAAATTAATCCAATGTTAGATGTTATTTTGCTTTTAAATGTGTGTGTCAAGCTTGAACGCTTTCTTAGTTTAAGTAATCAAGTTTTTAATTCTTGAAAATGTGACATGTTTTTCAGACATTTCCAAGTGTGGCTGAATTAATCGCTTATCATCAAAATGAGCCAATTTTATTGAAGAATAGAGGAGAACCAGCTGGGAAGACTAAATTATGCAAATACCCTGAAAAGACATAGTTTATATTACATTTATGTAATAATTAATTTGTTTTTACTGCATTTATTTACAAACATGAATAATCCATTTTAAAATTTAATTGTATTTTTTCATAATTTTTAAATTGTCGTTTTTAAAGTTTTGTAAATTTTTTTAAATATTTGTGTTATTTGATGCGGCAATTAAAATCCTATTTCCAAATGATTGTTTTTAATATTTTTATGAAATTTGTGTTATTTTTTAAAAGTCCTTATCACACACAATTTTTTTTAGATTTTAATTATTTATTAGAATATTTAATAGTAAAATATTCTAAACATGAAGTTATAAAATGTTTCTTGTCAACAGAGTGCAAAAGCGTAGCTTTATGATATCAATTTAAATTACATTTGGATAATCGGAACAAAATCTAATTTTAAAAGTTTTATCCTTTGACTAGATGAATTTCAGATCATTGCTTCTAATATACTTCCTAAATGAACAAAGTAAGAAATTTGATAGACACATTTATAAACATTACACTTTCTTGTATCAATATATTGCCATCAATTAATTCCTGCCATTATTTTACAAAATGATGTATAATAAATAAAAAATAATAAATATTATTCTATAATATTATAGTGAGTCTGTAAAATTGTATTTATTTAAAGAATACTTTTGATTTTCTTAATGAGGCAATAAAAAGATGAATTGAATATGGAGTAAAATGAAAAATATAAATTTTTCTCAATATTAATCTATAATATTATTTGTGAACATCTAAAATTTTATTTTTTATAATGTGCCTTTAAAACAAACACTGTAGTATTATCTGCTATTAAATCTGTGTTGTAATACAAAATACAACTCTTTGAATATTTTTAATTACATGAGAAATATTTATTGTCCAATGTGATTTAATGGTTCTTTAACACCAGTTCTCACAATCATTCTGTTCCGTCCCGTGGAAAAAACAAAGTATTATATTCTTGTTCATGTTTGTAAAATATTGTGTGCCTTGAATGTAATATAGAAGAGTGAATTTTAAACATGCTTGAGATAGGCATTAAAAATATTTAATTTAATCTTAATGAGTTGCAATTTATCTTGTATTGTACATGATTATTACCATTTATTAACTTGATATGACTGCCAATGTGTGAAATTAATTTATAGGAAAAGTTTGTAACATTTTGAAATTACCTATGATGCTAAAAGAATCATTTTTATTTCGCTATTTACGTTTGTTTATTTTAAACAATTTTCTATAAAAATTTCATTGATGAAATAATTGCTTATGCATTTAAATATTTCAATTCTATTCTCAGCCATTTCATGTGTTTTATAAATACTTATAATTTGCGCACACAATATTGTTGTGTGTATGTTTTGAAATTTACATGTTATCTTATATAATTCTACATGTGTGGATTTTATGTACTGATGATTCACCTGAAACTTAACATTCCAATTATTCATTTTGTGCTCCTTTTATTTGTGCTTTTTTGTATTTTGTATGAGTGAGAAAAAGTATTTTTTTGTTAACTACTTATTTCTTATAAAATCATTTGAAGGATTAGAGTTTGTGTTTTAACTAACTGAAGGATTTGTTCTGTTTTGGCTAGTCTAACATTAATGATTGTTGTTTTGTTATTGTAAAAGATTTATAGAGCTTAAGTATTCCCTTAAGTATTTAGGTAAATATGAATCCAATTAAAATGTTTACTGTAAATATTGTAAATTGCTAAAGCAGTCTGTGTTATGTTTTATTACATTTGATAGAAAAGTTTATATTTGTAAATTTTATATAAAATATTTTTGTATAGCAAGATATGAATAAGTATATTGCTTTTATAATAAGAGATGAAAATTAAATTTATAAATGTAACTTAAATTTGCTGTGCAAATCCTATAAAATAAAAAAGCTACAAATATCAGGAAAATGTTGTGATTTATTTAAATGTTACTCTATATTTGCATAAATTTTTTTCTCAGTGTTTTGAATTCAAAGGAACTATTATGTAAGCATTAAAAATGCTGAGATATGGGGGAAAATGAAAGAATATTGAATATGTTAGTAAATTTTGGTAAAATGGAAGAACAAAAAATTGCTAATGCAAGTATGCTTTAGATAAATTAGTTTCTGCTTCTGTTTCTTTAGATTGTCATAATCTATCACTTTATTTTTTGGGTTTTAAAGCCTTTTATTATTTTTTATTACCAGAAAAAATATTTAAAATTTAATATTAATTATAATTATTTTAAAAGATAATGTTTTAAAAAATTCATATTTACACTGCTGATTTTACATTTTGTTGTTTTCATAGTATGTAAAACAATATATTTTTTTAACTTCATCGTTATATTTTTAAAAGAAAAATTTAATCTTTTAAGTATAAAATAAAAAAAGCCATATTTACTGGGGTTTATTTTAATATTCCTCAACATTGATAGCGCCGAGCTGGCAGCCGAATGGTTAGCGCTCTTGCCTTCGGTACAACAGTTCGTGGGTTCGAATCCCACCTTGGGCATGGGTGTTTGTAGTGGTTCGGAATTCACTTTAAACCGTAAGTCCCGGTCTAATTAGCCCTCGTGTGCAAAAAATGACCGTTGAGCGACAAACAAACAAACAAACAAATCAACATTGATAGCTTCTAAATCGTCATGTGTGTCGTGAGGAGATCCATAACATCTTGATAATATATAACTATCTCTTTATGCAGTTTATTAAATTTTACTTAAAGACTTGTTTCATGTGCCAATGCTTTAAATTCACATTTATTGAAGACCATTCTTTTGAAATTTTACTTTGGTATAATACACAGAATTTTTATTTCATAAGTACTTTTTACAGACCATATATGAGATGAAAAAATTAGTTTTCTTATGAAAAAGGGAATGTAAATTGTGAATACACCATAGAATGTGCATTGAATGAATTTTCAGATTCAAATTTAAAATTTTACTTTTCATGTGAATGTTTTGAACTCCTACCATGAGGAGCAAAGAAAGAAACTAATTTTGAATATAAGAAATATGAGATAGAGTATGTTGAGACAAAATTATAATGTATTATCAATAATTACTACTTGAAATATAACTTATACATTTTTTTTATCTAATTTTCTTGGAAGGAAGTTTTTTAATTTTAATTTACAATATCTTCAGATAATGCTAAATGGAATACATTTATGTTTGATTGACACAGCTTATCATGCCATCTACTTCGCTGAAAATTGATCAGCTATTGGTCAAATAAACCATTTTCCTTTTACAGGACAGGCCAAAAACAGTATACTAGATTGAAACATCAGAAGAAATGTTGTCAAGAAAAAACAGTATTATGAATCTGATTAAATTTCGATAATTATTTTGTGCTTTTAATTAATTTATACTAAAATGCAATTTTAAGTTGATAAAAAAATGTTTTACTGTTGACTCATAGCCAATGCAGTTTTATTAGATTTCTGCATTAGGCAACAAAATCAATTATGTATTTTTTAAACAGCCGAAAATCTTTTGAAACATCAATATCAGTTTTTAAGAAACATTTTAAATAATTGTGTTATTTTATCAGGTTAAATTATGGTTTATATATTATTTAGCTGCTATATTTTACTCGATCAGCGTTTTTTAATGAAATAAATATGGTTTGCATATTGTTTTGCTGTTTATTTTGATCATACCAAGTTAAACAAGACATCATTAAATGAAATTTGGTGAACGAAATTCAAAAATATAAAGAAATATTTAATATAATATACTTGATTATTAGTATATTCTTAAGGAATTGTTTATTAAGTTTCTCTCGCTTACTTTTAAAAATATTTCCAGAATTTAAAATAACTAGTGGGGGCATTTTTAGTTTCTTTGAATAAAAATTCTTTTACCATGCCCCAAAAAATACATTAATAAAATAAAATAAAATTGAATGATACCCAAAAGTTTGAGTATTTCATTCTCACACATTGATGATAGGGCAAAATATTCCTTTAGTGACATACAAATACTTTGCTGATAACATTCTTTTATAGTCAGTGTAGTCAACAGAGCATTTTTTATATGCTTTGTTATGCAGCATAATGTTTATAAGCACTTATTTTAGCTAGGGAATTTGATTTCAGTCAGGTTCTTATTTAGACTTATTAGTCAATTACTGGTGAATGAAAAAATAAAGAACAGGTATTGTAATAAATCACATTAATAAAATTACTATTTGACAAACATTTTTTAAAGAAAAATTGTGATATTGATAATGAAGGATGAATTAAGAAGTCACAGGATTAAAAATTGAGTGCTAATCTTATAAATGCAAGTGTGTCGTTATGAAACTGGTGTTTCTTTGTTATGTATGACCTCGGAAAAACGCTTTGGAGGCGATAAAATCGAAATTTGTTTTGTGGTAAATTGTTTACTGATTTATATTAATTCCGCTGTTCATGTTTTTGACTGTATTAAATAAGTATAGTTAATCTGCCGTCCTATTTTTACACTTTATGGTTGAATCTTATTTGGACCCATCCCGTCACCAATGGTAATATGCGGAGCCAAATCGGCAAATTATGAGGCCTAGGATTCTTTAATGCAACGAATTTAAAGTACCTATTCATTAGTCTGTAATACGAGGGTTACTCTGAAATTTTTAAGATATGCGCAGACGAGAATTTACAAAATAAAAGTAACGGTTTAATTTTAAAGTATAAAGTATTTTAACACAGAAGATGATTTTTTACTGACTTACTTCAACTTGTTTAGCGTGGAATAAATTATAAACAGAAGAGAAAATGGAGTTGACGCGAGAACATTTTTGCGCTTTGATTTTCTACGATTTCAAAGCAGGATTAAATCAAGAAGAATGCGTTCAACGGTTGCAATTAGCATTTGGTGGTGAATCTCCAGCTCGTGCCACTGTATTCAGATGGTTTAGAGAATTTAGAAAAGGTCGCAATTTTATTC
Organism: Latrodectus hesperus; assembly: GCA_037975125.1. Classification (NCBI taxonomy): domain Eukaryota; kingdom Metazoa; phylum Arthropoda; class Arachnida; order Araneae; family Theridiidae; genus Latrodectus; species Latrodectus hesperus. The sequence continues at coordinate 101,027,915 of CM075850.1, read as the reverse complement.
AGGATGAAGAACACACAGGAAGGCCGCCGTCGGCAGTAATCCCGGATAATGTGCCTGCCATACGAAAAATGTTAATGGATGATAATCGCTGTACCCATCAAATGATACAGATGGAACTTAACATTGGATCCGCAGCCATACACAAAATCATTCATGAAGAATTACATATGAAAAAAGTAGTTTGCCGTTGGGTTTGGAGGAGACTACTTTGAACACACCTAATATTTTGTAAGTATAACTTTAAAAACCTAGTTGTATCTCAAAAATTTCAGAGTGACCCTCGTATGACAATTTCCTAAATCCACATCTATTGGTTGCGATTGTATGGTAACCACTTCTACGTAACATTTTTAAAAATAATCCACAGACGAAAGTTTTTTCATTAATAGGTATGAATATTTTTAGTAAAAACAATTAAATCTTCTGAAAATTAAATAATTTTTGGGAAATTTTAGTAAAAAATAAGTTTTTTAATATTTCTGGACCAAATATTTTAAAATTAATGAATTAATTAGAATTAAGAGATGTAAGAAATATTTTATTTTTAAAAAATGCAAACGATTTTCATTCTAAATGATTGAATAGAATAAAAATATATACGATATTTGTACTTTACGTTATCGTTTTATTTTAAAATATAAAAACACTTTTGTCTTCTCTTTAAAAGAATTCATTTCTTTATGATATGTTGTTTTATGCAGAGCAAAAATCCAGTATCATGAGTGCATGCATAGCCAAATTTTCACGTTATTGAATGCTGGAAGTAAGAAAAATATGATTGAGAATGATATGTGAAAGTTAATTTAATTTCTAAATCGTGTCTAAGATGCGGGAATGATGACATAATTGTAAATTCTAGAAAGATGTTTAAAATATTTATGAACCTGTGAATGTAGGGATGTCAAGAAAAGGAAATAAAGTAAGTACTTTTATTGTTTAAATTATTAATTCTAAATTATAAAAAAGTTGGAAAAACTGAATTTACTAAGCTAAATGACTAATGTTATTCTCGTCAGTCATTTAGCTTTATTGCCCGGTTTTTGACATGTGCCCAGGAGCATTAGAAAAGATTTTTTAAGGGGTGTGCGCTACTGTCCGGTTAAATAATGAAGATTTTGCAAAATATCCGATATTCACATTATTGATGTAGATGCATTGCATGATTAATCAAAGCTAAATATTTAAAAAATCGTATAATTTACGTATTAAGTCATGTATAAACGTCATTTTTTTACGTTTTATTTCTTTATATTTTACAATATAAATCCTCATTAATTGGATAAAATGATCTTTCAGCATTTTACATTGATATGACATGCAATAAGAAAAATTCGAAATCGTGATGTTCGAAATTATATAAAATCATAATTATAAATAATTACAGAAATTCATAGCTACAATATCCAAAATTAATTGAAATTGCATAAAAATGCAAATAAAAACAAATATACGATAATTCGAATTTATTAAATCGTAATTTTATAATCACGTTATATAGCGTCATTTTGGTTGGCAAGATAATGTTTGTCGCCATTTTCCCTGTTCTTGCCAAACGGTGGGCCGAAATAGACTATTCAATTTACTAATACTTTAAAATTCAATATTTTAACATGATTTAATTAATATTGATGCTAAAATATTTTAAAGTTCTACAAATATTAGACAGTCTTGGTTTAGACAACTTTGATACAAAATCAAAGTTGTTTTTCTATAAATGATAGAGCTGAAACAAACTCTTACACAATTGCAAAGCATTTATTTCAACAGATATAAAATCAAAGTTGTTTTTCTATGAATGATAGAGTAAAATAATTCAAATATTACACAGCTACCAAACTGATATTTTCGTATTTCTTAGAAAAAGTATAAATACGTAAATATTTATTTTTTAATAAAATTTATTGACATACTTTGATAAAATGTAATTTTAATACCAGAGTAAAAGTATATAAATATATTTAAAACTTTTGTATAATTATCTTTTACATAAACGCGCCTATTCATATCAGGTTGTAAATCAATAAAATATTTATAGATGCCAATAAAAACATTGTTAAAATTCTGAGGCACGCATTTATTTTAATTTCTCAGTAAGATTATATATATATATATATATATATATATATATATATATATATATATATATATATATATATATATTTAGGAAATTATATGACACTGATCAAATTTTTTCATTTAGCAAGAGCGATTTTACAGTTTTAGGTTACTTTAAAGTTGCTAAAAGTGCATGTTATTTTTCTTAAATTGGTTCTAGCATTTTACATAACACATGGTTTCAATGTTTAAATAGTGTCTACAGACAATATTTTTAGTTTTTATATTTCTCTATCATCTTTTATCAGTTATTTATCCTGCAAAATTTAAAGATTATTAAATTGTTAAAATTCTTTTGCAAATAGTATTCTACGGGTTCATCAAACTCTTCACATTAAGGGAATTATTAGGAATATTTGGGCCCGAAGATTGTAGAGACATTAGAAAATTAATAAATATATCAATTATCCAACGCATTAAATTAGATTTACAGTTGTATGAAATTAGATTGTTTTTCACACCATTTCCCATAAAATTTCTTTTAAATAAATAATACATTAGGTCATTGTGAAAATGGCACACAATTTTAAATTCAAATATATCTGAAAAATGTTTAATAAATTAAAGAATGAGCAGGTATATTTTTAAAGTTCTTGAAAAATTTAAAAAGTATTGAAATTTTTGTAACATTTTTAGAGATTCCTCATCTTTTTTAACAACATTTTGATTGCTGATTGAATATAAGTTTGATTATATTTTATAATAGATATTAAGAATATTTTGGATAACCAATATAAATAGAGATCTATATGGAAAGCTGGTGCAAAGTAAGTATAGAAATTTTAAGAAAAGCTATTCAAATATCCAAATCTTTGGATGAATTTTCAACAAATCTGTATAGAATAACAAAATCCATTATTTTGCATATCAAAATGACAGGGTAATGATATCAAGGTTAGATAATATGAAGACATAATGTTAGATAATTGTTAGACAGGAAAGGAATTTCCACTATAAGAAATGCTTGTCTATAAATTAGAGCTTCCGTTAATCAGTGATTTGAATTCTGTTTATTTGTTGCTACTGGAATTTAATTTTCACTTCATTTCTTAAAATCGAAGCAGTTTTACAAAAATTATTCCGATTTGAAATTAATAGCAAGAAATTATTTTAAAATATCAAATACAGTTACTAGTAAGATCTGTATTGAGTCAGACAAACGGAAATTTCCTATTTGAAAGCGAATCATATAAAGTTGTCGAACTATTTGCTTAGGAGCAATTTATTTTTAAGCTCTTGAATCAACCAAGATCCTGTGCGTCTAAATGATTTCTATTTACTAATATTACACTTGTATGCAGATTATAAGTAAATAAAACTGTTGCACAATTTTTATTGAATTGTAGACATATTTTGAATAAATTTCAATAGACACAGCAGCCCATGAATGTCTCTAATTCTATTAATACTAGATCCTAATTTTGAGATTAAATTATCAGATTATAACTATTGAGTGTTTTCTAATACCACAAGTTTTTCAAAGTCCATAAGATTCAAGTTTAAGAGAATTTCGGAATAGCATTTCTATTACTATTTATCCAATTGACAAGTCAAATTATCTTATAAGTATTAAACTTATTATCATTTCATTAGATAGTTTTTTAAAATACAATTTACTGCAAAAAGTACTTTGATTTTAAATCGCAAAAGCTATTTTTTCTCCTTTTACATTTACTTAGAATTAATTTTCTTTTTGAAATATTTTTAAAATAAATATGTATATTGAAGATAATTAAATAGTATTGATGTATAGTAAGATAACAACGACTTGGTTGTAATATAAATACGCTTAATTATCGTATTCTTTCTAAAAACTTCTTTTACTTCTAAGAAGTGAGTTTTAATAATAGACAAAAAGTGTTGAGCAATTATTTTCAAGTTTCTAATTGCATCTTAATTGACACCCAGTGTTGGAGAGCCGCTCCAAAAAGCAATTAGCGTAATTAAGGAGCAGAAATTTTCGAAACCAAAATATGAAGTTGATAGAAAATAAAAAAATATTAAAAAGAACTTCAAAATAAAACCCCTACTTATCTTTAAAAAAATGTAGTGAAATGAAAATTTCTTAATGTAAAAATAAAAACTTAATGGCTTACAAACATTTTGAAAAGCATTTTTAAAATTAACATAAAAGTGTTTTCTGCCACTCTAACAATTTTATTTACTTGATAAAATAGCATGGCTTCATTGTTAATTGTTAGTTATTGAGCTATTATATTAATTATTTATATTTGAATAAATTTAAATGATTTAAAAAGCACAGCTTTAATTTGAAATGATACTTGTCTCATACAAGATATCAAAATAGAATGAACCATGTTGATAAGTGAAGCTGATTTTCATTTTATTGATTATTTTTATGGATAATAATAATGAGTCTTTAGTAACTGATATTAAAATTAAATTTAAAAGTACTAGTCTAAAAGTGAATGATATCAAATTTGAATGAGAATAATTTCCATTTTTTTTCATAAAAACTTAGTTTCATCATCCATGTTGTTATTTCTAATCTTCTATCTTGTCTTACGAAGTCAGACCAGATCAATGAAACGGTGAACTTTAATGATTTCTCTCCAATACAAGAAGTGAACGATTTTGGACATCCTCCCAATCTATTCCAAGATGTACTGAGGTGATACCTATTCCTGCCGACATGTAGGGTTGATAGTCATCATCTATACACTATAAATATCACAAATATTTGAAAAAAATGTATGAAAAAAATATTGAGGAATTTCTTAAAGAAGTTTTTTTTATATAAATTTAATTTCAAAATGCGCGTGTGTTTATTTCATGCCTTGAAATAATTAATGAAAATTTTATGATTTGTACGGAAATATGATGAGAGAGAAAACTCTCCCTATATTATGCATAATCAAAATGCTACTCTGGGAAAGAACATTGGATGTGTAGGCAATTGTGAATGTGTTCCTTGGTAAACTGTAGGGAATTGAAATTTCTGCACCATACCAAACGGTATTTGTCGAAACTGTGGTAAGACATATGGCTCATATGTTCTGCCAACTCGACGTCCCCCACCTGGGATCTCATTTGTTTCTTGATCAGAGAAGATACCACCACTAAGGATTTCAAAATGGCCGTTGCCCAGTATGTTAGAATTTGCCCTGCTTTCTTTCGCTGTTAGTTCATCGTTGATACTTCTATGTTTAGGTCGTCGGTTTGCATTTGTTGACGTAGACTTGGATGGGCGACTCTTGAATGGGGAGGGAATGGGAACAAATCCCGTATCACTAGAGATAGTAGAAGGGTTATATGGACGGGAATACTTTACCTTTTCTTTTATTTTTCCAGAGTTTGATAAGATTTTGTTCTTGTCTGTTGCCTTATTCTTTGGAGGCCTGTCGTAGCTTGTTGATTTAACTTTCGTTTTGGAAGGTAATGTGTGGCTTTCATTTTCTTTGTTTTCTTTATTTGTTTTGCAATTTGTTTTACAGTATGGTTTCGTAGGAGGTAGCTTCCTTGTACCATATTGAGGTGTTGTGTTGATTTCTTCTAAGTACTCACTTGATACATCTTCATCACTTAATTTATCGCTATTTGATGCCTTACGAGAAGTTCCCATTATAGAAGTTTCTAAAAAAATATCAACAAAATTAATATTTTAGGAATGAAAAGCATATTTACAACAACTCATCATTTGTATAAACATCATATATAATTATACAACTAAAAATATATTAGGCAAATTACAATTTTACGAGAAGTTTCTCTAAGTTGGGCACAATTATTTACTTTATTTTCAAATACAAATTAATTTGTCAATTAACGTTGAGATTAACAAGTAGGATTACTTTAGTGTTCCGCGCGTGCGATTTCGAAGAAATATTCTCTGCCCTTATTATTTGTAAACAATGGGAGATGCTTATTGCTTTTGAACTTTCTGCAGAAACGTGTGTAAGGGATGTGAAGAGGAGGTGCTTGAAAATTTGCTGTTCTCTTTGAAAATGTCTTACGATATAAATTCTTTTTGATAGTAATCTCTCGAGATTATTATGCATTGAATTTTTGATGAAATTTAATACAAATCTGCTATACTGTCTAAATTTTAAAAAAATCAAAGAACTAACTTTCAGAAAGAGATTATAAACGAAACAGTATTTAACCTTCAAAACCTATATTCAAATGTACATAACTTCAAATACTGATCCTCAACACTAGTCGTAACGATTGACTGTGCTAAGAGTAAAGTGGTTAAAAATTGTTACCAAGCTTACGAACCACAGAAAAATTTACATTCAATTATTTTACAATCCTTTGCAGAAGCAATCAGACAGCCATTACAAGATTTAAAAGTGGACATTTAAGATCTCAGTGTTATACTAAAGGGGGAAAAGACCTTTCCTATCTGCGTGATGTGACGCAGAGAACAGGCGATTTCTGATCCTATTTTGGATTGTCTGGGCTTTCCAGATTAGATCTATATAGAAACCTAATCATGGTTCTAAACTTTTTGAGAATGAATAAATTAATAGATCTGGTTTAGATCTGCTGAACCCAGGAGATAAGTAATAATAACAACAACAACACAATCCTTTACTTTAACCAAGTTCAAATATTTAATAAAAAAATTTCTACTCTTACTTTTATAATCGCTTTTTATATTTTTGTGGATGTTATATTGAAATTACAAGTTTATTTATTCGCGTATAATAACATTAATAAACCCCTTTTACATAGAAATAAGTTCAAAGTTTATAGGAATTGGCAAATTTATAGCTACTCATTACCCTTTTTCGATTGTTTATTTACAAAAAATCAGTACAAAAGTGCGTAAAAAATATCCTTAAGAATTAATTTAAAACTCACCAATACGTTGAACAATAAAATTAGTTTCTGAACAGAGATCGAACATCACATAAATTCAATGTCAAGAGCTTATCCTAACAAACTTAATTAATTCATCTCTTCTGCAATTAGCGGCGGTAGAACTTTGAATTTTTTTCGCATATTTGTGCAATTATTTTGAGTATTATGTATAATTTTCAATGCTGCAGTATAGTTTTTTTTCTTCAAAATGTTATTTAACGTTATTTTCATTTTCTTGAAAAAGTTATCCGTTTCAACTTTAGTTGTATCAGTTTTTTTCCTATGTATTTCACTAATACATAAACTTTACTTTGCCTTTCATTTAAATGCATATTTTCTAATGATAATTGGAATAGGAATTCGTAAAATTGGAAAAATTTTAATCTTATTTATTAAAAAATTTGTTCTCTTATTTTAACAGCATAAATATAAACGTACAATAAATAAAATTATTACCTATTTTACATTTATACTTAAAATGTTTAGCTATGCGTAACGGCCTCTTTTCTGCATAATGACGTAGGGACAGTGGTATTATTGGGTGCATATTTGAATAATTATTAATACAGTCTGCTCAGGAAAGAAATGTGACGTTTATATTTTTAAAAGTAAAAATTTTAATCGAGCATTTTTTTATATCAAGATCTAAAAATTCTGAAATTGTATCCCAAGATGATAAAATTGTATGTTGAAGAGATGTCTATGATGACATATCAGACTTGGATTATTTTGATTCTGATTTATTTCAAGATTTGCTAACTCATTTTAGTTCACTTGAGAAATAAGACTGAAATCATTATATGTCGTATAATTTGTTTATTTATTTTTGTATGTAAAATTTCTTTTATTTTCCTTCCTTCCTTTCATGATGTTTTTTATAGCATAGAATAGAATTATACAAGGGTCTTCCGGAAAGTAAATTTCCCACAGTTTCAAAATAAGACCCTGTAAAATGACCAAAACGCAAAAGTACTTGAAGGGTATCATATGTTGTGTGCAATCTTAATTTTCAGATAGCTCTTATTTTAAATTCGTTATAATGTGCAAAGAGGTCAGCTCTTATTTATTCTCCCACTGACTGCAAGGTGCAACAGCAAATATTGAACATTAATGCTCAACTCTAAAAACTTGCGACGAGCCACTATAAGGAAAGGCCTGGGTTTTATTACTATATTAAGTACTATAGCAGTACTAATGTTTTATTACTCCACGACAACCCTTGGCCACATATGACGAGGGATCAAAATCTGCAGGACATATTGGTTGTGGTGTAGTTTTTGATAACACGACATTTAGCTACAGCCTCCATTTGTCCTGTTCTACTTCTCTGCTGAAGCAATCACCATTTATCAAGCTCTTCAAGATGAATACAAGTGATTACTTTAAATATTGTGTGTACACTAACAGTTTGAGTGTTTTGGAAACTTTACGGAACAGTAGTTTTGAATGGCATCCTGTAGTGTCAAGAATTTTCGGAGCATTATATTCTCTTGCTGGCAAGGGATATGACATTATTTTCTGTTGGACCTAAAGTCACGAAGGTCTTGATGGCAATAAGAAGGCTGATGCAGTTGCTAAATCTGCATCTTGCTTATCTCTGCCATCAGTTCCTTTGTCTGATGTGAGAAGATGTGTTAAAAACCTAATTCGTTGTCTTTGGAAAGAGTCATGGAACATGCAGATCAATAATAAATTGTATGCCTTATTTCCATACTTCAATTCATTATCAGTTTTACCGGTAAGAAATGCTGATGTGAGATTAACTCGCCTTCGTGTCGGACACATACGTTTCACACATAAACATTTGTTTTTAAATAAATTTAATCCTCAGTGTGAATAGTGAAATGAACTAGTTGCTTTTTTCATATTTTAATTTTATGTCCATATATAAAAGATTAATGTTTATTCTTTTTTAATTGCAATCTTTTAACTTTGTTTGATTTGTTGGAGGAAACAACCCACAGAAACCTATTTACATATTTAAGAAATATAGGTTTCTTACATTTCATTTGATTTTGTTATAGTTTTAGGGTGATTGTATATATTATTTTTCATTATATTTCATTTACATTTTAGTAGTGTTATATACAAATATTTTCGTTTTTTAACACTTTAACGTTGTTTAGGTTTTGAAAAAACCAATAGTATTACATAAATCTTAGTTTTAGCGCAGCTTGTTCGTTTTTGGACCTTGCGCCACAAAGCTCAATCAGTTTGAACGCATATGGCTAATTACACACACACACACAAAAAAAAAAACTGGAATAATTTATCCGGGAAGTGTTTGACCATCTACCCTATACTCTCAAACTTGCTCCCAGCAATTAATACCTATTCTTGCACCTGAAGAAATTACTGTCACTTCACTATTGACGAAGTCGTGCAGAAAACTGTAACATGTTGGCTCTATTCTAAGGCTTCTATGATACTTAAATATATAAAAATTTAACCCATGGTATAACAACTGCTACCATTCCGATGGTTCTTATGTTGAGAAGTAGCTGAAACACTGTTGTATATTTGGCAGTAAATCTTTCTGTGTAACAATGGTTTGTTTCTTTTTATAAGCCATGGGAAACTTAATTTCTGAATGATCCTCGTTCATACCGTGTTTTTAAGTGAATCACAAGACTTTTAATTGTAGCAAATTCAATAAGATACAGGAAACTCCAGCTGTAGAAATCACGATTATACAGCTCCAATTCAGCTAATACTATAGGAAACAGCTTCCAATCGCAGAAGTCTCTAATACCTGAGGCAAATAACAGTTTCTATGCAATAGACTAGCGTTCAAGATTTATTGTCTATCACTAACGACGGGTGGAGGTATGCATACCCGATTAAAATTTCTAAATCTTATATATATATATATATATATATATATATATATATATATATATATATATATATATATATATATATATATATATATATATATATATATATATATATATATATTATAATTTTTAATTAACAGTTAACCACATGAATTTTCCCAGTCATCGAAATAAGAGTATTGTTTATAGTTGTGATTAAGTTAAAAAATAAACAAAGATGTGATATTTCACGAATATGAATCAAAGTATTCAAATTTCATCTCTAAGGAAGTAGGAAGACAGGAAATTAGGAAATATGAAATTAATAAAAATCATCATAGCTCAGAATTTATGCAATAATATTTCTAGTGCATATCCATTATGAAAAATCAAAAAATAAATGAAATAAGCTTCAGTATTAGTATTTAAAAATTCATTTATAGAATTTAGTTTTATGCTGAATATACTTCATTTCTCTTAATCATGTTTTTACGTTGTTAAATGCGAAGAATTTGATAAAGAATTTTTAATAGGTTTGTGTTTGAAAAGTGTTGGAAGGATTAAAATATAGTTTATTTTAAGGAAAAAATGTAATTCTCGAAAATATTTCTTAAAAAGCTAACTTTGGGATTTCAATGACTATTAAAAAGTAGGTTTATGATACACCTTCATTTATAAAGATACGTCTGCACTTTTTATGAGGAAAATGTCTTTATAAATTTTTTTGAAATTTTATGTTGTCATTTTTTTTTTATAAAACTTTGATTTATTTTACTGTGAAAAGTTTTTGAATCATTTTGGTTAAATCCTTTACGAGTACTGTTAAACCTTTATTTCATATTGAAATTTAAAAAAAAAAAAATTAAAAGCTTAAGGTTATAGGGATTATAATTTTCTAATAGAGTCTTCGAAATTTCGTTATGAAAATAACAATTATGTATTTCGAGTTTCAATAATACTCAGAATAATTTGTAATAGTATCTAGTTTTCACAATTTTTTTATTAAATTATATAGATATTTTTAAAAATATATGCGCATATTTGTTCATTATTTGACAAATTTTAAAATTCAGTTTTAAAATTTTTCAATTTGTTAATGTGAATACTCTCTTAATTTTTTACCGTTTTTATAGATGCTTTTTTTTTAGAATTTTGTGAAATTTGAGCAGTCATTCCAGTTGCAAGAAAATTTTAAATTGTTATTATACCTAAATCTCTGTGAATTCTGTTTTCATGATTGAAATCATATTCAGATATTTTAAAAAATATCACGATGCATGAAAATGCTTCCTAAATCAGACAGTTAAAATTAGTAAAAGCATTCCGTTAAGGATTTTTAAAAAAATGAAGTTATTTCTCGAGCAAACAAAGGAAAAATATTTCGTATCACCTTTTTTTAGATGTTTACAACGAGCCGTAAAAGACACGAACATATGTATAACTACGCATCAATGAACAAAGAATATGCTTGATATTTCCAAGAGCTTGTTGCTAACATTTTTTCCACATGATCATTACTTCGAATTTTCTCGATTGTTTCCACGGTTACGAAAAGGGAAACGAGGTTTTATTTTTGGAAGGGAAGACATTCCTAGTTAGAGACTAACTTTACTTATTTGTGTTTAAACGTAATTCAGTATTTTTAATTAGGCTTAAAATCTAATTTTAACATAAAACAACTTATTTTCTTGTGACTGTTATTATCTCAACAAACTCTTAACTCAGAGAGTTTGAAGAGTTATAACGCCTGTTGAACGTCCTTCTTGCATGCCGTAAGCAATTGAATAATAAAGATTTATTTCGTTTTCTTGTTTTTAAGAAATGATAAAATAATTTTGCTTTTGATTAAAAAATAGTTAAAATGAAACAGTGAAATAAAAATCCCATCGTGAAACAAACGAAGAAAATTATAATAATTAGTTTTAAATAAAAGCGATCTTTATTTAGAGAGGAAAATAACTTTCAGATTATAGCTATATAAAGAATGTTGGAATTTTGCACTATTTCCTTCTTTCTTTCTTCCATGACATTGCTTTTATTTTTAATTAGAGCTTACAGCGCAGCACATTTTTGATGATAATACTATAAATTATCATTTAAGATATTACTTTTTAAAATGATCTCGTTTTTCCGGAAAATGATCTCGTTTTTCAGGAACGGAACTTTCGATATAAAACAAAATATTGATTTTATCTACATTTAATGACTGGTAGGAATCATTTCATCTCTTATTTAATTATCAAAATAATGCATAAAATTCTTAAAAACGTATTTTTCCTATCAGGAAATTCCAAAAAGCAATATTTGAAATATCGTCTTTAAATATCAAAGCTGGAAGTAGATTGATCAATGATATCATTATCATTAAATACCATGAATAAATCTTCTATGAAAGGAACTTTCTAGAGAAAATAGAAATGCAGCTCATAATATGATGCATCTAAATATACTGATAGTTAAAATTAATTCCTTATATAGTTTGTTTTGGAAAGTGGAACTACATAAAAAATTTTTATTTTGAAGTAAGAAGTAAATTTCATTTGTGAATGGGAAAAATATTTAAAAAATACTTTTGAAGCGTTTGATTGGTAGAAAATATTTATGAACAACGTATTGAGTTAACAAAAAAATCTTGTGGAAAAAGGAAAATTAAATTACATTAATATCTCTATATTTCAAGATTATTAATAATTAATTGTAATATTAGTATAAAGAAATTAAAAATCAAGCATTAAAATAAAAAATGCTTTTAATTGTATTGAAAATTGATATTTTTATTTCGTTGACAAGTTTAATCACCATTTGTTCATTTTTATTTTCTTAATTAGTGTTGTGGTATGAAATGCAGCTTCTCCTTTTTCCTTCCGCCCATTCTTGAACTTCACTTCATTTGCGCATACGCAGGGCTCAAAATAAAATTTTGTTTTAGAGAACAATCTGTTCAACCATTTCGAATTCGTAACATCTCTATATCTTTCTTTGTAAATGTATAATTTTTCAAATGTATAGTTTTGTTAATTTTAATTTAAAATATTTACATAATTTATTTGAGCTCGTATTAATTCGAAAATTAACACTGAACCACTATTTCAAATTTGAATTAGATAATTTTATATTTTGAGCCACCTTTGAATTAGATCTTTTACTTCGAGAAGTAGAAGACAACTGAAAACGGAAAACGTGGCGGTTACCTGTTTGTTTTATAAATGTTTTATAAATAAATATGAAAAGTATATAAGTATGTTAACTTTAAATATGGACAAAATACACAATATTATTCATGTTTTTACAAAATTTTAAAATAATAAAATCATGCGAATCTCTATTCTATTTTTTTCCATTTTTAAGTTATAAGAAAATGCCAACAAGCCAAACGACGGTCACTACAGACTTGTATTCTTGGAGCCATTGGAACGTGTGCCAAAGGCATACATACATAGTGGTGCAGGCGAGCCCCGGACTGTGTACCATTAGGTTAATGGGTTTGGAGTACTCGCCCATCACCAAGTGCTTCGTAATTTTGAACCGCGGTCAGGTGACGAGGTCACACCTGAACTGGCACTCTCCTCTCCACATCCACGCTACACCAGCAGAAGGACTTTGAATGTCACATATTAACCTGGACACGTCCCCAACCCACGGAGCTTCAGCAACCCAGTGAAAGAGAGTACGGCGTGGTTATCCTCCCAACCACTGCCCGCGGCAAATGATGCTTCACTTTACTGAACTTACGGGAAGCGGCTTGAAGCTACTGAGTCACTAAAGCTCAGTGCGCAAAAGGTATTGCAACAGAAGGAGTTAGCACTGGTTAAATGCAAGGGTGTACTCTTCTTGGCCGATAATGCTAGGCCACATGTCGCGCGGGTGGCCAAGAATACCATACAGCGATTTGGTTGGGGAACTTTGTGCCCCATCCTCTTTACTTATCTGATCTTGTACCATCAGATTAAGACCTCTTCCATTCCCTGGACAATCATCTTCGTGGAAAATTTTTTACCAACGAACCAGACTTGGGCCAAGCACTCACGGACTTTTTTGCGTTCAAATCTCAAGAGTTTTACCGCGGGGGGGGATAGCAGAACTGGAGACACGATGACTGATGGAGCTAAATATCGAAGGGGAATACTTCGAGGACTAACAATACGCTACAATTTCTGTTAGTCGTGTTCTCCAGGTAATTGAAAATGGTAAGAACTTTCTTGTTTAGCTTGTATCAACCTGTAAAAGCCGTAAATTTTGTAATCACAGATATGGCTACCATTTTGCTGCGCGGCTATGTATATTTTTATATTTTAACAGGTGACATTATACATTATGCGAATCATCTTACATGCAAATCTTAAAGCGATGGAAATGTTCGAAACTAAGTTGTCAAATCAAATTTCGGCTGAATGACGCCTGACATTGTTAATATTCTGAAGAAAATCAATTTAGTTTTTATTAAATGTGTATTTTTTATTATAGTGCATCTGCTTAATTTTTACGTTAATATGATTTTTGCTGATTACGTTTGAAAATTACACACACTACAATCTTCTGTAAAGTATACAGGTATTCAAATCAAATTTTATTATAAAATAATAAAAAATTAATTCATTTTTCTAAATGGATAAAAAATTAATTTGTTTTTCATTAAATGCAGTTTTGTCATTTTATTTTATTTTCTTAAATTTTCGCATTTTCGCGGATGTGCAACTTGGCTGCCCAAAAACGATAACAGCAGTGAAATAGCTTACTCTTGCCAAAGGTGTTCAACAAGCAATGTCTTTCATTTTCAGGGCTGTACAAATTACTGTATTAATTAATGCACAGCAATTGAAAGTTCCTTAACGTTTAAATGTACTACATTTTCATTTAATTGATTAAAAGTTCTTTTACTTTAAAATATCTAGTTTTTCTACCATTATAACGTGCAATAATTAATTAAAGTAGATGCTTTCTTCAAAAAATTAAACTATCCGAATGGGGTCTGGTTACAATTGAGTCGGATAATTAGAGTTATACTGTACAGACACGTCAGGTAAAGAAATACAAAAACGTGGAAATTGATATGAAAAATATGAAGCAAAATATGAATATTATAAATTCAATATAATAATATGAATTCAATACTATAATTCAATACTCTTTAATATTCTTATAAGAATTTTTCTCTAGTTTCATTTCCTTAATAATAAAAACGAGGATATCACTTGGAGTTTTTAATATAATTTAAAAGAGCTAATTTTAATACAAAATTTTATGCAATATGCCTATGAAATTTAGGATATTTATTTAGAAACTGTAATTATTAGAAAATTTTGGAGATAAAAAAAATTAGAAAATATTGCATGAAGTAATGTGAAGAGATGATAAATGGACTGCTATAAATACCTAAATCAAGAATATTAAGGAGTTAATAATGATTCTCAAAATGATTTATATGCATGTAAACAAATTTTCTTATAAAATAATGAACATTTTTTGCATCTGAATATTTTAAAAGTTTAATGACGAGATTTGCATTTTCTGGGCTAATAGAAAGAAATTCTTTGTTAGGTTATTACCCCTTGCTTACAACCAAACATGTAAAGAATGAAGATTGATTGTGACGTTGTGCATTGCCCTCATTAATATTATTTGTAATACTGGGAGCAAGAAAAGCAAGCTGAAGAATATTAAGACCGATATTTCAAAACTCATATTTGAAGCTTCAAATAATTGATTGCTAAGATTCAAAGATTGAGAGATTATATTTATTTTGTGTGCTTGAGAATGAGATAAAAACGTATACAATATTTTTCATTTCGTGTATATCTGAATAAAAATTTCTCACAAACGAATTATTGAATGAATAAGCATTTACTATTCATTGCCTTTCGCAGCAATTGCAAAGCATAAGTGAGTTTAAGGAAAAATAAAATTCTTCGACATAACAATTCTTTACAATTTTTTTTTAAAAATAAATAGTGATTCTATTATAAAATATCAAAAAGTTTAATAAGGAAAATTTTGTAAAACTTGAAGAAGCTTATATAAAAAATACTGATATCCCTTTCAGAGACATTAAACATTGAAATTTTAGAAAAAAGACATATTAAGTGTTATAAGACGTTAAAAGCAAAATTCAATTTAAGTAAAAATAGGTTAAAATGTATTTGTTTTGAAAGTAATAATACGAAAATGTATTCTGCAATGGGTAACATAAAATAGGTATCTATATTTCTGATGCATTGTTTACGCAAAATAAGTTAAACGAAAAAAGGAATTAACATTACGCTAAACGTTAAAACGAATTACGCACTATTTTTATACCTTTTATATAGCTTGGTAAATGCATGTTTCTTGCTGTTTATTTCCTGATTATATTTAAGTTCTTTTTCTTAGTTTTATAAATGTTTCAAATTACTTGTTTCGCATTCCTTTTCGGATTCAAAGGAAAAAGTAATTTGATATTTTTTAGAATACAATAGCTTTTAATCTTATTTTTTCTTAGCCTCTGTGTGGCAAACTCCAAAATTTTCACTTTCGTGCATTGTAAATGACGCTTCTGAAAATTGTCTTATTACATACAATAGTATAGTCCCGTAAAGGCTTATGGTGATTTGATGTTTGCAACAAGTTCGTATACCATTATCAAATATATACTACCAGCACATGAATTAGAAGGACAAATAATGTATAATAAATAATCTAAGACAAAAAAATTTCTATTCGAATACTTTTTGCACGGATAACAGGCTCTTACTCGTTTGGGCATCGAATTTATATACTTCCAGAGTGCACTTATGTTTAGAGAATACCATGTATTGGCTATGCAACATTTTAGATCTTGTAAATTAGATTTAAGAAGACAATATCGTCGGATGTGTCTTTCTACCATATACCACACGTTTTCTATGGAATTAAGATCCGAGCTCTGCGGTAACCAAGGCAGGTGTTGGAAGACCGACTAACCTTTAGCGGGCCAATTGTGCACACTTTGATGTATACTTGCATTATTGTCCATGACGTATCTGTTGCCATTAGAGTAAAAATGGAACGTTTCAGAGCGCACTTGATCTGTCAGTACTACTAGGTATTTCATGGCTGTTTGATAGACCTCGAGGATCACCAGAGCATCATTTCCATGTAAAGAGAATAAGGCCAGTATCATGTTATTTTGGCACACCAGGCTTTGCACAGTATGAGTTAGGTGAGATGACTTTGTGAAGTTCTCGCCAAATATGACATCTTCCATTAGGACAAAATAAGGTGTCGTGTGATTCATCCGATCACATTACTGTTTCCAATTCTCACATGTCTAGTGTTTTCTTTTACAACACTGCTGCATCCGAATATTTGCATCTTGAGATGAAATGAACAGTTTTTATCACAGAACCCCTACTTTGCTTCATTATTTTTTGCAATTCTCTGCTCATGATTCGAGTTAAATTTATTCCAAAAAGCCTTGATTGAAGAATTTTGTAATTTGAAACACAGTGAAATTCATGTTTTGCCACACAATTCGTCGGAGACGACAACGAAATTTCTAGGAAAATTGCAGTTTTTATGGACATAGACTAAGGCTTTTAATATGAAGTTTTGTGTGAAAACCTTTTATATGGTTATCGAGAACCCAGTGTGCTTTTCTGTTTTTAAAATCGAATTCAATACTAAACAGACATTAAAAATAAGTATTTTTCAAACAGTGAAAGATCTGTGGTTTTTCCCATATTACTTGACTCATCATGAAATACATTCTTACATTTTATTTTTGTAGGTATTCTAATAACGTGTAACCTACGTCAAAAAAGAAATTGCATATTTCTTCCCTAGCAAGCCTTTAAATGAAAAGCTTAAAGGTTTAGACCAGTGTGTGTACATGAGATAATTTTGTTAAATAATTTCACGTTAGTGCTTTATACAGTCTATTCAAAATTAAATGCACCCAAACAATAATGCGGTGTATATATATCGAACTCAAAAAGAATAATATTAATTGTAGTTTTGACCAGAAAGGGAATCAATACTTTGAAACATTTTGTTTCAACTTCGAGTTGATACATGCATGCTTAAAAAGAAATTCATATTTATTATTTAATTCATTAAACAAAACAATTAATGAGGTTACAACCCCATTAAAATTGTAAATACGCCAAACATAAGCAATTTTAAAGATTTTCAACAAATGTGCTACATAGTGCTGTTTACTGTACTATTCTAACTGACCAGAATTGTTGAGATGAATTATGGCAAACATGATAGTCATTTATTTTGAAGAATACTTTCTTTATTAGTGAATGTTGCATTAGCTGCATTAAATAAGTCATCACTAGATTAAGAATAATTTCCCACACACAATTTTTAAAAAATTTTCTCCACCAATTGTTAAATGTTGTAGCCTAACATGAAAAGAGAAAACTAAACGGTTTCAAAATTTTCTAAACCAAGTAATAGTTTTTTGATTATAAGATTATGCACTATTTATTGTAATATTTATTATTCTTTTATATAGAATGATATTTTAGTTTTCAATGAAGTGATACAGAAATGCAATCAGAATATCCTATTTGTCATGAAAGGAAATAGCCTCTTTTGATCATTTTTTTAAAATAAATTTTTTTGTTCAGTGGAATCCATGTCATTTATTATATGTTTATCAGTTTTTTGTACTCAAAGATTTTTTATTAAATACTGAAATCAGAAACATTTTTGTTCTTTAACTTACTGAATTTCGAAATCTTAATTGATTTTTGGAGCAATTAACAACTCATTAGCACGCATATCAAAACTATTGAATTTATGGTAAATGACTGAATAATAAAAAGAATAAAATAAATATTTGTCTCAGAATAATTTTGTGCATTGAATAAATATTTCTTGCATTTTTAGAAAATATTCTTAGAATTAGAATAACACTGCTATATTCGTAGTTTATTAAAAGAGACTTTTTTTCATGTGATCACATACACACACACACACTGATGAATTTTATTGTGAAATATATTTTTTTACTTAAGATCCTAATATCAAAATTGATTTTTAATAATACATATCCTGATAATATCTGAAGTAAGAAATTTTGCTTATTTCTATTTACTATGGAAAAATGTTTCTTGTTAAAACTGGAAGTATTATTTTTATTATGTTCATTAAAAATTATATTAAATTGTGATTTATATTGAGAAAAATGGGTATTTTTTGTAGAATTATCTTACCTAATTTCATTTGAAACTGGTAAACAAGTTTGAATGGAGGAATAGTTGCCATTATTTAATTTGGATTACATGCGCATTACATTTGCGAGACTTGGGAATTGAAAAGGCTTTACCCACACAAAGTTTATATTTTAAGTGATTTGTTCCACATTTCATTAATTTTCTTAAGTAGTTAATCTTTTTTTACACAACTGAATTTTTTCAAGTTTTTACTGTTGTTGTTATCAAACTTGTCTTACCATACACACATTTCGAATAAACTATTTCTTTTATCACTGAAATCTTATGAAACCTATTTGGTGTCTGTGATGGTGTGCTTAATCTCAATCAATTTGGGGAACAAATTGTCAATTAATTCTCACACGCACAATCACGTGGGTAGCAGTGCGTGTTAGCTTTTGTAGCCTGCAATTTTCTGTTTCAAAAGTTGCGACAAAGTCAAACTCATTACACAGCTCTAAGTTCCTTCATGACCCTTAACGCAATAAATGATTGCACGCGCCAGACCGAATCGCAATAAAACATGGAAAGTTATGGTCCTTGCCTAAAGTCCAAAGCAGTGAGGTGGTAAATACTTTCACTATAAAAAGTAAAGAGAAAAAAGATTAAAGCTTTGAAATATTTCATTTTCACTAAAGATTTCTTACTTCGATTTGAGCTCATTTAAAGAGCTTAAATTTCATTATTGTATTAATGATAATACACTAGGCCATTAATGTAACTAACTAGGTGTTAGGAATTTTACAAAATATTCTGAAAAAACTTCTAGACCCAATTTTAAGAACTATAATATTTGGAAGCATCGATAATTTTCATCAGAGACACAAACCGTGTTTCAAAAGATATGAAATTGAAATGTTAATCCTTATATTGAATAGATAAATTCAATGTTCAACAGTAAAATCGTGTAAATTTTAATAGATTGTGAAAGTGATGATATCCATTTATACATATTACCAATTTCGCAATACATATGAAACTCATGAATTCAACCAAAAATATTTGCTTGTATATTATTTTAAAAGGAGTTTATGTTTACTGATATATTATACAAAAATAACAATAAATATTAGATATTTCTTAATATTTACTATCATTCCATTATTTTCTCCAAAAATAGTCGTATTGATATCTTCAACTAAGACCCCTTCAAACACAATTACATTGCCATCATTTTGTTAATTATTAAAATAAATCTGCTCTCCTCCCAGATTTACTATTCGAAATTCATCCTAAAATTATGTTCCTCTAATTCATTTGTTTAATTTGAGTAAAGCCATTAAGATGTAAGTGTTACACAAGTGTATGTTTTATTGAAGAATATGCTAGACAGTTTACACATGATTTATAAAATAATTTAAGAAAACAATAAAATTCATACATTTTGCTCGTACTGATTTGAATGCACAGTTATTTTTCTATACAATTCAATAACTTCATTTTTCTCTTTCAATGCTTACTATGAGTTATGCTTAAATAAGTGCAATTACTGATAAAAAATTTACTGAAAAGGTGACATAATTTTATACTCTAAGATATTTAAGGTATAAGTGGATAAATATAAACTATTTATAAAAACATTTGTAATAGAAAATTTACAGCACTTTATAATTTTAAGATAAAATTGAAACGTTACGATGTGAGAAAACTTATTATATTAAATCATTTATATCTTTATCAAGATTTTTTAAATGAAACGAAAAAAACTGCCTTTGAAAATTTACACAATTATTGAAAAGCTTAAAATTTTGAAATTGTAATTTCTGTAATAGGAAAACAAATAAATGGTCAGGCTTTTTTGGAACATCTTAAAATCTTTTTTTTTTTTTGTTATTTATGTAATCAAATCCTTTTTTACACCATAACTTATTCTCAATGCATGAGATATACTTGGAATTACTAAATAAGTGCATAATCATTTGAAACTTAATGCAATTAGCAATGATTATATTCTTAGATGAAAATGAATGGTAAGGTTAGATATTTTGAGCTGTAAACTTAATATTTAGGCGTCTCTACTCTGCCAAACAGCCCTGGCACAGACACATAAATCGAAAGACAACTGTTGACATGGTTGCCAAGATGATTGAATCAGAGCCAAGCCTCTGTTTTGTTGTGGTGATGTATAGAGTTGTTTCTTTAGATACAATTTAATAAAATATACCGTGTTATAAATTTAATAATTTGTTAAATATTAAATTAATATCCCATCATATCAATATATTTAGAATGATTCAATAAAAACAAATTTTATTATTTTATTATAAAAACAAATTTTTATTAAATCTAAATTTTTCTGTGCTTTATGTATGAGTTAAGTAAGCAATTTAAAAATAAAATTTTGATTCACAAGATTCACAATTTCTTCGCTCTTTCTCTCTCTGATATATATATATATATATATATATATATATATATATATATATATATATATATATATATATATATATATATATATATATATATATATATAACGAATAAAATCATCATCTTCTATTATAATGATATTTTACTTTTCTAAAAAGCTTTTCCACTAATTAGTTTTGAGATAATTTTATGTAAAAATAATTTTCAAATCTTCTCTCGGGTTAAAAGTGCTAAAAGTTTTATATTTATTTTTTTAATCATTTTGTTGTTCAAGTAAACTGAGGTCTTGAATTTTAAATGGGCTTTCAAAATTACCTCTTCAATTATCTACAGATTAATATTAAGTTACTAACTAACTAAGAGGAATACTGTTTTCACTTAACCAAAATCTTCAAGACATCAACAATTTTGACAATCAAATTTGCATTTTTTCAAATTTAGAGAGGTATATGATAAGCTTTTTGTTCCACTTCATAAAGCATCAGTAATTTGAGCAAATGCGTCTAATTTGTCAAAAATATCACAAAAAATGTTCAGAATTACAGAGTATAACAATATTTCATATAAATTAATTTCATGCTTTTCATTCAAAACTCTCAACAACAGTTTCTACGAATGCATTTTATATGGTAAAAGATTCTCATAAGTTATACATTATATTAAAATCAAAATTATAAAACATGATGCATGTTAAAATATACATTGTAACCACTGATACTCATTAAAGTATTTAAATAAATGCGTATTTTTGATCATTGTAATTAGTTCTTGTAAGAATGTTTCCCTTGAGATTTTTATTATGTTTTTTAAATAAAATGATAAAAATGTTATATAATCATTAATTATTCTTGATAATATAACTCAACAATATAACTTTTACTTCATAATGTGCTAAATATTTTTGTGATGTTTTATATCTACGTTATAAAAAATATAATATAAAATTTCAATTAAATTTGAAATATTTCATAATATTTCAGTAAATTAGATACAGTTGATTATGTTAACAAATATTAATAACAAAATATTCAATATATTTTTAAAAGTAATGCATATTTCATGTAATTCTGATAGTGAATAAATTGAAGAATTTCTTGATGCCATTTTTGTAAGTGAAGTTATTTGATTATTCCTATACATACATTACTCTAGAATACCAACCAGACGTTAGAAAATATAATCATTTTGAATAGAAAAATTACGATTTACTGCCTAAAAACGTCTAAAAACGGCGTTCAACCTAAAACGTAATTTGCTATTGCGATGCTCTATTTGTATAATAGAAATAAAAAAATGTGACACTTTTCAAACCAATTTTAAATGTGACACCATTCAAACAATAGAGAAAGATCACAATAGTAAAATATAAAAAGAGTGACTTTCCTTTTGTAAATTACAGCCTGTCCAATTCGGAGGTAAAAAAGATTTTATTATTTCAAATTGTCTGATACTTGAGTATTATGGTATATCCGTAAAACATTTTGTATACTTCTAGAAGAAGGAAAACATTGCAAGTGTTCTAAAGACATTCCTTCATAAAGGGAAGTAGTGTTTTAAATATTGACTTCTCACATTGTAGCTTGCTTACCTTTTGATATAATTCTAGTTTTGTTTGAGACCACTTTTGTTTTGAGAGAATTCTAGTTTAACATCCTCAAGAAAGATTCGCAATTATCATTTAGTCCCCAAAATATCTAAATTAATATGTTTTAACCTACAAATTATTTAATACGTTCTGTAAGAAAAATCACATCAATTATATAAATAAAGTTAAATATATTTTAAGTTTAACAAAAATAGATTATATATATATATATTATTTATATATATAATATATAAATAATATATATATATATATATATATATATATATATATATGTATATATTATTTATATATATATATATATATTATATATATATATTTATATATTATTAAATAGTTTTTATGAAAATTGTATCCAGAATATTTGCTTATAAAATTTTATTTTTATCAAACTAATTTTATTTCGTTTGAAATTGAAACGTCATTATTTATTATGATAGTTTCTAATACATGTAACTATTATTCGTTAACAACACTTACATGTTATAAACTATTACCCAGCAATAGCTACGAGTATTAGTTAAATTGTTCTCCCAAATAATTGGGTTGAGAAATCCTCTATCCCCAAGTATGATAACTTGTTTTGAGTTGATTCATATGATTGAAATGTCGGAGTTTCGAGAATAGATTGTCTCAGACTCGTCTTTCATCAAATTTATTAATCAAAGCATTCGGATTCATCTCAGATTACATTTGGGATTATTTCCAGCTAGCCATTGCAGAACTCTAGAGTAAACATAACGATTAATATACCGAGTTGAAACTCAAGCGGGCGGTGTTATATCTAGGTATTCATTTTGGAATCCTATGTTAGTACTGTGACTGGTTGATATTGAATTAATACATGAATATTTTTGTAAATTCTATTCTAATAATGTTGGAATGGGAATTTTTTTAAATCAATTTATTTTAACTATTGCGCGCATATAATTAATTATAGAAAATTAAAGTTTCTTTAGTTATTGGTTCTAATTTATTCAACTCAAACATTTATTGATTTGAAAATTACAGTGTTCGCAATTGCTTGTCATACTTATCGGAAGCCAAGCCAGAACTGGGGGACTTTTAGTTCAACAATTCGTTTGTATGGTTCTCATATGGGAAGAAAACTTTTGCAATGGTTAAGCACTTGAAAATGTAATTTGCTGACTAATTAACCCTTTTGAGTAAATAGTGAATGTAGAGCGTTAAGCTAGTCAACTTATCTATAAATAATATATTTTAATATTGTGCAAAAATATAATATATTCTTTAAAAAACATGATGAGCATTGCTATATTAATGTTAAAAAGTGTTGAAATACCCCTAAGATTTACTTTATGTAACAATTTCTATTTACTGTAGTTAAGAAATTTTAGCGTATAGAATTTAAATGTCCATTAACATTCAACAGTGATGAAAAGTAAACGGTTATCGCGATGGCATTCTGCTTAATAGTTCGTGAGCTTGATATCGCAGTTAGATTGTGGGTATTTGTAGTACTTCAGAATTTACTTTAAGCTGGTAGTCCCTATGTAATTGGTACCCATGTGTCAAGAATGACCGCTGAGTGATAAGAAAATTAGAAAAGCAAATCAATCTGTAATACTAAGGTAGTGGTGGCCTTAATAATGAAGGTAACTAAAAAAATTCCCTATTTTTGATTTTTTTTATAAATTTACACCTTAACTTATTTACTAATTTGAACTTCAGTCGTAATATGAATCAAATATATTATCAAAATTTAGTTTAAATTTTGCAATTCATTTATGAGATTTTGTAATTTATTACTTATGAGTAAATAAATATTAACTTCGCATTTATTTGTATTAAGATCAATGGAATTACATGACAAAGAAATTGCTAAATTTAATTGAAATGCGAAAAAGTGTACACAATAAAAAGTAAGTTAATTGCTGTTTATTATTAGTGCGTTAAATTAACGGTTATTACAATAAATTAATTAAAATAATATATATATATATATATATATATATATATATATATATATATATATATATATATATATATATATATATATATATATATATATATATATATATATATGTTTATTTTTAAAGGTGATAAAAAAGGTTTTAAACATGCTGTTAACAGTGACAGATAAAAATTAAATACACTGAAAACGAAATAAAACTATAAAATTTAAAAAGGTAATTTTCATTTAGTTAAAATAATTACCATCATTCAAATTATTAAGTGTAAAACAAAAATTAAAAGAAAAAACGATGCCTAATAATTATTGTTGATCACAAACGATTTCTTTTCACACTGTCAGGTCGAGTAATAAGGAGAGATAATTACATTTCACGTATCAGAAATAAGAAAAGACGGTTGAGATAAGCAGGCTGATTATCTGAGAAGAGATGATAGCTTCCGTAAATTGATGGTTAGTATAACATTAATGTCCTGTGAGTGTGAGACATTTATTTGAGAAGATTGATCTGATCCATTTACTGGAGCGAAAAGTTTACTTAGAGCCTCACTGTACATTCACAGTTAATATATAAATGAAGAAAGTAATTTAGTTCCGTGACTTATGAAGTGTAGAAATGATCATTAAAAAGAAATGAACAGCAATCATATTTCATGATACGTATATAACAGTTTAAAGGAAGGATATACATTACTGTTTCAAGAGAATGAATTTTAGGTATTTGATACACACTGATTTACAATATAACATTTTGATCTACTAATATAATTAAATATATTTGCATATGTAAATTGATATAGGCTTAATATATGTAAATCATTTTGTATAAATTATTGAATCGATAATCAAAAGAATTGTCATTACTTAATGATCAATTTCATCCGATATTATACTTAGTTTGATGATTTAATTTAAATAATTAAGAGTATTAATGTGTTATAAGACATTACACATAAATATAATTAAATGCATTATATGTTATTAAATCACATCATTCGAAGCTTTTAATAATATATTAAATGATCTGACAGAGCAATGATGAATTCTAAACAGTCATAAAAACATTCACATATTACATAACTATTTAAATTTACTTTGTCAAGAAACATATTGTCAATAGTTATGTAATTACAAAATACAAATGAAAAAATATAATAATGAGTAAAAAATAATTTAACTACTTACAATTTCTGAGACATGAATCTTTAATATATATATATATATATATATAAATTATGTATATATATACATATATATATGTGTGTGTGTGTGTTTCGATATTTAAATGTATGTTTATATATAAGTATGTAAATGCACATACATATGTATGTATATATGTCATTATTAAGGATTTATTCCATTGTGCATCGCGGGGAAAATTTAGTAAATGCTATAATAATTATATAAAATAATAAAAAGTGTTATTAAAAGCAGTAATTATATCTAATTACTACTTTAATAAGAAATATTATTTCTTTCTTATAAAGAAAATATTTAGATCATTCTAGGAACTTAAGTACAAAAACTGATAGCTTAATTAAAAAAAGAATAAGTTTTTAAGATTACAATTTTAAAATATTGTTTTGTGACTGTCAATAAATCACCAACTCATTTTAACTAAAATATTTGAAATTTAGATGTCATTTTTCCATATATGTTCCAATCAAATTCGTTTTAAGGAAAAAAACTTATGAAGCTTCTTAGAAGACAATTCAATGACTTAAGGCCATTATAAGACATTTTAATATTCTCTACGTAAATTGCTTACAAGAATTTTTTATAGAAAATGAATCATATCCAAGAGTTGCAAAAGAAAAACCCAAATATTTCCACACATTCACTCACACAAATGTGCTCTTATTGATAGTGGCTATGAACGAAGCCTATACTGTGTCCTTTTAATAGCCGTGATTAATCCAAATAAGACGAAAAGACTTAAAAGAGATCCATATTTTCTGTGGGTGATCAAACTTTTTCAGTCATATGTAGTCAAAATATAAGATTTCTTACGAAAAAACCAAGCTGGTCGATGAATAATTAACTTCTGATCTTTAGTTCAGCTGTTTGAGAATTCAATTTTTAGTGACGTTAGCTTTCATGTACGAAATATAATCGAAAAGTAACAAACAAAAATATTAAAAAAATTTTTTTAACCAAGATGTTTTTTTAGTGATGTTGTAATAAATGCCAATAATTTTAAGAAAAGTTTCAAAATATCCCCTCAAGCTGTCAAGAGACCCGTCAAGCTGTACGAATCATATGATAATTTTTAAATTTTACTTTAATGTTTAGCTGATTGTATTTTTACATTGAAAATTTAATATAATTGATGTATCGGCACAGTTTTTTAAGAACCAGCATTCCATGAACGAAAACAATTAAAACTATTTCTTTCTGGATGGAATAAAAGCAGATTCCAATAGATAAAATTCATTTTTCTGAAACTGTTCAAGAAGAGGAATACTGTTTTCACTTAACCAAAATCTTCAAGACATCAACAATTTTGACAATCAAATTTGCATTTTTTCAAATTTAGAGGGATATATGATAAGCTTTTTGTTCCACTTCATAAAGCATCACTTAATTTGAACAAATGCGTCTAATTTGTCAAAAATATCACAAAAAATGTTCAGAATAACAGAGTATAACAATATTTCATATAAATTAATTTCATGCTTTTCATTCAAAACTCTCAACAACAGTTTCTACGAATGCATTTTATATGGTAAAAGATTCTCATAAGTTATACATTATATTAAAATCAAAATTATAAAACATGATGCATGTTAAAATATACATTGTAACCACTGATACTCATTAAAGTATTTAAATAAATGCGTATTTTTGATCATTGTAATTAGTTCTTGTAAGAATGTTTCCCTTGAGATTTTTATTATTTTTTTAAATAAAATGATAAAAATGTTATATAATCATTAATTATTCTTGATAATATAACTCAACAATATAACTTTTACTTCATAATGTGCTAAATATTTTTGTGATGTTTTATATCTACGTTATAAAAAATATAATATAAAATTTCAATTAAATTTGAAATATTTCATAATATTTCAGTAAATTAGATACAGTTGATTATGTTAACAAATATTAATAACAAAATATTCAATATATTTTTAAAAGTAATGCATATTTCATGTAATTCTGATAGTGAATAAATTGAAGAATTTCTTGATGCCATTTTTGTAAGTGAAGTTATTTGATTATTCCTATACATACATTACTCTAGAATACCAACCAGACGTTGGAAAATATAATCATTTTGAATAGAAAAATTACGATTTACTACCTAAAAACGTCTAAAAACGGCGTACAACCTAAAACGTAATTTGCTATTGAGACGCTCTATTTGTATAATAGAAATAAAAAATGTGACACTTTTCAAACCAATTTTAAATGTGACACCATTCAAACAATAGAGAAAGATCACAATAGTAAAATATAAAAAGAGTGACTTTCCTTTTGTAAATTACAGCCTGTCCAATTCGGAGGTAAAAAAGATTTTATTATTTCAAATTGTCTGATACTTGAGTATTATGGTATATCCGTAAAACATTTTGTATACTTCTAGAAGAAGGAAAACATTGCAAGTGTTCTAAAGACATTCCTTCATAAAGGGAAGTAGTGTTTTAAATATTGACTTCTCACATTGTAGCTTGCTTACCTTTTGATATAATTCTAGTTTTGTTTGAGACCACTTTTGTTTTGAGAGAATTCTAGTTTAACATCCTCCAAGAAAGATTCGCAATTATCATTTAGTCCCCAAAATATCTAAATTAATATGTTTTAACCTACAAATTATTTAATACGTTCTGTAAGAAAAATCACATCAATTATATAAATAAAAGTTAAATATATTTTAAGTTTAACAAAAATAGATTATATATATATATATATTATTTATATATATAATATATAAATATATATATATATATATATATATATATATATATATATATATATGTATGTATATATTATTTATATATATATATATATATTATATATATATATTTATATATTATTAAATAGTTTTTATGAAAATTGTATCCAGAATATTTTTTTATAAAATTTTATTTTTATCAAACTAATTTTATTTCGTTTGAAATTGAAACGTCATTATTTATTATGATAGTTTCTAATACATGCAACTATTATTCGTTAATAACACTTACATGTTATAAACTATTACCCAGCAGTAACTATGAATATTAGTTAAATTGTTCTCCCAAATAATTGGGTTGAGAGGACCCAAGTATGATAACTTGTTTTGAGTTGATTCATATGATTGAAATGTTGGAGTTTCGAGAATAGATTGTCTCAGACTCGTCTTTCATCAAATTTATTAATCAAAGCATTCGGATTCATCTCAGATTACATTTGGGATTATTTCCAGCTAGCCATTGCAGAACTCTAGAGTAAACATAACGATTAATATACAGAATTGAAACTCAAGCGGGCGGTGTTATATCTGGTATTCATTTTGGAATCCTATATTAGTATTGTGACTAGTTGATATTGAACTAATACATGAATATTTTTGTAAATTCTATTCTAATAATGTTAGAATGGGAATTTTTTTTAAATCAATTTATTTTAACTATTGTGCGCATAAATTAATTATAGAAAATTAAAGTTTCTTTAGTTATTGGTTCTAATTTATTCAACTCAAACATTTATTGATTTGAAAATTACAGTGTTCGCAATTGCTTGTCATACTTATTGGAAGCCAAGCCAGAACTGGGGGGCTTTTAGTTCAACAATTCATTTGTATGGTTCTCATATGGGAAGAAAACTTTTGCAATGGTTAAGCACTTGAAAATGTAATTTGCTGACTAATTAACCCTTTTGAGTAAATAGTGAATGTAGAGCGTTAAGCTAGTCAACTCATCTATAAATAATATATTTTAATATTGTGCAAAAATATAATATATTTTTTAAAAAACATGATGAGCATTGCTATATTAATGTTAAAAAGTGTTGAAATACCCCTAAGATTTACTTTATGTAACAATTTCTATTTACTGTAGTTAAGAAATTTTAGCGTATAGAATTTAAATGTCCATTAACATTCAACAGTGATGAAAAGTAAACGGTTATCGCGATGGCATTCTGTTTAATAGTTCGTGAGCTCGATATCGCAGTTAGATTGTGGGTATTTGTAGTACTTCAGAATTTACTTTAAGCTGGTGGTCCCTATGTAATTGGTTCCCATGTGTCAAGAATGACCGCTGAGTGATAAGAAAATTAGAAAATCAAATCAATCTGTAATACTAAGGTTATGGTGGCCTTAATAATGAAGGTAACTAAAAAAATT
Organism: Latrodectus hesperus; assembly: GCA_037975125.1. Lineage (NCBI taxonomy): Eukaryota > Metazoa > Arthropoda > Arachnida > Araneae > Theridiidae > Latrodectus > Latrodectus hesperus. The sequence continues at coordinate 100,997,743 of CM075850.1, read as the reverse complement.
CCCTATTTTTGATTTTTTTCTATAAATTCAAACCTTAACTTATTTACTAATTTGAATTTCAGTCATAATATGAATCAAATATATTATCAAAATTTAGTTTAAATTTTGCTATTCATTTATGAGATTTTGTAATTTATTACTTATGAGTAAATAAATATTAACTTCGCATTTATTTGTTTAAGATCAATGGAATTACATTACAAAGAAATTGCTAAATTTAATTGAAATGCGAAAAAGTGTACACAATAAAAAGTAAGTTAATTGCTGTTTATTATTATTGCGTTAAATTAACGGTTATTACAATAAATTATTACAATAATATATATATATATATATATATATATATATATATATATATATATATATATATATATATATATATATATATATATATATATATATATATATATATATGTTTATTTTTAAAGGTGATAAAAAAGGTTTTAAATATGCTGTTAACAGTGAAAGATAAAAATTAAATACACTGAAAACGAAATAAAACTATAAAATTTAAAAAGGTAATTTTCATTTAGTTAAAATAATTACCATCATTCAAATTATTAAGTGTAAAACAAAAATTAAAAGAAAAAACGATGCCTAATAATTATTGTTGATCACAAAAGATTTCTTTTCACACTGTCAGGTCGAGTAATAAGGAGAGATAATTACATTTCACGTATCAGAAATAAGAAAAGACGGTTGAGATAAGCAGGCTGATTATCTGAGAAGAGATGATAGCTTCCGTAAATTGATGGTTAGTATAACATTAATGTCCTGTGAGTGTGAGACATTTATTTGAGAAGATTGATCTGATCCATTTACTGGAGCGAAAAGTTTACTTAGAGCCTCACTGTACATTCACAGTTAATATATAAATGAAGAAAGTAATTTAGTTCCGTGACTTATGAAGTGTAGAAATGATCATTAAAAAGAAATGAACAGCAATCATATTTCATGATACGTATATAACAGTTTAAAGGAAGGATATACATTACTGTTTCAAGAGAATGAATTTTAGGTATTTGATACACACTGATTTACAATATAACATTTTGATCTACTCATATAATTAAATATATTTGCATATGTAAGTTGATATAGGCTTAATATATGTATATCATTTTGTATAAATTATTCAATCAATAATCAAAAGAATTGTCATTACTTAATGATCAATTTCATTCGATATTAAACTTAGTTTGATGATTTGATATAAATAATTAAGAGTATTTATGTGTTATAAGACATTACACATAAATATAATTAAATGCATTATATGTTATTAAATCACATCATTCGAAGCTTTTAATAATATATTAAATGATCTGACAGAGCAATGATGAATTCTAAACAGTCATAAAAACATTCACATATTACATAACTATTTAAATTTACTTTGTCAAGAAACATATTGTCAATAGTTATGTAATTACAAAATACAAATGAAAAAATATAATAATGAGTAAAAAATAATTTAACTACTTACAATTTCTGAGACATGAATCTTTAATATATATATATATATATATATAAATTATGTATATATATACATATATATATGTGTGTGTGTGTGTTTCGATATTTAAATGTATGTTTATATATAAGTATGTAAATGCACATACATATGTATGTATATATGTCATTATTAAGGATTTATTCCATTGTGCATCGCGGGGAAAATTTAGTAAATGCTATAATAATTATATAAAATAATAAAAAGTGTTATTAAAAGCAGTAATTATATCTAATTACTACTTTAATAAGAAATATTATTTCTTTCTTATAAAGAAAATATTTAGATCATTCTAGGAACTTAAGTACAAAAACTGATAGCTTAATTAAAAAAAGAATAAGTTTTTAAGATTACAATTTTAAAATATTGTTTTGTGACTGTCAATAAATCACCAACTCATTTTAACTAAAATATTTGAAATTTAGATGTCATTTTTCCATATATGTTCCAATCAAATTCGTTTTAAGGAAAAAAACTTATGAAGCTTCTTAGAAGACAATTCAATGACTTAAGGCCATTATAAGACATTTTAATATTCTCTACGTAAATTGCTTACAAGAATTTTTTATAGAAAATGAATCATATCCAAGAGTTGCAAAAGAAAAAACCCAAATATTTCCACACATTCACTCACACAAATGTGCTCTTATTGATAGTGGCTATGAACGAAGCCAATACTGTGTCCTTTTAATAGCCGTGATTAATCCAAATAAGACGAAAAGACTTAAAAGAGATCCATATTTTCTGTGGGTAATCAAACTTTTTCAGTCATATGTAGTCAAAATATAAGATTTCTTACAAAAAAACCAAGCTGGTCGATGAATAATTAACTTCTGATCTTTAGTTCAGCTGTTTGAGAATTCAATTTTTAGTGACGTTAGCTTTCATGTACGAAATATAATCGAAAAGTAACAAACAAAAATATTAAAAAAATTTTTTTAACCAAGATGTTTTTTTAGTGATGTTGTAATAAATGCCAATAATTTTAAGAAAAGTTTCAAAATATCCCCTCAAGCTGTCAAGAGACCCGTCAAGCTGTACGAATCATATGATAATTTTTAAATTTTACTTTAATGTTTAGCTGATTGTATTTTTACATTGAAAATTTAATATAATTGATGTATCGGCACAGTTTTTTAAGAACCAGCATTCCATGAACGAAAACAATTAAAACTATTTCTTTCTGGATGGAATAAAAGCAGATTCCAATAGAAAAATTCATTTTTCTGAAACTGTTCAAGAAGAGGAATACTGTTTTCACTTAACCAAAATCTTCAAGACATCAACAATTTTGACAATCAAATTTGCATTTTTTCAAATTTAGAGGGATATATGATAAGCTTTTTGTTCCACTTCATAAAGCATCACTTAATTTGAACAAATGCGTCTAATTTGTCAAAAATATCACAAAAAATGTTCAGAATAACAGAGTATAACAATATTTCATATAAATTAATTTCATGCTTTTCATTCAAAACTCTCAACAACAGTTTCTACGAATGCATTTTATATGGTAAAAGATTCTCATAAGTTATACATTATATTAAAATCAAAATTATAAAACATGATGCATGTTAAAATATACATTGTAACCACTGATACTCATTAAAGTATTTAAATAAATGCGTATTTTTGATCATTGTAATTAGTTCTTGTAAGAATGTTTCCCTTGAGATTTTTATTATTTTTTTTAAATAAAATGATAAAAATGTTATATAATCATTAATTATTCTTGATAATATAACTCAACAATATAACTTTTACTTCATAATGTGCTAAATATTTTTGTGATGTTTTATATCTACGTTATAAAAAATATAATATAAAATTTCAATTAAATTTGAAATATTTCATAATATTTCAGTAAATTAGATACAGTTGATTATGTTAACAAATATTAATAACAAAATATTCAATATATTTTTAAAAGTAATGCATATTTCATGTAATTCTGATAGTGAATAAATTGAAGAATTTCTTGATGCCATTTTTGTAAGTGAAGTTATTTGATTATTCCTATACATACATTACTCTAGAAAACCAACCAGACGTTGGAAAATATAATCATTTTGAATAGAAAAATTACGATTTACTACCTAAAAACGTCTAAAAACGGCGTACAACCTAAAACGTAATTTGCTATTGAGACGCTCTATTTGTATAATAGAAATAAAAAATGTGACACTTTTCAAACCAATTTTAAATGTGACACCATTCAAACAATAGAGAAAGATCACAATAGTAAAATATAAAAAGAGTGACTTTCCTTTTGTAAATTACAGCCTGTCCAATTCGGAGGTAAAAAAGATTTTATTATTTCAAATTGTCTGATACTTGAGTATTATGGTATATCCGTAAAACATTTTGTATACTTCTAGAAGAAGGAAAACATTGCAAGTGTTCTAAAGACATTCCTTCATAAAGGGAAGTAGTGTTTTAAATATTGACTTCTCACATTGTAGCTTGCTTACCTTTTGATATAATTCTAGTTTTGTTTGAGACCACTTTTGTTTTGAGAGAATTCTAGTTTAACATCCTCCAAGAAAGATTCGCAATTATCATTTAGTCCCCAAAATATCTAAATTAATATGTTTTAACCTACAAATTATTTAATACGTTCTGTAAGAAAAATCACATCAATTATATAAATAAAAGTTATGAGTTATAAATAAAAGTTAGTTATAAAAGTTAAATTATATAAATCAAGTATTGCCAGACCCCTTCACAAGTTGACAGAAGTTAAATAGAAATTTCTATGGACAGATGAATGTGAGAAAGCTTTTAAACAACTGAAGGAGGCGTTGACATCTTCGCCCGTTCTTGCCTATCCCCAACCCGGAAAATTATTCATTTTAGACACAGATGCCAGCAACGAAAATATCGGAGCTGTTTTGTCGCAGGAAACTGATGATAAAGAATATGTCATTGCTTATTGGAGTAAATGTCTATCGAAACCGGAACGAAATTATTGTAACCATGAAGGAATTGCTAGCAATCGTCAAAGCCATAGAACATTTCTACCATTATCTCTATGGAAGAAAGTTCTTGCTCCGGACAGATCACGCATCCTTAACCTGGCTTTTAAATTTTAAAAATCCAGAAGGACAGGTAGCCAGATAGATTCAACGAATCCAGGAGTTTGACTTTGAAATACATCATCGCAAAGGAACTCTTCATGGAAATGCTGATGCATTATCAAGGAAACCATGTAATGAAAGCTGCCGATATTGTTCTAGAGTAGAGAAGAACTATCAATTAGCAAATCCTTCGGTACGCCAAGTTACTGTTTCACCACCATTGAAACCAGACCCATGGAGTGATAAAGGACTTAGAGAAGCCCAAAAAGAAGATCCGGATATAAATCCAGTTTTTGAATTAAAATAATCTTCCAGTATGAGACCAAGTTGGCAGGATATCTCCACCTACAGTCCTGCTACTAAACAATATTGGGCTCTTTGGGACTCACTCCATATAAGAAATGGTGTGTTATACAGGAAATGGGAGTCTGATGATGGACGTAATTTCAAATGACAGCTTGTTCTTCCAAAATCAAGAATTTCAGATGTTCAAAAAGAATTGCGTAGTACCTCAACTGGAGGCCACTTCGGAGTAATAAAAACTCTACAGAAAGTTAGAGAACGCTTCTATTGGAGCAAAACTAGACAAGATGTAGAGAAATGGTGTCAATCTTGTGATGACTGTGCGGCACGTAAGGGACCAAAGAAACGTAGCCGAGGAAGGTTGCAGCGGTACACCGTAGGAGCACCTTTTGAGCGGATAGCATTAGATATTTTGGGTCCTTTACCACGATCATCAAATGGCAACAAATACATACTAGTTGTCATGGACTATTTTACTAAGTGGCCTGAAGCGTTTTCAATCTCCGATCAAGAGGCGACTACAGTAGCTGAGGTTCTAGTGCAGCAATGGGTTTCCAGATTCGGCACACACTTACAAATTCATTCAGATCAAGGGACAAATTTCACCTCTGTTGTGTTTAAAGGAATGTGTCAAATTCTCGGAATATACAAGACGCAGACCACGCCACTACACCCGCAATCGGACGGCATGGTAGAGAGGTTTAACAGAACCATCTTGAATAATCTCTCACTTATGGTTTTCAGAAATCAGCAAGATTGGGATTTGAAGCTAACGCTATTTCTGCTTGCATATCGCAGTGCTGTCCATGAGACTACCGGATATACTCCATCACAGATGCTCTTTGGTCGCGAATTTCGTCTCCCTTGTGATCTTCAGTTTGGTCATCCACCGGATACATCTTCATCGCCAGAGGAATACCTTCGAGACCTTCAGGCACGTCTTGAAGATGTCCATAACTTCGCTCGAGACCGAATCAACCTGACGACCGAAAGAATGAAGACAAGGTATGACACAAGAGCGACAGGACATGAATTTCAGGAAGGTGACAAAGTTTGGTTGTGGAACCCGATTCGACGTAAAAGACTTTCTCCAAAGTTGCAAGCCAACTGGGAAGGTCCCTACACAGTCCTAAAAAGACTGAACGACGTCGTGGTTCGTATAAGGAAATCATCTTCTTCAAAACCAAAGGTAGTACATTATGATAGATTAGCTCCTTATCGTAATGTAAAGTAAAAATTAGTAGACCATGGTCTCTTTGTAAATAGTATAGATAATTTTAATATTTTCTATTTTTTGTATTTGTATTTTTAGTTGTTTGTGTATGTAATGTGTTCTGTATCCTCTTAAAATATAAATTCTTTTATATTAAATTTGGCCTCCTATCAGGGGATTGTACTGCCCGGGACGTGCAGTCCTTGAGAGGGGGACAATGTTACAAATTTATAAATAATGATTGTATTTGTCTTAAAATATCTCAGACAGATCGGGAATTCTCACATTTTGGGTAAAAATTGCGGTATGTAGAAGTGTTGTTGTTTAAAAGCGGATTTCCTAATGATTTGGCGACTTGGCAACAATTGTCGAGATTCCTGGCGACGGTTGGCGAGATTCTTGGCGACTTGGCGAGAAATAGATACTTCTGGAAACATCCATCACCTAAGCTCTAGGACCAATATTTTTCGAGATAGCCTAGAAGCTTCCAGAACCTTGGCGAAACTGGTAGATTTCTCCGCCAAGTCAGGTATAAATACCGCAGAGCCCGACATGGGAGAAGTAGTTTTGTGAAGACAGTCAGTGAGAGAAGACGATTAGTTGCGACTGCTAGTTGTTTTCTGTCTGAGGTATTTGAGACCTATGATTGAAAGCTGTTTCTTGTTATATCTGACGGATTGTAGCTGTATAATTGATTGTTACAGCGGGAATTTCTTATATCTAGTGAAATTTTTACGAATAAAAGTCTTGTGTTCACATTAACAGGTTGCTTTATTCAACTCTCAATCGACACGAACCCCTGAATCTCGGTACAATATAATACTTGGAATTTTCAACCTTTTAAATAACTAAGCCTGAAATATAATTTTTACTCAAATTTTTTTTCTATTTGTAATTTATTAAAACAATATAATTGGATATATTATAGAGGAAAAAATGCTAAGTCATTAAAAATATTATCCATGATAATTCAAGGGAAAATATTGATGAATCTATTTGCATTTAGTATGAGAAACCATGATTTGCAAAATATCTCCGATTTACATTTCAGTATTCATTATGTAACTTTGTGCAGTTTCCTGTAATACTCAGGGCCTGATTAAGGCAGGAGCATATGGGGCAATTGTCCCAGACCGCCAAATCAAATGGATATTTTTATTTTACTTTGCCAGTCAAATAGAATCATCTACGATATCGAATAGAAAGTTCGTTGTTATGAAGCAAAGGAAGGCCCCAACGAAGTTTTTACCCAAGCACTAATTAGGCTAAATCAAACCTAGGGTATACATGTGATTTATATCTTAGAATTATAATATAAAAGCATCATAAACTTATTCTGTAATACCATATTAGTTTAATATTTAAAAATGGAAGGAAAATAGAAAATTAGGTTCTTTTTTATTTTATCATTGAAAATATATAAAATTTATGTAACTATTTTCAATACAGAATCATACTTATAACACTGCAGCTAAAAATCATAAATATAATCTAGCTTATCAATATTATTATTAGTTATTATTATTAATCAATATTATTATTATTATCATTGAAATAAAATAATCATAAATTAATATATTTTCAGTTAAACCAAAGAGGTTTGTTATTTTAAATAACTTTACAAATTAATCTATTTTAAATCCCACATTCAATTTTGTTAATTTTATTATTATATAAGTAGTTATATGCAAGCTTTTATTAAACATTAACCTGTTGATATTAATGATTATCAAATCACAATTTTTTTCAGCAATTTAATAGCAAAGTTTTAATGCCAAAGGAATTAAATTTTTTTTTAATTCAGCCAAAAGCGTAAAAAGCATTTTACGTTGAAAATTAAAAGACAATTATTGAACAATGTATCTGATCTATATTTATGTGCATTAAGTCTTTTTTAGTATATTTGACTCTAATTTAAATTTAATTGAACTAT